>OZ004629.1:23028250-24248952 GCA_963924495.1 Nemapogon koenigi
ACAGGAGTGTCATTGACATCTAGTGAAATTCTATTAAAAATAAAGTTGCTTGATGGTGAGTATAAACTCCTTTCTCAATAGAATATAAGTACTCTCTACCGAGCCGAAGACGTAGCTACCTCAGTGGCTGTATTACATGGCTCTACAATTCATAATAAATATGCGCGATGCCTTTGCTCAGCAGAAGACGAGATTGCGGTGGAGTACTAATTATGTGTGTCAATGCAGGGTCTTATTGCAGAGGTATCTAGCGATACCACAAAGACAAAATGCAGGAAAACAAAATACCGAAGATGTTGTCCCGCGCTAAAAAAGAAAAGGGGTAAAAAGAGCTCATTATCTGCCTGCTCTAGCCCCCAGAGTTGAAATGAAAAGGATTCAACAGTGCCCCCAACTCCGAGTACCTAATGGCGAGTGGGATTGGGTGGCGAAAAGGCCGAAAAAGGGGGGGGGGATAATAACTATTTATAATTAACTATTTTCCTAGAACTATGTCTCGCGACACAAAACGGTACCAACGAAATCTAAGGTAACTTATTACTGCACTGCCCGTTATGGCCTCTCCATAGGCTTAGTACTCTATGCATTTGTAAGTGTGGAGATCCCTCCACAATAATTGGATCAGAACACGATTCGATTAGCAATACATAAAAACGTCTAACTGTAAAACAGCAAATAATAAAACCGGCCAAGTGTTTGTCGGACTCGCGCTAATTTGTTCCTGCGCTATACAGGGGCGTCAAACTTGCTCTGACCTTAGTGCATACTATTGTGTGTACGGAACGCTTCGTTTGCAAGTCCAACTCGCACTTGGCCGATATTTAATATTGTCCTAAAATTTTATTTTCAGAGAGAGCAACAACGTCTGTATATGGAGGAAGAGCTGTGTAAAGTATTTTCAAAATATCATACCCAAATGGCACAAGTTAGTACAGAAATAAAAAATAAAAAAATTACTCGCTCATTGTAAGTATTGTTAATCATACCAATTTTTGTATCTTTGTTTTAAGTAAGTTAAAGGAACAACCGAAGCGAAGCCGGAGCGGAAAGCTAGTCTATATATATAAAAATGAAACCCGTTTTCCGTTGTCACGACATAACATGAAAACGGCTTGACCGATTTGGCTAATTCTTTTTTGTTTTGTTCGTTACAACACAGGGGTGGTTTAGAAGAAAAAAAAATTGGAAAGACCTTAAAGTTCAGCTGAAAAATGAAAAATAATAAATAGGTAATTTTGTATGGAAATCGCAGGAGTAGAATTGTAGGAGTAGAGGTAGGGGTAGTGGTAGTGGTAAAGATAGGGGTAGGGGTAGGGTAGGGGTAGGGGTAGGGGTAGGGGTAGGGGTAGGGGTAGGGGTAGGGGTAGGGGTAGGGGTAGGGGTAGAGGTAGGGGTAGGAGTAGTTGTTTTCCACGGACGAAGGAAAGTAAATAGCAGGCAAGCCAACGTTTGGGCAGGACAACGTCTGCCGAGTCCGCTAGTAATAAATATAAAAAAATCTAATACTAATATTATAAAGAGGTAGGTAAATTTTGTTAAGTTTGGATGTAAGGGGTAATCTCTCAAACTACTGAACCGATTCTAAAAAATATTTCACGAATAGAAAGCTACAATATCCCTGAGTGACATAGGCTATATTTTATTTTGTTCAAAAATACCCACGAGTGAAGCCGGGGGCGGCAAGCTAGTATAATTTAAATAAATATAGTAGTCGATAGCCTAATTGGTATAGCGTGTCTTGAAAACGGGAGGTCTCGGGTTCAGTATCCGCACAAATTCCTTTAAGAATATGTGCTTCAATCGACTGCTCGTAGTAGTGGGTTTTGGAGAGAGCTGGACCAGGTATAGACCTTTTTTCCTAGAAATGTTGTCCTTTTTTTTTTTTTTTTTGCTCATCAATCGGCAATTTCGGTGTAAGCCAAGAAAAAATTTCTAAAAAAAAAAAAAAAAAATTTACACTTTTTAGAATCGCGTTTTTTCAAGCTTTTCAAATATCTAATTAATTTTTTCATAGCTCATCGTTTTACAAAGTTAGAAATTTGTACTCGGTACTATTGTCCGCAATCTTCTTTAGAATTAAAATGGGTTATCTCTAACAAATATTCACAATACAATCCCTTATATTTTATCTATAGACGAGTCGCTATTGTAGTATGTGGACAATGCCAGAGATATCGATAACAGTGTGCACTTTTAAAGAAACAAATGTTCGCTTTATGAATCCTTCAAAACAATACACACATGCACACATCTTCATACAATGCCAGATATACTGGTAACAATGTTCACTTTTTGCAATCCCTTATATTTTTATCTATAGACTAGAGTCGCTATTGTAGTATGCGGACATTGCCAGAGATATCGGTAACAGTGTCCACTTTTAAAGAAACAAATGTTCGCTTTATGAATCCTTCAAAACAATACACACATGCACACATCCTCATACATTGCCAGATATACTGGTAACAATGTCCACTTTAGATAAAATTATAAAAGGCAATGACTAAGGGAAGCCGAAAGAAGTGTCTCACAGTGACTAATGAATGAGAAATTGTTAAGTAAATAGCAATTGCAATAGACCAAAGGAAGTAATAAGATAACTAAAATTCATTAGATAAACCTCGCAACGCTCGGCTCACGTGTGAGTCATGTTCAAAGACCTTTATTTGCTTTGTTGGCTTGTTTTAACATGTTCAAACCATGCCGGATGCCCCCCCACTTATACCGTAGGCTTATATAACAAAATTTTATCGTATTCAATACTCACTTGATTTCGTACGTTCGCGCAGTGTGTGATACTCAACCAGTTAATTTGTTTGTGTTTTATGTTTATAACTTTCGAGTTTTATAACATTAATTGTTGTCATATCAGTGCAAAATGGAGGTGAGTTCTTTATCTTAGACTTCATAATATTCGCGTGACATGTGCTCTAAATTACTTTTTCATTTCATAATTGTATTCTTTCATACCCTTACGCTACGTCCATTATACAGCAGTAACAACGTCCACCTTTTGTCAGTTATTTATAAAAACCCAAAAATAATGACAGCTTTGTCACATACCATATGAATACTAAACATTTGGATGAAATTATGAGATATTTACATGTCTTATTACGATCAGTAATTTTTAATTAATTTCTTAGTCATTGTATGTTCATTTCAGATTTCAACAAATAACGTTACCCAAGATATAATGTCTCTAACTAGTGATGAAATAAAATCAATAGAGAAATATGTTTTGTTAAGCAGGTATCACCGCTTTATCCACATGTGGTATACAGCCAATAAACTAGATAATTCGCTGATCAACGATTGTGATATAATACCATATTTTACACCATGCCAACAACACTATTTATCTTCGGAGTCTAATGATCAAATAGATGGGGTATTACCGATGCAAGCATATTGCACAATGTGCAACAAGATTTTAAACAATTAATTTAACTTGTTCCAGTTCACTACAACCGACTTGTGTACCAACGATTACACATTAAAGCATTATTATAATGCCGGTCTTAGCGATGAGGAAGAGACTGGCATGTGCAACCCTTCATATGTGAACACGCGAAAACGGAGTAACAATATTGAAGAATTTTTTGATAAACCAAATAAATATAAAAAACCCAAGATGATGTCTTCCTGTATAACGCGAGCATCCAAAGGTGGTGTCTCATACATTTCCACTAACCTCGATGACGCGCCGAAAGCAAGACAGCTCATAAAAATTGAGGTATATGATATGGAGAAATTAAATAAAATATCACCTACAGATCATTGGAAAAATGTCGACATCCGCTTGAGATATTACGTAAACAGTGAGACAGACAAACATTACCAAAACACACGTGATATCATATATCAAATTACAAAACAGATCGCATCCCAGAATGATTGCAAGAAATGTTTCTTTGAAAACAAATAATAGATAATTTTTTTGCTTTAATATTTTCTAATACCTAAGAAACCCCTAATTTTTTGTGAGATTAAAATATACCTATAAGTAATTTCTTTTCATTTATTTTTAATTTACTTGCTCTTTGTCTCCTATTTTAAGAAAAAGGTTCTCTTAGCAGAAGTGCACATTATCTACGTATCTATGTATTTTGTACTTAACTGTCTTCTATTGTTGTCACCTTGTAATTGCTTTCTATTTTGTTTGCGGCTTATAGGAAATAAGTTTTAAAAGGGTACTTTAAGCTCTTTTACGAGAAAAGTAATTATTACAATGTATTGTCGCTCCATTGTTACTTTAATCTTATCTCTTATTTGTAGCCTTTTGTTGCAAATGTTCTTTTAAAATCGAATATACCTTTAAGTGATATGAAATTTAGACTTTTCGTCATTTACAATTCCAACCTGACTCAACAAACACTCGAGCATCAGAGTCGTAGTACATATTTAAATAATTTTTAAAAGTTTATAAACTCAACATATTCACTAGTAATTATCAAGTGTCAATCAATATAGTCAATATGCAATCAAGTGAACAAGTTTGTGCAAGTGTATATTTTGTGACATCGTTAGAAGAGAGTGATGACTCTCTGTATAGTACAACATTTGATAGATTGTTGTATGAAGTGAGTGAGCAAATAGAGAAGTCCCTACAAATCGACTCTCAATTTGATAAGGAAATATGTGACATCTGTGAGTGTGTGGAAAAATCATTAGAGTGTCGAATAAATCAAAGTGGGGGTGGGTTGAAACGAAAGAGGGATCAAGTGGACACCACAAGTGATCAACCTGAGGCGAGCACCAGTCACCGCGATATGACCACGGGTCATGAACTCGAGGCGTCAACGTCTACATACATAGAGTGCAGACTGTGTAAGGTACGAGTAAAGAAGCAACATTTTCATAACCATGTTAGATCTAAGTTACATCTAAATAATGTTTTGAATACACAACATAAACTATCAAATGTCAATGTTATAGACTCTGCTTTTGGATGTAGAATTTTAACCTACAGAATAATATCCCCCCACAGTAAGCCACCCGAGCAATATGAAACACCTGAAATGTTTTTAAATTCAATTCGTGATACTATAATATTTTTATTTAAGGAATGCATTAGTGAACATACGATATTTAAGGTTAATTTTATATTACGTGGGGAATTCATACAGCAGTCAAAAAATATTATGAATATATTCGACTTTCAAACTTCTAACTTTTCAGTATGTTTGGGTGATGACTTAAATATAATTCTTTCATCAATTAAAGATATTATTGTCAATAAAATTAGCGAATTTGAAAAGAAAGACAGCGGATGGTCTTTGAAAAATATTCAAAATATCGATGTAAATATTAACAAGTTTGACCCTCTCCGCGGATCTTCATATATAAGTTTACCAATAGATATACATAATAAAAAGGCCGTTATAAATGTTAAAAATAATGATTGTTTGTGTTTTAAATGGGCGCTATTATCGGGATTATATCCAGTAAATACACATGTTGATAGAATGTCATCATACGTTAAAAATATAAATAAATTATTCTTTCATAAAATTGATTTCCCTGTTAAACTTCATAGCATACCAAAAGTAGAAAAAATGAATAATATTAGTATAAATGTTTTTGGACTAGAATATAGCATAAAAGATAGATGTCACAAAGTAATAGGACCGTTGTACTTTACAAAGTCTCGTAGGAATACTCATATTAATTTATTATATATTACTGAGGGCAAAAGAGGACATTATTGTTTTATAAAAAATTTATCTAAATTAGTAAGTAAACAGTTATCGCTAAAAAATGGTGCAGTGCATATATGTGATGGATGCTTGTTACATTTTCCAACACATGATAGGTTACAAATACATCAAAATAATGATTGTATTCATATAAGGGTGGACTTACCAAATATTAATTCTCTTAAAAGGAATTGGTTTGGCGATTTACGACCGAACAATATATTGACATTTGATAGTTTTGAGAGAAAAATCAGGGTTCCATTTGTTGTGTATGCGGATTTTGAGGCATTTTTAAAACCTATAGATTCATGTGTTAACGATCCAAACAAAGCTTACACAATTAATTCATCGGAACATAGCGTGTACAGTTTTGGTTATTATATTAAATGTTCTTATGACGATAGATTTTCAAAGTATAAAACCTATAGTGGTGATAATAGCGCGAGGGTTTTCATGGAAAGTTTATATGAAGATCTTAAAATAATAAGCAAAAAAATTTTTTTTAAAAAGTCACTTCCCCCTCTTTCTAATGCAGATGAAAATAATTTTAAACGTTCCGACAATTGTTATATATGTAATCGAAACATTTTGGTGGACCGTGAAGATTATAGTATATATCATGATTCTATGTCTAGTCTATGCGGCGGTATAGCACATAATAATTGTATAAATAAATTCCAAGTACCGCGATTTGTACCGATCATATTACATAATTTAAGTAATTATGATGCTCATTTTATTGTTCACGCATTAGATTTTGTCGAGGGTGAAGTCAATATAATTCCTCAAACCAAAGAAAAATATATATCCTTCTCAAAACGTATAAAAATGTATAACAATACAATTGATTTAAGGTTTATAGATAGCTTTAAGTTTTTGTCATGTAGTTTGAATAATCTTGCAAATAATTTAGATGATAATGATTTTTGTGAGCTAAGAAAACTCTTTCCATTACAAGAAGATTTTAATCTCATAAAGCGGAAAGGAGTTTACCCCTATGAGTATATGACATCATTTGAATCTCTCAAATTAAAATCACTCCCAGAACATAGGTATTTTTATAATACAATTACAAGTAGCAACGTCTCAATTGAGGACTTCTCATATGCGCAAGAGGTTTGGAAACATTTTAAATGTCGAAATATGGGTGACTATTCCGATTTATATCTAAAAATAGATGTTTTACTTTTAGCTGATATATTCGAAAACTTTCGGAATGTATGTCTCAGCACATATGAGTTAGATCCAGCTCATTACTATACAGCCCCAGGTTTGAGTTGGGACTCTATGTTAAAATTCACTGGTATTGAGTTAGAACTGCTAACAGACTTTGATAAAATCTCTTTTGTAAAGGCGGGTATTAGGGGCGGAGTAGCACAATGTAGCAACCGATATGCGAAAGCAAATAACAAGTATATGAGTAGTTATAATAAAAATGAAGTCGACTCATATCTCATATATTTAGATGCTAATAACTTGTATGGATGGGCTATGTCACAATATTTACCAATTGGTGAGTTTGAATGGGTAGATTCCAATATTGATTTTAACATTTCGGATGTTTCTAACGTTGGTTACATTTTACAAGTTGATCTGGAATACCCTGACTGTATACATGACTCCCATTCAGATTTACCTTTGTGCCCTGAAAATATATGTATAGGTGAGACGAAAGATTACAAGTTAGTACCTAATTTAAATAATAAAATCAAATATATAATACATTACAGAAATTTAAAGCAGTGTTTAGACATGGGGATGAAATTATTAAAAGTGCATAGAGTGTTAAAATTTAGACAAAGTCCATGGTTGAGGAATTATATAGACCTAAATACACGCCTACGAACTTCTGCAACTAATAATTTTCAGAAAGACTTTTACAAGCTCATGAATAATTCTGTTTTCGGAAAGACGATGGAAAATATAGAAAAGAGGGTTAATGTGAAGTTAGTGACTCATTGGTATAATAGGGGTAAAGTGAGAGGGGCACAAACTTATATCTCACAACCCGAATTTCATAGTCTTTCAATTTTTTCTGAAAATTTAGTAGCAATTCAGCTCAATAAACTGAAATTATTTTATAATAAACCAATATATTTAGGATTCTGTATTTTGGATCTTTCAAAAACTTTAATATACAATTTTCATTACAAGTATATGAAGGAGAAATTTCAGAATAATTTAAAATTGTTATACACCGATACCGATAGTCTGATATATCAAATTTTTACTAAAGATTTTTATTATGATATAAAGCCTGACTTAGACAAGTACTTTGATACATCAGATTATTCAATTGATAATATTTTTAACTTAGTCTTTAACTTAGTAAAGTCCATAGACAATTGCTTAGCAAGAAGCAAGCAAAGAAATTGTTAGTGACCTTAGTAGCAATGCCTTCATTTTATGTCTACGTCGATTTATTTCACGTAGAGGAAAGCCTAGCCAAATTAATTGTGATAATGCCACTAATTTTGTAGGGGCCAGTAATGAATTAAAAAAGGTTTTACAAGCGGGTATTAAGTCTATTTATACATTTACAGCAGAGGAGGGCATACAGTTTAATTTCAATCCTCCCTACTCGCCGACATTTGGTGGATTATGGGAAGCCGGTGTAAAGAGCGCAAAATATCATTTAAAACGTATAATAAGAAATTGGCGACCGTGACAGGACCCTGCAGTCTTCAGATTCCATAAAAAGAAAGAAAACGGAGTGAAGACTTGACCCGCTCAGCACCTCGGACGTGGCTGCGCTGCTGTGCCCGTGGAAACCAACTACCCTGCAGTCTTCAGATTCCAGTGCAGAGCAAGGGAACGGAGTGGAGGCGAGTTGACTCAACCCGCTTGGCACCTCGGACGTGGCTGCGCGGCTGTGCCCGTGGAAACCAAGGGGAGTGCCTTTCCTTTTCTTTCTTTCACATTTTCCTCTTTGATTTGGTTGTTCAAGGTGTTGCTCGTTCTGAATACGGTGAAGGTAGTTACCTAGCTATACAACTAATGGGCTCACGGGCTGGAAATTATTTCCTTCTCGCGTGCCTACGAAGTTGTTATGTGAAATTCTATGTCTAATCTTAAAGCATTATTATAATCCGTTCATCATAAAAACATAATTTAATGTTTTCGCGCAGTTGATGGCGATTTAAATTTGAATTTATTTTATACATACCTACCCAACCTAAGTCGTTAAATTGAATATTTTCTAATGGGTACCTAATCCAAACCCAAAATATAATACATAATTTTAATGTGCAATTTGTCTCGCTTTCTTTAAATAAGTAAATAAATTCCTAATAGTCTTTAATTTAATAGATCATAAAAAATAAAATTTTGCATATAAGTAAAAAATATCCGCCGATAGCTTCCAGGGTACGGCGTAGCGGCGCTTGCTTCTTACCTAACTCCGCTGAATATACCTACAATCTACATACGCTGTGCTGTGACTGCTCTGCGCTCCTCTGCTTGCCGTTCGCTACCTACCGATTGCTGAAACACTACTAACTTCGTGACGTGGTTTGATGCACATTTTACCTTATTTAATTGATTATTGGTCTATCTTATTTTAATTAAAAATGGCTCAGGCGGATGAAAACATTAATGTAGCAGATACAAGAGAGTATAATGAATTAGTAAGGCAACGCAGTTCTATTAGGGGTCGTTTAACTATATTTGAAAAGTATTTGTTTACGTTAAAGGCATTTAAGCATTCCGAAATTACATTACCACAGATTCAAGAATTAAGCTTACGAGTTCAAAAAATTGAAAATTTGTTTTCTGATTTTGAAAAGTGTCAAACAAGAATAGAAGTTTTATGTCCCAGTCTTGATATGCAATTAAATGAAAGAGATGCCACTGAGAGTAAATTCTATACCAATTTATCAAATGCCGAGACAATAATTAAAGCACATATGTCCAATCATGAGCAAAGACGGGGAAGTACCAGTTCTGGCTCACATAATAATGACTTTGAGATAAAATTACCTATTATAAAACTACCTTCATTTGATGGCAATTATTTTATGTGGTTAGAATATCGCGATACCTTTGAATCCTTAATACATAATCGAGAGTCAATTCCAGACATAAATAAGTTCCATTATTTACGTTCTTCGTTAGAGGGAAGTGCCGCTCTTATCATTAAATCTATAGAGTTTACTTCACAGAACTATCAAGTGGCTTGGGACTTATTATGTCAAAGATATAATAATAAAAAAATCCTTATAAATAATCACTTGAAGGCTTTGTTTAGACTCGAACAAATCACTAAAGAATCACATAGATCCCTACGCTACTTAATTGATATAGTCACTAAGAATCTCAGAGCTTTAGAGACCCTAGGACAGCCGGTCGAAAGTTGGGACACCCTCATAATATACATGGTGTCCGCAAAATTAGATCCTATTTCTAATAATAAATGGGAAGAACATAGACATAATTTGTCTGACTTGCCTCTCTTGAGCGACTTTATTGACTTTCTTCGAAATAGGGCTGATATACTTGAGACTATGCAGGTCAATAGAAGTGAAAAATTTGAAAATAAAAATATCTTTCATAATAATAAAGATACAAGGTATGATCATAAAAATACATACCCAAATCCTAAAGTTACGAAAACCTTTTTTACTTTTAAACCTAAATCTATCGAATCAATATCTTGTCCTCTCTGCAATCAAACTCATAGAATTATTGATTGTAATACTTTTAAAACATTTTCTCCTAATAAAAAATCGACTGAGGCCACAAGATTAAACCTTTGCTTAAATTGTTTACGAAAAGGTCATAAGGCATCTGATTGTCGCTTGGGCTCATGTCGATTATGTAACGAGAAACATAATACTTTGCTACATAAAGACAGCATTGACAAACCTAATTTCACCCCCCGACCTGTTTCAATGTCATTATGTTCCACTGGACAGGTTCTTCTTGGTACTGCTTTAGTGAAGATTACCAATCCTGAAAATAAAAATACCTACCGCGCTCGTGCTCTGCTCGATGCGGGTAGCCAGTCTTCCTTTATGACTGAAAACCTTAAACAAAGAATTGAACTTGTTAATCGTAATCCGGATTCTTTAATAATATCCGGCATTAACAATGTTCATATACCTATTTCTGATAGTTGTGAGGTAACAATAGGCTCCACGACTAATTCCTTCAACACAAACCTAAGATGCTTAATTATACCTAAAATAACGGGTCAATTACCTAACTTTCCAGTAAACAGGTCTCAATTAAACTTACCTAAAAATATTGAGTTAGCCGATCCTAGCTTTTATCACCCATCTGACATTGATATGTTGTTGGGAGCTGACATATTTTTTGATATCTTGTGTCCTGAAAAGATATCTCTGGGTCCTAAGATGCCCGTCCTTCAAAGTACTCTATTTGGCTGGATATTAGCCGGCCCTATAAACACGAACAACAAACATAGTTCAATTTATTGCAACTTTACTAAACAAATTCATGAAGACATGACACGGTTTTGGAATCTTGAAGAAATTCCTACATTAAAAAACCCATTGTCAGCCGATGATGAATTTTGTGAGGAACACTATCTTAAACACGTCAAACGCTTACCTGATGGTCGATTTTCCGTGTTGATGCCTCTAAGAGAACCTCCAGAAACCTCACTCGGAGACTCTTACAAAATAGCAGCCAAACGTTTTTATAATTTGGAAAAGAAGTTAAATAAAAATCCTGAGCTTAAACTGCAATACACTCAATTCATTAAAGAGTATGAAACCTTAGGACATTTGTCAAAGGTTAGGAAACCAGAATTCGCTTATTACCTACCACATCACGCCGTTATTCGTGACAGTAGTGAAACTACGAAGCTGAGAGTTGTTTTCGATGCTTCTGCTAAAACTACATCGCAAAAATCCCTAAATGATATTCAGTATGTCGGCCCAGTAGTACAAGATGAACTGTTTAATATTTTAATCAGATTTCGTCAACATAAATATGTTATTACAGGCGACATACAAAAAATGTACCGTCAAGTCGTCATTCAGGAATCTCAGCGTAACCTGCAACTGATTCTCTGGAGAGATGACGAATCAAAACCCGTTGATACTTTGCAACTTAATACAGTAACGTATGGAACAGCATCAGCTCCATTTCTAAGCACCCGTTGTCTTATACAACTGTCTATCGACTGCCTAGATCCTATCATATCAGAAGTCTTAAAAAATGACTTTTACATGGATGATTTATTAACTGGAGCAGATTGTGAGGCAGACCTTATTCACATCTTAAACAATGTCACAAAAACACTCGCTTCTGCCTGTTTTCCATTGCATAAATTTCGAACTAACTGTCCTAAAATATTCAAAGATTCTTCTACTGTAACAGAGTATCTCGATTTAGATAAACATTCTAGCGTGTTGGGCATACTTTGGGCACCTGATGCTGACTGTTTAACATTTTCTATAAATATTGATAAAAACCTAGATAAGATTACAAAAAGAACAATTTTGTCAAATACATGTAAAATATTCGATCCACTAGGGCTACTTAGTGCATGCACAGTAACACTAAAAATTTTGTTACAAAAATTGTGGCAGCTTAAGTTAACCTGGGATGAACCAGTGCCAAGCAACATACAGAATACTTGGCAAAGAATAAGTCATAATTTGCATTCTTTACTTTCAGTGTCTGTCCCGAGACACGTGCCTTGTTCGTCTACCACTGGTTGCGAGCTCCATTGCTTCGTGGATGCCTCGCAACAAGCGTACGCTGCGTGTGTGTATGTGCGCAGCGTGGACATGTTCGGTCAAGTAACAGTCAGACTTCTCTGTTCAAAGACTCGGGTCGCACCTTTAAAAATCACAACTATACCGCGTCTTGAGTTATGTGCGGCTTTATTGGGCGCACGCTTAGCTGATAAAGTTGCTGCAGCCCTCCGTTGCACTATTCAAAAAAAGGTTTTCTGGTCAGATTCGACTATCACCCTTGGTTGGATAAAAACACAGCCTAAGCTTCTTAAAAATTTTGTTTGTAATCGAATACATGAAATTCACGAACTAACAAATAGAAATGCATGGAGGCACGTGCCAACCGACTTAAACCCAGCTGATATGGCGTCTAGAGGTGTAGAACCGAGTCATCTTCTCCTCTGTACTCTCTGGTGGGAAGGACCTCAATTTCTAAAAGGTAATGAGTCTCAATGGCCTCAAATACCTAATACAAAAATAACGTTACCTGAAATTAAAGTCCTGTCACGGTCGCCAATTTCTTGTTGGTGATGTTTACAAGAATAAAAAACTAATGATTTTAAATGAATTATAATGTATATTGTTATAAATGCTGTAATGCGTGGCGTGTTTTATTCGTCTCTTTAGGTTCTGGCGATAGACGATGCGCTCGCGCCGCCCGTCCCCTCCCGCGCGTCCCGTGCACCTCCCCTCTCGTCTCGCGCCCCTCGCCCCTGCGGTCTTGGTCGTAGACACCACTATTAAATAAGAAACAGCTAGGATTTTTTAAAGATGAAAATAGTGGGGAGTTATTATTAGAATTTGTTGGCCTTAGAGCCAAAATGTATGCCTTAAATGTCGAAGGTAAATTTACAGCTAAAGCTAAAGGTGTAAATAAATCCGTAAGCAATAAAATGAATATGGGGGATTATAAAACATGCCTTTTTAATAAAAATATCCAGATGTCTGAGATGTACAGATTTAAGTCTATAAAACACGCAGTTTATACACAGAAAATTAACAAGATTTGTCTTTCCTATAGTGATACAAAAAGGTATGTTTTACCTAACTCAACTGACACAATTTCTTGGGGACATTACAGTTTACGGAATTAAATATTTAATTTTATTCCCTTTGTTAGAAAGTATATAATAAAAAATGTGTTTTTCATATTGTTAAATTTAATGTACTTACTCTAGAAAATATAGTTAATTAGTTTATTTTATTATAGTTTATTTTTGAAATATAATTGAATGTATATCATTATATAAACCATTTCCAATTTAATTTTATTTTTTTATGCTAGATGTACCTAACTGTATTTATTGTTTTGAAACATTTGTATAATGTATTTTTTGTCTGTTTAACTATGTGTAGAATATTTTTTACTTATAAGAATTTATATATAAATTACTGTACTTCTATTTGATAATAAATGTCATATTTGTATGCTAAAACATATCTAAACATCAAAAAGTTTTAGCAAATACTACTGCTAAATATCCAATTACGCGTGCCGAAGTGAAGGTTCTGACATTACCAGCAGGAGTTCAGGGGAAATCCCTTGATAATATTTTTCTTGGGCAGGTACCTAAGAGATGTATTGTCGGTTTTGTAAATAATGTAGCATTTAATGGTAGCCTTACAAGAAACCCCTTTGATTTTGCTAACTTTGGAATAAACACATTTAGTTTATATATAGACGGTCAGCAGATTCCCTCCAAAGCCCTACAACCAGCATTTGTTAAGAATACTTTCACTACAGCATATCACACATTATTCTCGGGGACTGGTATTCATTTCCTTAATGAAGGAAATTCGATTTCAAGAGAATCATTTGCAAAAGGATATTGTTTATTGGCTTTTGATTTAACTCCTGATTTATCAGCCAACTCAACATCACATTGGAACCTAATAAGACATGGTAGCGTTAGATTGGAAGTCCGTTTTGAAAATTGTCTCACACAAACAGTTAACTGTATGGTATATGCTGAATTTGATAATATGATAGAAATAAATAAAAACCGAGATGTAAATGTAGATTATAGCAGTTAAATTATCTGAAGTTATAAAATAACGCACTTTCAAAATAATTGTCATTTATATGTAAGCCGTTGATATAAACATATTGATATATTGTAATGGATACAAGAGAGATTCAGAGTTTTATGAAAAAGATAAAACCAGAGTTTGAATTTAGTGTGTATCCTGCTAATCGGCTACCTATAATTGTGTCAGAACCATGTTACATAATTAGTAATTTGGATCCTGATACGAAACCTGGCTCTCATTGGATTGCGATGTATCTAGGTCATGGTGGTTTGGGGGAGTATTTCGATTCTTATGGGCGTAAGCCTTCTTCATATCATCTAAGTTTCTTAAACAGAAATTCAAAAAGATGGACTTTTAATTCGGATAGAATACAAAATGATTTTACTTCAGTTTGTGGGGAATATTGTCTAGTATATCTTTATTTTAAGTTTAAGGGTAAAACAATGACTGATTTTGTAAGATGTTTTTCTAAAAATACATTATATAATGATTTATTATTAAGAAACATGTTTGTATATGTATTTCTAAAATAAAAAAATGTATACTAAATTGAGTTTTATTTATTAAACAATTAAAAAGGGGCATCGGTGGTCGAGTGGGTAAGACGTTGGCTCGCAACTGAAAAGTCGCTGGGTTCGATTCCTACATCCGACCATGTAACCAATGGGTTTTTTATAATAAAAAATGTATGTCCATTATCCGACAAACCGTACAAAAAGGCTTTTCCATCTATATACATCAACAGAGCTGGCCACTCGTTAGGTATAGCCTCAAAAATCATTGGCTAAATGAGAAAGACTTTGTCTACCACTGGATAAAAAAAAACACACACAAAATAATGTTGTAATATTTATTAAAAAACAGTATTGTTCATACAAATATAATAGTTCTCAACACTATTATCAACCGTTCTGTTGAATTTAAAAAAGGATGACAACAATAGAAGACAGTTAAGTACAAAATACATAGATACGTAGATAATGTGCACTTCTGCTAAGAGAACCTTTTTCTTAAAATAGGAGACAAAGAGCAAGTAAATTAAAAATAAATGAATAGAAATTACTTATAGGTATATTTTAATCTCACAAAAAATTAGGGGTTTCTTAGGTATTAGAAAATATTAAAGCAAAAAAATTATCTATTATTTGTTTTCAAAGAAACATTTCTTGCAATCATTCTGGGATGCGATCTGTTTTGTAATTTGATATATGATATCACGTGTGTTTTGGTAATGTTTGTCTGTCTCACTGTTTACGTAATATCTCAAGCGGATGTCGACATTTTTCCAATGATCTGTAGGTGATATTTTATTTAATTTCTCCATATCATATACCTCAATTTTTATGAGCTGTTTTGCTTTCGGCGCGTCATCGAGGTTAGTGGAAATGTATGAGACACCACCTTTGGATGCTCGCGTTATACAGGAAGACATCATCTTGGGTTTTTTATATTTATTTGGTTTATCAAAAAATTCTTCAATATTGTTACTCCGTTTTCGCGTGTTCACATATGAAGGGTTGCACATGCCAGTCTCTTCCTCATCGCTAAGACCGGCATTATAATAATGCTTTAATGTGTAATCGTTGGTACACAAGTCGGTTGTAGTGAACTGGAACAAGTTAATTTAATTGTTTAAAATCTTGTTGCACATTGTGCAATATGCTTGCATCGGTAATACCCCATCTATTTGATCATTAGACTCCGAAGATAAATAGTGTTGTTGGCATGGTGTAAAATATGGTATTATATCACAATCGTTGATCAGCGAATTATCTAGTTTATTGGCTGTATACCACATGTGGATAAAGCGGTGATACCTGCTTAACAAAACATATTTCTCTATTGATTTTATTTCATCACTAGTTAGAGACATTATATCTTGGGTAACGTTATTTGTTGAAATCTGAAATGAACATACAATGACTAAGAAATTAATTAAAAATTACTGATCGTAATAAGACATGTAAATATCTCATAATTTCATCCAAATGTTTAGTATTCATATGGTATGTGACAAAGCTGTCATTATTTTTGGGTTTTTATAAATAACTGACAAAAGGTGGACGTTGTTACTGCTGTATAATGGACGTAGCGTAAGGGTATGAAAGAATACAATTATGAAATGAAAAAGTAATTTAGAGTACATGTCACGCGAATATTATGAAGTCTAAGATAAAGAACTCACCTCCATTTTGCACTGATATGACAACAATTAATGTTATAAAACTCGAAAGTTATAAACATAAAACACAAACAAATTAACTGGTTGAGTATCACACACTGCGCGAACGTACGAAATCAAGTGAGTATTGAATACGATAAAATTTTGTTATATAAGCCTACGGTATAAGTGGGGGGGCATCCGGCATGGTTTGAACATGTTAAAACAAGCCAACAAAGCAAATAAAGGTCTTTGAACATGACTCACACGTGAGCCGAGCGTTGCGAGGTTTATCTAATGAATTTTAGTTATCTTATTACTTCCTTTGGTCTATTGCAATTGCTATTTACTTAACAATTTCTCATTCATTAGTCACTGTGAGACACTTCTTTCGGCTTCCCTTAGTCATTGCCTTTTATAATTTTATCTAAAGTGGACATTGTTACCAGTATATCTGGCAATGTATGAGGATGTGTGCATGTGTGTATTGTTTTGAAGGATTCATAAAGCGAACATTTGTTTCTTTAAAAGTGGACACTGTTACCGATATCTCTGGCAATGTCCGCATACTACAATAGCGACTCTAGTCTATAGATAAAAATATAAGGGATTGCAAAAAGTGAACATTGTTACCAGTATATCTGGCATTGTATGAAGATGTGTGCATGTGTGTATTGTTTTGAAGGATTCATAAAGCGAACATTTGTTTCTTTAAAAGTGCACACTGTTATCGATATCTCTGGCATTGTCCACATACTACAATAGCGACTCGTCTATAGATAAAATATAAGGGATTGTATTGTGAATATTTGTTAGAGATAACCCATTTTAATTCTAAAGAAGATTGCGGACAATAGTACCGAGTACAAATTTCTAACTTTGTAAAACGATGAGCTATGAAAAAATTAATTAGATATTTGAAAAGCTTGAAAAAACGCGATTCTAAAAAGTGTTTTTTTTTTTTTTTTTTTAGAAATTTTTTCTTGGCTTACACCGAAATTGCCGATTGATGAGCAAAAAAAAAAAAAAAAAGGACATTTCTAGGAAAAAAGGTCTATACCTGGTCCAGCTCTCTCCAAAACCCACTACTGCTCGTGCTTCGGAGGGCATGTAAAGTCCGCGCTTCGTCTAAAAATATCAGATACAATTAGTTTTGGGAAATATTTATTATGTGGATTGTATCTATTTTTTTTATGAATGATGTCGTAAAATTATATTATATACATAATTGTAAAAGTCTTACTTAATTTAAGTAATTAAATTATAATAATTTTTATTTACGTCTGTTAAAGAAGTGAAACATCTAGGCCCATTAAGTGCAGTAATAGGCTTGCCACCTGTTCTGTTCAATATGGACAACTGACAAAAAGTGGACACTGTTACTGGCCTCTCTGGCCACACAGAAAGGTTTAAAGCCGTGAAGGTGTTTTGTTGTTGTAAATAACTACTTTAATTATTGTTTTTAACTGTCGTAAATATTTAAAATAATATGGACTATAATATTTAAGTATACAATAGAAATTGTAACATCTATAAGTACCTATTAATGTTATAAAAAGGAAAGATTTGATTTTTTGTATGTTTTTTGTAAAGCTCGCTTCCCACGGTGCGTGATATTGCGGACGGACGCGCACCAGCCCGCACCGACACGCACCGTGGGAAGGGTGTTCGTCCGTGCTCGTGCGTGCTTGTGCGTCGCGGTGCGCCCGATATCTAGAGTGACATAGGCTATATTTTATATTGTTCGAATATATCCAAGGGCGGAAAATCTAAGGGTGTCTAAATAATGTTCTGTTTCGGCTGAAATGTTGAAAATTGAAATAAAAAGCTTTTGATTTGTGCTGTTAAATATCTAAAAAGTTATTTACGTTACCTCTCAGGCATATTTTCTTATGTTGAACAGAGTATAGTTTCTTCCCTTTCTATGCAAATGTACTTTTTGTGCGGACCGTATATCTCGTATAAGTACTTGTTTATAAATAACAAAGTGTTTTATCAACAGCAACAACATGGAAGTACTAGCTCCAACAATGAAAATACTAAATTTGATCAACGACAACAGCCATCGGATGAAAGCGGCTGTTCTAACATGGGCATTAATACTTTTTTACAAACACGAACTAATGAGGAAGATGACTCCAAGGTACAAATCCTTAAAAAAATAAGTTGATTTTGACATTCGGAGTGCAGTACAAAAATCGACTTATTTAAAATTTTTGTACTGCGCCCGAATGACAAAAACTCAACTTATTTGGCGGTATATATGTACTGTCACAGTAGGTATAAACTAGCTTAACATACATAACTTCACAATTGATTCTCATAGATGTATACATTCACTTTAATTTGTACAAATCTTTTATTTATATGATATACCTCTTCTAGATATAAATTAGGTATTAAATATATAGGAAAGTCAAAAATTCAAGTAAGAAATTATTTATTTAAAAAACAGGTTTAAAAAAATTTGTTGATTCATAAAGTATTTAGTACAAACTGCCCTCCACGTACATACGCACTCTTTGAGTGAATTTTGGGACACTCGTATTTTCTTTGTAGCATTTGTGCGTATTTTTCAATAAATCGGGGGTGTTACTGTCGACCAGGGTAAAACGTCGGCTCACAACTGAAAAGTCGCGGGTTCGATCCACACATCTGACCATGTACCAATGGGTTTTTTTATAATAAAAAATCTATGTACAGTATCCGACAAACTGTACAAAGAGGCTTTTCCATCTACATACCTCAACAGAACTGGCCACTCGTTAGGTATAGGTATAGCCTCAAAAAATCTTCGACTAAATGAGGAAGACTTTGTCTTCCGCTGGGTACCCTGGGGCCGGCAACGGTTCCCGGGAGATGTAAGGTAACCCGTGAAGATTTTTTTTTCTTTTTTTTTTCATTTACCTTCTTAGATATTACAAATGACACTTACATATTATTACAGACTATTGATTATTTATTGGACCATGGATTATCATAATAAAAGAAGGCGGCTACAGGAAACTAACGATCCCTAGTCTTTTATCTTTCTTCTACACTTTCTACAAAGATAATTTTCAACATAGACACAGAGGTGAGTCATTATATAGATAATTTAGGTAAATGTGTTGTTTTTGATATATGTAATTTAAAAAATCGAGTAAAACCCTAAAGTGCCACTCTCTGTCTCTGGATCTCATATTGATTTAATTACCGTTTACTATAATAGGTAATTTTATAATTTTAATAAGTACGATGTTAGCTGAAGGAATGTTGTGTAGGTACACATGTAAAGTATACTGTTGGTGTGCCTAGATGACCGTGCGAAAACTTAGTTCAACTAATCTCCAACAGATTGCGTCTTTTACAAAATACATAAATTAGTCTAGTTTTAAAAGAAACATTTTGATTATTTTTCGTCAATAGTGGAAAAAAATTCTTCAAAATTAAGGAACGCCTCATAACTTTTAACTCATATTACATGCTTCATAATTCTTAAATTACGCTATAACTATATGTCTTAGTTTAGAAATTTAAATAGCTTTCGAACGATAAATATATTTGATACAGTATGATTGTAAAAAAATCTGAAAATAACACCTAAGTTTTATGAAGCCCTGAAAGTCATCAAAGTGAATTTATCACATACTTTATGAAAACATTAACTACAACTTGCTATTTCTAATAGTTTTGTGAAATCGTTCTTCTCTTGTTTCTGGTACGTGAATCTTAGCCTATCTTATCTTATCCTTGGTTATTTTATCAATTCTTTTTGCAGTGTATCTCTAACAACGTTTTAAAAAGATATCGACAAAATGAGCCGCGCGGTTTACTGAGATCATTGCGCTAACGGGTACCGATAAAAATACCATTCGGAAATAATATATATAGAGATACTTCTTTAGACGCGTTTAGCGATTTTTGGTATAGGAAAATCTTATAGGTTCGCGCCAAGACATGCTCTCGGTACAAATGCCGACCATGCCTGAAAATGCGCGGGCTTCCACGTATGCCTGGGTCGGGCATTTTTGGGTGCGCATTTCTGACCGGCAATTCACCGAGATTTTTTTTTAAGTTAAAACTTCTTTAGGCGCGCTCTATATTATTATACATTATATATTTTTTTATATCAATTCATTATATAACTTTTATTCATAATTGTAATTTTTCCCCTTCTGTCGGCAGTTCCCATGAATGCCTCCTAAGCCTTTTTCTTCACGGATTGCCTTATAGCTCCCGAAACCGTGTTGCGGTCCCAGGGTACCTATTAGAAGACCATGTCTTCCTCTTTTAGCCAATGGTACCTATCTGTGAGGGTATACCTAATGTGTGGCCAGTTCTGTTAAGGTAATACCTACTTATTTAGATGGAAAAGCCTTTAAGCAAGGAATACCTACTACTCTCTACTCAAAGACTGTGGGAAGTGGGGAACGGAATCCCGGCACTGCATAGGCCATAGTGCATCGACGTCCTCCTCATTTGATATCCAAAATTGACAACTGCGCAGTTTTTACTTATTTTATCGGGTAGGTACCTATATACTATAAATAATTTGCCATTTCAGAAGTCACCTTCACAAAGCGAGTAGAGAACTATAGAGAAGCCGCGTCCTTTCTTTTTACTCGTAGCCTTTCTTCAAGACCAAGAAAAACATTGGCAGGCAGATTTCTTTCATAATTGAAACCTTAGATGATTTTATGTAATTTAACAACACAATAAGCGAATGTGTTTAATAGATGTTTGATGTGTGTTTAATGTGTTTATTACTTTAAATTTGATGCTCATGAATTTTAATTTTCTTTGATGTGTGTTTAATGTGTTTATTATTACCTACTTTGAATTTTATGCTCATAAATTTGTTTTCTTTAATTTTCTTTGATGTGTTTTTTTCATAAGTGTAAGCTTAGTTAGATTTTTGTGTTGATTATTACCAACACAATAAATAACTATAATCTGTTCAACATATGATGGTGTTTGTGACAGGTAACAAATTTTTTTTTTAAATATTTAACAGTACAAATAAAAGTTTTTTATTTAAATATTGATTATTTACCTACATCTAAACTCAATTAGTTAAATGGGATAGAATTTGCCCGCACATTGTTGGGCCGGACCGGGCATGTCCTGCACAAGAATGCCGAGCAATTTGCTTGGCCGGACAAAGACAAGTACACAGAATTTTCCCGCACATTGTTGGGCCGGACCTCTCGGCCCCGGGCTATCTCTGGCCGGTCCTTGTTGGACATGAACGTTTTGGCCTGCTCAAGGCCATTCGACCGAAACGAAAGTGTCGCTGTCAAAATGTATGCTAACCCCACGGGGCACAACTTTTGAAGTCGGAATTTTATAACCACTAGCTAGACCAAAGTCGATACAAAAGTTATTGACTTTATTAAGGCTTTTCTCTCATAAATGGTAGGTATATATTCCTGAAACACTACAGAACTGATTTTCATGATAATCCTTAAATACAAATGTCGTCAAAATCGGTACATATTTCATCGTGAGTGTAGTTTACTCACTTTACGCGGTAGTAAAGTTACTCGATATGACATTTGCAACTCGTACTCGACCTACATTCATCAAAACATTATCCATCCATTTGGTGAGCATTGAGCAATACTGAGCATGTAGGTACGGATGGAATTTTTAGATAGGTAAGTACATAAATAAAGTTATAAATGTATCAAGTGGAGGTATTCCGTTTTACAGCAGAATATTTTTTGCATTGCCGGTGTATTCTGGCATAAATAAATATTCATAAGTGAAGTGAACGATTGCCATAAATAAAAAAGAAGCGACAATCTTACTCTATGGTTAGTCGATACCAAGTCAATACTGTCAAGTCAAGTCAAAATTCAAATGTCAAATAAATCATAAGTTGCTATCAGCCATAGAGTAACTTAGCTATCAGTTGCTCTCATAGAGTAACTTATAATACTGAGAGTTGCTCTGTTGCTCTGTGGTTATCAGTTGTTGTCTTCTGTGTGGTATTTATTTATTTGTTTGTAAATTAGAGGATTATTTCTTATTTCATCTCAATATAAGTTCTAAATTCTACCAGCTTGTGAGTATTTTTAGCGTCATACCTATTTATACTATACTTTACTACTTACAAGTGTTTGTTATCAAATACCTACCTATAGTTTCTGACTCCATCCATCACAGGTCTGAAGGAAAAGAACAGACGTTTATTAGGGCGGCCGACCAGTCTATCTATCAGTTTTAGTTTTAGATATCTGTAATTTGCTCCCATCTTTTCCATAATCAGATTTTCAGGCTGTTTCTGTAGGTACTTAGCCATAAATACAGGTAAGGTGATACTTTTGCTGCCCCTTCCTTTCTCTCCTTCTATTGTCCCTAATTATCAATGTCAATACATATTATAAATATACTGTTTCTAATGAGAACTTAATGAAATTGGGCTTAGACTAAGGACCTCCCATAAATGGAAATTTAATACCAATACAATAAATTGTCCTATGCCATTATTAACATGATTGGTAATTTAACACTTATATTTGATTCAGATATCAGATAGAAGTTTACAAGATTGCTGTAATACCAAGCAGAAGCGAAAATGGAGAAAAAATCTGAGGAGACGGAGTAAGGAAAATATATTTATATTTTATTGTTTTATTTTTTTATTTTTTTTTAGACGCTTCAAACAGAGGAATATAGTTACAAATACCCACTGATCTCTTTATACTTTTGAAACTATACTCTGTTCATTATATGATGGGTTGACTGATAAAGTATAAATTAAGAAAATATTATTCCTTTACTTATTACAAAACCAATTTAACTAATTAGATATAGTTGTAAATAATCAATAATGAAATAACAAACTTTTGATTTGTGCTGTTAATCTTCTTCTTCTTCTTCTTTTTTATTATGGCTCCACCAATGTTCATCGGTGATTTGCCAATGTCAAGTATTATAGCCTTTATAGTGTTTATAGCCGATAAATCGGTATTTAAGATAATCCCGCCGACCGTGATATGTCTTATTAATCACTGATTAATCACAACCATCACAGCGCGAACAGGATTAAACTGGATTCCACATCACGCCACGACGAAAACGCGTGCGTATGTCGCCATGACCGGATGTGGAATCATCCCAAAAGATAATTTTTGTTACCTGTCACAGACATCATCATAAGTTAAACAGAGTATAACAAATTACCTACCAGTTATTAATATTATCTATTCTGTGTCATGGGTTCTAGGCTAGGGAAGTCTATTATTTAACAAATTATGTTTGGATGAATAGTATTCAATGTGACTGTACTTGCCACGGTTGCCTTACAAAAACTAAATCCAATGTAACTGAGGCCATAGCATAAGAAATAGGCTTTAAATGTATGTACTTATACTTTGCTAGTATGAGGATAAAAGATCTTCTTGGCTACCAATGTCCGGGCAAATCCGTATACTGTCATCACCCAACCCAGCAATTTGCTGAGCATTCTAGTGTTAGACATTCTTGGGCCGGGTAATCCTTGGCTGGCCATTGTTGCAGACCCATTGTTTTTGGCATTGTAGTCAAAACAAAAGATGTTGCAGTCCTATGTTTGCTGATCCCATGGTAATGTTTAACCCTTTCCACACCTTTTAGCAGGAAATAACAACCCCATTCTGTATAGTTTTCTCATTGTAATATTCAGCATGGTTTAGTTAGAGGATTTACATATTATGTGTGTGTTGGAGAGGCTAGGAGTTGTAATTGATACACTATCCTTATACAATTATTTGCACTGTTTTTTACCTTATTTGGCAAGCAGTTACAATGAATACTACATCATTAATATATATTTCGCTAACTCACTGGACACCATTATTTACAGTCACCCCTCCGTTTATATTAAGGGTAGGAGTAGGGGTAGTGCGGGCAAGTCAACGTTTGGGCAGGACAACGTCTGCCGGGTCCGCTAGTAATATTATAAAGAGGAAAGATTTGTATGTTTGTATCCCGCCCCCAGCTTTGCCTGCGGATATTTGCGAACTAAATAAAATATTAGTGAAAAAATTCAGAAATGGATCAGTGGTTCCGGAGATTACCCATACACACAAATTCACAATATTCACTCTCTCTTTATAGTACATTATAATGGATTCTATGGTATGGTGCCTAGGGTACACAGCGGAAGTCAAAACTTATTCATTTACCCAATTAATATATTGAGACTATTAACAAGTTTTTTGTAAACAAAGGCTTTTTATAAGGCATTATATTGCATAAAATGTATATATATTATTCAGTTATCATACACAAGTAAATTGACCCTTTTTCCTTTATCATAGGTAACACTTGCTATTAAAATGCCAATAATAAATCTGTGAAGGAACAATAAAGATAACCAGAAAATTGAGAAAAATTATTACATAAAATGAAATTAATGTTTTTAGTTTTGAGATGGATTAGATGTTAATACATAGCTTCCATTAATTGCAGTGTCACTCAACTTAGTACTCAGTGTTTGGCTTGTTCTCTGCAACTTCCTGCAAAGTTTGATCATGGCATGTAAGATTTGGCCTGTGGCCTCACTATTTTCCAATCATTCTACACCTATGCCAGAAAGAGATCCTTGCCTTGCCTAAATAATTAGTAATGTGGTTAAATTTTAGGAATGAAGTTAGACAAATAAGTAAGAAAGTGACGAGTACCAAAACGAATAAGGAGGAGGATAAAGAATGCCATTTACATAACAGGTACTCTTTGAATTAGCGCCCAATAAGGCCTTGGAAAACAACTCAAAAGTGACAACAGGTTAGTAATTAAAGTTACAAACTACTTAGTAGGTATTGATGAGTCATACGTCATAAATGTTGAAGAACAGTCACTCGAACAGTGATTCAGGTACGACGACAGACAGTTTTACATTCCCATTTATAATAATTAGTATGGATTTCGAAACCTCATGTGGGATGATTGTGGATTAAACATTGACGGAGAATATCTATCGCATCTTAGATTTGCTGATGATCTTATAATCTTTTCAACAACCCACGAAAATCTACAAGAAATGCTCATTGAATTGGATTTACAGAGTCGGGTGGCAGGACTGACAATGAATACACAGAAAACAAAAGCTATGACAAACTACAAAGAAGAACCAATAATAGTGAATAACACAACAATTGACTATGAAAAAGAGTATGTCTACCTTGGTCAGTTAATATCACCAAACGACTTAATGTCCAAAGAAATAGATACACGAATTGGAAAAGCATGGAAAAGCTACTGGGCACTAAAAGAGATAATGAAAAACAAACATATTAGTGTAAATATCAAGAGAAAACTATATAACACCTGTGTGCTACCTGTATTAACATATGGCTGCCAAACTTGGGCTCTCACCAAGGCTCACACTAGAAAACTAGAAGTCTGCCAAAGTGCCATGGAAAGGAGTATGCTCGGCAAAAGAATATCGGATAGAATAAAAAACCAAACTCTTAGGAAGACCACAAAAATAGAAGATGTAACAGTAAAAATACGAACTTTAAAATGGAGGTGGACAGGTCACACAATAAGAGGAAAAGAAAAATGGAGTAAAAAGATTATCTATTGGTATCCTAGAAATAGAAAGAGGAAGCGGGGGAGACAATTTCGGAGATGGGATGATGAGATAAAAGATAAGGCAGGAAAAACTTGGACCAGACTGGCAGGAGATAGAATAAAATGGAAAAAGATGGAGGAGGCCTTTGCCATTAGGCAAACAGACAGAGTTACCGATGTGTGAAAAAATGTTTAGATTTAAGTGATTTTTTAATGTATATCTGAATAAAAGGCTATTATTATTATTATTATTATTATTATATTATAGTATGGATACACTAGCCTACCGCCCCATATACCTGGCTATACCATATAATTTTGTTGGTAAAAACTAGCCAAGTCAAATGTTGAGGCTTAATATATGTATCATAAGTTATTCTCTTTGTGTAAATAATTCAACTACCTATTCAAATTTAAAAAGTCATATTTTTTAATAGTAAACATTGTAGCAGAAAAAACAAGAAATTGTGAGTACAGAATAAGTTCTTATAAATAAATTTCAGGATTGTCTACAGAACTTGGCACTTATTTAGATCTCAAATCTTTTGAAGCTGACAACCACACCATAATTATCATAATATTGAACTTTGCTCCCATTTTCACTTTTATGTTTTTGGTGGGATATAATTATACTAATGCAAACTGTTTTGTAGATAATTTTATTCTACATAATTATTTCCTACATTATTTTGTTATATCTCCAATATTCCGGTCTAAATAGCGAATTAAGTACCTTATATTTATATAGATAAAGTAATTTAATAATTTTGTTTGGCGGCGCCAACATGGCCAACTCAGAGAGTTCGCCACTGACACTTTCCTGTTATTGTTTTGAGATAGTACCTATAAATTAACTATAAAAATATAAAATCCATTTCCAGCTCAGATCAACAATTCAACCGATATTAAAAGAGAACCAAGCAGCTCCCATACTAGCAAAGAAAGTGAATTTGAAAAGGAAAAAGTGAAAATGGTGTCGCGTAAAAGCAGATGGAGCTCTGAATCAATGCTCGATCAATCAGTTGAGGATAAGAAACCAGGTATGAGCAGTAGTAGGCCAATCATTTCAAAAATACGGACCGAAGATACAGATTTGTATGTAATGTGACGGTTTGAACCCTACCATGAAATTTCCAATCGGTCTAAGTTACGTGAATTTGCCGCCGATTTTATGACATCCTAAAAGGTAACTTTTTACTTTCGTAAACAATAATTTTAGAGTTATAAATGCATTAATGGACATAAAAATGAATTAATTACTGATTTTGTTAATCTATACTATTATTATAAAGAGGTAAAGTTTGTGAGGTTGTAGGGGGTAATCTCTGGATCTACTGAACCGATTTTGAAAATTCTTTTACCAATAGAAAGCCATATTATTTGTGAGTGTCGTATACTGTATTTTATTTTGTTCGAAAATATCCACGGGCGAAGCCGGGGGCGGAAAACTGTTATTTTAATAAATGTGTCTAAAGTACATATTAGGTAACCTATCTATATTCATGTACAAAAGCCAGCTGGCGGCAAATTGTTACATATCGTGGAGCGATTTTTAAAACCTTCCCTGTAAAACAATCTATCTAACAGTGAAAACCAAAACAAAATCCGTTTACTAGTTACAAACAAAATCGCACAAAGACAGTCGGAAAGGTTGTATTTACCTAAACTACCACAATACAGGCGGCCGACATCAAAGAATTTATAATCTAAAGACGAGCCAAAAAAAAGGAGGGCACTTTTCACGAAGCATTTCGGAGTATTTTCAAACCTTCATAGCTTCCGGCCTGGAGAGCCCAAATTCTCAGGATTAAGATTTCTTAGCAGACTTTATGGAACACACTAAGTATAATTTGTCTAGCTTTTATACTTTAGATTTTATTAAATACGTCAATTTGGCCATACTCACGCACTGACTCACGCAGTTATCAAAACCTCTAGCGTATTTAATTACGAACTAAGTTCATGGTAGCTTTTCACTTGATATTGCGGACGAGTGACGGAACGGATTCGAAGTTACGTAGATTTTTTTTTCATGGTCTGTCTAACTTTGCAAATTTTCATGAAATTTATCTAACGCCGCTCACCCCAAACATTCTGCCCACTCAGTGGGAACAATTTATGGCCAGAAAAACTGCCGTTGTTATTGGACTTATCGGCCTTATTTGAATGCAATTAGACGCATATTGGCTTGCGCGTGACGATTCCATCGTTTAGTATTTTTATTTGAATTTCAAATAAATGTACTAAGAGAGACTTCGCTCTTTAAAAAAAATATAACATCTGAGTGATTTTACATGATACTGAAGTATAAATTAAGATTTTTAGAGTTTTTGTCTGTTTGTCCGGTCTGTCTGTCTATCCCAGTTATCCAGAATACTCTCCGTAACGGCAGAATAGATTTTGATGAAACTTTCAGGCATAATTGAGAGTATTTAGAATTTAAAACTTAGAATCTGGTTTTTGTTAAACAATGACTATATTAATTAGACTTGAAAGCTACTGGATTTATTTTAATATCTACTACTCGTTGTATGAAGCTACATTAGTAGTAAAATAAAGATAAATTAACACGGGCGAAGCCGAAGCTGACAGCTCATTTAGTAATGTGTACCTACTTACTATTTTCAGATATGGCCTCGAATATCGAAAAAGAATTGTTAAAACAATATACTCTAGCTTATTACGGTACTGTCGATTTAAGTATCGACGATTGTAAGAAACGCGATGAAAATTATGTGTTGTACTCACTGTATGAGGTATTTTATATTTTTTTGTACTTGTTTACTTTGGTAATAAAACTGAAATGTAAGAATAAGAAAATCTCCAGGGTCTGCCATTCCCGTCTTGTATAATGGGGCTGCGGGCTCCTATTTAGCTGTGATGTGCGACCTGACAGTCTGCCTATTAAGTTATGAGTGGTTACCATAACACAAAATCCAGAGTAAATAACTGAGAAAAATTGGCAATGGCCTCATATTCATGCCTTTTAGTCGAGATTAAGTAAAATATATCATTAATACTAATACTGGGCGATATGCAATTTAGTCAATGACTAAATTAACTAGACTAACGAAACCTTAAACAACAATCACCCTAATTCTCACGTGAGAGCAATCGAGTTTAAGCTTAGTTGATAAATGCAGAAAGTTTATTTTAGTTCGTTCGGCTCAGCCGGTCGGTGTAGAATAAAATAATGAACATATTTGTCTAAAGTTATAACAACTAAGTAAACATACGTTTTGACTTCAGTGTTGAAGTTGTATTGTGATCGTGCTTTGAATAGTATAAAGTAAATATTTTTAATAATAGGGCAGATGACAGGGTAAACAAAATATTATTCTATTTAGTCCGTCATTTTGATTATCAAAAAATATTGGACACGTATTTTTTCTTTTGTCAATCAAACAAAAAATGACAGAGATAAAGCGCGCAAAGTTTGGGAGTGGGGGCTGGTGACGTCGTGCTAAAAATTGTACTAAGGCGTGACGTCACGCGGTACTTTAGCGGGCTATATCATCATCATTTTTTGTTTAATTGACAAAAGAAAAAATACGTGTCCAATATTTTCTGATAATCTAACTGACGGACTAATTAGAATTTTTTAGTCATCATGCCTATTATGAGAGATACGTATTTGCGCCTTCGCGTTGGAACAAACTCTAACACCAAAACTAATTTTTGCTTCTGGTGACACGGCACGGCGGTATCTTTGCACTGGAAATAAGTATTGCAATCCAGATAGAAAATGCTGTCAGCGTTTTTGGCAGCTAAAGAAAGATCTCTTCGACCTTTGACTCTGTGAATTGTTCATAGTTAGTTGTTATTCTTAGTATTTAATTTGTATTACCTACTTATGTTAGAAATTTTTGTCTTGAGTTTTGTTGTAATGTAGATTTTTTCTGTCGAGAAAATTTTAAGTAAAATATTTTATGTAAATTGTTGCAGGATATTTTGAAAAAGAGACGAGAAATGCTCACATGTAATGATATTGAGCGTCAACGTTTACGTTACCGATATTATGATCGTAGGGACGAATACAGTTCGGATAAACTTTACAAGTATGTATTTGTAAATTATTTTATTAAATTGCAATTCGGGACTTATTAGGGTTGTGTTTCAACATTCAGGTAGTGTCCACAATTTTGAAGAACTGTTTCTTGGCGAATATTTAGACTCCCTGACTGCTAAATAAAATAGGTAGATCTAGATACGTTTTGGAAATGCTACATCCCTAAACGTACCTACTATTAGTGCCGGTGCCGGGTCAGATAGTGCAGAAACGCACAAACGCTCTGTTGCTTTTGATGTCAAACTATGTGCCTGTATCATCTTTACAAAATATGTAGTTGTTATGAATTCCAGAATACATATACAATAAAAAAAAATATATCATGGTAGTACGTATAGTGGTCAATCAGCTTACAATAAGGTATACCAGAAAGACAATATTTTATGTCTTGTCTTCTAGAAATTAAGTTTGGCATAGTGATAATTTTAATAAGCACATCTGGAGCAAATTTATCTCACATCAAGATATATTTATTTTTAAAATTTATTAAACTTTTTCAAACAGAACTGGCAAATACCACGCACTATTTACTGGTAAATAAAAAAATCATTTTTTCATGATTGATGTCATTATTTATTATATATATGTATATATATTTTTTTTACAGTAATGTAATATTTGAATATATAAATTTAACAAAAATTAAATTAAAATTTAATATTGGTAAATGATGTAGATTTAGGCCATTATTCATAAACGTATTTTAGCAACGTTTTTGTTAAAATGTGTTTTGTTTCTTTCTATTATTAGTAAAGACAGGTTTGTTAGAGAGTGACAAAACATATTTTAACTAAAACGCTTCTAAAATGTGTTTATGAATATGGCCATTAGAATATAGACTTATTATTATTATACTGATGTATAGATTATTTGAGGAGTAACTAATTTGGGCGAGACCAACATCAGTATAAATAACGATGCAACTTGTACTGAAATAGCAATTTTGATAAAGCAAAATGAAAAAGTGGATATTTACATAATAGGTATTTGTCTGGAAGCCTGGACGGAAGGAAAGTTGACGAATTTTCGAAACGTCATTTCTTTCCATGGCTAAACGCGTTAACACTGAATATCTACTTATATCGTTCGTGTTGTGCAAAGTATTTGCTGCATATTTTTTCTCTCTCTTCTCGTCATTTTTATCCAAGTTAGTCGAATAACATCATTTTTGAAACGTTGAAGCATTTAAACTTTGCAATAGGCATATGTACGCCGAGGTACGCACTATAAAATAATATACAGCATGTAACAAATATCGTCTCAGATCCAAAAAGAGAAAGAAAAAAAAAATTGTTTACATGGTATTAATTATTCAATATTTCTTAAAACAGATTTTATGTTTATTAAACCATTGCCAGTTACGTAGGTACCTACATACCAATGATACGAACAACATTTATTATCGATAGTGGCTGTCTATAAAATCGAAATCGACCAATGTAAAATATCAGAAATTCACGTTGGTATTTGTTATTCTTTTTTAAATTTCGAAAAATAAATATCAGATATCAGAGCCCTATATCCATAATTTGTACGGGGATACACTATTCCCAATTTCTGTGTAAATAATTCATCTGTGTCACTGTAATTTAGCAAATAGTTACTTATTCAATATATCTAAGAGAAATAGCCGTTATTTTTTCAATAGGTTTTATTTAATATATTGAAAATTTTATTATTTTGTAATTGGTCAAAAATAATAAAATAATATATGATTTTCAAATTTCAATAAGCTACAAAAAACGCGATGTATATAATTAAAGGGTAATGGTATAACAGGGATTTAAAAAAAATAAAAGCTTTGTGATAGATTAAGAAAGAGAAAACGGAGGCAAAGTTTAACCACCCATATTTCCCATTCAATAAAACCCATTGAAAAAATAACAGTTATTTCACTTAGATATATTGTACACTGGGCACCTGGGGTCAGCAACGGTGTTACGGTGGAGCTGTAAGGTAACTCGCGAAGGATTAAAAAAATACATATATTGAATAAGTAACTATATGCTAAATTACAGTGACACAGGTGGATTATTTACAGAGAAATTGGGAATAGTTTATCCCAGAAAAATATGGATATTGGAACCATCCAGTACAGCAATATGCTTGTTACCTGTTCTGTTCAATAAGGGCAACTGGCAAAAAGTGGACACTGTTAGTGGTCTTTAGCCACACCTCAAGGTATAAAGGCCGTCAAAATATGTGTGTAAGAATTTATGAGCGATACTAACGCAGTATTTTTTGAAGTTATACTTCTTTAGGCGCGTTATGAAAAAATTATATGAGAGTGAAATTTTACGATGTAACAGTATGAAGTTGCCGAGAGTGATATTTCGACAAATTTCACGATGCGCGCGCACGATGCAAGTTTATTTTTTATTATATTAAATAGACAATTTAGTACATAAGTATAATAAGCCGTTTTCAAAATAACTTTGTATAATGCCAAAAAAGTATAACTTCTAACGCGCGTACATAAGTAGGTACTCACACAGTTTTTTCTAAATACAACTTAAGTGATGAAACATCCGTTACACCTTTGTCTTTCGCATACTATACGTCACTATAATATTAAATCTATCATACATTATTATACTTTCTTATAGTTGCCGATTTGTATTCATTTTAAAATTATGAAATTTCATCATAGCTTTCATTTGGTGGCATTTTTTCGGTTAAGTTTTTCATATTTTCTTTCTTACGCTTTTTTAGCTTTATGAGGGTTGTGTAACGCGCCGGTCATTGTCCGACAAACAGAGAAAACGGATAAAACGTTTTACTACCCCTAAATATTGTCTGAAAACGTCCGCTCACAATTGATAATTCACGGGTTCGATTCCCACATCCGACCATGTACTGTTACGTTGTGCTCATTTAGTTAATAAATGAGACCATTTTTCTCAATGAGGTTTGAATAGTTGCTAACCTCCTTGCAAAAATAGTTGTTAACCTCCTTACAAAATAAGTTACTGACTACCTATAATTTAGGATTTTTTCAAAATAATCTGAATTTGGAACAGTGTCTGCTATTTGTTTATTTTCTTCCATTTTTAGTCAATTCCGTTTTAGCATTGCTAAGTAACACACCTATTTTATAATGTTAATAATTTAATACAGAGAACTAATTGCAACAAGCTGGTAAAAATATACTATAAAGGAGCATGATATTTGTAAGTACTATTTAAGTTGTATTGTGTTTAGATTCTATCATATCCTGGAAATCATTTTCTTGTTTATTTTATTTTTATTTTCCAGCGTGCTCCTTTTTACTCCTTACTTTATATCCTTTTTACTCCTTCATTCCTTTGGCTCCTTTGGATCCTTTTTGTCTTTTGTCCTTCCTTTAATTTTAATATATTCTTTTCCTGATGTAAAAATAATATAATCTACATAAAAACTTGAAATAAAACAATATGGAGTAAAATATTCATTTATTATCGTGGCTAGTTCCCCACTAAGCGACAGTACAAATGGGTTTTTATAATAAAAGATCTATGTACTTTATCCGACAGACCGTACAAAGAAGCTTCTCCATCTACATACCTCAACCGAGCTGGCCACTCGTTAGGTATAGCCTCAAAAATTCATCGGCTTCACTTTGTCTTCCGCTGGGTACCCTGGGGTCGGCAACGGTTACCCGTAAAGAAAGAAAAAAAAATGTCTAATTGCAATGATTTTTAATTTATGTTACTGACATAATAAAAAACTATGTACATAATAGCTTTTTTTATTATTTGTGATTTGTGGTATTACGAAATTTAAAAATTGGAAAAGCTGCGTACTTTCTTTTTCACTATGTAAATAACACACTATCGTTGAAATCAGATAATTTTTTTTTCTCTCCCGAAATCGTACTGTTACGGTTCCAGGGTACCCAGCGCAAGACCAAGTCTCCCTCGTTTAGCCGCTGGTATGTCAGGCTATATCTAACGAGTGGCTAGTTCTGTTGAGGAAATAAAATATTTAGGGGTAGTTAAACGTTTTCGCCGTTTGTATGAAAATGGACGCGGTAGCTGCGCGGTACACAATCCTCTTAAACCTTTACTGTTGGACGCCCTCTACCATATTGAATGACAGTTTTGTTAAATAGTAACAAAATAAATCATTTAATTTACTACGATTTTTACTAAGTCTACTAAAGATTTCAAAGATTACCTACTAATTAAAATGTATCTATCTATCCACCATCACGCTTTTTATCCAAAGAGGGGTAGGCAGAGACAAATCGACTGCCATTTGCTACGATCCTGACATACCTCTTTCGCTTCTTTTATATTCATACATGCTCGGCGATTGTGTGTACTTTTAATATTTCCATCGATCAATACATTTTTTACATGTTCAATGAAAGAACAGCTAGGTCGTCAACGTGTCCAAAACAGCGTAAACTACTTTTATTTATTTTAGTCACAACATCATCTTTCACTCCGCGTTCTTGTCCAAAGACATCGTTCCGGATGCGGTCAATACGCTTTATATCACACATTCGACCTAAAGACCGCATTTCTACTGCATTTATCTTACTATAATATATAAATATAATTATTTTACATAACTAAGTTTGTGTAGATAGTTTCCACTCGTCGTTACCTATATTGTTTTTATAATTCATTTTACAGACTCCGCAAACTTCAAAGGGCTGCTATTGAAAAATGGGAATCCCAGTTTAACAAACTTTCGACGAGCAAATGTGAATTCAGTGACTTTTTGGCCCCATTAGAATTTAAGGAGTAAGTAAGCGAAATAGGTGCACAAGGACCGTAACAAATGTCGTTCTATTGTCTCTTCATACCCCTCTTAGGATAAAAGGCGTGATGATTGACAGATATATCCTAGACTAGAAGTACTACGCCTTTGTCCGTATATAGTAATGCTTCAGTATAATGTAAATAGCCTGTACCCATTCTGATATTTGAATTAATTTTGAAATCACACAGATTTTTCTTTAAATTTGTATAGATATTATAAAACGAAACGCAGAAAAATAAACTAGATGACCCGTGCGAATAATTCGCACCGTTAGTTAAACTAATATCCAACAGATGGCGCTTTTTACAAAATACATAGTCTTATTTTAAAAGAAACATTTAATTTTTGATTATTTTTTGTCATTAGAGGGGAAATATAAACTTCAAAATGGCGTATCAAACATTAACTTTGATACAGTATTAAGGGAGACCCTTGAGAAATTATATGTAGAGATTTAATATCATTCAGATCTATTCAGATTTGTATTTATATAATATGTTATTAACCGCTTTCAATTGATCAAAGGCATTATGAAGGCAGTTTGATTAATATAAGAAAAGCGAAAGACATTGGATTGTCTCTACCTACCCTCTATCTGCCTCTTGAGATAAAAGGCATGATGATAGATACATAGATATTGACCGCTTCGATCAAAAATATAATTTTAATTAATTATATTTTATTTTTTTAGTTTCACGGATGCGACAAGAAGAGGCAAGGACCATACATTCAAAGAGTATAAATCATATAAGTTAAATAGGTACAATATGGGTATGTATATTGTCTTCATAATGTGGTGCGGCCAGTAGCAATGAGCACATTTAGCAAGATAAACATTTTGAACAGAACAGGGGGCTTAGACAATGTACAACTAAGCGAATAGAATAGCATGTAAAATTCTTCTCAGTCGTAGTGCTCTTGAAAGAGCAGTCGTGGTCAATCATGGCGGTCCACAACGCGACGCACCTTGTATTGACTCGCCATAGTTAACTTTTTTGGGTAGTAGTGCAGTGGTTTCCCCTTGCCTTCTGCAACAGACATTTTGAGACTATTTATTTATTCAGGCTCGTTGTAGCCTCTTCCAGCCAGTTGCCTAGCTAGTTATACCGCCATTGCTCGGTCGCCACACCGTCAATACCATAATAGCTACAAAAAATTACCAATTATCTATGTCATCTGTGATTGGTGATTGACACCGACACATGCATTTTAACACTACTTATTTGAATAGAATGTCTTCAAGTTGTCAAATGGTATAGGTCGATTCAAACTTTATGGCGGTTCGGATGTTAGCTGCGATTTGGAGTACGCGCAGGTAGAGTCAAGTCGAAAATAAGTGACAAGAGTGCGCGCGGGGGTATGACCCGCAGGTACGTAATATCGTGCACTGCGCATCGTCTCGCGCGATGTTCCGAGCCGCCATAAAGTTTGAATCGACCTATACAGTGTTTAATGTCCTTGTTCATACCAAATTGCAAATATGCGGCTCAAACGTCCTAATTACAAGTCAGTCAGTTATCTAGATTTTACTAGGTTATATGAATTTAATTTCTGCCAAGGTAACAAAATTTAATAATAATAAAGTTAATTTGGAGATTATCTGCTACAATTATATAAAACATAATGATAATGTTGTCCATTGCAGATATATCTGTCAAACTTAAAAACTTTTATGTTATCTATATATTTGTTAAATCCACGCCATGATTTCAGACTCCATAATATTTAAGCCGAAAGAGACTAAAGGATCTAGCAGTTCTAGAACGAAGTGAGTTCTTAAGTAGTAATACCACAAAACCGTATTCAACAAATGTTTAGCTAAACTATGTTTTGTCACTTTCTAACAAATCTGTCATTCAAAAGAATAGACGGAGACAGAGGAACTGTGTTTAAACTAAATAGTTAATAAACACGGTTTTGTGGTAATGCACGGTGGTGCATGTGTCCAGCGAAAAATTGCATGGCGTCAAATCTAGAGTTTGGATTTTTTTTTATACCTATATAAAAGAAAAGAGTTCACAATAACATTACTTTTACCAAAAACTACACCTAATAAGTTGTACTTTTGATGCAAAAATGTTCCAAATCTAAAATGTACTGTCCAAGGATTTGTGTCAAATCAATATTTTTGTATAAAAATGATAAATATGAATTAGGTACACAGAGCTTTTAAAAGTATTTAACTAGATTAAATAGGTACTTCAATATAGATTAGAAACATTAATAAGCATTATTCATAAATTTCAGTTAGAACACGTTTAATGGTTATCAACATGACAAGATGCATAAAGTCACAATATTGGTGCAAGAGATGGCACCCTACTTTTCTAGAAGAGATATGAACATGCTGTCTTTTTTGTCTGAAACTAAAATTGGCATAAGTACTTTGTTTTTTGATCAAGTGCGTAGTTTTCTTAAAAAAAAAACAAATTTTGACAATTTAAGGGTTCTCAGTCATCTTGTACTAGGACCAAATATTGAATTTGGTCGAGGAATATGTCTCTATTCCCTAGTGAATTTCTTAAATTGTCTGTGCTTATGGTCAAAACCTTTAGACATTGCGGCGTAGCCAGAGACACCGGTAACAAAGTCCACATTTAGCTAGTATTATGTTCACATGTACTATATTCTGTTTTGCAGATCATTTGAAACTAAGTATCCTTCGACAACACACCGCACCCGACAAGATGACAGAAATAGGAATCGTACAGGAAACGCATGAAGATATCATATCATCACCGTCAATACAAATAGGTACCTAATTGTTTTTAATATTTATACACAAAGTTTAAATCGATTAAAACAGGGAGACTTGGTCTTCCGCTGGGTACCTTGGGACCAATAATACGGTTTCGGAAGCTGTAAGGCCACTAGTGAAGAGAAAAAAAAAGAGATTTAAATCGGTAGATATAAGCCCTCGCCCTTGAAAACAGGGAAATATTTTACTCTTACTCGCACACATTTTACACTGTTTCTATCTCACCACAAAGAGTGCACGCAGTTCGTATCTCGGAATGTTTTTCGAAATATTTTTTTTTGTAATTACCACGATTTTAACTTTTTTTAAAAATAAAATTCTAGAATTAAATTTAATATTATAAAATTTAAAAGGGTCATATCTCAAAATCCACTGACCCTACACTGGTCGTGTCTATACCAAGATGAAAGGTCTCGATGAGGTCTTTATTTCGGATGACAGCTGTCGTTTTCTATTTTTAACCGACTTCCAAAAAAAGAAGGAGAAGGTTCTCAATTCGGACCGTATTTTTATATATGTATGTACATCGATTACTCCGCCAGTTGTGAACCGATTTTGATGGTTTCTTTTTTAATCGACAGATAATTCTTCCGGATTGGTCCCATTTTTATCTCATAAAAATTGGTTCTTTAGTTTTTCAGAAATTTTGAAAAAACTGACCTTTTAAGTCAATTTTTCGTAATATCTCGATGAAATATGTACCGATTTTGACGACTTATTTTTTTAAGGATATAATAATTTCTTGACATTATCTCACAGTCATATGACGAAAATCGGTTCAGTAATTTTTCAGAAATTCAGTAATTTGTCTCTGTTTACTGCTGAAAATTATATCAGAGAAAAGCCTTAGCAACGGTTGCTATTGACACGAAGTTGTCAATTTTCGTATCGACGGTGGTCTAGCGGCTAAAGGTATGGGATGCAGCGTAGGATGCACATTGCTCGAGGTTCAAATCCCATCCACCGCAGTATTTTTTTAAATTTTCCATAATTTTTTTTAGTTGCGTTATTATTTATTTCTCAGGGCAACAAAATCACTTAAAAGGGAAAAATAAACCTTTTAAAAAAAAGTGTACCGACTTCAAAAATTTGCACTGAAAAGTAAGAAATAATAAAAATAGCGTCGTAGAATTTGAAGACGGTTGGTGCCAAATTAGAAATAATTTAGTACCCAAATTCACTAATCTAGATAATTCATTAGGAACCTACGATCATCAGTAGAAACACAGATAATATTGAACAGATCTTTATGTCCCTAGATGTTTACTTAATTTTGTATCCTAATTTGGCACCAACCGTCTTCAAATTCTACGACGCTATTTTTATTATTTCTTACTTTTCAGTGCAAATTTTTGAAGTCGGTACACTTTTTTTTAAAAGGTTTATTAACGGTATTAATTCATTCGGGTTAATTACCAATGCTCTTTGAAGGTCATGTAGTGCATGAAATCTGTGAATTGTTTTATATATTGTATAATAGGAAGACTTGGCTTCCACTGGGTACCGTGGAACCGATGACACGGTTTAGGGAGCCGTAAGGCAACTAGTATAAATAAACTATAAGGTAATTATTCATAAACTTATTTTAGCAACGTTTTTGTTAAAATGTGTTTTGTTTCTTTCTATTATTAGTAAAGACAGGTTTGTTAGAGAGTGACAAAACATATTTTAAATAAAACGCTTCTAAAATGTGTTTATGAATATGGCCATAAGAATATAGTGTATAGATTAGTATAAGTAAACTAGTTACCTATATTAAATGTTTTAATATTTTTTTCAGATTTATGGTCATCGATAGAAATGTAAAGTTATAAATTACCATTATTCCAGTATTATTAACCAAAGAGATCCAACCCTATCTATAATTAGATTAAGTTAGGTTAGTTTGGTTAGCCCTGAGGAGTAAGTATATAATATAAGGTTTAGAAGAAGGTACTATCCGTTGCAAATGGTAAGCGGAAAAAAGCTTGTCACACTAAATGTGGGGTAACGCATACAAAGGTAGAATCATATCTTATATTATATTAATTTTATTAGAATCTTATTGCTAAAATCATATTTATCTACTCTCATATCGTAAAAGTCGAATTATAAACTTCAAAACGAATTTATATTGACATACTTTATAAACACAATACAACACTTTATAACACACTTTCTCTAACAAAATAATGTTATAAAGTAATTTTTTTACCATTACGATACAGGTAAATCCAAAAAGTTTATATCACCAACGAGGTTCCATCAATTATTTTTTTCTAATGGAACGCAAATGCGATTTGCGCCATTTTTATAGCATTACAAAACAGTTTTCATTCCAATTTTTATTTGTTTATGACAGCGCCCGCTTTGACTCATGCGCGGTGATGTGCTAGGTTTGGGCGCCATTCATTGAATTATGTTTCGTTGTAGTTACTGAATTTCGTGGATATTTTATTTAGTAGGTTGAATCCCAATGTACGAGAGTAGATAAAGTAGTGTATGAAACTGCATATAACTAGGTATTAAAACACTCGTGTGATACTATTAAAAATCTCGCCTAGCGGCTCGGTTCTTAAACACACACTCGTGTTTTAATACCCCTCATTATACAACACTTTCATAAACTACTATTTTTTTAATATATTAAACGAATATACATACTTTGTTACGTTGCGAACGGTACAAAATGGCTTCTAGTGACGTCACTCATTCAAATTTCGTTCCTCTTAGCATTTGCAACAGATAGTACTAAGTATCTTTCTACGAGAATTGCAAAGTAAGTCCTTAAACAATTTCAGAATATTTGTTATTTTTTTGCAGTTATTGCGTTTGTGAACTTGTTTTTGCCACAATCTGTAAATATTCTATCAATAAATTTGTAAGAACACTAAATTGTTTATTTTGTTTACAAAATTCACATGCACTAGGTTTGCCAGACAAAGTCTGGGACAAGCAAAAAACGGCCTTATTAATGAATATTTTTGAACTTAATAAAATATAATCATTATGGGATTGTGTGGGATAGGTATTTATTCGAAATCGTTACGCTTTTATACACCCCATACCTACGTAATGATTATATAGGTACTCTTTACACACAACCTCATAAACTTAATTTGACTGATGCATTAGATTAAATTGTATCATACGTAAAAGATCTATACCTACTGCATTTTCTTCCTTTCGAAGAAATAGATATATATGTGGATGATACACACACAGACAGACAATCGCCGTCTTGGTCCATGGGGTAGAAATCACGAAAAAAAGAAGCAGACGGTTCTTTTGCTGGAATTAATGATGTGCACTTGGCTTGTCACTTTTGTTACCCACTGGTAACTTTAGAAGCGCCTAGCCCTAAGGTTTTAGAGGCCGTGATGGTGTGTATGTGATGAAGGAAATCGAAATACATAAGGAAGAAAAGTTATGCTTCCATATTCTCCTACTCCTGTGGAAAAGGTATATTCAAGAAAAAAGATAGGCAATTATTACAATATATTTTCGTACAGGCGAACGGAGTCATATTAAAATAATTATTTAATTTTATAAAATTCTCCGCAAGTTTGCTTCTCTTTCCGAAAAATAATTATTTCAGACGATATTGAGCGCGAAAGGCCTCTGCGGTAAAGGGTTGTTAAGCAGTTTTCCACTTTTTCTTTATTTTTCACTAGATAGGTATATCTACCTATAGTCCATCCATCCCAAGTCATCATCATCCTCATCCTAACCTTAGTCCCATATTCATTTGGCGTCGGCTCTCCTTATCTTATTGTCTTGTCCCTATTAAATGTCATGGACTTACTGGATATACCTAAAGAAGCCCACACTCTGGTCCGGTATCTCACCGAAAATTTTCGGTCCAGCCGTCGTATGATCTAGATTGAACACAGGCCACACATTAGCGACGTAAATCATACGATCTAGATCACATGCAATTCACTCACTTACACAGACACACAAGATTTGATTAAACAAAGGCATGTGGATGTGTGTGTTAGGTTTAGGAACTACCAGGGAACAGTTGAAATGTATTATGTAGGTATGTATTAAACTGTTAAATTTATAAGCCTACTTTTGGGTAAAAAATAGCGAAGTTATAGGTAAGTACATATCTTTGAACTACGGTAAATCCCAAGATTTCCTGGTAAAACCTAAGATTTACCAACATGAGTTGGTTATGTGAAGTTTCATATAAAATGAGACGATTTTCCGGACTTTTACCATAACCTAACCTAAATATTAATAATAATAATAATAATAAGGGCGCAGGGCGGCTTGTGGCGAGCCGTGGGTGAGTAACGACACCGCCGAACCCGAGTGCTCCAGATAGTAGGTTGAGGCAGACGTCCCCACTGCTGAGACTCTCGCCCCTGGCTTGCCTTAATTGGTTGTCCAGGGTGGAGTCATTAGAGTATAATATTATGTATTATGCTCGGGGGTGGAAGTGTCTAAAGGCGTAATAACGGGGAAGCTATATGTGAAACCGGTGTCACACCTCTCGACACCCCCAGCCGCTTACACCAATGTTTGCCTGTCTTACTGCCGGCAGAAATGCTTAAAAATGGTGGTTGTTTTAGGAGGCCCATTTAGTAAACGGCGAGTCACCACCTGCCAATTTTACGTTTCATGAGATGAATGATACCGGCAGGTGACCGTAGTCTCTACCAATAAACTTGATTAACCAATCCATTTAACACCTCAAAACAATAGCCCGATTTTAATTTTATTTTATCTCAGCAATAGTCCAGGCACCTGACGGGGCCTGTCTGTGAGCACATTGTATTTGATGCATTCAAAGATAGGTCCCGACGGGTGCTAGTCACAACACTTTAGATTAAACACTCTAAAGGGCCTCTACGTGTTGGACCTATGTCCCCATGCAAGCCTTACAAAGGACCGGGTATTATGCCTGTGAATTTAGAGTTACATAAATAATAATAATAATAAAATAAATATGATCACATATGCGTGAGTCGATGGCCGAGTGGTTAAGACGTCTGCCACGGGTTCTATCCAGAATCCCGGCCATGTACCAATGGATTTTTTAATTAAAAACTTATGTATATAATCCCACAAACCACACTTAAGGGCTTTTCCATCTAAATATACCTCAACAGAACTGGCCACTCGTTAGGTATAGCCTCACAAATAACATCGGCTAAACGAGGGAGACTTGATCTACCGCTGGGTACTCTGGAACCGTAACACGGTTTCGGGAGCTGTAAGGTGAAAAAAGTGTGACTCATCAGTTCGGACTGTTCCTGGTACAAAGGTTCCCATTACGCTCGCAGCGTTCCCTCGGTCGGTCATTTTGGGTCCGAATCCATAGTAGATCACTAGTTTATATGTTGGTAAGGTGGCGACACATTCGTCCAATTCTTGTAACTAACTGTCCGCCTAGATCATCCGGCGGCCGAAATAGGAAATTCCCGGACCAATGTGTGGCCTACTTTAGACTGCGCTCCATACGTTTTTATGGGCGTCCTCCCCACTCTAGCGCTCAATATAGCTCAACTTATTTGGCGCGCATTATCCGCATGGAGACACTCCTAAAGCGCGTCGGTAGGTAGATTGGTACCGCTCTTGGGCTCCCATAGACACTTTTTCCATCAAGTGGAAGTCGAGTCACATATCGTGATATCTAATTAAAAAAAAATGTATTAGTGTAAAACTTCTTTGGCCTAGATAATAAATAAATATGAATTTATTGTTAAGTGGAGCGCTGTATTCTTTTGAACGCCATTCTGTAATTTTTAAACATGACAACCTTACAATTAACGCGTAACAGAAATTGTTTCCCTACCCTTTTTTTACGTGGGGAAATGCATCATGCATACCCGCGCCCACGGGGGTGAGAGAACGGGTTATGTGGGACTTTAACCCACTAAAACCCCACGGTACTCCATCGCGCCGGTTGTAGGTACCTAAAGTGTTTTTTTGACTTGTCTTATTTGGTAAACAAACTTTGCATGTCTTTTTTAAGTAAGTTATTATTTAAAATTCTTAAAATACGTTATATTAACATTACATTTGCAGAAATTATAATAATATTTATTAAATTTTACAGTAAAAAGAAAACACTTTAAGGAAGTTTCACTTTAAAAATGTCGTCCGTTTTTAGGGTTCCGTAAGTCCGTCCGTTTGTCCCAGTCTGTCACTGCAATGGGCCGGATGAACATGAATGGCGTCCTGAAGGCATTATTATGGTGGGAGCCTGCTCATGGCTGGTGATTTTCGAAAAATCGACGTTGAACGTTTATACTTTTTTAAGTCTGAGATGCAAATAATCACGGTCTTTTATAAAAATAGTCGTTCTGGTGGGGACCACTGCCTCAATGCCTCGGGGTTAATCCGGCCCTGTGTGCATCGTAGTTTTTAACGGAATTTGATGAATTCTCATTTTTAACGTAACAAGGACATCATATAGATAGGTATTAAGTATTATGTAAAGTTGAGTTGATTTTAATTCCACCCCAATCAGTGGGGTGTCAATGAAAAGGTATTTTGGAATGATTATCATTTTGTAATATTAAGTTTTGTTTACGAGATATTAAGCTTCAATGTGACCTACAATGTGTCCTTTCTTCTAAATAAAATAAATAAAAAATAACTTAGTGAAAATTATAAAAAACACCGAGACAAGTAAACTTTCAGAAATACAAAATAAAACAATATTACTACTTACTTTTGTATGGATGTGGATAGAGAAGTATGTAAAGACCACGGGTTTCTTTTTATTAAAAACGTATGTAGATTTTCCATATAAATATACCTTAACAGAACCTCGTTAGGCATAGCCTCACAAATACCATTGCCGTACGTTCCACCGAAACCGACCACAGACTCGTCCAATTCTTGCAACGAACGGTCCGCCTAGATCATCCGGCGGCCGGAATCAGAAATTTTCGGTGCGTTGCCGGACCAATGTGTGGCCTACTTAAGACAACCCGTGAAGAAAGAATAAAGAAGAAAAGTAAAGATCGAGACAAGTGGCGCTTCATACTCTCAGCCTACCCCTTTGGTAAACAGGCGTGAAGGTATGCATGTAAACATATTTAAATTACGGTTGTTAAACAATGCAAATGCAATGCAAACAAATTGTTTACATCATCCTGGGTTGGAGCTAGATTGGAGCAGATACACTACGGAACCCAATTCTCCATTTTTAGCATTTGGCCACACAGACCGATTACGAGATCTCTTCTCCTACATACTTAACATGATATTTAAGTGAGTTCATGATTGGAATACAATTACGGCGCCGCTGTTAGTTATAACACTTGAAATATGCAAATGTCGATGGTTGCCCGGTGGGCGGACGGGACCTGCGGGGAGTCCAGCTGGTGAAAGCCCTCACTTTCATCGGGGCTCGGCCGTCTTTGCCGGTTAGTTCCACAACAAAAGTGAACGTCAAGACCGCATACCCCCGCTCTAGCACTCGACCAAGTTATCGTAATATCGAGGCTGTTGTAACCGTCATAGCGCGTACTACGGTCGCGTCGAGTGTTAACGTGAATGATGGCAAAGTGGCGGTTTTACGCGTGTCTGTTGTTGATATGGGCGGCGGAGGTGACATCTGCGGGCGGCCGCTTGCCCAGGACTTCTGCCGCGCCTACTGCATCCCCTGCGACACCAGCGAGACCCTTGCACCCGAGAAATCTAACCCTCGCAAGTAGACCATCGGTCAGGAACAGGTCAGTCATACTTTGTGTGTACATACTGCCATTATGATTAGCTTAACGTTACTCAAGATTTGCAATTGTAACTGTTAGAATTTAATCTAGACATAATTATATTTAAGTTGAATTCTCAGTTAGATTTGAAAAAAAATATAATTAGAGAAAAAGTCATAAAGAGTATTGACGAAAATAAGTATTGGTACTGTTAAAATTAGGTCAAATTGAGCGGTACACAATATTATTATGATTACAATATCTGTATCGAAATGTATGTGCAATATACCGGTTTTGGAGAATTCAAAAGCGTACTTTAGTAATTTTCAACTATATGGTCCGCTTAAAGAGAATAAAATAATAAATAACATATTTCATTAGGTTATTTATATTTTTCCAAGTTATATATCATACTTTTCACCAAAATCTTACTCTAGCAAACAGTTCGTTTAATATGCAAAACTAAAGGAAAGGTTATAGCTAAATAATCCAAATGAAAAAGCTAATTATGTAATTAAATAACTTCTTTTTGTTTTAAACAGAGGGTACAGTATGCAGTGTTTTCGTATCATAATTAAACGTTTTCTTCAAAGAGAAAGTGTCTACTAATCTATATTGTAACTTTATCTAGCAACATCCATATTGATATATACATGGCAATAAATGGAAATGACTAAAACACAAAAATGATTGGCAGCCGATTTTATCTATAATTCATATCTATACATCTAAAAGAAAGCACTGACGGCCCTCTATTCGTTTAGAAGGTGTCTCATTATCTACGGGATTGATTTTACGACCTTAAATGAATATATTAATTATGTAAACGTATTCTTAAAATTTAAGTAGGTATATTAATTTTCCGAAACTAAACGCCTTCATGTCATAAAATAATTTTATCGTCGGTTCATTATTAATTATTCATTGTGTTTATTGAAAAAAGCTTTAATAAAGTAAATTAAACTCCAAAAGTAAACAGTTGTTACTTAACTTTTTATAATCACATGTGCCTTACTTACAGTAGGGAAAGGCAATACTTTTTCATTAAAATGGAATAGGTTTGTAGTTTGTACTTTATTTAGGTAATATCCTTTTGATAATCAGTGGTACCTACAAGAAAATTGGTGGTTATAATTTAATGTATAGATAATCCATTGTTTTGTTTGAAGAAGTAATAAGTACAAATGCAACCAGAAAATAAATAATTACAGTGAATTAAAATAATTATGGTTATTTGTATAGGTAGGATGTACGACTACGGATCTTCCGAAATATCCGTTGAGCATTTTGTATACATTTCCATAAGAGAAGTCATTGACACGTAACATTTAGGGCTCAGTTAACACAATAATGAAGATAATCGTAGGACACATAAAAAACTTGGGCATATTCTTGTTTGATAAAGTTAGCTACGTCGTTTGCGTATAGATATCAATAATAAAGGCCTCTAAAGCTGTAAAATTGTGATTTAGGAAAAGTGTGATACAGGTATGATACTCAAAGTTATATCCTAATTAATATTATAAATGCGTACCTAACTCTGTTTGTTTGTCCTTCTTTCACGTCAAAGCAGAGCAACGAATGGACGTATTTTTTTTGCACAGAGATAGTTGGATGGTCGAAGAGGTAGCAACATTAAAAAAACCACAGGAGCAGTCGAAGCAGAATATATTAAATATTCGAAGAAAGCATAATGGTTTTCATGGTAGAAGGTATCCTAAATACTTATCCCGTGAAAAACAAAATATTTAAATTTAAATAATAATTAGAAAATGAGAAATAGAAAGCTCGAATCAAGTTTTAATTTGTCACTTATTCTCCCATTTGCGGAATAAACTTACATATAATTTAATTTTTTTTTATTATACAGGTAAATTATTACTCTTATCTCAAAAGATAAATTTATGGTCAACTGTCCGTGACGACATTTCTTTAAGGAGACGTCTCATAACTTTTGTCCCATACGGACCTCAGCAATACAAGTATTGTACAAAACTTATTAAAAATAGCAAATTTTAGTTTAATGAATCCTAAAAGTACATGAAAATATCTATACTGAATATGTAAATAATTGCCTTTTTAAAAAAAAGAATTGACTTCATAAAAAAGTGTGCTTTCCGAAAGCAAATGCACAAGTCACTATAAAAAAATATCCAAATTGATTCAAGCGTGCCTATAAAATTTTAAGGGTTCTCGATTTCTCCAGGATCCTATAATCAGATCCTGACCTGATGACAAAACAAAATTCCAAATCGGTCCACTTCAAGTAATCAGAGAATATCCATAAAAAAAAAGATTCCGACGAATTGAGATCCTCCGCCTTCTTTTATAGTTCGGTTATAAATATGTCAATATCAGCTACACCTAGGTTTCTTGAAGCCCTAAGGTTCGACATAATTTTCCTGCAGTGCATACTTATTAGGTACCATTATGTTAATGAAAGTACAATGCTTTCTTTAAGATTCATTTCCTTATCTTTCACCGCAATGGTGTAACAGTAAGCAATAATTTTATTCATCATAGATAGTTTGATCAAGTTTGATACTATGTTCTACGTTTATTTTCTTTGCTTTGATTTTCTTGCAATAATGGTTTGTTAGTTAAGGTTGATGGAGAAAACAAAAAAAGTCAATTCTACAGTTGTACCTAAAGAGTTCAACTTCCTCTAAAAATATTTGGGTTATACAACAAAAACTGTATGGCGGTTCACATAAAACATCTTTCTGTGAATTATCATCAGAGACTCCAGAAAATCTAAAAGTTTTGTAAACACGCTGCCTTTGAAATAAAACACTGAGAAATATTTATTGAATAACTATATTTTTGCCGATTTTTTAAATGACTATTACTTTAATAAGTTTTGTGTTTAAAATAGTATTAATCTAGCATAAATTACGAACTTACTTAAAAATAGGTAGGTACTTATAGTCTAACTAGGGCAAAATTAGACATACCTACATCTCAAACAGTCTTACAATAGACGGACCTTGTGACAATTCTTTAGATTTTTACAAAGTAAATTATAATTTTAAGTAGTACCTAATACTTATTATTGTTTCCTAGCGATACGGCCCGGCTTCGCCCGTGTTTACATCAGTGCAAACATTTTATATTATTGCTCGGCACCCAAAAGACGTAGCATGATGTTTTCCTCGTGACACAACCTAAGTATTTGATATCTCAAAAGTCTCATACCATTACAAAATCGGTCCAGTAGTATTTGAGTCTATACCGGACAAACAAACAAACACATTCATTTTATACATTATGTATATATAGATAGAACAGGTGGACGTTGAGTTTATAAAACTAGATCAAGGTTATATAGCAGAGCACTATTGTTTTTCTTGTTAGTGTTGATTATCACTGTTAATATGTACCTAGTATGTTCTGAAATGTATATGCCCTTAGATAACGATAAAACCAAACAATTCTGATTTCACATAAAAAACGTACAAATGAGGTTGACCAATGATTTCTCCATTCAAACTTTACCACCCCTTTTCACCCTTTTAGAATTTCAAAAATCCCCCCAGGTTCACTGTCTACTTTCCGGCCCGGCTTCGACCGTGTGTCTTATATGTATAATTAAATGTAGGTACCTACATAATCCGACAAACCATACTTTGAGGCTCTTCCATCTAAATATACATCAACAGAACTGGCCACTCGTTAGGTATAGCCTCACAAATACCATCGGCTATAAGAGGGGAACTTGGTCTTCCGTTGGGTACTCTGGGTCTGATATCACAGTTTCTAGAGCTTTAAGGCATTCCGTGAAGAAAGAAGAAACAAAAAAGTATCTGTTATGTTTAGAAGAAGTGTGAACGCCGGTTTTACGTGTCCTCTAAAGTACGAGTAGTCAATTAAATATCGAATATTTATTTTTTGTAGACTATTTAAATTTTATGTGCAACGAAATACTAGATTATAGTAGAATATAAATTAAAGACTGGGTGACATTGCGTGTAATAAAATAGCTACAAATAGTTACTTAATATCTTGTTTCCATAATCACGGCTATCCAAATACTAATGTTACGTATACATTGGGTAATTTAATGACTACTGTACTGCTGTAGACGCAATTAAGCAAGTTTCAAATAAATTGCTACCGTTTTAAAGTTTTTTATTATTTTTTTTTGTTTAGGAAATCAAAAGCACACCATTTGTTAGAATGTTACAATTTAATACTCACTCACTCGATTTACTTTGGCCCTTGTCTATAAAACAATGGTGAAATAAATATGGACTTTGGGATATTTCAACAAATTCTAACTTGAAAATCTTACCGAGATTTTAAAATGAATTATTACGGATTATATCCAATGCAACAAGGTGTATCACCAATAAAATATTGCACTATGAACTAGGGGTAGCTATCATACAAGAAGAAGGAAAGTCCAGAGCCTTATCTAACAAGACCCGCGTCTAGCAAAACAACATTGCAATTTGTTATAATCGACTTCCCGTGCTTCGGAGGCCACGTAATTCCGCACTAATAATCCGCACTTATTTTAAAAGTAACATATATTAAATAATTAAAAAAAAATAACAGACACATCTAGGTCCATTAAGTGTAGCAACTAACTTAGTCACCTGTTCTGTTTAATAACTGGCAAAAAGTGGACACTGTTACAACAAGTAACTCTGATCACACCGCAAGGTATAAAGATGTGTGTTAACTAAGTGTATTCAAAAGAGCAGATCAAGATTAACACGATTCAAAAATAAATATAGAAACAACCTTTTTAGGACTATAGAACACAATTTTAGCACCGTTTAAATTAGATAGTGGTCATTTAGATGTGGGTATTCTGGTTTAGCACCAATTCGACCTTAACTTGTACTACAATAAATACATCTCTGCTTTACGTTGGCGAACCAGTCGTTCTTTTGATACGTTTATACTAAATGTCAATGTCGTAGAAAAAAACCTAGGTACAGGAAGAAATTCTGATTGCATTAACAGGATCTACTTGGCAATGTAGGAATTATTTTATACTAGCGACGTAGTTTCAGGAATTTATAGTTGTCAAAGAAAGTCATAATTAATACCATAATATGCGAAAGTTTGAAAGTTTGTTCGTACTTCTTTCACGTCAATACAGAGCAATGCATTGCACAGAGATAGTTTGAAGACCGGAGAGTGACAATAGGCATGAAAAGTTTGTTCGTACTTCTTTCACGTCAATACAGAGCAATGCATTGCACAGAGATAGTTTGAAGACCGGAGAGTGACAATAGGCATGAAAAGTTTGTTCGTACTTCTTTCACGTCAATACAGAGCAATGCATTGCACAGAGATAGTTTGAAGACCGGAGAGTGACAATAGGCATGAAAAGTTTGTTCGTACTTCTTTCACGTCAATACAGAGCAATGCATTGCACAGAGATAGTTTGAAGACCGGAGAGTGACAATAGGCATGAAAAGTTTGTTCGTACTTCTTTCACGTCAATACAGAGCAATGCATTGCACAGAGATAGTTTGAAGACCGGAGAGTGACAATAGGCATGAAAAGTTTGTTCGTACTTCTTTCACGTCAATACAGAGCAATGCATTGCACAGAGATAGTTTGAAGACCGGAGAGTGACAATAGGCATGAAAAGTTTGTTCGTACTTCTTTCACGTCAATACAGAGCAATGCATTGCACAGAGATAGTTTGAAGACCGGAGAGTGACAATAGGCATGAAAAGTTTGTTCGTACTTCTTTCACGTCAATACAGAGCAATGCATTGCACAGAGATAGTTTGAAGACCGGAGAGTGACAATAGGCATGAAAAGTTTGTTCGTACTTCTTTCACGTCAATACAGAGCAATGCATTGCACAGAGATAGTTTGAAGACCGGAGAGTGACAATAGGCATGAAAAGTTTGTTCGTACTTCTTTCACGTCAATACAGAGCAATGCATTGCACAGAGATAGTTTGAAGACCGGAGAGTGACAATAGGCATGAAAAGTTTGTTCGTACTTCTTTCACGTCAATACAGAGCAATGCATTGCACAGAGATAGTTTGAAGACCGGAGAGTGACAATAGGCATGAAAAGTTTGTTCGTACTTCTTTCACGTCAATACAGAGCAATGCATTGCACAGAGATAGTTTGAAGACCGGAGAGTGACAATAGGCATGAAAAGTTTGTTCGTACTTCTTTCACGTCAATACAGAGCAATGCATTGCACAGAGATAGTTTGAAGACCGGAGAGTGACAATAGGCATGAAAAGTTTGTTCGTACTTCTTTCACGTCAATACAGAGCAATGCATTGCACAGAGATAGTTTGAAGACCGGAGAGTGACAATAGGCATGAAAAGTTTGTTCGTACTTCTTTCACGTCAATACAGAGCAATGCATTGCACAGAGATAGTTTGAAGACCGGAGAGTGACAATAGGCATGAAAAGTTTGTTCGTACTTCTTTCACGTCAATACAGAGCAATGCATTGCACAGAGATAGTTTGAAGACCGGAGAGTGACAATAGGCATGAAAAGTTTGTTCGTACTTCTTTCACGTCAATACAGAGCAATGCATTGCACAGAGATAGTTTGAAGACCGGAGAGTGACAATAGGCATGAAAAGTTTGTTCGTACTTCTTTCACGTCAATACAGAGCAATGCATTGCACAGAGATAGTTTGAAGACCGGAGAGTGACAATAGGCATGAAAAGTTTGTTCGTACTTCTTTCACGTCAATACAGAGCAATGCATTGCACAGAGATAGTTTGAAGACCGGAGAGTGACAATAGGCATGAAAAGTTTGTTCGTACTTCTTTCACGTCAATACAGAGCAATGCATTGCACAGAGATAGTTTGAAGACCGGAGAGTGACAATAGGCATGAAAAGTTTGTTCGTACTTCTTTCACGTCAATACAGAGCAATGCATTGCACAGAGATAGTTTGAAGACCGGAGAGTGACAATAGGCATGATGACTAAAAACATTCTAATTAGTCCGTCAGTTAGATTATCAGAAAATATTGGACACGTATTTTTTCTTTTGTCAATTAAACAAAAAATGATGAAGATATAGCCCGCTAAAGTTCCGCGTGACGTCACGTCTTACTACAATTTTTAGCAAGGCTTGACGTCAGCAGCCCCCACTCCCAAAATTTGACGCTCTTTTCTCTGTAATTTTTTGTTTAATTGACAAAAGAAAAAATACGTGTCCAATATTTTTTGATAATCTAAATGACGGACTAAATAGAATAATATTTTGTTTACCCTGTCATCTATCCTATTATGTTACTGGAAATCCTTCTAGATAAATTCTTATATAACATTTCAAACATTTTCCACGGGCGAAGCTAATATATACATAAACCAGTATATGCTGTTTTGTAGGTAGGCTAGTTGTAATATAAAAACTGACTCTATACAATATGCTTTTGTATCTAATATAAGATTTTTTATATGAGCTCGACATATTACAGTATTAATTTCATGGTCAGTCGTACATGTGTCCAGAGTAAAAGGCAATTTTAGGACAAATCGGAATCATAATGGAAGTAAATCAAAGGTTGACAATTAAATAAAAATAATGAATAAGACACATTTTTACGGCCTTTATATCTTGCGACGTGTCCAGAGACACCAATAATAGCGTGTTCACTTTTTGCTAATTGTCCATATTGATCAAAGCAGGCACGTAAATATCTGTCATTTTTAGAAGAAGTGCGGACGCTTTACTTGCTCTCCCAATCACGAGGATTCGATTAAATTGGTGCTTAGCATTTTTGCCACGAGTGCAGGGAATTCAACACGGGACCTCCCGGTTTCAAGCCAACGCTTTTTTCTTTCTTTAAGTGTTGCCTTACAGCTCCCAATACCGTGTTACGATTCCAGGGTACCCAGCGGAAGACCAAGTCTCCCTCGTTTAGCCTATGGTATTTGTAAGGCTATATCTAACGAGTGGCTAGTTCTGTTGAGATATATTTAGATGGAAAATCCTCTAAGTGTGGGTTTGTCGGATTATGTACATAAGTTTTTAATTAAAAACCCATTGGTACATGGCCGTTATCCGGGATCGAACCCGGGGTCTGCCTAGTTAATACCAGGCGTCTTAACCACTCGGCCACCGACGCACCTAACCTATATTTTATCATCTTGTACCTACAACAGAATAATAAAATAAACTCTCTGAAACTACTTGTTTGATAATTATTTTATCGATATTCAATAAGTAAGAAGGACAATATTAATAATTCGCATATCCATCACTGACATGGGTCCTATTTCATAAAACTTTTAATAGTCTAATTTGAACGACAATCACAAATGTACCTACTATGAAAATGTTTTTCTAAATTATATCTAAGTGGGATGTAATAATTCGTCTATTAATTGACTCGAAACGGCTTAATGAGTTTCGATGAAACTTTACTTTACTATAGACTAGGCGTAAAAAATTAATATCTATGCCTAGATTTCTAATATTTAGGTTAATGAGTAATAAGTTTTATGAAATTACCCCCTGAATAATGGTAGATACGATTCGAATGTCAAATACTATATATATAATTAACAACACTAGAATAATTAAGAAAATACCATAAACATATAATTGCAGTGGAAGTGGCACTTACACGGATTAACTAATTAACGTACACACAATTAGGTTGGAAGTACAACTTATCAAAGTGAACTAGAACATAGTTTCCTTGTACAGATCTGTTTTGATAAATAAGTTTAATGAACGGTTATAAAATAAAAAAAAATTAAATAACCTGTCTATTCCTAGTCTGTCTGTCTATTTATTTAAATTTTAGTGCAAATTGTATATCATTTGATGTTGACTTGCCATATTCATGCAATATGCAGAAATATTAAAATGCAAATGCCAAGTTTCTATTAGAATTAGTGCTATAATTTACTTCATCCTTTAATTTAGTTTACCAGTTATTTTTACCCAAAGAATTGGTATATAACTAAATAAAATAGCCTGACAATATCAAAATCTGGAAGGGATTCTAAGAAAGTAGGTACATAGGTACTTATATTAAAAATTACGGTGTAGGCGCAGAATATTTTGAAGGTTTTTGATTATGATTTAATAGCAAATATTGTAATTTATGTAATTATAAAGATAAATTAACCATTAAGGTGGATATTATCGCGAATTATGATAATTTTCCCTATCCCACATTATATTTTTAAAGTGTTAATTATGTTTTTGTAAGAGTGATAACATTTACATTAATAATAATTAAATCTATTACAGGCTAAAGTATTTAGTTTTTTTTTCACTTTTTTTAAATGTGAATGTGGTACCTAACTAAGTTGCTGTCCACTCATAATGGCCAGACATTCTTTATTAATTTAATTTCTTCCATTCTGGATAAATATTCAGACAGAAAGAAAAATGTTTAGATTAAAATCACAACAATCGATAGACTCACCCCGCCTACGCCAGTATTATGATACATTGTAATAATTTAAAAGGGCCATTTACACGATTGTATCTTATTATATTGTCAAATGAAAAGGAAAATCCGAGTTTATGGAGGTCGGTGCAATAAAATTACTTAACAGTTAAGATCGATTGAGACGGCTCGGCAGGTCGACCCGCGCGGGCTACCTTTGTCATTATTGTTACGTGAACTTAGATTTACGAGACTTTGTAAACACAAAATGACGATAATATTTGAAACGTGACCTCGTTATGTCATTCAATTTATTATAAACATTTAATATTTGCATGGCAGTTCATATCGTTCCGTATTGGTCAAAAATAGGACAGAATTACATTAAAAAACTGGCAAAGAGCGAGTAGAACTTGCGTGCAGAGAATTTCGTAGGATCTTCGTTTAGGTTTTCCTGTAAACTATGAGCGAGGCTATTTCGTATTTTTTTTCAAAATTTTAGACTTGGTAGTTTCGGAAAGTTTGACGCCTCTGTATGGCGCAGGAACAAATTAGCGCGAGTCCAACTCACCCTTGGCCGGTTTTTATTATTTTTTTGTTTTACTTAAGAGTATGCATATTATTATGCAATAAATGCCTAAAACACGTTTATTGGGGTCCACTTTAATTTTTAATTTAATTTAATTTTTATTATTTGTTGTTATAGCGGCCATAGTAATTACACACTCTGTAAAAATTGTAAGTGTCTACCTAAATGGTTCAAAAGATACAAACATGTGTCAGACAGACGGACGGACTGACAGCGGAGCCTTGATAATAGGGTTTCCGTTTGCACCTTTTGCACCCTAAAAACTACAAAACAGAAATATTCAAATTAGTTTCTTTAAATAACTTAAATAAAAATAAAGAAAAAGTGCGAGTCGGACTCGCGCACGTAGGGTTCCGTACCATTATCTATAAAAACGACAAAAAAAGTCACGTTTGTTGTATGGGAGCCCACCTTAAATATTAATTTTATTTTAATTTTTTTTTTTTTATTTTTAAAGTGAATATATAACTAAATATTCTGTAAATATTTCAAGCGTCTACCTGTTGCCGTTATCAATATCGAGCAAAAACGAGCAAAAAATCACGTTTGTAGTATGGGAGCCCCCTTAAATATATATACATATATTATTCTGTTTTTTAGTATTTGTTGTTATAGCGGCAACAAAAATACATCATCTGTGAAAATTTAAACTGTCTAACTATCACGGTTCACGAGATACAGCCTGGTGGCAGACAGACGGACGGACAGCGGAGCCTTAGTAATAGGGTTTCCGTTTTTACCCTTTGGGTACGGAACCCTAAAAACATACCTTAGTTTTAATTTACATATTGCTAGACACCTGCTAAGGCTTGCCACCTGTCTTGATTAACCTGGCTAAATATGGAGATTGTTTTGTAGATAAAAGTTACTGTTACTACCCAAATTCCCTGGCCATGCGCTACAAAGTATGATATATTAAATATAAAAATCAATATTTGTTTGTTTGTTCGTATTCGATAAAATCAAAAACTACTGGACCGATTTGAATAATTCTTTTTTTAATTGATATCTCAATTCTTTAGGAAGGTTAAGTATAGGTTATTTAACATCATTGTATTCCTAATCCAGTACGAAATAGCGGGCAATCAGCTAGTAGTAAATAAAAAAAACTAAGTTGTTTATGATCAATCAATCAATCAATCAATCAAATATTTGTGCAGTTATTTAACACAACACACAGTCACGGCCATGGCAAATACTTTAACAATGTCCACATCTGGCGAGTTACTCATACTTATCAAGCGATAAGCGATTAAGCGGCAACCCTGGGAGAAGTGTGTAAGTAGTGACTATTTTTTTTTTAAATGTGTGGGCTTTTTTTGGCGAAAAAGTTATTTATTTGTTATTATTATATATGTTATTTATATACCCATAAATATTGTTATTAAATAAACACATCGTTACTCTATTCTAATTGGCAATTTTTCACGCTTCGTTATAATATCCCGTCCACCAAATAAATATGACAATTATAGTTTTCTTGTTAGAAGCTCATTGGGCCAAATAAACAATAATGGCGCACATCCCTTTAAGTTCCAAGAGACAGCTGAAAATAAATCTCTAGATAAAAATGTTGCAAGCTTGTCATCTACTCGGCGGAGTCACCTGCCAATATTTCTTTACATTCTTAAAGCCATTCATTTAAGTGGGAGGTATAGTATATTATTTGTATAAAAAATGCAACTTTGTAAAATTCATATCTCGCGAGTCCACCACAACCATAACAATAATATGTTCCCGAGAATGTTCACTAGAATGCTGATCAAATTGCTGGGTCAGCCAAAGATATAGGTAGAGAGATGGCGACAGAAAGTGGTTGTAAGCACTTGCCGGCAGAAAACCTCTTTTTCGTGTACTCTGAGCTCCCCTCTACAAATTCTTGACATGACGCATTGAAAAAAAAAAAATTTTTTACTTTTTAATTTTTCCCCAAAAGTTAACGTAAATAATCGAAATTTGTCCGTATAATTGGATCAAACTCTACAAATGTACCAAATTTTAACCTCTTTGGTTAAATAATATGATCCTATAACTATAAGAGTTTCCGTTTTTTCATAATAGATGTACGAAACCCTAAAAATGATAATGAAGCAAAAAGGGGATTTTAATGCCCAGTTCCTTGAAGTAGAAAAAAAATAATTATGATACAAAATAGGTAGGTTACAAAAAGCTTGAGGGGATTAAGTTACAAAATAGACGGCCTTCATCTATCAGTAAGTACTACTTTTACAACCGGCAACTTACGAGACATTGATAGAGATATTGATCACTGTAACTATACTAATATTATAAAGAGGAAAGATTTGTATTTTTGTATGTTTGTATGTTTGTTACGAATAAATTCAAAAACTACTGGACGAATTTTGATCATTCTTTTACCATTAGAATGCTACATTATCCCTGAGTAACATAGGCTATATACCACCACGGAATGACGACGGGAACGGGGTGGGCAGAGGTGAACATGATAAAAGCTATGTATGAAGTGTATGTTTGCCAACATTCTGAAATAGTCACGTACGAAGTCGTGGGAAACAGCTAGTTATTAATAAACTAGCTCTTCGGCCGAATTCACTCGGGGAAAATGTTGAAATTTCTGACATTAGAATTTATCCAAAGAGTTTTCAGGATTAAAAGTATATATCTGTGAAAAAAATCAGGTCGATCTCTTGCTCTGTTTTGACGTGATTTTTTTTTAAATTTATACTATTAAATAAAAGTATTTTTGGGATCCTACATGGTTTTGTATTAGCATAAACAATTTCATTATGAACTTCCAATCAATAACCAACTCATAAACTTATTTTAAAATATCTTTCCCCCCCCCCCCCCCCCCCGGTTTTGCCCGTAAAATTTTGATCTTATTAATATTTATGGACTTATAAAGTTTCTTCCTTCAAGATATCGAAATAAAAAAAGCAGGTGATAAGCCTAATTACCCAATATAATTCCTGATGATCAAAGTTCATTAAGCCGTTTCGGAATGAACATTGGACAGACAGATAGACAGACAAAACAATTAATAACCGGAATTTATGCTTCAGTGTGTCGCCTAGCTCTTTCCTCCTTATAGGAGTTATAAGGATTTCGGAAACTAGCCACAATAATAATAATAAATTAATATATTACTCCATATTGTTTTATTTCAAGTTTAAATTAGATTTAAGGATATTTAGATCAGGAAAGATTTAAATTAAAGGATGGTAGATTAGGATATGATTCAGATCAATTATAGGAATATATAGTAATAACATAGGATTATCATAGGAGTATAGGAGCATGCTGGAATATAAAATGAAATAAATAAGTAATGATTTCCAGGATATGATATAAACACAATACAACATTTAAATAGTAGGTACTTACAAATATTATGTTCCTTGATAAGATATTTAGTAATCAGCTTATTGTAATTTGTTCACTGTATTAAATTATTGAGATCATGAAATAGGTGTGCTACTTAGCAATGCTAAAACGGAATTGACTAAAAATGGAAGAAAAATGAAGAAATTGCAGACACTGTTCCAAATTCAGATTAATTTGAATTATTCTTAAATTATAGGTAGTCAGTAATTTATTTTGTAAGGAGGTTGACAAATATTCAACCCTCATTATAAAAAGTGGTCTCATTTATTAGCTAAATGAGCACAACGTTACAAGTGTCATATTGTAAAAGACATACATTTGTATTAATTTTGAAAGAACAGACAGTACCTAAATTTTATTTATTTGTAGGTATTATAAATTTGTTTGTCTCCAACTATTAATTGAATTGTCACTACACGGATAAAAAACTTAAAACGTCGTAATGTTATTTATTAACATTTTTAGGTTATCTTATGTAGGGGCATAATATGACGAAAAGCTTTTCTGTAGGTACCAATAACCAGCCAAGAGCAAGTCGGGCTCGCAAAATTAAGGTTCCGTACCAAATATACTTAGAGCGAAAATTTAATCAAACTAAAACATATATTTTTATATTCTTAACAGTGTTAATATCGCTATTATATTATTCTTGAGCAATATTTCTACTCTGTCGAATGCTTTCCGCGTCAACTGACACCTACAATATTTTTAGAAACGTGTTATGTGGATGCGTGCCGGTTATTTACACATTTATGTACATACCTATATCACGAAACAAGTTAAGAAATATTATTGTGAATGAGGAGATACATCTGCAGTTGTGAGTAATTGAAGGCATTTGTACTAATAAGTATAATACTGTATTGTATGTCCATTATTAACCTACAAAAAATCCGTGACATATTAAACAGAATCGGTGGCATGTTGTAATTTCTATAAATTAATACATCAAGAAGAAGTGTCTATAGTTTATTTAAGAGTATGTGGCTGTCGGCCATCTTATATATTTCAAAAACATTGCAAATTTCAATTAATCCTAGTAAAATTAATTTATTTATACACCATTATCAACTCAGATTGTTGATTATTATTAAGCCATATTTTTATTATTAAGACTTCTAAATAGCCATAGTTATTAAAACGCAATAGCAATGTTTGTTTTAAAAACTACGCCTATTTAAAACCTTAAATTATAAAACTATGGCTTAATCCCATTTAAAATAATAACTATTAGCAATTTGAGTTGAAAATGTTTTAAATACTCATTTTTCTAGGATTAATTAATATTAACTTCGGAGAAGTTTGAACATAAGATCTCTTCTTTAGGGTACAGTAGCAAATCGCGAAAATCGTTTGTACCAGGCTTTTATATCGGCCACCTTTGCATCGATGCTTAGGATTATGACAGAAAGGTGCTTAATTATGCGAAGCGCCATATTTCAAATTATAAAACATTTTTATACATTTTTATCGCTATGAATTTCATTAGCTTACAAATATGATTAAATTGAATGCATATTAATTGCATGTTGATTAAATATTAATTATTATCATTTTGTAAGAATATGTTAATAAACAGTTATTAGTTAAGAATTACTATGTATAAAATATTCACTTTGAAAAGTTGTGTTTTCAACAAAGGTCAATGTTGTTAATTAATTATGTCCACATTCATTTAGGTACTCCAGTGTAAAAAAAGTTAGATTAAGCAATTTTTATTGAAATTGGAAATTTATTCTATTTATTTATAACAGCGAACCCGCCTTGCATAGCATGGGTGAAAAGTTGTTTACGAAAAAATCCAATTAGAAAATCTGAGATACGTATTGTTATATTTGTTGGTATTAGAATATATATTTATTTTTACCTAAATCTGCCTAATTTAATCACGTGTATTATTTATGGCGTGTTATAAAAACACAATATTAGTAAATGAGGGTCTATTTTATATAGACAAAATGCATAGTAGGTTCGTATTGACATTGACTGGTGTATTGGATTGTCAATTAAAGAATGCACAGTGCTTATTTTTTATTTTTGTAAAATATTTATTTATTTAATAAAATATGATAATGGAAAGATAGCTGGTGTCATGATCGCTTAAGGGCCGTTGGTCAAGGTCATCTTCTTGTATATCTGTCAAAAATATGGCAAATCACAGTTAATCCTGGAAAGGTGAGTTTATTTATACAACATTACCTTTCGCGAGCTTTTGCGTTTTGAAAACTATGGCTATTTAGAACTCTTAATAATTAAAATATGTCTTAATCCAATTTAAAATAATAACTATCAACAATTTGTTGATAATGGTGTATAAATAAAGTAATTTTACTAGAATTAACTGAGATTTGCCATATTTTTGACAGATATACAAGAAGATGACTGATAGTAACGATATTCAAAGTCACCGTCTATCTAATTCAAACTGTATTTGAGATTGAGAGTGGTCATACAGATTATGGTTATGTTACCACTTCATAAAATATATTGAACAAATTGTTTGGTATACGACGTATAGCGTAAGTAATCGAATTTCGATTTTGGGAGAAAATATACTAAAATTGAGGGTTCTCTCCCCCCCCCCCCCGTTATCTCCGAAACTACAGGGTCTAAAATTTTGAAAAAGAATAGGAAATATAGGGCCTCACAGGACAACCTAAGCGAAAATCCTGTTTCTCACGGAAAAAATGGTCCGAAACCCTCTCCACGCGAGTTCGACACATTCTTGGCCAAGTTTTTAACCTTTTTTTATAAACTCATTTGAACACTCGACGTAAGAATGAGGATGTTCATTCAATGTAAATTTCTTCATGAAAGCTAGCCGCTGCCTCAAACGAAAATTATTCTGGAAAATAAACTAAATAATTTTACACGTCAATCCCCTAGATTGCCCTTTCATAAGACTGCTGATTTATTAAAACTGCTGCCAACAGAAGGTGTTTCCACTTCGTTAATTTCGAATATGGTGTACAGAAATGAGGATAAGCCTTAAACGTTAAACCATTGATTTAATACATATTGTCGTTAAGTTTTATAGTACTCGTTACCAACGACCAAATACAAAGTTATCTATAATTAACTCTCCATTGTGCATGTAAACTGAAATGTAACAAGCTTATTCTTTAGCTCATATTTATTATACAAATCCGATAACAACATTGCGTGTCTCTTTTAATGATGTCGAGCAGAATTTTATTTAGAAATTCATTTATGGTGCATTCCGTAGTAAATTTTTTTTTTCGCTTGGCACATTATCTTTGTATTAAGGGCATATGGAATTGTCATAAATGTTTCTTTAAAAATAAGTACTACCACTCTATTATACCAATATATTTGGCCACGTTGTAAGGTATGAAGGTCCTGATGCTGTGTTTAAATTCAAAATAGCAAATAAATATTTTCACATTTTTGAGTATGGATAAACAAGTTCTTACATGTGCCAAATATTTCTTTAGGTATGGCCAGGTACCTTGAGGTGTGGCCAGATACACCAGTGTCCACTTTTTGCCAGTTGCTGCATATAATGGACCTACATGTGTCCACTTCTTTAACATACGTAAATATCTGTTATTTTTAGAAGAAGTTTATGTGCACTCCGAAGTATATTAAAGCACATATTCTTTTTATACAATTGTGACACGAAATGGAAACCCTAAATATAACAAAATATTTATCTGGAAAACATGTAGTGGGAACTTTCTGAATATCTTTGTCGCCGTGCGAAACAATTTAAGAAAACATTCGAAACATAATAAAGCGTTCTTGCACAAATACGTGCCTACATACCTACTATTGCGATCAGACACACATTTATTACACAACTTTATTATATGTATATGGTGTTATATTAAAAGATATTTACGCGAAAAACAAGATTTGAACAAAAATTCAGAGATCTCGGGCACCCGGTGCACCAGAGCATTGGAAATGATATTCGGTATTAAAAATAGAAAACGAACATGTATATTATGACAGATTTGAAGATCTCATCACAAGACACGGCCAGTCTTGTGATTTTCGAAATAATATGGCCCTTTTAAATTTGGATCCTAAAATCGTCGTAACTCCAAAAGTTATTATTATTTTTTCAAATTTTCAAAAACAATCCGAGATATAAAACCTTTGTGAACTCATAAATAAGACTAGATGTAGAGTACACAAAATACTTACCCAAAAAGAAAAAACATTTTAGAAACGTTTTTTTATGTTCTTTCAACAAAAATACATGATTAATCCTTTTTTATTTTTGTATATTGTAGACCTTGTCATTAGTGTCAAATATTTTGACACCTCAATAATCAATTTGCATGTCGCACTTCTGCTAGAAAAGGGGACCCTACAGAAGCGATCGAAAATACATGTTGGTCTCTTCTTTTACCAACTGACAAAGGTTACCGAACCAATTATCAATGGTTTTGCACACTATCTTATAGTCTATTTCTATTTTCCCTAAGCATCGGGAGGGATTAAAATTTGTTTAATCTAGATTTTAGACTTGAAAGGGGTCTGCTAATTTTGATTGATATTTTGAAGTAATTTGAACTGGCATTGTTGTAATTTTCATTCAAAGTCAAGCATGCGAAATACAGGTGAGCCTGCGGAAGCGAAATTAATTATACTGTCGCTCCACCAAGATAATTGGATGAACGGCCTGAATACATAATAATAATTATTATAAAATAATATATTTATTAGTAAGTATTACTGAAGTACTGAATTTTTGCATACACCAGTAGAAATAGAACTTACATTACTATAATAAAATGTATGTTCGACAACAGGAATTTGCAAGAAATGTAATTACTACTGGGAAGTGTTATAATAAAACTATAAAAGAACAAACAAACAACACTTCTATGTTATTAGTTGTTTTTTTAATTTTAAACAAATTTCATAATAATATAGGTACAGTGACAAAAAAGAGCCTATTTTAATTCCCTTGAAAAGTAAAAAGTGTATAGGTTAGGTATACAGGTAAAAATTTACAGATCTCATGCATTACGTAACCTTCAAAGAACATTGAAAAAATTTTACAAAAGTTAGAGTTTTTCGTCCACAAATACACGACAATTATTGTATAAAGTAGTCGTCAATACAAACATTCTGACACCTCAACCAACCTACAACTTCCGGAGATACTGTCGTACTATCCCTGCAGAAGCTATCGAAAAACATTTCCAATTAAAAAAAGTATTTTCTTGTAAATTGCAGCGTACGTACCATGTGTAAAATTGTGTTAATCTCCGCATCAGTAATGAGTTTGTGTTCATCAATATACCTCTGCAGCCTTGAATGTTTATTGAGAGAGAAAAGAAATGCATCACTCTATATTGAGCTTTTTATTATGCGCATATTTTACACGAATGCTATTTTTTCAACCGACTAGTAATAAATTACTATTTTATTTTGTTTTGTATTTATATGAAAGAAATTTATATGTAATTACATGGTACAAATATTATTTTATGGATGTTCCATGAACCAACCCTTGGAGGTGTGTCAACTAGTTGTTGATACAGAATGTAAATATCAGCGATTCATAAATATAGAATATAATAAAAACAAAATAACTTGCATAATTTAATATTGTTTTTGTATCCCTTTTATTCATGACTTAAAGTAAATGGTATTTTATACTTTCATTATGTTCCAATGTTTAATATTAATAATGTTTTTAATAAATAACAGGACAGCGTCGTTCATAATAGTTGCGAGTAGGACTCGCGCGCAGAAGGATCTGTTTCATCGAATCGGGAACCTGGAATACTCTGGAACTATAAATATGTACATTATAACAAAATTCACGTATTGCAATATTATTTCTGTTGGTAATTGAAAATTTTGGAATTTTTTAAAATACTTCTGTAAATTATCATAAAATTAAGAATCGGTCAAAATAGCCGTGACATACGGACGGACGGACATGGCGACCTTATAATAAGGGATACGTTTTTGCCTTTTGGCTACCAAACCTTAAAAATGTATGGTTTCAATTTCATTACGAAGCCTGTGGAGTTATATTGTCTGACAGAAGCTTTTCTTTGCGAATGTTTCAGTATCTTTGTATTATTCTTATTTTAAATTCTATTAGAACGACCCAAGCTGCAACAGTTGGTCCATCGGAAGAAAAACCGCAGAGTATTTCTTCATCTTCACACAGTGTCAGTGTAACAGTGTCCACTTTTTGCCAATTGTCCATATTAAACAGAACAGGCGGCAAGCCTGTTGCTTTAATTTACATGTAAATGACCTAGATGTGTAACTTCAGGGGATTTATCTCTATACAAACAAATAATACGTAGTTACATAATTTTCGAACAGCATGGAAGCCGATAATCCAATTAGTTTGACAAAATCTCTCCTTGTGTTACACAAGTAAAACTTGAACAAGAGCTTTTATAACAATTCATCAGTAGTAATGGTAATAACAAGCACCTTAGAACAATGTTCGGGTGCGGCTGACAACTGCGGCCTTGCGGTTCTTGTTGAAAGATAAATTTGATAATAAGTGATTGTTAAAATATGTACACTACAAGTGTACTTTACATTGTCTATTTTTCTTCGAGGTTTCTATTTTAATCTGGATTCATATACTGCTAACTGCGAATACTAAGATTGGAGGTCGGACGTAATTATGTACAGAATTTAAGTAACAACAAGGCCCTTTCCTTTTCAAAATGTTGATTTAGGAAATACCTACTGTTCAGAAAGACGAACAAACACTACAAATTGATAAAATGGAGACCTCATATTTGCGAATACCTCATAATGAACCTAGTGGTTCTAGGATAACAGCCGGGAGCCGTAAAGGTACCCACTCATTCGTCCAATTCTTGTAACGTACGGTCCGCCATCCGTTTTCAAATCGCTGTATTTGTGGTTGATTTCGATGGCCGGAACGATCTGTCACACACAATGTACCTACACACACATAATGTTTGACACTTTGTGTGTCTGTGTGAGTGAGTGAATTGCATGTGATCTAAATCGTATGATTGACATCGCTCATGTGTGGCCTGTGTTCAATCTCGATCATACGGCTGGCCGGACCGAAAATGGCGACCCTTGAAGATATAAAAAAATTACATATTTTCAACATGTCAAAAAAATAATAGTACCTAAGAATTTGGAATACCTACCGTGTAGGAGAATCCTGGTATTATGAATATTTCGTTTCGACCCGTTTCACTAGATATCCGTTTTACCCATTGACGCTAGGAAAAAAAATTATAGGTATCATTGGTTTTACCAGATTCCCGTTTTACCAGATATCTATTTTACATTCCTGTTTTACCGGAAGTACAATCTTATAAATCAATAAAATAATAAATAAACATTTAAAAATTTATTTAAAAAAATAAAATTAACAATCCATTTTAAATACAGAAAACAGAAATATTGGCTTTGTGCATAATATTATAAATACGAAAGTGTGTTTGTTTGTGTTTCTTTCAAAAACTGAGCAACGTCTGAACGTGAGATAGATATAGAGCCGAAGCGTAACAAGGCTGCTTTTTATCCCGTAATGCCACATTTAAAAAAAACCACGGGTGAATCCGGAGCCAAAAACTAGTAATCCGGTAATGGCGACGCACACACGCGTTTTCGTGGTGGCGTGATGTGGAATCCAGTTTTATCCTGTTCGTGTTGTGATGGTTGTGATTAATCAGTGATTAATAAGACATATCACGGTCGGCGGGATTATGTTAAATACCGATTTATCGGCTATAAACACTATAAAGGCTATAATACTTGACATTGGCAAATCACCGATAAACATTGGTGGTGACATAATAAAAAAAGAAGAAAAAGTAACATATTATTATAATATTACCAGCTTCCCATAAATTATGAAATCAATGTACTTAGATGCTATCATCAAAGTATTGTAAATGATTTTATTGCATTTTAATAGAAAATAGAAACAATACAGATTTATCAGGCGGTGTAGGATTGAACAATGGTAATTGTAAATTTGATTCTTTCCGAGGGTCGACGATGATCACGTTTATCAATGGCGGTTTATAAGTAGGTACACCCGGGGGCATTAACTGTGCGGTATAATAACCGCATATTGTGTAACTCACGAGGACCTGGCACGAACTGTCGCTGTACGGTAGGTACATAATCCATCTTTTACATTATAATTGATTTTATTGTTTGCAATTTTGACACATTTATTTATTAATTTGTGTAAGTAGGTATTATGTTTAAATTTTTTTTTATTTTATTTTTTATTTTTTTTATTTAATTAAGGAAAAAGGAATGTCGTAAAATGAATATACCTACATAATGCTGTTTTAGTTCCATCACTTACTTATGGAAGCGAGACTTGGGTATGGAATAAGAAGCATGAAATAAATGCAGTGGAAGTGCGGTCTTTACGTAGAATGTGTGATATAAAGCGTATTGACCGCATCCGGAACGATGTCATTAGACAAGAATGCGGAGTGAAAGATGATGTTGTGACTAAAATGAAGAAAAGTAGTTTACGCTGGTTTGGGCACGTTGAAAGAATGAAGGATGAAAGATTGACTAAAAAGGTTTATATGGCCGAAGTGAAACGAAATGCTGGCAGAGGACGATCTAGATGTACTTTTATTGAACATATAAAAATATATTGATCAATGGAAATATTAAAAGTAAACACAATCGACGAGCATGTATGAAAGGTATGATGAATATAAAATAAGCGAAAGAGATATGTCAGGATCGTAACAAATGGCATTCGATTGTCTCTACCTACCCCTCTTGGGATGAAAGGCGTGATGATAGATAGATAGAATTAGAGTGAAGCTAAAATCAAACGCTATTATTTTTATTAAAAATTTGGAAGTTAACTACACTCTTTGAACGTAAAATAAAAAAACTACCACCACAAACATACATTAACAAATTCAAAACTTTTTGGCATACACTGAATAGTGTCGATGCAAATGCCATCATTTATCTATATCTATAGGTGTTAATATTATGAAAAGGTAAAGTTTAGGTGTAAGGGGTAATATATCAAACTACAAAACCGATTCAAAAAATTATTTCACGAATAGAAAGCTACGAAGCAGGGAGCGGAAATCTATGGTTTAGGAAGAACCTAAAGTAGGCCACACATTGGTCCAGCATTTCACCGTAAATTTCCCATTCCGGCCGGCATAAGATCTAGGCGAATCTGTGGTCAATTTCGGTTTAGAGTTCATCATCAGGTCTTCATCATTGTATGGGTCACTTGATTACAATTTAAACTGCAGGATGCGCCAATACAAACGGCAAACATGGTAGGACGCGGATTCATCATTTTGAAGGATGAATTTATTTATTTTTACAGAAAACCATTAGTATAATAAAAAAATTTGCCTAATTTACAATTCCCTGTTTCAAAAGCAAACTTATCTCTCGCGATTCATTAATAATAATTTTAGTAATAAGTATAAGGTTTTAGGATTCCCTAAAAAATGGAACACTATTGTTGTGTCAATGATGCCTGTCCGTCTGTCTATCTGTCACGGTGCTTCTAAACTAAATGAGACAGGGACTTGAAAATCACACATAAATTTATTTCCGCGGCCCAAAGATTTAAGATTTACATGCAAAATTAAATTCTTGTGAGATAGTAGATTACGAATATGTTTTAATTTAGACTAATACGAACATTTAAAAATTTTTAGCCAAATCGGTTCAACCGTCCTCAACACTTACCAACGAACAGAATTTTATTTTATTTATATATAGATTAATTGAATATAATTATTATTAGTTTCTCAGAACAATGTCCATAATAAAAAGTAATATTTCACAAATAATAAATATCGTTTCAAAAACTTTTACAGCAAAACACTAACATTATAAATATGTGAGGTATGTAATGCAGTACACTAAATTTTATATACCTTGATAAGACAAATCACTGGAAATCGGAACCAAGAATGCTCGGTTCCCCGTACTAGGTTCATAAAATTCTCAGCACTTCTTTCTCACGCACAGTCTGTCTGTATCGGTTGCCTTGTATCTCACGACTTTATTTGCTAAAAGAACACTTGTAAGCACAAATACCTTAAATATTTATTGTGATGCAAGTAATTAAGCGAGTGCGCGGTTTCTGGTATTTGTTCGTGAAACTCTTATTAGGTCAATAATATGACTACTAAAAGGCAAGCCGCCTTATAACCGACAACGCCACTACTTGCTCGTATTCCATTACGTTCTAAATATTTTCATAAAAAATAGTTATATATAAAAGAAAAAGAAATATCTGACATGTATATATCTAAGATCTTTGTCAAATTGGTCGAAGCTTCGGGAGACCTATCATACCTGACTAATGTTTTTATGCAGTCAGGTATTTTGGAGGGGGTTCTTTACTTTTATCTATCTATCATCACGCTTTTCATCCCAAGTGGGGTAGGCAGGCCATTTGTTACGATCCTGACATACCTCTTTCACTTCTTTTATCATCATACCTTTCATACTTACTCGGCGATTGTATACTTTTAATATTTCCATCGATCAATATTTTTTTATATGTTCAATAAAAGTACACCAGGTCGTGCTTTTTAACCGAACTTCAAAATAAGGAGGAGGTTCTCAATTCGTCGGAATCTTTTAAGTTTTTTACTTATGTTCCCCGATTACCCGATTAGACGCCTGGACCGATTTGGATTTTTTTTTATTTGAAAAGGTATAGGTACTTTCCAGGTGGTCCCATGTTCATCAGGTCAGGATGTGATGATGGGATCCATACTTAAAGCGATTTGGGTTTTTTTATATAGTGACTTGTGCATTTGCTTTCGGAGAGCACATTTTGGTTTTGAAGGCGGTTTTTTTTCTTCATCAGAAGTGGTTAAATAAAATATGTTTTAAATTTTGTTATTATTATTATTTATTTATTTAATTATATAACTTGGATAAAGCGTCGGTGGCGGCTAAAAAATTTCCACTATGAAATTTTCTTTAATGATAGGAATTTTCATAGCCATTAGGTACTAGGTAGTACTTTCAATTTCTGACACTAATTACATTATCAAAGGTACACCTACATTCAACTTTAATGAAGGATTGCAAAGTACTTTTCCATTTAAGTGGTGTACACTGCTATTACAGCCAACGTTTCTAAACTTGAGCCACAGGAGGCACTTGCGAAAATCTTGTCGAAATCTTACTGAATAATTTCTATAAAATTATACTATTACACATTTTTTTATGTACGACATAATTATTTATAATTTTACATCAATTAATAATTTTACATGTATTTTAACCTTGAAAGAGTCATAAATAAAATTATTTCGCAAATTATAGTGATGTGACTTATTACCTATGTGTGAATGACCACGAATATCGAATTAATGTGCCCACTATAAGGACTTCTTCATGAATCGATTTTATTACACTCATAAAAGTCGGCCATAAGTTTATGAGATTGTGCGTGTTTAATTTATTAACAAAAAGTAAATATTATATTATCATTAATACATTCAAATTTATTACTTCATTAATAAACCAACATTTCAAAAATAAATTATAATTTTGAAATAAGATAAATATATTAGAGCCGTGTCGTAGAAACGGTTATAGGTTATACAAAAATGTTTAAGTAATAAAAAAAATGTTCTAGCTAGAATTAAAATTAATGGAAATAAAATAATAATATTTTAAAAACTTTTTAAAAATACACTTCTCATGGTTTGATTTAATTAGAGTAAGACTTAATGCAAGTTGTAATTGTAGGTAATAATAAAGTAAGTTATAAATTTTATCAAAATACAATTTTAAGTTTCAGGGAGCCGAAAATTAAGATATAATAGAAAATTTCCTAATTGTTTTTCAATAAAAACAGCGAGTTGAAGTCCATTGTAAATGATTCCTTCAAGATGATGGATGAAGCAACACTTTACAATTGTAATCCGATATCATGACTAAAGTTTGAAGTCACGAAGTCGCTACACGATAAATTAAAGCTCAGTGAATCAAGCTCATCTTTTGCACAATACAGTTGCAAATATTTGAAAATAACATTTTGTCTGAATAAATTTAAATAAGATTAAACAAAGTAATTATTAAGAGTGACAGTCTAAAACGGTTTCTTCAATCAATTGAAACCCTACTGAAGTACCCATATTATGTTTGTCTATTTTTAAAAGCACTAATTTTTTTTGACAAAGATCGATCTTAAAATTTCAACCAAGAGAACATTTTCTTTCACTAATTATTTACACACATAATTATGGATGGTAATCTGTTGATATTTCCGAGAAATAGCACAAAATAAACTCTATTATTTTGTATAAAAAGAAACCTAACTCAATGCATAAAATAGCTATGCGATGCGGTGGTATTTTATTATTATTCGACTAATATTATATTTGTGAAAGTTTGGTTGACTATTGCTCAGTCACGCCTTAACTGCTGAACGGATTTAGTCGAACCTTGAAGGCTAATTTGTTTATGTCCCTAGGCATTTTTTCTGTTCTGCTCAATATGGACAACTGACAAAATGTGGAAACTGTTACTGGTGTCTCTGGCCACACCACAAGTTATAAATGTGCTATTTTTTACATCTAAAAAAACTATGAGGAGGGTGAAGTATTAGAAACTGCTGGCAATATCTAGTACTGCATAAAGAGTAAATAATTTCTAATAAATTATTTGCATAATGTGCTACTTAATTGAGTTAGGTAGACGAAACATAGCAAGGCGCTTTAATGACATGTATGTAGGTATATGCAAGCACATGGTGATTAGAGTGGAATTGCAACTCGGTGTCTTTTGAATGCAATCTTTTGTTAAGTTAAATAAGCAACCTGACCTTGCTCTCTTACTGCCCACACTAGTTTTATTGTAAGGACTGTCAAATTATGGTCGGCTATGCGAACAAATCAACTAGCTTTATATCCCGGCTTTATATTCCTATGCACCAAGCAAACTGTCCCGGGTGTGAATCCTAGACCTGGCAAAATTATATATATATTGTATATTTTTTATTTTTTCACGGGTTGCCTTACAACTTCCGAAACCGTGATATTGGTCCCAGGGTACCCAGTGGAAGATCAAATCTCCCTCTTTTAGCCGATGGTATTTGTGAGGCTATACCTAACGAGTGGCCAGTTCTGTTGAGGTATATTTAGATGGAAAAGCCCTAAGTGTGGTTTATCTAATTTTGTACATAAGTTTTTAATTATAAAAAATGCATTGGTACATGGTCGAGATCTAACCAAAAGTCTTAACCACTCGGCTTCCTACGCACCCCTTTTAAAATATCATCTTCTTTCTAATATATAAAAATCAATATTTTTTCTTTTTTGTTCGTATTCTATAGACTCAAAAACTACTGGACCGATTTGAAAATTTCTTATTGCATTTGATAACTCAAGGGGAAGGTTATAGGCTATTTAACATCACGCTACGACCTAAAGGGGTGGAGCAATAACCATTAACGCGGGAGCAACTGCAATATCTAATATTAAAAAAAAATTTGTTCTTAATCCATATACTCAAGAATTACGGTATCGATTTGAGAAATTATTTAACATAGTATAGGCTATAGTAGTTTTAAAAAACCAATGCACTAAAAAGAAGAAAAATATGGTCCTGTTAACTATATTGAGGAAATTTTTAAAATTTGATCATATCTCGCATTGCATCATTTTGCATGCATATTTTAGTTTGTTTTGTATTCTGTAGGTAGGTACAAAATAACCTTAATGTTGTTATGAAGTACTTAGCACTTAATGCTGATCTAAGATTTCGTTATTGAAGTTCATAAATAATATAAGTGTGTGTTATTTATTAAGGCAACTTAAGCAGTTCTTGTAAAATATTTGCAAATATCTCCGAGTCTGTATTACCGACTAAGTATATATTGCATGTCCTTGCTGTAAGTATCGAATTGAACAGGAAATCGCCACAGAAGCAAAACTTAAGGTCACTTGAAGCCGGTACCTATCTACTTGGTTTTCTGAATAGCCGAGTGGTTTTTCTATTGTATATGCTAGAGATATTGTTACAATGCTATCGTACATCTCTAAAGTATACATATTATATTATATAGGTAGATAGATATAGCTACACTAGCTTTGCGTCCCGGCTTAACCCGTGGAAATTGCGTTGTGGTTAGGGTAGTATTTAACTGCAAATAAAAAAAAGCACATTTCCCATCAAATACCTATATACCTGATTGAGCAGAAAAATATTATTATCGTTTTGCACTACCCATAATAGTGAAAGGGTGGGTTTATGTGCGGTTATAAAAAACCCTAATATACCTCTGAAGTGCCAACAGGGTCGTATTTTCAATAATTTATTTAATGTGAATTTTCTGAAAAATAAGCGTTATGGTTACTGCTACGCTCCTTTGAGTCTTGGCTTGATATTACGTGCAAAATAAAGTTAAATTTATTGTAATTTATTACTCTATCCAAGCTCCTCATATATGTTATATGTATATTATAAAAAGGTAAAGTTTGTAAGTTTGATTGTAGGAGGTAATATCTGAAATTACTAATCAGATTCTGAAAATTCACGTACGGTAGCATCCCATGCAAGGGCCCGGGCCCGAAGGGCTAAAGTTATGATGATGCTTTTTAATAAAGTCGGAAAAAGTCAAATATTTCCACGGCCGAAGCCGAGACGGAAATATTTTATAATACTTAGAGATTTATTTTTAAATATTTGTAATTCTGTGCTAAGTCAAGCTGATTCCAGTCGAAATAGAAAAAGAAAGTGTTAACCCTACATTTAATATTCAGTAAGAGTATACATTTTTAATTAATTACCTTCATTTTCTAAACGTTCTTGTATATGTTAATTTGTAATCGTGACGGAGTTGACATTACTTCTAATTAGGTACTACCATACTAGCAATATAAAGATATGGGTACCAGGTACCGCCAAATAAGTTGAGCTGTTTGACATTCGAATACATGACGATTTTTGTACTACGCACCGAATGTCAAAAGCTCAACATATTTGGCGAAAATTATACAAAAGGTGATCCTAATTTTAAGATTTTATACCACCTATTTTAAAATATTTATTAAATTTATTTTGGTTATTACTGTTAATTGTAAACACAAATCAATCATAAAACTTATAGCCAATAGCCATAAACTGTATAGTTAGACACAATTAATTAGTCTGACAAAGAGTTAAATAACATAATGTATTAGCAATTTAAAATACTGTAAGCATATAAATATTTAATCTGCATACGTTTACAAAGTACGAGCATATTTATAGTGCTAATGATGAATATATTCAAAAGAGGCTTATGCCACACCTGCCACTGGTTGAGAATTAGAGCAACGAATTTATAATGCAGAAGTATGGCTCGGGGCACTTGACTGCCTTGTCACAACCGGTGTCTTACCGGTGACCGATAACAGAGTAATAAGCACAATCTAGAATGCTCTGTAACGGTATTAATTTGTAACCTTACAGCCAACTTAATGGGCCATCCGCTCCTAAATAACTCGTACCATAGATTTTTTGAGATTATATTTTGAACAAAACATGTAGGTATGTGGTATTTTTGAGTGTCTGTCTTATCTAGTGAAAATATAGATGAAGTACGAAAAAGTTCACTTGATATAAATAAATTTCAAAAATAACACTTATTACAATTTTTAACCCCCAACGCAATCAAAATAATCGTATGCCGCAAACACCTTAATAACTTTGTAGTGTTCATGGCGTTTTCTTTATTCTTTGTTCTTCTTCAAAATCAGATCAGTAGAGTTTCTTATAATAATATTTCTCATGTACATAATCCGACAAACCACACTTAGAGGCTTTTTAATTTAAATGTATATCAACAGAACTGGCCACTCGTTTAAGGTATAGCCTCACAAATACCATCGGCTAAACGAGGGAGACTTAATCTTCCGCTGGGTACACTGGGACCGATAACGGTTTCGGGATAAAGAAAAAAGAATTCAGTATATAACGCACCAGCTTTTATAACTTGTGGCTTATCTAGAGATTTCATCAATGTCCTCAATCGATATCAAAGCAAAAGTGAATACTATTCTTTTCGTAGGCCGTTGGCGTACATATTGTTTTCAAATGTATCATATTCAATACCTAATGGCTGTCTTTCGATTTCGATAAATTCGAGTTGAAACTAAAAGTAATTAAAATTTCACATTCTTAGAAATGTTCTCAAAATCATATTCTATTCATATTCAAGAGTTTGGGAACAAAAAAGTTGAATGGCAACAATTCTTTGTATTAGTGTAAGTAAAAATTTCACTCAATATATGGCGTGGTAATGAACGTAGTAGCGGCTCATTGTATAAATACATGAACAGACTTTCCCCTTAGAGACGTGGTCATTGTGAGTTCCACTAGAGCAGTCTACGGCGATACAATTTTATTATCAATCAATAGCTATCCACATCGTTCATGAGTTTTTAAATATTTCTTAGGAATTTCAATCAATGATGGGGTATACGAAAAAAATGTATTCTCTAGTTCAATGCATAGAGACTGGATGTATGGAAGGGGGACTTTTTTCATAATTTGACACCAAAATTCTGTGGCAGTTCACATTATTGTTCGAAATATAGCCGACGGAGATGATCATGAAACAGAATCTGTAGGAAACTTAGTTAGCAAGGTACAAAGGTCTTAAAAATGTAATCAGAATTCAGATACATGATTGATTCTGTACTGCACTTATTATAATAAAAAGAAGAGTCATCTGCTATATTTTTTTTACCCACGACGTGTATGTGTATTTGTATGTTACTATTTTTCTTGATAAAAATCGGGCAAGCATATTCAAGTTCCATCACAGCCTGGCGAGTTATAGTTTCCAACCATATCCAACTGAAACCTTTACCTCCCCCCCCACTCCTAAAATGAAATAAAAAAATATTTAACAATTAAAAAACCCCGGACGCAAAATATGAAAATTAAAAAACATCAAATTTAATGTGTACGATCGAAGGATTGATGGTTGTATGATTTGATGAACAATCAGACGTCCCCGATGCACTTTATTGATTTTTTATATTATTATTTTTGAATGATACTATTAATCTACATTTTTAAGTATTTGAGAAATTATTAAGAAATACAACAATATAACAAGTAATTTGACTCATTTGAACGACTATTCATCAAAAATATTATCATAATTATTTTTATTGATATAATTATCTCTTGTAAATCTAAATCCTCTAAAATTGAACAGAATTTTTATAGGTTTATTATAACAAGTAGGTAGGTATTTTTAAAACATAATATTATTATTATATTATTGGTCTTTACGAAAATTAGGATACTAAAATACTATTAACATTAATGAATCAAGATTATCGCATCGCATGTTAAACTTCACTAGGCCTCTATGTAGAGAAAACAAGTTTTAATGATTTGTAAACAACAAAAGCTTTGTTGTGGAATCGGTTTAATATTCGATTTTCTATTTTATTATGGTGTTCGTCTTTCATAGATTATGCAATTAAAGAGATGTCTTATTTTAGAAATTACAATCTTACATAGAGAAACTTTGCCATGGTCTGATATTAAACGAATGCCCAATATTCTATGATATTTAGTTGAAGCGGTCACCCATATTAGTACTACCACAAAATTTAAAGAATCAAATAAAAAAAATAAAGAGGAAACTACTTCTAATGGTAATTCAATATACTAGGAGTTGTCCGCGACTTTGTACGCGTTACATTAGGAATACAATGTTTACATCCCAAATCACACCCTGATTTTTGAAAAATCCTTTCATAGTCTACACTTCTTAAGTAATATACACCAATTTTCATATTTATATCTTCAGTGGCTTAGGCTGTGCGTTGATTGTCAGCCAGTCAGCGACACCGGTAACAGTGTCGACTTTTTGCCACAGAACATTGTTATTTTTAGAAGAAGTGAGGATACCGGCTTTTCGTCCCATCCGAAGCACGAGGAGTCGATTTAACCACATATTCTTATTAGCCAATTAGGCTATCGAGGTATTAGGAAAAACAGCCTTATGTATTTAGGTAAATTATATAATTATATTATAAATTATAATATCTATACTAATATTATAAACAGGTCAAATTTGATTTTATGTATTTTGGTTTGCAATGAATAAACTCAAAAACTACTGAACCGATTCTAAAAATTATTACACTAATAGAAAGCTACGATGTCCCTGAGCGACATAAGCTATATTATATATTGTTCGAATATATCCTCGGGCGGAAAAATCTAGTGTATATTATAATGAGGTATTAGGAAATGTGACATGCTGAATGATGATTTTATTTCCACTGGGATTGGCGTCTAGTTGGTGGTCTCGATTGTATCATACATTCTCATTAAGTATTTCTAGCAGCAATATGGTAGACGGCTCTGATATAATTGGATAGTGCCCGACGGCGGTACAAACGCATTTAGCATTTAGTTACGAATTGTTTATATACAAAAGTATAGAGTATGCGCTAATACTGAGATCCCCTTACCAAATATGATGTACTTTTGATGCCAAAGAGTACTTAAGGCAGAGTGCAAACACGATATCTACTAAAAGTGGCATTTTTGAACGCTTACTTTGAAGTGTCAGGAATCAATCTCAATCTCAAAAAAATATAGTGGATAGCAAATAACTTTAACTGCATAGATTCTTCATAAGTGTTTTGGTCTATTGAAAAAAAATTGTGCAAAATAGCTCTATAAAAAATCTTTTGTGCGTAAATTCACAATATTTTGCGCGACAATTATATACTTTTTTTTAAGAATCAAATAGCTTGAATAATCTATTAAAATTTTAACCGATTACTTTCACTGTTTAATAGTTTTTCTTTAACAAAATTTAAGAAAAAGCTACCAAATAAGTGAAATTTCAAGTGTAGCTGCATGACCACGTAAAATATGCCAAGCAATATTCAACCTTATATCGTCCTACATAAGCATCCGCCCAGGGAAGATAGCATTTTTCATGAAACTAAGTTTAAAAAAAATAATAATAATGACAGATATGATTATTTTGTAATTATATACTAGCGGACCCCGCAGACGTTGTCCTGCCCAAACGTTGGCTTGCCTGCTATTTACTTTCCTTCGTCCGTGAAAAACAACTACCACCACCACTACTCCTACTCTTACCACTACCACTACTTTTAGCCAGATTAAGTAGCTACTCCCATACAAATATATCTATTTTTAATTTTTCGATTTTTCTGTTGAACTTTGGGGTTTTCCAACTTTTTTTCTAAACTACCCTATTATAACGAACAAAACAAAAAAATAATTATTCAAATCGGTCCAGCCGTTCTCGAGTTTTAGCGAGACTAACAAACGTCAATTGATTTATTTTCATTATTATAATCAAGAATTGATTAACTGAGCGACTGTTTTGCCTTCCCAGAGACACCTCAATTAGACATAGTATCATGTACCTACATAAATTACAATAAGTATTATTAAATTATTACAAAATTAAAAATAAAATGAATTAATTACCTATATATAATATATACCAATGATTAAACCTATGTAACAATACGACGTAACCCCATCGAGTTTGGACTCATTTAGTTTGTGCAAGTTTGCCTTACTGACAAAAGCGTGTTATTTAGTTTTTTTTATAAAATACAGGATTCTTATTAGTTATTACTAAATTACTAAATTATAAAAAAACTAAATAACACGCTTTTGTCAGTAAGGCAAACTTGCGCAAACTAAATGAGTCCAAACTCGATGGGGTTACGTCGTATTGTTACAGAGTTAATGTGGTCACCTTCCGGGTCCATCATAAGGACCCTGGACTTCATGTAGGACCAGAGTACTATGGGAAGACAAATCAAACGAGCCTAAAACTCGATGGGATTACGTCGTAACCTGCAGGCTCTATCATCAGATCAGATAGATGGTACAAAATTAATGTATTGTCATCCGAATTACATACAATTGCATAGCGGCAAATCAATACGACAATTAGAAGTTGGTTTAATTCGATTTCCAAGATTTGTTTACATACATACAATTACATATAGTTAGTTACAGGTGAAGCTAATAAAAGCGTCCAAATCAAAATTTTCCTATAAATAAAAAATTTCAGAAGCAATGGGATGAGCCGCAAGTACTAAGCACGAACATGCTCGTCTCCTTGCTGTGACAGAACGGGAGTCAGGATACTGGCTTCAATCTATTACAAATTCTATAATTGGTACCCATTAGATATCATTACTTTTCGTCTATCTGTGTGTTTACAACTCGGTATCAAAATTAATGAACCCCATCAACGTCGCTGCGGTCAAAATGTCGATTAAAAAGTGCTGGTAGAATACCACGTTACGCCAGTCTTAATTATTTAATTAATTTGATAAACTTTACAACAATTTGAGAGTTAAGAAGTGTTTGACAGATAACCGTGAGCAAGCCTGTTCGATTCAGTTCGTTGACAATAATTGCAGTGGCCGCGCCATCGCTCAGGGTCTTATCACGTACTCGGTCAAGGCGGACACAGTAAAAAATACTCTGAATTACATAGATAAAGAAGCTGCTACGTAAATGTTATTAAAACAAGTATTTTAGTTTGTTGCAAATCGCTGAAATGTTCGCCGCTTACTTTGAGACAGTGCGGGCCAGCCTTGTTACGTCGCACTTGATAAAATACCTTTCCCGGTATTTATTACGAAAGACAACAGTAACTGAGAGTTACATTGCGAAATGTGGCGTTCCGCGAAATATCAACTCCCAACTTTCACTGTAAGGGCTCTCGTTTGATATTTATATTTCAATTTCCGTTATCAATTGTATTGTTGATTTTCTGGGAATTTGTCGGAACATACGCGAAACTGGCTCCAACAACAAGAACTGCCTTTCACTACTCGACACCTTTAACATGTATAATTTGTACCATAGGTATTTAAAACTCAATGGTTTTACCTTAGCTACTATGAGAGTGCACTGTCCGCAAATTTTTACCTTACCCTAATGGTAATGGTAGTACCATTCATTAAGGTCAATCATAACAGTCAAGTTATATAGACATACAGACTTCACTTCTTGGATAGAAAAGTTTGTCGGATTATGTACAATCAGGAGCAGCGTTGGCAGGACCCCGTAAAGCCTATATTCGCTTGCACATTGAAGTTTTCATATTGTTTTATTTCTAATGCCAACCCATCACATTAAAGCTCAATGACATTCAAATAGATATGAATAAATCAGATCAAATTACAACTGACATAGTTTTCATTTTTGTTTTTATGTCATTTATGTTTTAAAGAAGCAGTCTAGGAGACAACTAATACTCGTATTGAAAGAGAATTGAGACAAAAATTGAACCTCGTAGCTGAAGAAGTAAAAAAAAGTGTACCGACTTCAAAAATTGCACTGAAAAGTAAGAAATAATAAAAATTTCGCCGTGGAATTTGAAGACGGTTGGTGCCAAATTAGGGTACAAAATTAAGTAAATATCTAAGAAGATAAAGATCTGTTCAATATTATAATATGTTTCTACTGATGATCGTATATTCCTAATGGATTATCTAGATTAGTGAATTTGGGAACTAAGTTGTTTCTAATTTGGCACCAACCGTCTTCAAATTCTACGACGAAATTTTTATTATTTCTTACTTTTCAGTGCAATTTTTGAAGTCGGTACACTTTTTTTTAAAAGGTTTATTTTCTCCCTTTTAAGTGATTTCGCTGCCCTGAGAAACAAATAATAACGCAACTAAAAAAATTGATGAAAATTAAAAAAAATACTGCGGTGGATGTGATTTGACTCATTTGCAATGTGCATCCTGCGCCGCACCCCATACCTTTAGCCGCTAGACCATCGTCGATACGAAAATTGACAACTTCGTGTCAATAGCAACCGTTGCTAAGGCTTTTCTCTGATATAATTTTCAGCAGTAAACAGAGACAAATTACTGAATTTCTGAAAAATTACTGACCGGTTTTCGTCATATGACTGTGAGATAATGTCGAGAAATTATTATATCCTTAAAAAAATAAGTCGTCAAAATCGGTACATATTTCATCGAGATATTACGAAAAATTGACTTATAAGGTCAGTTTTTTTTTAATTTATGAAAAAGTAGTGAACCAATTTTTATGAGATATATATGGGACCAATCCGGAAGAATTATCTGTCGATTAAAAAAGAAATCATTTGAATCGGTTTACAACTGGCGAAGTAATCGATGTACAATACATACATAAAAAAAAATACGGTCCGAATTGAGAACCTTCTCCTTCTTTTTTTGGAAGTCGGTTAAAAATAATGTTCAGGCTCTAAGAAATTTAAGAAGAAATTTTGTTAAAAGATGTTGGTTCCACAAGGCTATCATACAATTTTTGTACACCAGCTTCGTTCAAAATTCACATTTCAAATTTTGTAATTTAAAATGTGCATAAGTTTTAGCTTTTAATTTTTATGTTGCCAATAATTAAGCATGAATAACGTTTTAGTTAGCAAGAGATATGTTTTATTAACCCCCTTAAATAAAAAAATATAGAAAATATAATATATTTTTAAATAAAATTTACATGTTTGTGTACATACACTATGAGAATTTCAACTAAATAATTAAAAATATCATAACTTTACAACTACTAGACCTAGGACAATAAAGTTTAGTGTTTCCTATAGATAATGACCCCCTCTATTACCAACATTCCGTTGGTCCACTACTTACGGGACAAGACATTTGTTCAACATCTTAGCATTCTCATTTCAATTTTATATACGACACTATCATTCACTCCACACTTTTCATGTCATCATCATCATCATCATCATCATCAACCTTTTTTTTTAAGATCCACTGCTGGATCATTGGTCTCCCTCTAGCGCACCATTATTAGTAGCGGTGCTCATTGAGAGGAATTGCCATAGTCACCACGCTTGGCAGTCGGGTTGGTGACCGGAAGCCGGCTTTACGTGCCCTCCGAAGCACGTGGAGTCGATTTAAGTACATATTCTTAAAGAAAATTGGTGCTTAGCATTTTGGCTGCGAGTAGGACTCGAACTTCCGGTTTCAAGTCCACAGTCCTACTAATTAGGCTATCGGCTACCTTTTCATGTACGTCATAGAAACTCATATGGTAAGGGTAGACAGATAGGTACCGCATATGTCTGCAATCCGTAAATATACCTATTTACACTAGGTGTAATACTACATACACTATAATGTAATTAGACATTATCTACTAGCGCATAGTATTGACTAACATCGGAGGCCAAATAAGTGAAGTGTAACTATGAAATTGTCAAGTTGATATGATTATTATACACACAGAGCATTAATCATAAAGACGTCGTCGAATGTAACATTGAATATATTAATATGATTTTATTCGAGCGTTTGTCTATTTACTATGTGCAATATGGGGTCTAATTCAGAAATATTTTATTTAATTTACGTTACGTTAAAATTAAATTAGATACCTACTATAATGACTTATGTATATAATCCGACAATAAACGCACTCATTCGTCCAATCCCCGGCGCACCGCCGTAACAATATTTACTGTGGCCGTACGGTCTACCGAAATCGACCACAGACTCGTCCCATTCTTGTACCGAACGGTCCGCGATACGTTGTCAAATCGTTGTATTTGTGGTGATTTCGATGACTGGACGATCTGTCACACACACACACACCCACACGCCTTTGTTTATAAAAAAAGGGATACTACAAACAATTTTTTTGTAGAGAGCCTCAACAAAAATATCTCTGATCATAATATTTTGTAGTTTGATAAAGTAGATTAAAAAATATACTTGAAAAGTGCAAATAGTTAAAGACCATACTATTTTTTAAGGAGATTTTTTAGACATGGGCAAGGTGTAAATTGCATAATTTGAACAATAATATTGTGATCTATTGTTAGGTATTGTATTAACGTAAGATTTGGAAGATTGTGGATTGGAAATTATTAACTTTTTCGCGAAAACGTGTTTGTTTTATCTTGTTTAACGGTCTTTCACGTTACGGATCGTAGTAAGTTTTTGCACAGAGATAGTTGAAGGGCCGGATAAATTTATTTATTTATTTATTTATTTAAATATAACATCTTAAACTAACACTTTATTTAGGTGCGTTGGTGGCCGAGTGGTTAAGACGTCTGGTATTAACTAGGCAGACCACGGATTCGATCCCGGATCCCGGCCATGTACCTACCAATGGGTTTTTAAATTATAACTTATGTGTATCTAAATATATCTCAACAGAACTACTAGCCACTTGTTAGGTATAGCCTCACAAATACCGCTAAACGAGGTTGACTTCGTATTCAGCTGGGTACCCTGGAAACCGTAACGAAATGGTTTTAGGAGCTGTAAGGCAACCCGTGAAGAAAAAAACCCGGCCAAATTATAATATACATTCAGGATTTAGTCATGAAAATTATATTGAGGATACAATTATATTTTATATTCCCAGAACAATATTTTCTAGTGGTAAAAATTAGCGGTCTTCAAACATACGTACTTATTGCTTTGACTCAAAGGGTTGTTGTTGGGTCTCAAATAACATAATATAATGATGCCTTACTCTGCAAATAATGTGCAAAAAAATATTTCGGTAGATCCATTATTAGTTGGCAAGGAACCTATAGGTACCATAAGAATCTATATTAATCATATATATTAATACTTTCGTTTAGGGGTACGCTAGACTTGATTCAAACGCATACCAAATTGTTAAGAAAAAAATTTTAATTAATTCTGGGTTAGGAACATATATCCACAAAATTCGCATAATCCCGTAATTTCAATAAATAAGTCCAAATTTATTCATTAATACTGTCAGAAGCAATTTTCAATGTGACAGTAACGTTTGTTTGAGTCATGTGGTTTGAGTAGGCATTGGGTAACGTTTGTTTGAGCCATGAACTCCAAAGAAAGGTCGTTTTATATAATTATCCAATTCATATAATTACCTAAATAATACAGTAAAGAACACTTGTTTGTTTCTAGTAATAAATAATTTTAATAGTACCTATTTTTTAAATTCAATTTTATATAATTACCAAAAGACAGGCAGAATAAAATTGTCATCAAGGCAATAAAAGAAAGAATCTGTCAAAAAATGTCAAAGAACATGTTATTCGTTTTTAAATTCAAAATTCGGGATATTTAATCTATCTATCTATCTATCATTACGCCTATTATCCCAAGAGTGGTAGGCAGAGACAATCCAATGCCATTTGCTACGATCCTGACATACCTCTTTCGCTTTTTTAAATTCATCATACCTTTCATACATGCTCGGCAATTATGTGTACTTCTAATATTTCCATCGATCAATACATTTTCTATATGTTTAATAAAAGTACACCTAGGTGGTCCTCTGCCAGCATTTCTTTTCACTTCAACCATATAAACCTTTACAGTCAATCTTCATTAATTCTTTCAACGTGTCCAAAGCAGCGTAAACTATACTTTTCTTCATTTTAGTCACAACATCATCTTTCACTCCGCATTCTTTTCTAATGACATCGTTCCGGATGCGGTCAATACGCTTTACTTCCTCGAAAATTAAAAGATAGAATAGATAAAGCAGATAATCTCTTTGATACCTACCCTCCTAAAAATTAAATGTTATCCATTGAACGTTTGGTTAGTGAATGAACCCCATCCATAACCATTCACCGTAGTTGTTGTGTCATGGTCCGATTGGCCTGATTAACCACTAATCGGTCGCGGGCCACTTGGTGTATGAAGACTGAGACACACGCCGGATCTTGCATCACGATCAAACACCTGTGACAGCCACTTTGTATATGTCGTGGGTCTATCGTAGAATTGGTCATTTCATGATATTGCCAACTGAAATCCGCCATGCCTTTGAATTTATACAAAATTTATAGCAAAAATTCACATGAAGAAGTTGGTAATTCTATTTTAAATTCTAATAAAAAAAAGCGTGGTCTGACAAATTGATAATCGTTAATTATATAACGACTAAATGACCCGTGCGAATACTTCGCACCGATAGTGGTGTCAATATTGTTGTCATAGTTCAAGTAATCTCGAATAGATGGCGTTTATTACGCAATACATAAATTAATCTAATTTTAATTTATTTGTTTGTTTATTTTTCGTCATTAGAGGGAAATTATTAAATATCTCCCATATTTGATACCGAAAAAAAACACCATTGAGAAATAATATATTATATAGAGATATGGCAGATATCAGTTGGCCATTTCATGAAATGGCCGAATTCTACGATCGGCCTACGACATTATACACTTGTTACATTTGACTGACGAGTATTTTTTTTTTATTTGCTGTTAGAATATAACCATAATTATATTTATAAATGGCTTCGCATGGATCCAATAACAGTAATACACAATTTAAATACGCTTATCTATAAAACTACTTAACTATATAATTATGATAGATTATATGCTACCGCGACCTTTTCTGTAGAGAATTTTATTCTACCCAATTCTTTCCTACATAATTTTATTATATAAAGTAGCCCACACTCTGTTCCGGTATCTCACCGAAAATTTTCGATTCGCCGTATGATCGAGATTGAACACAGGCCACACATTAGCGATGTAAATCATACGATTTAGATCACATGTAATTCCCTCACTCACACAGACACACAAGATTAAATTAAGTGTCAAACTATCAGAGGTGGATGTGTGTGTGTGACAGATCGTTTCGGTCATCGAAATCAACCACAAATACAACGATTTGAAAACGGATGGCGGACCGTTCGTTACAAGTATTGGACGAGTCTGTGGTCGATTTTGTTGGACCGCATGGCGGCGCGCCGGCGATTGGACGAATGAGTGGTCACCAGGGATGGGATTAGGCAGCATACCTACGACATGAAAGCACACTTGATTCACTAATAATATTACAGCTCCTAAATGCCCAAGTCCATGTTTAATACTTGGAAACCTTCCTCGTGAATGAATCCATCAATATTTTGATGACCGGAGAGAAAATATTTATATCAATCATAAAATCAAGAACTACAAATAGTGTTAGTTATGTCTCTCGCCTCAGTCGGTCCCTCATTGCTGAGGATCGTGACCCCGCCTCATCAGCTTCTCCTCAATTATTTTCTTCCATCGGCTGCGGTCCTCTGCCTGATGAAAGGCTGTGGTAATACTGGTGTCCAGGTTTTCGGACACTTGATCGGACCATCGTTTAGGGCTTCGTCCTCGAGGTCTTCTTCCCTCCATCCTGCCCTGCGTGTTAGTTATACGAGGTATGAAAACGCGATTTAGAACATTTTGGCGTCAAGTACACCATTTTGTAGAGGTATAGGAACAAATTAGCGCGAGTCCAACTCACATTTGGCATAGTTATATTAGTTAGACATTTTTGTATGTATTGCCAAAGAAAACACCGAATAAAACAGATTTCTTGTACTAATTTTTTACTTTATTTTATTTTTATTGTTTGTTGTTATAACGGCCATAGTAACACACTCTGTGAAAATGTCAAGTATCTACTTCTTGCCAGTATTAAGTTCTAGCAAAAAACGCCGAAAAAACACGTTTCTTGTATGGTGACCCCCTAACTTTAACTTTATTTTATTTATGTAATATATATAGTGATATATACTCTGTGAAAATCTATCATAACGCCTTTCATCCCAAGACGGGTAGGCAGAGACAATCTAATGCAATTTGTAATATATCTTTTGCTTATTTTATATTCATCTTTCCTTTCATACATGCTCTGTTGTGTGTACTTTTAATATTTCCATCGATCAACATATTTTTATATGTTCAATAAAAGTACATCTAAATCGTCCTCTGCCAGCATTTCCTTTCACTTCAGCCATATAAACCTTTTTAGTCAATCTTTCATCCTTCATTCTTTCAACGTGCCCAAACCAGCGTAAACTACTTTTCTTCATTTTTGTCACAACATCATCTTTTACTCCGCATTCTTCTCTAATGACTTCTCAAGTGTCTACCTATTACAGAGGAACCTTAGTAATAGAGTTTGCAATTGCACCCTTTGGGTATAGGGTAGGTACGAGTATCTTATTTGGGTGGGACCCATCAGGGTATCCTTTGTTTCAAAGCAATAATTATGTTTGTTTATGTCACTTCACATGTAGTTTTTTAGACCTTTTACATGTATAGAAGTTTCTATTAATTAAAATTATCGTAATGTTGCAATTCATTACTTGGTCATTGCAAAATATACTGGTTTTACTTGTGAAGTGCTCTGAGATGCTGTAATTTACTTCAATACGAGTGGTTTTAAAAAATAATTTCCATTTTATAATGGACCTTTGGGTCTGTTGTATTTGTTGCTGTTGTATTAAGTTGTATAGTTTTTACTAATAGAGACAATAGAACGCCATTTGATATGATCCTGATGTACCTCTTGCTCGGCAATTGTGTGTATTTTTAACATTGCAGCACGTCCTCTGCCAGCATTTCCTTTCGTCATATAAACCTTTTTAGTCAATCTTTCAGCGTAAACTATTTCTTAATTTTATTTATGTAAATATTTAAACGACAAAGTAGGGGGCACCTAAACATGTATATGGGGTCTTAAAAGCGTAAATTGAAAGATATTGACGTAAAGAAAGTATGATTGTAAAAAAAGAAGGCCTTGAAACTTCAATAAACTCATCGCAATAATCCCTATAATAAAAATAGTACCTACCTAGAGACGCAACGTTTCTACGTAACTGTACAGGTTTGAGGTATTGTGTAATGCTTTTGTCGTCAATGATGCGGATTAGTCTTTTTATAATAAAGATATTAACCTACCTAATTCGTCTTAAAATTTTTGCAATATAATTTGATAGACCTATATTAGTTGCTATGTCTGTTAGAGAAGTGACATATGACCACTATGACATATGTCGGCGGATATCTTACAGAAAAATTTCAGTCCGTCCGCCGTGGGACATAAGTATTTGTTATCTTTAGAAGAAGTGCGGAGAACAGATTCCTTTTCTGATGAAGTTAGAAGCCGAGTGAGGTCGTGGTCATCAGTTAGATTTTGCGTCAAAGGTTTTTGTGTCATTTGTAATAATGGCTTGTCCCAAAGTTTTTGTTTATTTTCTTCGGGACAACTTAATTTCCAGGCTTCTATAGCCTCAGAAACGATGGACCTACATGTGTCACTTCTATAAAGGTCTCCACACATTTAAACGATCGCTGACCACCGGCTGGTCCACCGAAATCGACCACAGACTCATCCAATTCTTATACGAACGGTCACCTGTCTGTAGTCGATTTCGATGCAGGACCCCGGACTGCTGTCCACACACACACACACACACACCCGCTTTATACAGATATTGTGACCATTGTGAATGACATCATCTGCGGCGGACGGACTGAAAATTTTCGGTGAGATATCGGTCGAGTCTATGGTGGGTTTTATTCGGTGAATCGTATCAACGCGATCGGTGATATTAAAATTGTACGGACAAGTTCGGAGCGGGTCGCTAGTAAAGTATATATTTGAACCCAGGATTAGTGGGTAGATTATAAAGAACAAACCTTCATCATCGAACAGGAACACTTATATCATTAAATAACATGCACTTGGGCGATTTTTAATAACATATGAACACTGGGCAGATTACTGTTTTGTAACATTATAATGTTTAACGGATAACTGTGAAGTATCTAATAAGACTTCAATGAATTACCTCCTAAATACGTGAGTGTCTATGCTAACATTTAACACAAACGCGAACGTAAACGATTGTAACACCTGTGTGTGAGAGGGGACACCTGCTGTTTTATTTTGGTTCTAAATCATAATGAACAGAATTCACGAGATCTCACTCATTGTCACATTTTAACTAACTTTCCATTCACACTGTTAGAGAATTTGTGAAAGACGTAAATTCAATTTGCGAATAATTGTTAGAAGGAAAACCTGGCAAGTAAGAGTTTTGTATTAATCGATATCAAATAATCAAGCCTTACAGAAATGCATAAAAAACTGTCAACCAATTGTCCATATTAATCAGACCAAGTTTTAACCAATATTAGTTAAATTCGGTTCGTGTATCATCATGTTAAATTGAGAAAAGGGTATGAGCAGCGAACAAATACGAATATTATGAAGAGGTTTTGTAAGTTTGGATGTAGGGGGTAATCTAATCTAATCTAAACTAAACTTAAAGCGGATAGTATGGTGTAAGTAAGATATAAATCGATAATAGTCCTAACAATTAATTATGTTTTTCTGGTATGGAGACAATGACAAAGTGTCTCCCGTTTTTCATGACTTGCTTATTTATATCTGCAAGTACTTATAATTTGTATCTACAGTTTATTAAATTGTTGTACGGACTATATTTTTTATCAGAATTTCTATTTATGGATAAAAAATTGTTTAGTTATAAAATTTAGTTTATAAATTCTGTTATTTTTCTAATCTAAAAGGTTTTTTAAATATCTAAATATACCTCATATCAATAGAACTGGCCACAGATATCTAAAAGAGGGAAACTTTGTCTTGGACCGATAACACGGTTTAGTGAGCCGTATTTATTCAATAAAATAATATGACATTATATCTTACATAATTTTTATTGGTTTCTTTAATTATTGAATTGTTATTAAGTGTATCATTATGAAGTTATTAGATAAAATTAGGAAGCGCATATAATGTGAAACAATAAATTTTAAATTTGAATTTTTACTACTATCTTTTTTAGGGGCCCGTACAAAAAAAAACCCTTTTTATGTGCCAACGATGTCTGTCCTTTTGCTAGTACCTCTGTAACGGGTCTCTAGCTTTATAGATTCTTGAAATTCACACATAATATATTATGTATTATCGCGGCCCAAACAAGGAGAGAGGTAATTTAGAGTAAAATATTTAAAAGTTTTTGTATATGACTATATCTATCTATATACCTACACACGATATATGAAACATATGTACCCTTGAAGCCTTGAAATCTTGTGACCGTGCTCATAAATTTCATAAACCATTGCAAGCAGATGAATGATTCAATTTTGTAAGTAAAGAAAAACATAAAATGTAAATTTGGCTAGGTACAAAATAATGTCGTTACTTGCGGTTGGTTACTATTATAAATTAATAAATCAACTCGAACACAGCGGTCGGTGCGCCATTCGTTTGACCTCCACTACTGCCCAGTTCCGCACTACACACTTTTAATATTGACATTTAGTAATCACACATTTAAAAAGCTGGCCATCAAGCTCAATATACTGTGAATACACTTGTGAAACTCGAAATGTAAACTCACTTTTGTATATTTTTTAAATTTTGGAACTGTAAATTAAACGAAAATTCCTCCATCAAGACTAGACATGAGCTTTGAGAAGTTATAATCACATTGGTTGTGGCGGCTCATCGATAGCTCTGTAGCTCATCGATAACAATACAGTAGGGCTAGAGAATATCTTATGAATAAAAATTAACGGTGTTCGTTGGTAAGCTCATCACTTTAATTTTTTTATGTTCGTAAAAGATCGAATCATATTTTTATGGAAACAAAAATTAGAATAGTTGCCCGGAAAATTCTATGGTAAATTCAAGACCATAATAGGGTAAGTATGCGGAAGTCAATTAAATATGGGATCTACGGGCGAAGCCGGGACGGACAGCTGTATTCAATATATTGGTATAGTCCTTATTTTAAAAATCGAATCGATAGATTATAACATGACCTAAAATGGCAGTTTTAGAATTGTGATATTTACACTTACAGATGTGTTAATTAATAAAAAAATTACATTGTTATGTATCCATATAGTTATACAAATCCAGAATATAAAGGTAAAGTAGAAATTAATAGCAGCTGGAAAATAAAAAAAAATGTGTTGAAAATATAGGTCAAGTTATAATCCGCGACTTATAATGTAGTATGCCAATTTCCAGCGACGCACGTTAGGAAGTATTTCTGTTTACTCCGAATCGTTGGATTGTTGTGTGTATTGTCATTTTTGTAAGGTGATGACTGATCAGGCTTTAATTCAAAAGTTTGATAGAGCAACACATTATAAAAAGATACTTCCCGAATTTAGAACCTCATAATATCAGGAACTCGCTAAAAGTGGTAAATGTTACTAATATGATTGTTGCCAGACAGTGATTGTTTGTTTGTTTTGTTAAAATTAATCATTAAATGCCATTGAAAAAATCTGTGTTGACATTCATATTAAAACAAATATATCCAAAAATATCTTGACAGTATTATGCATTTCCTCCCATACAGTAAATACGCAGTACTGAGTTATTACTCAATTCTCAAGAGCGGCTTAAGAATGACGTTGCCTTGTCAAATAAGTCAACTTATTTGTCCACTCTGTTAACATTATGGTGTTGAATATTATCTACAATAATACTACGTACAAATTTTCCATACAGTGTACGCTCTCTATAACGAAAATCGTCCGATCAATTTTTTAAGAGAGAAAAATATAATTATTAAAAGCAACAGAATTTTAAAAGAAATATCATACATCTCATTTTGGGGTTTTTCGATAAAGAAATATTTTTGATATCTATGTTTTGAAATAATATTCTTAACAACTTCGTCTGCTAAATTGTACGAGTTTCCCGTAAATGAAGGCAACCTGTCAAAAGATATTTTCAATTTATCACAAAGAAATTTCCGTGTTTAGCAGTAAATTATAGAATTTTCTGCTACAAAAGCCCACATACCTAACGGAGAGACAAGTTTGAGTTTACCATGAAGCTAAAAATGGCGGAGTTTTCGCTATAAAAAGTTACATCATAGAGTGATTACACTGTATATACACACAGCAATATACCAATGTGTTCATATGAGACAACAAATTCAGGGTTAAAGACCGCTTTCATATCTCGGTTAATATTCCTATGGTGTAATTGTTTGATGGTCATTGGTCTAAGTCATTCATGGTACTGGCAAACGCCTACTGTTTTTAACTACTGTGCAATTTTTAAAATAAACATTCTATGTTCTTGTAGTCCGATTACCGAATTTCTTATTCTTCATCTCAGTCGTAGTGCTCCTGGTAGAGCAGTCGTGGTCAATCATGGCGGTCCACAGCGCGACGCACTTTGTATTGACTCGCCATGATTAACTTTTTCGGGAAGGATATAGTGCAGTGGTTTCCCCTTGCCTTCTGCACCAGACATTTTGAGACTATTTAGGTCTTCAGGCTCGCTGTAGCCTCTTCCAGCCAGTCGCTTAGCAAAAATCGCTCAACGTCCTAAAGAAGTTTTCACTTAAAAAACCGAACTTAGTTGCAAGTAGTTTTTAGGACATTTCTTGCTTTGACCCCGTTCTTCCTCGCATATAGTAATTAGTTCGAATCAGTGCAAGTGAGATTATTACGTGTCATATAAAAACCTTAATTATATCACAACTTGTTACGTAGTAAACTTAAAATACAAAGATAGGTCCCACGTATTTGATCTAAACATTACTTGTTTTTGTTTACGTTGATACGTGTTTACTTGGAAAGTTATACAATCGATAGCTTTTGAACTGATAATGTAAACGTTTCACATGAAAAGTACAGAAGATATTTCCGCCCCAGCTACATTTTTGAATTGTGACAAGAATTTATCTCCCGCCCTTAAAACTTGATCTGTGTAAAAACTGTTGCTTTTACTGCTGTTGCTCTTATATTATTAGTAAGAGAGTTCGAAAGGAAAAGGGAAGGTGTCCACGGGTACACCCAATGTTTGTATGTTTGTAATGAATAAACTCAAAAACTACTGTGCCGATTTCAAAAATTCTTTCACCATTGGAAAGCTACATTCACCCTGAGTGACATAGGCTGTATTCTATTTTCAAAAAAATTAGGGATCCTTACTAATACTCTAATAATGTAACCCAAGGTGTAAAAAATTACCTAAGAAATTCCTTACATCGCTTCCGCTGCGAAAACTATTGATGATATAGAGGTAGTGGTAGAGGGTAGGGGTAGGGGGTAGGAGTAGAAGTAGGGGGTAGTGGTAGGGATAAGGGTAGGGGTAGGGATAGGGTATATTTTATTTTGTTCGTAAATATCCACGGGCGAAGCCGGGGGCGGAATGCTAGTAATCTATAAATATAAAGAAAATATTAACTAGGCAGACCCCGGGTTCGATTCCGGATCCCGGCCATGTACCAATGGGTTTTTTAATTGAAAACTTATGTACATAATCCGACCAACCACACTTAGAGGCTTTTCCATCTAACGTTAGGTTAGGTAGGTAGCCTCACAAATACCATCGGCTAAACGAGGGAGACTTGGTCTTCCGCTGCGTACCCTGGAACCGTAACACCTTGAAGAAAGAAAGAAAAAAGAAAAAGAAGTATATGCGAAAGTAACTCTGTCTGTCTGTTTCGCCTTCACGGTTAAACGCTAAACCGATTTTGATGAAATTTGATTCGAAGTAAGCTTGAACCCTATAGGCTACTTTTCTTTTTAAGACCACTCCCTAAGTTAGTACCTTTAGGCGCCACGGTTTTCAGATTTTTTGTATGTTTATCCTAATGCTGGCTCCGAAACAACTCAATATAATTTTAATAGATTTGATCATAGAAGTAGAATCTGCTTTTTGTTTCATTTCGATATATAAAAAGGTTCGTTAAATAAATTTAAAAAAAGTTGTCCAAATACTATGGTGAACTGTACGAGTGAAGCCTGGTTGGAAAGATAGTAAATAATATATACTTAATAATAATTTTGCCGACTTGATTTTCTAAAACTGTTAATATTCAATTCCTAAACATGATAGGTCCATGGTTCATGTTTAATACCAGTAAAGTAGGCCACACATTGGTCCGGCATCGCACCGACAATTTCACATTCCGGCCGCCGTATTATCAAGGCGGACCGTTCGTTACAAGAATTGAACGAGTCTGTGGTCGGTTTCGGTAGACAGTACGGCGTCGCGCCGGGCAACCTATCTAATAATGAAAACCGCAACAACAAAATCTGCATTTAGTAGTTTTTGCGTGAAAAGGACACAATTATATATTATTAGGTACATATCTATTCATATATATACACCATTTCAGTGTCAATATTTCTACACGAGCAAAGACTCGTACAATTGATAGCTAAATATAAAAAGTGATTGATCTATTTATCATAGCTTTCATAATTATTCAGCAACTTTAATTTCAGAGACCAATGCCCATATTGCTGAGGTTCAACTACCTATGACGTTCAACAAAATCAATAAGAAAAGTGAATGTCGGTGACCCAAATATAGACTACCTACCTGCTGCGTCATTTACGTACTGTATGATAAACATTTAAGTTTTGGGTGCTTAATTTTTAAATTTAAATAATAAAAGAAACAAGTTGCGAGCACGTTCCATTCCCTATAAAACCTTGATTTTAATAATTTACTACTTATTATTTTTAGAATCGGTGAAAGAATGGCAGAGATATATGAGCCTGTCAAAGGATGAACAGAAAATTGGAGGTATTCCAAAAACTAATTACTAGATTTTGCTTAAAACAATTTTCGTAAAAAATATACAAAATTATTTCAGTTGCTTTATGCACGTGGTTTAAAAATCAAAGGATAAATTAAGAGCTTATATTTCGTTAAATATTCACATAACACGGACCGACGGACATGAAAAACTTATAAGGACTCCGTTTTTGCCACTTCGGTTATATGAAAGGTGAACGGCTAAACTAATTTGGATGTAATTTTTCTTTTTATACCTACCTAACTAGTGGCCAGTTCTGGGGGGTTAGACAATGTAAGTACACTAAACAAATATAATAGAATAGAATGTAGAATAGATAACTTAAATGTATGGGACCTAACGAAACTGTCCTTCACTCTAACCAAACCAAGGAGTTTATATACTTAAGGGTCCTATACTGGGAATTTGTATGGAGATATTACTATTCCCAATTTCTCTGTAAATACTCCACCTGTGTCACTGTAATTTATCATATACATAGTTACTTATTCAATATATCTAAGTGAAATAGTCGTTATTTTTTCAATTGGTTTTATTTAATAGGAAATATGGGTGGTAGAATAAAGGATTATTCTGCCCCTTCTGTCTTTTTCATAATCTATCACAAAACTCTAATTTTTTTTAAAGCGCTCTTATGCCATTATTCTTCAATTATATATATCGCTTTTTTGTGATACATTTAAAAAAAATCACGAGCAATGCTGGAATGCAAAGGTAGTTTAAAAAAAACAATTATAAATAGGTAGGTAGGTACTTATAGTTGTGTTACGCTGGGTACAACAAAGCTGGCAATATCTCGGAATGATTTTTGATTTGAAAATATTTATCAAGCACATGAATAATATTTTTCTTTGTTGAATCAGATATTATACCTATATCAGATATTCTCCTTCTTTCTTCTTCATCTTAGTTGCATTACGGCTACCGTGTTATCGATCCCAGAGTAGGTATCCAGCGGAAAACCAAGACTTCCTCTTTTAGCTGATGATGGAATTGTGAGGCTATTACCTAACGAGTGGCCAGTTCTGTTGAGGTATATCGGATTATGTACATATGTTTTTAATTATAAAAAACGAGGGAGACTTGGTTTTCCGCTGGGTACCCTGGAACCGTAACACGGTTTCGGAAGCTGTAAGGCAACCCTTGAAGAAAAAAAACCCATTGGTACATTCCCGGGATCAAATAGTGCATGTTCCGCCTAGCACATACATACATAATTATATAAAGCAGAGAACTTTTTTATAGATAACTAACCATCTGGCCCGGCTTCGTCCGTCGGCTTTTTATATTTTTATTGCCCTAAAAGCCTTATTCAGACTATTACGAACATTTAAAACAGCATAATAATTTTTTTTATATTTTTTTTTTACAGCACATTCTTTCCTACATGATTTTGCTATAATATACAGAATTTATTTAAGAACCCAGAAAAAAATTACATCTCGCAAGCCAAGTTTTAATCTAATCTAATCTAATACTTTATAACATTTAACAATAAAAAAATACAATAAAAAAAATCAGAAGTAAAAAAAATTAAAAAATAACAGCACTATCTAATCTAAATACGTTTTGATTTAGTGCATGAAAGTGCGCTGGTGCTGACTTTTTCCCGGCTTTAACAGATAACGTACTTATGAATAAATAACCTCGTAAATCGGATAATTTAGTAAACCAGTTCACCTCGATTTATATTAAACTAATGGACAGACAGACAGATTTGAATACCTATATTGCATGAATTCCCGAGAGGCGAACAAAACAAAGAAACACAAAACGTATAAATTAGCTTCTTGTTCCTAATAAGTACAACTTAATTATAATTAGAAAACAATAACTAAATAAGTATTGGTAACATGACCTTAGTATTAGTAGAGAGCACAAGTATATTACAACAGCATACGCTACTTACATAAGCAATCATTTAAAGCTTGCTCCGTATGTGTCGAAATACATTCGAGTTTACAAGATCGTACCTAATGACATCGAATGATCCCTTCTTTGACAAAATAGCAGTGTGATGTTGAAACACCTGTTGTGTATTAAAGAAAGAAAAAAATAGAGCAAGAGGTGAGGCAGTAGAATTATTTATTTAAAAAAACCGGCCAAGTGCGAGTTCGTCAGACTCGCGCACGAAAGGTTCCGTACTATAAAAACGGCAAAAAATCACATTTATTGTATGGGAGCCCCCTTAAATATTTATTTTATTCTGTTTTTTTAGTATTTTTTGTTATAGCGGCAACAGAAATACATCATCTGTGAAAATTTCAACTGTCGGTTCATGGAAAATTTCAACTGACTAACTATCACGGTTCATGAGATACAGCCTGGTGACAGACGGACAGACAGTCAGACAGACGGACGGACAGCGGAGTCTTAATAATAGGGTTTCCGTTTTTACCCTTTGGGTACGGAACCCTAAAAATGAAAATTAACAAAACATGATGCTAATACTAGACTATGTTTTAGAATAATTGATGGCTCATGCTATCGTATCTCTTAACTTTTATTAAGTATGCTAACCTCACTGACTATCAATATATTAATAACTAGCATTCCGCCCCCGGCTTCGCCCGTGGATATTTGCGAACAAAATAAAATATACCCTACAGCACTCATAGATAATGGCTTGCCTGCACTACCCCTACCCCTACCCCGATCCCTACCCCTACCCCCTACCCTTACCCCTATCCCTGTCCCTGCCCCTACCCCTACCCCTACCCCTACCCCTACCCCTACCCCTACCCCTACCCTACCCTACCCCTACCCCTACCCCTACCCCTACCCCTACCCCTACCCTGTTTCCCACGACTTCGTACGTGTCTATTTCAGAATGTTGGCAAACATACACTTCGTACATAGCTTTTGTCATGTTCACCTCTGCCCACCCCGTTCCCGTCGTCATGCCGTGATGGTATATAGCCTATGTCACTCACGAAGAATGTAGCTTTCTAATGGTGAAAGAATTTTTAAAATTGGCCCAGTAGTTTCTGAGCCTATTCATTACAAACAAACTTACAAATGTTTCCTCTTTATAATATTAGTATAGAAGATAAACTACGTTTCGTCTCTATTAAACTAAATAATCTTCCCTTGTTTAGCCGATTGTATTTGTGAGGCTATATCTAACAAGTAGCTAGTTCTGTTGAGGTATATTTAGATGGAAAAGCCTCTAATTTTCTTTAAAGATGTCAATTATGAAATATTATATTCTGATGTCTATTTTATATTTATTTTCTTTGTTTTATTTTCAGGCGGGCAAAAGCCAGATACACGTACAGGTACACATTAACGAATGTATTAAAGGTTATTTTTGATTAAAGTGCGATATGAGAAATCGTATTCGTATTTTGTTGCAAGAATAGACAAGGCGATTACGATCGTCAATACTTGTAATACAGTTCAAATTAGTATTTTAGTCCAGGGCCAATAATTTTTGAAACCAAAATAAATTAAAGTAGGATGAAACCCATTGGAAATGGAAGAGAATATAACAAAAATTAAAGGAAAAATAAATTACGGGCGATCTGAGGTCGGGAAGTCGGAGGGGGTGAGTTTTTAAGGGTAAAAACCGGTTTATCTCGATTTCCGGCAAAACTACAAGTCCTATGGAAAAAAAATTAAATGGCAAAGTTGTAGGTAATAGAATTTGAGTAACGAAATTTGGTGAAAACTTACCTTCTTATATCCCAAACACACTGTAATTTTTTTTATTTAAAATATTAATTTTTTCACCTTATTTTGACTTAATATCGAAAAAGCACCCTAATTTTCAATCAAACATTCTCACTGAAAATATCTGATTTTTTAAAAAAGTCGGTGGGCTTTTTGTTTGTTGAAATCTCTACTTTCTGATGGTATAAAAAAAAATACATTACTATGGTAAATGTTCTCAGAAAATGCAAAGAAACGAAAAAACTCAAATCCGAAATTTTATTATCATTATGTACAATTGAGCTATTTATTAAAATTTACACTTTAATAACTCAAAAAACGTAATATTCCATGTTACATTGATTAACAAAAAAATTACAAGAATTTTAATTTTTTTCCATAGGACTTGTAGTTTTGCCGGAAATCGAGATAAACCGTTTTTTACCCTTAAAAACTCACCGCCTCCGACTTCCCGACCTCAGATCGCCCGTAATTTATTTTTCCTTTAATTTTTGTTATATTCTCTTCCATTTCCAATGGGTTTCATCCTACTATATTTTTTTTATTTTTTTTACCATTGGCACTGGTCTATTTCTGCAATAATATGATTTAAGCTGCTAAATTGCTATCTAATGTTAGTATTCACCTAAAAAGGTTGTGAAAGGAAATGCTGGCAGAGGACGACCTAGGTGTACTTTATTTGAACATATAATAAACATAATAAACTAGCATTTGCCCGCGACTTCGTTCGCGTAGAATTAGGAATAATTACGTAATTTATGTAAATACGCAGAGATTTCCCTTAATTTTAACTTTTAACCGTAAATTCCCCGTTAGTCAGAAGTTCAAAAAAGTATAAATTCGGTACTTACCTATAAATTAATATCTTCTCATTCTTTCACTAATAGGAAGCTACATTATCTCCGAGTGGTATAGAGTATATTTTATTTTGTTCGAAAATATCCACGGGCGAAGTAATATTATAATTTAACGAATCCACCAGTCCGCCGAAATCGGCCACAGACTCGTCCAATTCTTGTAACGTACGATTCGCCATCCGTTTTCAAATCGTTGTATTTGTGGTTGATTTCGATGGCCGGAACGATCTGCCACGCACACCCGGATGTTTGATACTTTTTTTGAATTGCATGTGATCTAAATCATATGATTTACATAGCTAATGTGTGGCCTGTGTTCAATCTCGATCGTACGGCGGCCGGACCGAAAATTTTCGCTGAGATACCGGACCAGTGCGCGGGCTACTTTAGACAGCCAACTAAAGCAAGCCAAGGGCGTGAGTCCTGTATAGCAGTTATTAATATAATAGTATACTTAATTAAAAGAAAATTAACAAAACCTGTTTTGTAGTTAGCAACCAAATAATAAAAAATAATTGCATGCAGACCATTTTTTGTTTTAATAATAAAAATTAAGCTATATTAACATTCCTCATATGTTAAGAATATATGCAATTACAATTTAATTATATTCAGTTAAAAAGAAGCATGTTGATTGCAACTGTTGGCATTTAGATTTGTTACAACCTTTTTGAAATTCGCCGCTCACAACTAATTGATCTTACATTTTACACTTTAACAGAAACATCAGGGCAATACTTGCACCAGATTACGTACGTTACAAATATTGTTACATCACGTGTAAATGTAATAACAAGATAATATAATATTACAAGGTATATAAACACAAAGTAAAATTCGGTCAGTTATGATCAGTTTGCAATTCAGATTTAGCGATTTTAATATTCTATATTTACCTGCTTTCTGATTTTATGAGTGAAGTCGATGAATACTATATGTAGGTATATCTATCCCTCTATCTATCATCACGCATTTTATCCCAAGATGGGTAGGCAGAGACAATCTAATACCTTTAATTCAATTTTTAGTTATAATTTTAAGGTTTTTTATATGGTTGTGTGCGATGTCTTAAGGTACTATAACTGTGCCTTTCGGTTAGCCTATAACATTCCTCAAGAATGGGATATCAAATGAAAAAGATTTTTCAAATTGGTCCTGTAGTTTTTTTTCTTTTTTACGGCGGGTTGCCTTACAGCTCCCGAAACCGTGTTACGGTTCCAGGGTACCCAGCGGAAGACCAAGTCTCCCTCGTTTAGCCGATGGTATTTGTGAGGCTATACCTTCGCGTGGCTAGTTCTGTTGAGATATATTTAGATGGAAAAGCCTCTATTTTTTCTGTTCTGTATTTTTTGAGTCAATAGAATACGAACAAACAAGCACATATGTTTATTTAATCAACGTCAATTAGCGAAAATAAAGATACATATTTGTTATCTGTTTACATTTTAAATACAAATAATAAATCTTTAAAAAAAAATCTTGTAGCATATATACCTATATCCGTGCAAAGACATAATTCATAATCAATTAGCGGTGTAGTGGTAGTCATTACCATCACTGAAGCGTTTAAAATAGTATTGCTAATCCATTATATAACAATAGAGTTCGGTAGCTAAGATTCATTTAAAACCTTTGTTTGCGGGCAAGTGGCCTTTCAATTCAAATGGTATATAGTCCTTGGAGATACGAGAATAATAAATATTTTAGTGATTTATGTTTGATTGCAGCTAATACACAAAGTAGGCGCCTTCCTTAGATCAAGGTTATTATTAAGAAATTGACAACTTTGCAAAAATAACTGTGTTTCTTTAACGTGACCATTGTTACACCCTATTAAATGTATAGCACTGTGACAAATTTAATTATTATGTAACATAGACATTGTTGTCTATCTAGGAATGTACGTGGAAAATGCAATAATAGTTTGCGTAAAATATTTCAGTCAACTTTACAAATGATTGTAAAAAATGACAGTTTTGAAAGTTTACGCTGAATGATTTCATCTAAGTCTCGATTGAACATTTGAAGGTCATAATTTACACATATAAAGTCAACTGCCGCGTCGACTTTCCTGTATCTGTGGACGAATTTCTCCGTAACTACCGGACGGATTTTGTAACGTTTAGAGAATTATGATTTATGAGGAAGATCGTAGGATTGAAATGGGAGCCAAGTTCAATATTATGATAATTATGGTGTGGTTGTCGGCTTCACCTACAAAATATTTGAAATCTAAATGGGTGGTAAGTTCTGTAGACAATCCTGAAATTTATTTATAAGAACGTATAAAATTTTTAAGTAAATTTACAACACAATTTCTTGATTTTTTTCTGCTACAACAATGTTTGCTATTTAAAAATATGAATCTTTAAATTTGAATAGTCGAATTATTTACACAAAGCAAATACCTACTTAACTTATGTTTTATTAAACCTCAACATTTAGTTTAGTTTTTACCAGCAAATCAAATATTTAGAACCTTACAATATAAAATCAATAACTTGCATATAATATAAAGATGACAAGTTGATTAGCTAAATATAAGATGACTAGTATGTGAAAACTAGCCAAGTCAAATGTTAAGGTTCAATATTTTTTAAAGTTGAAAGAATGAAGGATGAAATATTGACTAAAAAGGTTTATATGGCTGAAATGAAAGGAAATGTTGGCAGAGGACAACCTAGGTGTACTTTTATTGAATATATAAATGTTAAAAGTACACACAATCGCCGAATATGTATGAAACGTATGATGAATATAAAAGAAACGAAAGAGGTATGTCAGGATCATAGCAAATGGCGTTCGATTGTCTCTGCTTTAAACCCCTCTTGGGATAAAAGGCGTGATGATAGATAGATAAATAGATAGATTGTAATGTATTATTGTTTATTAATTTAACAATATTTTTTCAATGTAAATGAAATACTTGAATTAAGTTACAATTTGTGTTATTCTAGAAACACTTTCCAGTAGGTACATATACTTTATTTCGACTTTTTTCAATTTATAAATGAAAGTGACGGGCAATATGTACATTATTGTATATACTTTAATTTTAATTCATCTTATTTAATTAAATAAAATTACTTGTAAATCAAAGGGCATTTAGCGAGTTACCTAATAATCAGAAATGGGGCTTAGGGGCTACACTCTGCTCATCATAAGAAGGTTTAGGTGACAGGTACAAATGTTAACTTTTGAGATATTTAACAGCATATTTTTTTATAACAACTAAATATACCTAATAACCTACATTGTTTTTGTATTCATAGGAATACCTACCGATTATGCATATATTGTTTTTTCATATGCATTTAATTTTTATTTACTACATATAAAACTAAAAAAAACTTGGATATTAAACTTTAAAAACTAAAAAGAAAATGAAAAAAGAATCAAAGTTAGAATACCTTCTCCAGATCTGAAGAAAGTCCAACCGTGCCAAGAACACTAGCTGCGTTACCCCTTTTAATCTCCAAGCTTATGAGGCGAATGAAAAAACTCTTAGCTCGGTGATCACCAGACTTTTCGATAAGAAGTTAAGTAATTTTATCAGCAAACGTTTTAGAGTCAGATGACCACGGGCCAAGAGTCTCAACCGCATAAGCAAAGATCAAAGATCAAAGATCTAGCAGCGAGGAATACTTTTGAACTTTTAAATGTGCCGCCTCAGAAGCTGCGGCACCTGCAGTGCTGGAGGAGGCGGCGACAATGCTAGGAGCCAGAGACTCCTAGCCGTCCCACACCAGAGCGCGGCATCGAGACAATGGTATCAAGGGTCATGCCGTCCGGTTTTTTGCCGTCCGACCGGCTAGACATGGAGCATCAGTCGAACTCAAAGAACGTTTTATTATATTATTTAAAGCTATATGACTTGGAATTTGACCGGCACTCCTTCTACAGGACAGACCGTGGGACACATTAGCCTCATTTGAACCCACATACACATAAATGAACCACACAAATTCTTAGAGTATTTTTATCTAGAAGTGTGCCTAAATTTTGTGAAGGATACGCTCTTACCCATGGGCCTGATTCTAGTTTCTATTCTTCATTTGTAGTTTATTAGCCATACCGTTATGAACAGAGTTTAGAGCTGTCACTTTTTCGATAGATATAAGTAAGTATCAATTTTTTTCCATAATAAGTGCGGACAGGTCAAAATATTTTATCAACGTGGTATTCATAATAATTAATTACCTAGGACAAGCGTCGAAGTCATACAACCATCAATAAAGCTATAGTCAATATGATTTGAATCTTGTTCCACATAATAGAAGGTTAGTTGCTCTCTTCTATGAGATCCCAAATCACATAGGTACAGTCGTTTGTAAGGACAGATAAAATTCTATACAGCATGACATTCATTAGTTTTCGTAATTTAAGGGTCTTGGTCATGATGATGTCGTATTTTTGTTTTTTTTTTATTTTTGCGCGTAATTTAATGAATGGTATCAAATTAAATTTACCATAGCACAGACGATTTATAATGGTAACACACGGTAATGATATTCTCTATATATTATTTCTCAAAAGTGTTTTTTTGTTGGTATCAAATATCTCCATTAATACTGTATCAAAGTTTGGTACGCCATTTTGAAGATTATTTTCCACTCTAAAAATGTTTCTTTTAAAATTAGACTAATTTATTTATTTTGTAAAAAACTGCACTAACGGTGTGAATTATTCGCAAGGGTCATCTATTATTGTTTTATTCGCAAATTCTTCTTCTTCCCAATCGTGCACTCTTGACAGAGTGGTCGTTATTATGAATCACTCCGGAACGCTGCCGCCGCTCTTGCGATTTCCCTCCATCGGTTCCGGTTGACAGCCTCACAGGAACATTCATTTATTGAATAATTTGTCACTGATCTAATCAGGTCAGTCCATCTGGCAGGGGAACGACCGCGAGACCTCCTGCCTTCGACTCGGCCCTGCACCACTAGCCGCTCCAAGTCTACATCAAAGTCTACATTGCCGAAAGCATTGGCCGAAGAACTTCAGAATTCGCGTCTGTACCACAGACGAGAGTCTTTGCTTTATATTAAGCTCTTTTAGTATGGAGACATTGGTACGATGTGCGGTCCAGCTTACTCTCAGAAGACGCCGCCAACACCACATTTTCAAGGCATCCATCTTCCTTCGGTCCTGCATTCGCAAATTAGCAACATTAAAATTACGTAAAATATTACGTATAAATGTGAATAATATTTTTAAATAAGTTAGTAACACTAGCTACCTAAATTTTGTTCTTTTTTAGGGTTCAGTCCGTTCCCAAAGGGTAAAAACGGAAACCCTATTAGGTACTAAGACTCCGCTGTCCGTCTGTCCGTCACCAGGCTGTATCTCATGAACCGTGATAGTTAGACAGTTGAAATTTTCACAGATGATGTATTTCTGTTGCCGCTATAGCCACAAATACTAAAAAACAGAATAAAATAAATATAAATAAATGAGAGCCCCATACAACAAACGTGATTTTTTTGCCGTGTTTAAAGATAATGGTACGGATCCCTTCGTGCGCGAGTCATATTTAAAATTACTCATTACGCCCTACCATTTTATACGATTTTCGCTGTGCTCTAACTCAGAAAAAAAGTAAACCAGTAAATTATAGTTGTCAAATAAGCATATTTCAGAAATTGGGGGTTAGAGATCGCTATTAAAAGTTTGTTTTTCAATACAATTTGGACTTGTTTGTTTATGTAAAAACGTATCTCGAAAGCAATACCTAGGTACTTCTTACGTCGGATTACTTCACGAACAATAAAAATGTTCGTTCCACCTACGTAACATATGTAACGAAACAGTATCAAAAAAGTCGTTCTAGGGCGCCGGCAAGTCTGCTTTAATAATTTGAAACTCGATTCATCGCCGCTCGACAATAAAGTCAGTTTCTATTTACGCCCATCGGTATTCGGTAGCTGATCCGATTTTAGTCACATAAAATTAATGAGTTATTATGTAAGGTACGTTGCCTTTCCCCGCGGCTGACCACACAGTGATTCTGTCAATCATGACTGAATGAATGATGTAGAACGATCGTATCTTGGTTGGGTTCAATGTAACGTGCCACCCTGTTCGAATACTAGAACAACAAATGAGTAACTTCTAATGCAAAATGTTTGTTAATGATTCGAGTATTTGTAATCTTTGCTCTTATCTACATCTAAATTTTGTTAAGTGACGTTTCTATTAATCACATTAGTCTAATTTTGACAAGCGTACATTAAGTTAGCTGTTATGTTAGTTTCTCGTGTATGGAGGTCCGTATCTCTATCTATCCACAATATCTAAAGTAAGCGTCAAGAGAAGACTGACATTTTGTAAACACACATTCAGGCGGTTGCAGCATTTTTCGTGAATTTCAGTGGACGAAATCTATTTTTAAACTAAACTAAATAAATTAGTCCAGCAGCACCACGCAGATTTATATTTATTTGCTTTATTAGTAAATACTACCGTCAATTTATGTCAAAGGTAAACCCACTTCTTTGGCTGCACATTGATTGGCCTAGCCATAATTATCCTCCTAAACTCCTGGACCGATTTTGATGTTTTTTTGTGTGTCCTGTAGTGGATCCTGGAACCCGGTAGGTGGCATTGCAATCGGGTTCTAGGATTTTTTTTTTTCATTTCATTTTATTCGAAAATATCCAAGGGCGAAGCCAGGAGTGGAGAGCTAGTTATTTATAATTATGTTATTCCTCTGATTACAAAACCAATCTAACTACTAATATATAATTATACTTTTGATAAATAAATATTAAAATTATTACAGTGACAGCAGTATCGAAATGAGGTCATTACGATTCAGGGCATCACATATAAAAATCTGTTCTTAAAACCCAAAGAAATTAAATACGAGAGCATCGCGCTAAAACTTCATTAAAAAAACCGACTTGAAATAAAAAAAATGACACGGCATTCTAAAATTGAAATTAGGCAGTAAGTGTCAAAATATAATATAGAATATAGAAAATACAATATGCCATGAAATTCCATAAAATATCAATGTTCCCAAAACTATATCAGCCCCATAAATATAAAACTTAATTATTATATGTATTTATTTTCTGTATCGTAATTGGTATTTTAATTTAATACTCGTGCCGTGGCCAGAGACACCAATAACAGAGTCCATTTTTTGCCAGTTGCCCATATACAACAAAATAGGTAGCCAGCCTGTTGCTGCACTTAGTGTCTATAAAATTCTAGAGCAAAGTCGCCAACGTGGATGCAACGTGAACCTCTACTTATATCTACCATACTACTTTTTATTAGTGTGTGTGACTCACGCATAGTTAATGCACCGCTAAAATGCATGCGCAAAGTATTAATCAATAAACATCTGTGTCTAGCTCGAGATCCTTGTCTAGATGGCTAGCGGAGGAGATTAAGCTACAGTTTACTTCAATGTATTTCTGAATTTCAAGTTACCTACTTACTGAAATTACCTGAAACCTTTAGACGAAACTATGCGTTTAATGTGTATAGTTTCCATAATTATAGTAGTATAGTAGATTTGTCTCCGTCCCGAATAGCAGAATAAGTATTAAAAGATCGGAAAAATGTACAAAAAAAATAATTAAAAAGAAAAAACATTTTCCCATACCCAAAATGAAAAAGGATTGACATAAATATATTGGTTGTCAAATATTTATGCGTGCGTTCAGAAATTTATTTTGTGTAATTTTCTTTCTTCTTATAGGGTTTGTGCGAACACTTATAACTCGAGAACGGCTGGACCGATTTTCGTGGTTTTTGATTTGTTGCATTTGTATCCGTGCCGAATAGCAAAATAACTAATAAAATATTAGAAACGTCAAGTCTGCCTGGTCCACTAGTATTTTAATAAAACCCAAAATGGCGGCATTAAAACTTTTTTCTAAACACAACAATATGGAGGATTCCCAATATTTGTAAAAAATAATTAAATATAACCGACTGCGCAGTAACTCAAAAGTGAAAAACAAGGTATAGAATCTAAAATGTTAAATTAAAAGGTATCGCAGACGTATCAAAGTTATTACAAAACACTTTTGTTGCAGAAATGAAAATAAAATCGCTACCAAGTTAAGACTGTTACGACATACTTTGGATTTCATTTTATTTCGCCTGCAATATTTTTATTATAGATTCTATACTCGTATCAAAATTACCCTCATTCATTATGTAACCGTTGTATAAATAACTATTATTTAAATTATATTATATTAAATTGAGTGTAAATTATAAATTGGAAGAGGGGGTCCATATTTTTTATTTTTGGTAGGTATACCTACATCCTCTACTTTACTTTTTACTTACTTATTTACTTTATACTTTTCATTATTATTATATTGCGTGTCAATTATAAATCGAGGGGAGGGGGAAATATTTGTTGAAACATACCATTATTTAAAAGTAAATAACTACCTCTATTTAATATATAAAATATATATCTGAAAAAGGTTAAAAATACTAATTAGGTATCTAATAAAACACATATTAGATTAAAAAAAGCTATTTAATCATCGTCATAACATAATTTTAATTACATAAACATTGGATTATCTTTTCACTTATATTAAAGTAATTTATATAAACTATTGTATAATCTATAATCGGGTAAGAATTTAGGTAAATAAGTAATGTATTATTTTCATGAATTTAGAATATATAACTTCGTATTATGTACGTCTTTGTTTTTTTAAATTATCTATGTAGGTACCTATTATAAAAATTTCTATACCTAGTCTTTATTAAAACTATTTCCATTTATCAGTCATAACACAAGAGAAGTAATGTTTTTGCTCGTTTTTCAAAATAATTGTTAAAATATGATATATATACCTAATGATTTGTATTACTTTTAACAAACCTTTTTATACCTAACGTCATGATATATTTATATAAAAAATCCAGTAGTATATATAAATATGTTGCACTCATTTTAAATATTTTTTCAATTAATGATTTGAAGTACTTAATCTTTGTAGCATGGTTTCTGAGAAAATCTGAGACAGACAGAGTGATCTTAAAGGAGGTACGAGAAACGAAATAACCCATACCACAGAAGACAGAAAGGCATAACATACTGAGAATAATAACATTGTTTATTGAAGCTGGCCTTCCACTTACATCAATTTCCAAGGAACCAATGCACGCAAACGAATTCACAAACAAAAAGGAAAATGCACTTTTATTTAATATTTCTCATATTTTATGATTTTTCAATGATGGTTATGGTTATATTTTTTAAAGAGTGATCTTTTGTAATTCTGTGATATAGTAATTAATGAGAGACGTCGACCGAAACTAAAATTTGAATACTTAGGCAATTGCTCTTTATTTATTCTTTGTTGACTGCATAATCTTGCATACCTACAGTGAGTAATTTCAACGGGTCAGTGACATTTTAGCAAAAGGGAGTGCCTAAGTAGGTAGGTATATTGATTTCTTACTAGAAATAGACCATCATTATGTGGTAGAATAGATTTGTAAAAAAAATCGCATCATACATGGACCTAAAAATCGCGTGATATTTTTAACTTCATGCATAAACACATCATAACTTTCTAGATTTTTTTTTATTTTATATTTGTCGTACATTTGGTCTTTCAGGCAACATCAGGCTGTTAGGTGCATGATATTGAGCCAAAAATTCAATAAATATAAGCATACAAACATAATAGTTTCTATTTTGGCACTATATTTTGTAAAATTTTAATTAAGAGGCTCATAAAATAACCATTGGCTAAACAAGGGAGACTTGGTCTTCCGTTGGGTACCTTGGAACCGTAACGCGGTTTTGGTAGCTGCAAGGCAACCCGTAAAAAAAGAAAAAGAGAAGAAACAAAGAATTTTGTAAAATGTAATTGTCACAAGCTTTATGTCTGCTCATGTAGATGCATATTGCTAACACTGCCTCTGCCCACGCCTAAGTCGTAAAGGCCTCGATGGAGTATTCGTCATTAAGTGAGACAACGTAAGCAATTTTTTTGTTAATGTACTTACATAAAACGTTTAGTTCATGTTCTGTTTCTGAGGATCCGAAAGCATTAACCCACTGCCTACTAGGAACTTATCTAAATGGTTTTCTGACTGAACATGTTCTTACGTAAACACTGTTGATACAGTTTCGCCGAATGATACCTCCAAGTTTTCCGTCACGGCGATAACCATTAAAGTTACGAATTGCTTTGAAACCGAGTATGTTTCTTTTATGGGTTCTACGTGCACATTAAACTAAAAAAATGTACTACATGAAGACAAATCTTGTGGATGTTGTGAAAATGCCATAACCTAATTGAAGTTTGCATCAATATTCATGATTGCATTCAATGAAGGTAATAAAACATAAAAAATAACAATTTTATAAAGAGATTTTGCAATTCTGGTAATATTTGATATTTAAATGATTTTAAATATAAACATCGTTGCAAAAAATACAATAAAAATGAAAATTAAGAATTGAGGAATATTATGAAGGTACTCTTATTTTAGACTCGAGTAGGTACAGTACAAAAATATAATAATAATGATATTTCAATTTAGTTACTAAAGTTTATAAAAATGCCATGCAGTCATCATTATTGCCCCAGCCCACGTGGATGCGAATCTATAGTTTAAAAAAATTAGTTAGTTAAAATTTTTAAATTTAATCTACTAATAATTTTACTTAGATATATACAAATTCATGCTAAGTATATATTTATTTTACTTAGAAATAGTCAAATATTTTTTCGACATATAGTTTTTTTATTCTAACTAAAAAACATTTAGGTACCTATGTACTTACATTAAATTAAAACTTATAGCAAACTTATTATGCTTTATGAATTTATATTTCGAAATATAAAGCAAGTTTAAATTTTTATGAACACTTACTGATACATTAGTTTTAACTATAATGTGTATGTGTTAATTGCCCGATGTTTTAAACGAAGCTGATATTTGCAATATCTAATTTTAGTTCTTAATATCAGGGTCACTGCATAATATGCTTAAATTTTTTTTATATATTATAAGAACGATAAAATAAATAAAAGAAATTAATACTATGAATAAAATTCAGCGATGAAAAGTGCGTTGATCTGATCTCGATATAGAGTTACTTTAATAAAGTAAGCAAAGATTAATACTGGAGTGGTTGCAACTGACGATAGTACAGATCGTAGACGACATGGGGCAACAATAGCTAGTGTGCGGGGGCCCGCAATAACTACAATAGACTCAAGACCCTGAACCACATTCGCCTCGTTAACACACGGATACGATACTTAAACCAAACGTGATGGATTACCTAGCTTTCCCGAAGATGTGACGAGATTACAACTAATATGGTGATCTATTCAAAAAACTAACTACAACTTAAACAATGTTTCCTATTCCATAGTCATTAGCAAACAATGCATAACTGTGTTTAGAACAAAAGAGTAAATAAACAGCGAAATCTATCTATGAAGTAAATCTACTGGATGAAAACTTAGTTCAACCTTGTCTCGAACACTTACATTTCTGTTTTCCTACAATTGTTTAGTATATGCATTGATATTACGTTAAGTTCTATATACAATTTCAATCCATATTTGGAAGATGATAAAATCTCCTACAAACAGGTTATCTATATAATATTTTCTCAACGCTCCACATCTCGCGCCTAGGTGTGAATTTATGGCGCATTTACATAATTACATTCACAATGAGAGGAGTGACACTCTATGTATAATAGTTACAATGCACGAAGTACCTACCTCAGTAGGTGCAATAACCGGATATCAATAATTAATAATTCAAACTTCACAGTAACAAACCTAGTTATTTTTATACTAAAATGTTTATAAATATGTACATTACAAATTATTGATGAACTTATTCTCGTACGCATCGATTGAATGAATTCTTGCGTAAAATTGAAAGTTTAAACGTAAAGTACAGATGCGTTTATTTATAGTATTTTGGTATAAATACCCCACAATTATTTAATCAGTCATAACCATGTAAGTAAAACATATATTTACGTGGGCAATTTTTAACATTACTGTATTAATGTTTTAACAGAAATTGATATATCGTAATTTATACCTAACGTCTATATTTTTTAATTGTTATTATTGAGCATTAGTAATGGCCAATGAAGTTCCATTGATTGAGGCAATAATATGAATGTAGATATGACAAGAGCAGGCGAACGACCGCCGTTGGCCGGGTCGATAGGTACATGACGAACTGCTGCGTTATGTGGCACGCACGTATTTATGGTTTCTATTTCTTTTATGTTGCGTAATATAGCTGACAGATATGCCAATTTCACCGCAAGCTATTTGTGGGTGCACGTTACGATATTTATATACACAATAGTTTGATAGGCGTTTAATACTTACCAAAAATAGCAAATGCTATAGGGAGTAAAAATATATTAACTTAATTTATATTTTCATATTGTTTCAGGGAGCAGTATATATTCAATGTGTTTGAAGTCATAGTAAGTACACTTGAAACCAAATTACAAAGAATTGAGAACCTTGACAAGGCAGTTGAACACCTCATGCGAAGAGTGGAAGCACTTGACTCAAGAGTGAATGATAATATTCACAAAACAGATGCCATCATATCTAAGTTAGGTAATTTAGATTTAAAACTATTTAGCCATCTCAGTCCAGATGTAAACACAGAAAGTACAACTAGATATAATGGTTTTAAAAAAGTGAGAGAAGCAGAATTATTAGACATGAAATTAGAATCACTTGATCAAAAGGTATCTGATATAGATACTAAACTTGTTGGGCTTAAGAATCAAATAGATAACAACTTCTTACCAGTTGATGACATAAACGCAGAAGCTAGCGAAAAAAAACCCATTAGTTTGAATGTACTAGAGATCGCCAAAGGTCTTAACTCGGAAGTTATAACTGAGATAAGCAAAGAGGTAGACCAATTGAGAACTTCGATGTCGACAGTCGATCGAAAATTACAATTTCATATAAATCTGGTATCTGAAAATCTTGGAAAGGTATTGTACATGATGGCTGACGTACATTCTGCTATCGTAGAACCCGATGCTGCCACAATAAACGTAAATAATTTACACAAAAATAAAACAGGAACAAGTACTCAGACACCAGTCACTAGAGCAAATAAAATAGATAAATTAGTAAACAAAATAATGCCAATGATGAGCGTGTCTGAAAAAATGGATGAAGTTTGGGACGTAGTAGTCGGTACAAAGAGTTCCGTTGACGATTTGGTGCCAAAATCAGACGAACTTTTAACACAAACACAAAGACAGGAAAGAGCCATTGGTCAAATTCACAACGATTTAAAGGCAAAAACGAATCTGATTATAGAAAATTTGGATATGGTTGAAAGAAGATTAAAAAAACAGGAAGATGACGTAGCCACTTTGGCGCAACGACCAGTTCCAGCTGAACTTTTGTTAGATCCGACAATTGACAGATTGGTTGAGTACGCACCGAACAGGTACCGAGTGGACGACCCGACAACTTCTACTGAAGCAGTCACCAGCACAACGCAATCTACGTCTTCGTCGCTGATCACATCAAACAACAACAGGTGACATAATTCTATTCTAGATGCACTTGCGAAATGCTAACCTATAAAAATGCAAGCGAATTTTATCGTTGCTTTAACATTTAAGCAATGCGATGGATATTAATTTAGATTTAAAAAATATATACTAATTTTTAAATTGACCACAGCTCATCAACAACGACACCAATAACCGTGACGCCGTCGAACAGCCAAACAAGCGTCAGATCCACAAGTAGAAAAGGAGGCATTATTTTCCCTAGTGTCAAGAACAAGCCAATAGTTGGAAATAATACGTTCACTTCTGAAGTCGTTGCAAATTACAAAGATGTGAAAGTAAGTAACAGACAATGTTAATTATAATAACTATATCATTATTCGATGCTGTGGTCCTATTGGTATAGATTACATACTTAAGAGCACTCTCCAGTAGAGTTTAGACTATATTTTGAAAACTTACTAATAATAATATGTTACAAAGTATACTCTGTACTTGCTAAGCGTATGATTGAAACACACTCGACAAGAACGAAATTAATAGGTAGCTTAATATCGGATGTAATTATAATTATATAAACTACATTTATTCAATTGATAGGTAGATTAATAACTATGATGAACGATGCATTAAATATATTTCCTGTTTCACGTGCCTTAATCAGTATTCATATTTGATCATTACCATCTTGTGCTTATTTGCACATGTCGTAAAATCTTGAACTTATGCGATTTATTGAATTGGGTACTAAATTATTTTGTTTATTTACCAAAAAATTCGATATTTTTAAGTTATACTTCTTTAGGCGCGTTATGAAAAAATTATATGAGAGTGAAATTCGACAAAATTTCACGATGCCCGCGCATGATGCAAGTTTATTTTTTTATTATATTAAATAGACAATTTAAGTATACGCGTACGTACACACACCCATTAAAAAAAATGTATTATCTTTCTTTTCAAACCACAAACTAATTATAATGCACTAGATTTTATTAAATTGTGGAAAAAGAAAAGTGTTGGTAGAAAGTACTGTCTGTTGCCGAATAACAGGTACCTGTTATATTATCGTGATTATTACTCTGAAATGTTTCTAATAAAATCAATGATAAAAGAGATTTATTTATATCCCATTTGAGAAACGCGCCCTGATTATAGTGCTATTTTCTATAATATGTATCTTATTAAGTATATTTAATCAAAGATTTTCTATTTCTATGTTTTTAATGACGATGTGAGATACCAGCTACTATATTTTGTTATAAGAATTCATAGTAAATAAATTATTTGTAGGCATAAATAAATGTTAATTGTTTCTGATTTTGGTATTAGTTGAATATGTAATTGAGCAGTAACAAGTTTAAAGAGCGAGTATCGCTACACGAATACTCCCTGCAAGGAAACTTGCATTGGGTTACGTAAAACTAGTCCACGCGCTTTCCGCGCTTTTGTCAACAGCAACCAGGCTGCATTGCAACAAAAACCGGCTGTTCTCAACGCCGTCGATCGGTAATTATTGATGATTACGACATCTTTATTGTTCTTAAACCTGTGTTGGTACTTCTTTGGTTCACGTCATCGTTTTGCACTACATGCATATCAGATATTCTTTGAGAAATAATGCGAATGAGGTTTCCTATCGTATCCGCTTTTTCGTGTTTCCTGGTAATTTCTCGGGTCTAAGAGGATTTTACTTTCTGAAGACAAGTTTCGTCATTGAGGAATGCAGGAAGTTAGGTCTATGCAAATTGATCAAAGGCTATATTTTCCAAGATGAATACTAAGTCACAACTTGTCATATTTGACATGGCATTTCTTGTAACCTGAATAATAGTTAAGTCTCAGAGTTAAGTTATGTAGATATGAATTCATGGAAATTCTCTTTGGTAGGTGTATTTAAGTAAATTGGATATTCGTGACGGTTCAACCCATCGACAAGTAAAGAAAATACTCCACGACTTTCCTTTGCAACTAAAGTAGATAAGTTCATAACTGAGCTAGACCATAATTCTTCTTAGCAACCTATTATTTAACATGGTTATTTCTGCAATGTAATATCTATACTCGACATCAAAGAAACTTCTAATACGCAATAGTAACAATTTTACCACATATAAAGGCTGTATATATTTCCTGAATACTTAGCAGTTTATCTTATTATCTCGGTATTTCGACAATTTAATACTGTGCTCTGTGTTTATCGTGTCCCGAGAGCGAAAAATAACGTACTCACACGGTGTCTCTAATGATACGCAGTGGAACAATTGAAACTATGCTGGAGGTTGATTGTATGGAAAACTTTCTATGGTCATTTCTACCGTGCGAACGTTTGTCGAAAGTCCCTACTGTGTGTCTTAGTAAATATAGCATATATTACGTAATAAGTCAGTAAGTCCGAGAATAATTATCTTTTTACGAACAAAGCGACAAACTTTACCAAAAACATCTAAGTCGGCAAATACAATATTTAGCAATAATGACTGTGGTGACATGAATGAGTTCCCTTAAATGATTTAGTCTGAATACTTACAATTACTATGTTGAAACCTCCTTTTAGTTTTTGTTTACGGTCACACCGGTCAAAAAATTGATCTTAGAAACTAAGAGAAGGCTTGTAGTGCAATAAAACGGTTTAGATAATTATAAAACTATCGTTACGATCTTATGTAGACATACGTTTTGCTCTAATAATTAAAATAACAACTTTATTCTCTCGTCTATAAAATGAATAGAAGTGGACACAATATGATAAATACAAGAAGTGCAGCATGCGCGGGGAGTGCTCCTAACATATTATTAGTCTCATTTCGCTACTGTAGCGCACGCGACATTCCGTCGGAAGAAAACCGTGAAGTGTTGTTGTGAAACCAATAAAATGACAGGAAACAAAGTTATGTCTTAGTAATATACTGCCGTACTACTATAATTCCTCCGTCGGTGAAACCTCAGTTCAAGAAGATTCTATTATTAGATTAGATTAGATGACGCGGAATACAAATAGAATCCCGCCTTATTTAATAATTTATATCAGTATTATATCATATACTAGAATCCTCCCCGGCTTCGCAGGAATTCCGGAATAATAAGGTAGCCTCCAACTATCTCTGTGCAAAAAATCAAGTCAATCCGTTGCTCTGTTGTGACTTGAAAGAAGGCCAAACAAACAACTTTCGCATTTATAATATTAGTTAGAATTAGGATGATGCTGTTGAGATGAGATCATTAAGAAAGATGTATCACTCAGAGTGAGAAATGATGATGTACGTGAAAAATGTGGAGCGATAGTGTTGTATATATTTTGTATATATTTAGTAAATATGGTTTGGGCATGTTGAACAAATGTGTGATGAAAGAATGTCGAACCAAATATATGAAGCTGTAGTACCGAAAGGACGACCAATACGAACTTTCATTAATCAAATATGTGATGTCCTTAAAAATATCAAAATACGTATCTAGTACTAAAAATATACGTGCATGTATGAAACAATGTATGGATGTGGATAAAGCAACAGAAGTATGCAAAGATCGATAAAAGTGGCGCTCCATACCAGTGGCGAAGGGTGAATATTTTCAGAAAGAAGCCGTAAAATAGCCTTTACTCAACTAATGCTACGAGATCCAAAATTTTCTTTTATGAAGCAAAATGCATAGTAATTCATCGTGAAAGGATTTAAATTACATAAACTTTTTATTAACTTAAAATAAAACAAATACGCAAGTAAATACACAACTAAATAAACTAGCTGGTTAACAGATACCACATTCCGGCAATTCTTCAGCTTATTTATGGGTCTGTTTGCGCGTGCTAGAACGAGAGGTAACGTGCGCGGATTTCCGTACAAATGAAAGAGACAGTTGCTTAGTAAGAAGTAAGGTAGTATGGGCGAGCAACCCGGTATTGTATCGGCTTATATCTTTAAGTTGCTAATGGATATCGGTAGGTGTTTAGAAAAAATTACTTATAGAGTACGTTTGTATTGATGTTATTTTATAAAATGTGGTTAGTCTATAATAGATTGACCAATTCCTAAAGGGAAGCCAAAAGGAATCGGGTTGTATAGACTCTCCGCCGCTGCTCCATACTCTTTGCCTATACCTCTTTGGGAAACAGGCGGGACGTTAGGATTATCATAGTTTGTAGCTTTTTATTTATATTTATAGCACAAACACGAGTTTTTTGCGGCATAGCTAGTCAGAGATAACAGCAACAGTGTCCACAAAGTTGGGGCCAGAGTGTGACATAGGTTACTTTTTATCCCGTAAAACATGAACTTCTAGTTAGAATATTTGATACAAAAAACGAGTAGACCATACTAATACCAAAGGTGGATCGCAATTATACTTTTATACCTACCTTGTATTATTAACATTAAAAATATGAAATTGCTATGCGTACTTTAGAAGTCTGTGTAAGCTGTGCCTAATAATTATTACTTATGAACTTATTTTACAATTTTAGTCATTGTTCTTTCAGGGTTATTCCTGTATTGATCTACTAAACGGCGGAATGAGAGACTCTGGTGTTTTCTACTTGCAAATTAGAGGGACAACATACTGGTTTCTTAAAGTGTTTTGTGAACAAAACATCGCTGACGGAGGATGGACGGTAAGTTAATTATTTAATTAAAGATCTGTCTCACAATGTGTAAATAAATTACGAATTTGTTATCCAACAGAAAAAATATCAGTAAGTTTATGGTACACATCCATGTTAGGTGTAGACCTGGGGGCTTAGACAATGTATAACTAAACGAATAGAATGTAATGTAGAATAGATAACTTTAAATGTATGGGACCGACTGAAATACAACCACGTGACGTAACTAAACTGTCCTTTATACACGTGACGTAACTAAACTGTCCTTTATACTCTGACGAAACCAAAGACATTAAGTTATTCTCTTTGGACGAAACCAAGGAGTTTATACACTTATCTATATTAATAATTTCGTTTAGGGGTACGGTAGACTTGATTCAAACGCATACCAAATTGTTAAGAAAAAAAAATTAATCAATTCTGTGTTAGGAACATATATCCGCAAAATTCGTATAATCCCGTAATTTCAATAAATAAGGCTAAATTTATTCATTAATGTTGTCAGAAGCAATTTTCAATGTGACAGTAACGTTTGTTTGAGCCATGAACTTCAAAGTCAGGCCGTTTTATATAATTATCCAATTCATATAATTACCTAAATAATACAGTATAAAATTAAAATTGCTATTAAAAAAACATAGAGCGAAGCCGGGATTGTATCTAGTTGTATATAAACTTTTTGAAGTATAAACTCCTTGTAGACAACGATTGGAGTCTTTCTAGGGACGCCGGAGGTGTTGAGCGTGGGGGTGTTTTCCAACGAAGCGAATATGGGCTTAAAATTACAAGAAAAATACAAAGAACAACATCCTAAAGTCTTGACATTGAGCGAGATCGGGGAAGTGGTTTTTATTTTAAAACAATTTATTTTCGCCTTTTTTAAAGTAGGTATCTTGAAAAGTATTGCTCTTAGCGAAAAATTATCCGAGTAAAAGATGTGCAGCTGTGATAATTCTGCACGGCGGATTGACATTAAAAAATTGTTTTCATTGTTTAAAAAAAGCAAAAAAAACTTATGGGTTGCGCAATGCGCATACTTTTCATATAAATTATACTCGATTATACGTTTCTGAATATAATTTTAGGATTAAGCGTTCCGAGAGAATATAATACTAGCGTTCGTACATATAAAGTGGCTGATCAATCCATGTAGATTTCCATATATTTAGATATAAGTTATAAACCTTTTAAAAAAAAGTGCACCGACTTCAAAAATTTGCACTGAAAAGTAAGAAATAATAAATATTTCGTCGTAGAATTTGAAGACGGTTGGTGCCAAATTAGGATACAAAACTAAGTAAATATCTAAGAAGATCTGTTCAATATTATCTATTCTTGTATTATCTATGTTTGTATTGTACTGATGATCGTAGGTTCCTAATGAATTGTCTAGATTAGTGAATTTGGGAACTAAGTTGTTTCTAATTTGGCACCAACCGTCTTCAAATTCTACGACGAAATATTTATTATTTCTTACTTTTCAGTGCAAATTTTTGAAGTCGGTGCACTTTTTTTTAAAAGGTTTATTTTACCCTTTTAAGTGGTTTTGCTGCCTTGAGAGACAAATAATAACGCAACTAAAAAAATATTGATGGAAAATTTAAAAAAAATACCGCTGTGGATGTGATTTGAACCATGTGATTGTGCATCCTATGCACCCCATTATATTTAACCGCTACACCATCGTTACGAAAATTGACAACTTCGTGTCAATAGCAACCGTTGCTAAGGCTTTTCCTGATACATAATTTTCAGCCGTAAACAGAAATTAATATTAGAGGCAAACCACACTTAGAGGCTTTTCCATCTAAATATATCTCAACAGAACTAGCCACTCGTTAGATATAGCCTCACAAATACCATCGGCTAATCGAGGGAGACTAGGTCTTCCGCTGGGTACCCTGGAACCGTAACACTGTTTCGGGATGTGTAAGGCAACCCGTGAAGAAAAAAAAAAAAAAAAAATTAATTACTGAATTTCTGAAAAACTACTGAACCGTTTGTCGTCATATGTCTGTGAGATAATGTCGAGAAATTATGATGTCTAAAAAAAAATAAATCAAGAAAAATGTACTTATAAAGTCAGTTTTTTCAAAATTTCTGAAAAACTAAAGAACCAATTTTTATGAGATAAAAATGGGACCAATCCGGAAGAGTTATCTGTCGTTTAAAAAAGAAACCATCAAAATCGGTTCACAATTCGCGGAGTTATCGACGTACATACATACATACATCAAATTTTTCAGAAAACCTGATCTATTTACAAGTAAGCGCGAAGGAATGACTGTGCGTGTAGACTGGGCTTTAGGGACATTAACAATCACAACGATTGTGTTAAAATTTTATTTATCTAACTACCATCATGCCTTATATCCCATGATCCTGACATACCTCTTTCGCCTCTTTTATATTCGTGTTCTTTTAATATAGCCTATAGTAATTAATTTTATATGTTCAATAGAAGTACGCCTAGGTCGTCCTCTGCCAGAATTTCCTTTCGCTTCTGCCATATAACCTTTTATTCTTTCAACATGTTGACATGCCAGCGTAAACTGCCACTATTCCACGCGGACCTGGTTTATTTAGTTATTTTTAATCTTTAGATTTGATTTAAGCTTTTTATATTAATACAAAACATTACGATATCGTTTTTGTATGAAAACTTCGGTACTATAATACATTATAGTATCAAGGTTTGACATATTACAGACGCGTGTAAATAAAACATATCATTATGAAGTATAATTCGATTTTGTAATAGAGACTACGATAAGAGTATATAAACTAAGAACTATTAAACTTCCGACATTTTTTTTTTATATCTAAATGAATGAAAATTCATACTTCCGGCCACGTGACTACAAACGGTAAGTGACGTTATTTCAAAGTAAATGTCAAATAAATAACCACAGACTATTATTTTATTATAATAACTGTTTGTCAATCTGTCACTGACTATAGGTTTTCTTGTTATTTTATCTAATACTATACGGACCCGGCAGACGTTGTCCTGCCCAAACGTTGACTTACCCGCACTACCCCTACCCCTACCCCTACCCCTACCCTACCTATAAAAAAAAATAGGCGTGGACCACCCTTAACATTTAGGGGGATGAAAAATAGATGTTGTCCGATTCTCAACCCTAACGGATATGCACACTAAAATTCACGAAAATCGGTCGAGCCGTTTCAGAGGAGTTCAATTACGTACACCGTGACACGAGAATTTTATATATAAGATTTTAATATTGTCCACACGCGAAGCCGGGGTGGATAGCTAGTATAAACATATTAGAAATAGCTGTTTCCCACGACTTCTAATTTCAAAATGTTGGCAAACCCACCTGCCTACCCCGTTCCCGTCGCCATGCCGTGATAATAAAAAGTATCCTATGTTACTTCTAATACCTCCAAGAATATATGTGCAAAGTTTCATGATGATCGGTTAAGTAGTTTTTGCGTGAAAGCGTAACAAACAAACTTACATTCGCATTTATATTAATAGGGATCTAATATGTGACCATAATTTTGTTCGTTACCTAGGTGTGACGTCATCATCGCGCCCAGAACGTTTTCGCGGGAATATAATAAAAAAAAAAAATTTAAACATGTTTTTTAAATGAAAATGCAAATATAAAATTTTCTAATTCTTTAATTAGGTAAGTATAATAAACCTTACAGCTATAATTTAAAAATATTCCTCAAAATTGTTATCATCCCTATTCCATGGTCAAGCTACGGAGACGTATTTTCTAACGATATTGTTAGTGTTTGTGTGTTTTACGTAGGCGTTTTATAAAAATGAAAACGAACGAAATATACCTATATTAACACACACTTGTTGCAGTTGTAGAAAAATGAAATGAAAAAAAAACGTGATAGAAGTGAATTAAAAAAAAATAAACATCATTATTGATAAAAAATTATGCCCGTATACACGCTGGAAATGGCCTTGTCTAGGCAATAAAGATCACGGTGTACAAGAGGTTTTAGATATACAATGTAATAGCTCTCTTTCTCCTACTCTCAACATTATAATATCTTTCTTTTCTCTCATATAACGAAATGTACCTAAACGTGACGCGTCCTTGAAATTTCACACACACAATTCTCGTCCAATTATGTCAAGTGGACCATAGTCAAGTGGGCTTGTCACGAGACACTATTATTGATAACCAATAATCACTGGTTATCAATAATAGTGATGACATAGATTTGTTTGTCGCCTGCATTCATAGACTCCCATCAAGTGGATGGTGAGTCACATGTCGTACACGACGTGCTATCTATAAAAAAGTAAAAGAACACTCTTGCGTTTATTTTACCATCTTAATAGACATTAAAGTGATCGGAATTTCGCAAAATACATTTTTTCATATTACTTCTTACCCAAGAGACTACTTCCAGCCCATCCAAATTGGATTTGGAAGTAAAGGAGGTTGTGAAGCCGCCATCCACTCTACAAGGACATTTCTAAACAAAAACGGTGGCAAAGTGCTGTTGAAAGTTGACATCAAAAATGCATTCAATTGTGTAGATAGAGGCGCCCTGATGACACAAATTAAATTAAAAGCTCCTAAAATATACAGTTATCTTTGGCAATGTTATAGTACGTCCTCAAAATTAATATATAAGAAAAATCTTTTATATTCGGCTGTAGGCTGCCAGCAGGGCGATGCACTTGGACCGGCAATTTTTAATCTTGCAATTCATCTTATTATTCAAAAGCTAAATTCAAAATTTAATGTGTGGTATCTAGATGACGGGACCTTAGGAGGCGATGTGGATACAGTTCTAGCTGATTTTAATTTACTAATTAAAGAATTTCAAAATATTGGGTTACACATAAATTTTACTAAATGTGAACTGTTCATATCTGATGAATGTACTCAAAAAAATTATGTTATAGAAATATTTGATATACTAGCTCCAAACTAAAAATTTTAAACAAGGACTCCCTTCGCATCCTAGGGTCACCGATTTTCGACGAGTCTTTCCCTACTTTTGTAGAAGAGAAAACTCAAAAATTTCGAAATAATTCTAATCGACTTTTAAAAATGAATTCTCACATAGCATATATCATACTTAGATATTGTGTTTTTGTTCCAAATCTTACATACTCACTTCGATCATGCCCTTTCTGGAAACATCAAAATTTAGTTAATATTATGGATGACATTATTCAAAATTCACTCACATCAATTATTAACATAGATTTTTCGAATCGAATTTGGATCCAGGTTTCTTTACCAATAAGGTTTGGGGGTCTGGGAATACGTAAAATTTCTAGTGTTTCATTGCCGGCATTTTTATCCTCAGTAAATAGTACGGAAATACTATCAAAGAAAATTGTATATTTATCATTGGGACAAACAGATATCTCCGATATTTCTGAATTTACTGAGGCTAAAAACAAGTGGATTGAGTCATGCCCTAACTCAGACTTACCCAAAGATACATCTTCACAGAGACAGTGGGACGAACCGCTCTGCACACTGGTACGGAATATTTTACTTCATACGTCATCCAGTGATGCAGAACGAGCTCGTATCTTAGCTGTTTCTAAATGGGAGTCTGGATTGTGGCTACAGGCGTTATCGTCACTTAAGGTTGGAACGTTATTAGAACGCACTACATTTAGAATTTCTGAAGCATTAAGATTAGGGGCAACTGTAAATGTTGCTCATTACTGTCACTGCCGAGAGCATGTAGATCAACTAGGTCACCACGGTCTATCATGTAGTCGGAGTGCTGGCCGCATACCAAGACACGCTAGTTTAAACGATATCATCCGTCGGGCTCTCGTTAGCAGCAATGTGTCAGCCGTTTTAGAAACAAACGGTTTGGCACGTGATGATGGAATGAGACCAGATGGCATGACACTTGCACCATGGAAGATGGGGCGGTCACTAGTATGGGATGCTACATGTGTAGATACTCTCGCACCGTCCCATCTTTCATATACAGCGTTAAAAGCTGGCAATGCGGCCTACAATGCTGAAATGGCCAAACGTCGCAAATATGCGTCTCTTCCGAAAGAATACATATTTGAGGCGTTTGGAGTGGAAACGATGGGACCGTGGGGACCTAGTGCACACAGTCTGTTTTTAGATATTAGTAAACGACTAATAGAACGTTCACATGACCAACGGGCTGGCTCTTATTTCGGTCAAAGAATAAGCATTGCCATCCAACGAGGTAATGCAGCCAGTCTGTTGGTTGGGTACTCTCCCAGTAGATAGCGATTTACACGAAATTTTTTATTTTTTATTTTATTTTATTTTTGTAATATAGTACCTATTTAAGATAACTTTAATACCTATGTAAATACTTCATTAGTTACCCAAAGTAAGTTAATACTAGAACTTATTTATATCTAATATTAACATTTATTATATTATAACCTTATATTACCTACCACTTTCTCTTTAAAAGTTAAATATCTTAAGTACACATTCTTGTAGAAAGTTACTATAGAGTACTTTGTAATCAAATGTTATAAAATATTATAGACATTTTAAGTAGCTGTTTTGCGACTTTGTCCGTATTCACGTATTCATTGGAGAGTTTGGTTAGAAATATATACATTTTTAATTAGGTGACGTTTAGTTACTACTACGATCCTTTGGGTTAATAAAGCGTGATGTTAAAGCCAAACCATCCTCAATAATCGAGCTATAGAAATGGCTACATGCAACAATCCAACGACTATGAGTAAAAGGAATACTCCCCTACGCACATCGTTGGAAAGTTGCATATAAGCCAATCTATTAAATATTTTCAATGGCGCGATACAGGTTTCAATGAGATAGTAACGGTGCGACATCTATCGACGCGATGTGCCGCCACAGAGCTATTCAGAGCAAAACATTTTTTTTTAAATCGGACTGGTAGTTTCTGAGATTAGCGCGTTTGAACAAACGTACTGATTAACACAATATACTCTTCAGCTTTATATATTGACGTCGGCTCGCAACTGTAAAGTCGCGGGTTTTATTCATACATCCGACCATGTACATTATCCGACAAACCGTACAAAGAGGCTTTTCCATCTACATAGGTACCTCAACAGAACTAGCCACTCGTTAGGTATAGCTTCAAAAAATCATTGGCTAAATGAGGAAGACCTTGTCTTCCACTGGGTACCCTGGGGCTGGCAACGGTTCCCGGGAGCTGTAAGGCAAACCGTGATGAATAAAAAAAAATTTGCGCCTAAAAATTTAATCTTGACAGACATACTTACAGATAAGTTTGTATATACACATGGAGAAAACTACCCCAAAATATTATCTATATTTAACGAATGTTTAGTAATTATTGACATAGTGAAAAAATACGTCTGCATGTTACCTTATTTGACTTATTTCATTATTCGTAATAGCTCATATATTAGGCTTCTCAAATTACGAATTTAAATAAAGGAAAAATATCAATAGCAGGCTAAAATTATTTAGGGGTAGTAAGTATGGAAATGGGCGCGGTAGCTGCACGCTGTTACGGTTCTCCAGCTCATTATCCCTGTAGGTATAATTAGCTAAAGTCGCTTTACTTTTATCTAGGATTCTACTAATATTAAGTCCAGGATAGTTGCCCTAGTCGGATAGGTGCCCCGAATTTCAAAACTCTAGGTTTGCTTCCATAATCACGGACATTATTATTACGCAACGAAAGGCCCTCCCGTCAGCACCTAGTACGTCGCAAGACACCGCTTCGTGCGGTTGCGTTTTTTAGTTAAGGCCCCTCAAAGTTTTTGCTTAACAAAACAATACGTAATTATAATAGGTGAATTGGTAGTAGTAATACTTTTTATATGGTAACTATATTGTTTTGAATTATTGTTTATTATTATTGTTTATCTGTTAATGGGTAGGGTATACAATGAGCTCAATGACTTTTTGTCATATTTAGGTAATTTTATTACACATGATTGCAATAGGCATCTATCCTCTAAGAAAATTATAGACGCCCCGATTTTTTTAGGTATAGATGCCCATGTGATTTTTATGTCATGACGAAATTTTATAACGTTGTAGCGACGGTTGACTCATACCTGGACCACCCAGGGGCGGCAGACGGTGACGTGGTAGTCAATATTGGAACCGTGCGCAACGAGATGCATTCCATACCTTATAAGTGTAGTGATTCATGAGACGCGATCGACCTCCCACCTCACCGCTGCCACCCCAGTTGTCCCGCACCCTTTGTACAGTACACACGTAATTTAAGTAGTAATTCTGTTAATATATCATTTGTGTTCCAAGTAGTATCTTTCATTGACTCCGATAGGGACAACTCCCCTGAACCGCTGAGCAACGCTAAAACTGGTGAACCCGACGTGATCCATTCGCGTATCCTGGAAGTACCGTAAAGCGTCCGCGCACCCGTGAAGTACCGCCGCAGCGTACTCGGGTAGAGGCGACGCGCACCGCCGGGAACAAAGACGCGATCGCTCGCACGTACCGACGCGAGTGACTGTTGCCAGTGTTTCAGGGTTTTCAAATCAAGTGTGTGTACTCAAACTCATTGTTAAAATTTAGTGAAAATAGTGTCAAAAAAGTGTACGATGGCGCAACAGCAAGGTGACCAGCACGCCCCTGGGCAGGTACCAGGCGCGCCGCCGCAGGTCCCGCTGCCTTTACAGCAGCCTGACCCTGGTGACGCGGCCATGTCTGCCATCACGGTGACCAGCAGAGTCGCCGAGTTCTGGGTAGAGCAGCCCAGGTTGTGGTTCGCCCAATTTGAAGCCGTCTTATGTAAACAAATGAAGGGATTACACGTCGAGATACCGCACACCGAGAGGCCGGCTGCAACAACAAAATGATTCACAGAAGGAGCCGACGCAAACCGTAACTTAATACACCGCCAAAAGCGGACGTACAGTCAGACCACCTGTGAGATTCTCTGACTCACTATAAGGCGACATACAAGGTCGTGACGTTTTCCACAGCTTAACGTAATGGGGAAAACACAAAGCAAAGAAGAAGTAATCATCGCATAAAGTGGCAGCGCAGTTGATGCGACCACGACAGCGAACCAAAACGCAACCATGCTCACGGTTATCATGGTCCTGCTAACGTTGACCATAACCTACATCTTTTGGAAGGCGTTCCACTCCCGCATGCTGCGTTGGATTCGGAGGGAGATGGCGAACCCGCGCACAACGTCATAGTGTAGAGTGAAAGTGAAAGTGAAAAGTGCATGGGCAATCTGTGAAGTGAAACAAAGGCGGCTCTGTAAGCGCCTAGTATTGTAACGTATATTTTTTGTGTGTAACGTGTAACTACTTTAATTTTGGTATATTGTAACGTGTAACTGTATTTTTTGTATTTTGTAACGTGTAATTTGTAACTGTAATTTTTGTGTAACGTGTAATTTTGTGACGTGTAACCTTTTTGTGTAACGTGTGTATCTAGTAATTTGTCTTGTAATGTAATTGTAGCCAACCGTCGCAACAGTAAACTAGAATACATCCACCCCAGCAGAACCCAGCCGAAGTCGAGGGATTCGGTTTTCAAGCCAGTTGTTGTAATTTTTTGTGGTGCTCACCTTTAACGTGACACCACCAAGTCTTTCCAAAGGGAGGGAAGTGATGTAGCGACGGTTGACTCATACCTGGACCACCCAGGGGCGGCAGACGGTGACGTGGTAGTCAATATTGGAACCGTGCGCAACGAGATGCATTCCATACCTTATAAGTGTAGTGATTCATGAGACGCGATCGACCTCCCACCTCACCGCTGCCACCCCAGTTGTCCCGCACCCTTTGTACAGTACACACGTAATTTAAGTAGTAATTCTGTTAATATATCATTTGTGTTCCAAGTAGTATCTTTCATTGACTCCGATAGGGACAACTCCCCTGAACCGCTGAGCAACGCTAAAACGTTACGTAGTATATAATTACTTATGATTAAACATGCTATTTACAAATTTTTTAATAATAAATACTTTAAAAAAGTTTTTTTACTGGGGCATCTATACTCTAATGCTATTTAACGTTTAAAATCTTTATCATAATTAGTATGAAAAAAAAACACTGAATTAACATTCCTCTTTTCATTACAAACAACTAATGTTCAAACATGAAAGTGTTTTTTTCTTGAGGAGGCCCGTGTCCTCTACTCAATTTTTACTATCCGCTATGGGGCATCTATCCTTCAAAATTTATAGTTCAGGGGAAATTAATATATAGCCCGATCAACGGGGAAGTTGACCCCGACAATAATTCGCCCGTCGTTGATACTTTGCAGTTCGATAAAGTCGAGTATGTAGATTACGAATGTCGAAGAATCCAAAACTTTTTTTTTTTCGGAAGAGGGTTATTTTCATCCCTAAAGTTTTAAATTGCCTATATCTCCCGATAGAGAAGTCCTACGGCCAAAAATCCTTCCCAACATATCATTGTCTGTTATTGAAGTACAAGTATGTAAAGAAATCCCGGACTTTTTCCTTTCAGGGGGCCCGCTATATACACAGAAAAAAAATGTATGGCGTTGGTCGATGATACTTTGCACTTCGATAAAGTCGAGTATGTAGATTACGAATGTCGAAGAATCCAAAACTTTTTTTTTTCGGAAGCTGGTTATTTTCATCCTTAAAGTTTTCAATTGCCTATATCTCCTGATGGAGAAGTCCTACGTTCAAAGTTTCTTCCCTACATATCATTGTCTGTTATTGAAGTACAAGCATGTAAAGAAATCCCGAACTTTTTCCTTTCAGGGGGCCCGATATACATAAAGAAAAAGTTTGTATGGAGTTGGACCACATACTTGTCACAGATGATTTAAATTAGATTTGATAGATCTCAACATAAGTATCATTTTTCATTATGGAGTCAAAAAAAATCATCCAGTAAAAAAAAAGTTACACGTATTTAAAAGGGAGTAATTTTTTTTTAAATTGCTAAGGTATAAAATTACAGTAACTGCGGTAGAATCTTTGACAGTACCTATGTATTCTATTACAAACGTTGAATAACATTGTCATAAAACCAAATATTTTTAAAATCCGTCTCAGGGTTCTCGAAATAGACATTTCTATTTTTCACCTTTTCATTGATAATATTTCAAATGGACTAGTTTACTATTTTTAATGTTTGAAAATATAAATTATGGCAAAATAAAACAAATTGTTCAGGAGAAATTGAGATATTTCAGAAAATTACAAAATTTTAAAAATGTGCTTTGATTAAATTAATTTAATTTTCATATGTTTTGAATATATTTAATTTAACTTTGAACTTAATTTTGAGCACATTTTGAGTGTTTTTTTGTGTCAAATCTGATTTAAAACTAGATTTACTAGAAATGTGGTGCAAGCCGCCCTAAATAACTTTCTTTCTAAACCAATCTTTGTTTCAAGAGAAAGAGAACTGGAAACGTGGCATTTTCATAATCCGTCCCAGGGTTCTTAATATTCAGTTCTTGATATTTTCGTTAATATTTCAAATGGATAAGTTTACATCTTTTTATAATTGAAAATATAAATAAGGGCAAAATAAAACAAAGTGTTGAAGAAAAATTAAGATATATCAGAAAACGACGAAGACTTTAAAAATGTGCTTTGAGTAAATAAATTTAATTTTCAATTGTTTTCAAGATATTTTGAATGTATCCGCAATTTCAATTGCTAACTTTGAACTTAATTTTCTGAATGGTTAAACTGATCCTTTGAGCGAGGTAAGAGCCAGCCTTTAGGTTACCTGAGGCGTGGACTAGTCTCGTACCTAAATTTTTTATGAATATTTTCATTTCGGCAGACCATGGACCCATTGTTTCCACCGCAAGCGCCGAAAATAAGTAATTTGTTATAATATTTGAATATTTTCGGCGCTTCAGCAGTTGAGCCTGTTCTGCCGCCGCACCCGCTCTTTTTTATTTGTATTTATATATATTTTTATTGTTGCACTTAAATTTTACTTTAGAATCTGATAAAAATCCCAAAGAATCTAGCTATCATTTCACATATAATTTTTAATGTATCTGTGTCCGGAATAAAAATTCTCCATGTAAAGTTTTAATTTGCTATTTTTTTCCTGATAGTAGAAGTTATTTGAAGAAACAAATTTCACATTTTTTTCATTTATTTCTTTTTGCTATTTATCATAGTATTTTAATCCATTGGGCCAATATTAGTGCGACATTATGTTAAATGTGCCATTGCCTATCAATATTAAAACAAATAAACGTCATTTGCTACAGCATTGCCTGACTAAATAATATTTTTCGGCTTGCACCAATGCTTGCACCTCATTTCTATTAAATCTAGTTTTAGATCAGACAGATGTAAGACAAAAAAACACAAATTAACACAATAAATTTCATGGCGCGCAAAATTAAGTTCAAAGTTAGCAATTGAAATTGCGGATATCTTCAAAAAATCTTGAAAACAATTGAAAATTACATTTATTTACTCAAAGCACATTTTTAAAGACTTCGTCGTTTTCTGATATATCTTAATTTTTCTTCAACACTTTGTTTTATTTTGCCCTAATTTATATTTTCAATTATAAAAAGATGTAAACTTATCCATTTGAAATATTAACGAAAATATCAAGAACTGAATATTAAGAACCCTGGGACGGATTATGAAAATGCCACGTTTCCAGTTCTCTTTCTCTTGAAACAAAGATTGGTTTAGAAAGAAAGTTATTTAATGCGGCTTGCACCACATTTCTAGTAAATCTAGTTTTAAATCAGATTTGACACAAAAAAACACAATACATTTCATTGTGCTCAAAATTAAGTTCAAAGTTAAATTAAATATATTCAAAACATATGAAAATTAAATTAATTTAATCAAAGCACATTTTTAAAATTTTGTAATTTTCTGAAATATCTCAATTTCTCCTGAACAATTTGTTTTATTTTGCCATAATTTATATTTTCAAACATTAAAAATAGTAAACTAGTCCATTTGAAATATTATCAATGAAAAGGTGAAAAATAGAAATGTCTATTTCGAGAACCCTGAGACGGATTTTAAAAATATTTGGTTTTATGACAATGTTATTCAACGTTTGTAATAGAATACATAGGTACTGTCAAAGATTAGCAATTTAAAAAAAAATTACTCCCTTTTAAATACGTGTAACTTTTTTTTTACTGGATGATTTTTTTTGACTCCATAATGAAAAATGATACTTATGTTGAGATCTATCAAATCTAATTTAAATCATCTGTGACAAGTATGTGGTCCAACGCCATACATTTTTTTTCTGTGTATATAGCGGGCCCCCTGAAAGGAAAAAGTCCGGGATTTCTTTACATACTTGTACTTCAATAACAGACAATGATATGTTGGGAAGGATTTTTGGCCGTAGGACTTCTCTATCGGCAGATATAGGCAATTTAAAACTTTAGGGATGAAAATAACCCTCTTCCGAAAAAAAAAAGTTTTGGATTCTTCGACATTCGTAATCTACATACTCGACTTTATCGAACTGCAAAGTATCAACGACGGGCGAATTATTGTCGGGGTCAACTTCCCCGTTGATCGTAATAGTACAAAAAGTATCAACAGCTATGATTTTTTTTAAAGATATATTAGATTAAATACCAATGTATCTGTATATATTACGCTCATTTTTTTCTGTCATTGAACTAGGAGGTATAATGTAATTTAAAAAAGTGGGGCAACTATCCTGTACTTACCCTATATAAAGAGAAAATATTGTATGTTTGTTTGTAATAAATTAACTCAAAAACTACAGGACCGATTTTAAAAATCTTTCACTATTAGAGTGCTACATTATCACTGTGTAACATAGGCTATATTTTATATTACATATTTTATAAATGATTGTTACCCGGGCGAAGTCAGGGCAAGCTACTAGTTCTAAATATAAACATCTTCTGACACAGACATCTTCAGGGCATTTAAACTTTGCAGAATAGCCAGACACACCAGTAACAGAGTCTACTTTCTGCCAGTTGTCCATATTGAACAGAACAGGTGGCAAGCATGTTGCTGCATTTAATGGACCTAGATGTGTCACTTCTTTAACAGACGTAAATATCTGTTATAATACGTGCTCTCCGAAGCATTTTTCTTATAAGTTTTATAAAAAAATCGTACGGTACTGCATATCTTGATGATATATTTGTATTTTAAATTACAGGGAGACAATTTTATTTATTTGTATCAGATTAATTTAGAAAATTTGAAAGAGAAAATAAGCGACATTTTTATCGTAAACGTTCTGCAAAATTGCATTTTAAGCCAGTAATATGATATGCAAGGTTATTGAATTTCAACAGCAGCGCGTGGGTTGCAGGAAATACATTTTTGATTGGAAATTCATCTTCACGCCTTTTATTCCAAGAGGGTTAGGCTGAGATAATCGAATGCCATTTGTTACGATCCTGCCGTACCTCTTTCTCTTCTTTTATATTCATCATACCTTTCATACATGCTCGGCGATTGTGTGTACTTTTAAATGTCCACCGATCAATATATTTTTTACATTTACATTTCTGCTACCTATTAACATTAATGCGTACAATATTTTATCCTATAACTTCACAACACCATGTGCCATATAATTAAATTTACGACTTATGTTTATTGGTAACTAATATATACGTTGTCCTGCCCAAACGTTGGCTTGCCTGCACTACCCTACCCCTACCCCTACCCCTACGCCTACCCCTACACAAACAACAACAATTAATAAAAGGTGTAAATAGACATATAAAAACTACTTACAAACAGCGAAATAAAAAACACTCTCAAAATCTCTGTCCTGATGCGGCAGGGTCTTGTAATATGATGTAATATGTATGTATTTTAACGGATTTCTAATTTCCCCAGGTGATACACCGACGAGATGATTTCGGTGTACCAGCAGAAAATTTCAACCGAGATTGGAACGACTATAAAAATGGTTTTGGTGATCCCAGTAAAGAATTTTGGCTTGGTAATGAAAATATATACATGTTGACCAATAATGACGACTATATGTTGAGAGTTGAATTGGAAGACTTCGATGGAAATAAAAGGTAAATATTTTTAATACCTTTGATAATTTAAAAAATACATATAATAATTAATAGGTTGGATTCCACATCCGGTCAAGGCGGCTGACGCTCACGTCTCGTCGTGGCGTGATGTGGAATCTTAATACCGTCGCGCTGTGATGGTTGTGATTAGTCAGCGATTAATAAGACATATCACAGTCGGCAGGATAATCTTAGCTACCGATAGCGAAGATTAAACACTGGAGACTGGCAGAATTGCGACGATAAGTCAGCACTGTTGCCATATATCAAAAGAAGAAGAAGAAGAACTAATAGGTTACATGTTCCTCCGGCTAGACAATATTATTATAGGTACTAAAAACTCTTCTCTACCAGTCCAAAATAAGAAATACTAAACTGACCGTGCGAAAACTTCGCACCGTTAGTTCAAGTGATCTCCAACAGTCTTTTTTACAAAATACATAAATTAGTCAAATTTAAAATTTATATTTTTTAATTGTTGGCTGTTTGGCGAAGTTATCCGTGTGCCTTATCTGTCACGCGGGAAAAAACACAACATTTCCGATTTTCGCCGAGTTGAGGTTAATTATTAAAAATGTCGACTTCAAGTGGCGAAGAATACGTAAATTTGACTCCATGAAGTTTATTTTTTTCCTCGCAAGTGTGTTGAAAAACGTCGTATGAAACGCGTGTGCATTTGGTCATTACATACTCAGCTTTCTTATAGCGCCTCGTACGTAATGACCAACATAGCACCCTTGTATTAGAATGTACTAATATAATATACTAATAAAATAATATTAAACTAATAAACTAATTCAAAAATTCAATAAAAATTTACAGCATCCTATATACATATTAGATACAAGTAGCGCAGACGCCCCTAGTCGTAGTTAAATACCATAACTGTCGTCTCTGCCAACCCCTCTTGGGGTGAAAGGCATGATTATAGATATTGTATATACCTGTAGATAGTCAATTCTAGAAGATACAAATATGGTCAGTCATAGGTCGATTTTAATAGTTTGATGATTTTAAAGAAAGTGGATTTTTTGTTATTATAATATAAAATATTTGCTTTATGCCCCCACCTTCGCCCGTTGGTATTTTCGAACAAAATAAAATATAGCCTATAGTTCCTAATAGTGTATTATTAGAATCGGTTCAGTTGTTACACCTTACAATCTTTATAATAAGTATTAAGATAGTTGTTGCCCGCCCAGTTGCCTCGAAAAGTCAAAAATGTTAGAAATTCCGTAATTTCGGTCGGTAAATAATTTATATAGCCTTAATTTTTTATAAATATTTTTTATAAATAACAAAATAATACACAGGGAATACGCTACACATATACACCCGATTTCATACCCAGCAAAGGTTGTATTATTTAGTTTACCTAGCTAAGTTTCAAGAAGATCCGACTAAAACAACATTGCACCCCTCCTAAAGGGCTGTTTAGAAAAAATCCAAAGTTTGTTATTAGAAGATTATGTATACCAAATTTTAAATTGATACATGCATTGATTATTTTTACTTTCACCTCCTTATTATTCGAAAATCCTTCTTTGGTGCACTTCCTTCACCTAGAGGGCTAAGTTTCATGTATGTAACATTTGTCTAAAATAAATTCACAAGTTTACACGCGATTTAAATTTAATTTAAATTTCAGGTACGCGCAGTATTCGCACTTCAAGATATTCTCTGAAGCGGAATACTACAAGTTGGAAATTGACGGCTACGAAGGAAACGCAGGGGACTCTCTAAATGATCCGTGGTACGGCTCTAATAACAGCCCCTTCTCGACTTATAACAGGTAACATTCATGATGATAAAAAATTCACTGGACAAATAATTCAATCAAATGTGTGTACAAATCAAATATCAACCAATTTTTGAGGTCAGATTTACTTGAAACTTCTATTAATTCGGTTTTTTATTTTAAGAAAGTAATTAGTTCATTTTTCTTTTCTATAAAGTAGTTTTTTTATAATAAATTTTCAAAGTTTTGCAGACAGACGACAAAATGGCGTCATCAGTTGGGTAAAAGAGTAATTCTGCCCCATTTTTCAACTCATTTGTCTAAGTAGTAGTACCACGTGGCACGTTAAGAGCCACTGGACATAAACGCTAATGTACCATAATCATCGATCTAGAAAAGAAATCGCTGACCATAATGACGACATCACTATAATATCGTCTATCGGCAAAACTTTGAAAATTTATTATAAAAAAAACATCATAACTTTTGTCCCATACAAAAACGGACTTCAACAATTCAAGTATTGTACAAAACTTATTAAAAATAGCAAGTTCTAGTTAATGGATCCTCAAAGTATATGAAGTTATCTATACTCAATATGTAAAAAATATGTCAATACACCTAGGTTTCATGAAGCCCTGAAAGTCATCAATTTCACGTATATTTTTACATATCGAGTAAAAATAATTTTCTAATATTTTTTGTACAATACTTGAATTGGTGAAGTCCGTTTTGTGTATTTTATTGTAGAGATTTTGTTTGAAAAATTTATTTCTCTATTTAATTCTTTCACTCGGATATTGGGTGAAAGAGAAGCAAAATTTTCGAACACGTGCGTTTTTAGTTGGTTACGTGACCAAAGAGGTCTTAAGATAGCCTTACCTATTATACCTACATAATTTGCCCTTTATATGGATAAAGGGCAAATTATGTAGGTATAATACTGAATTCTTTATGATTTCTAACTGTACAAACATTGGGACTTTCTAAAATCTGAATTGTAGGGAAATTCACAAAATATGTTCTAAATAGTTAGTACTAATAATACATTTTTTATAGACTCTTTACTTCTTTTGTGTTTTGGGCTAATATTTTTTTACCATATTTTAACAGAGACAATGATAGATCTTCTTTAAACTGCGCATCCATGCTAAAAGGAGGTTGGTGGTGGAAATCTTGTGGACGCGGCCTAAATGGGCTCTATCTTCATGACCCACAAGATTTAACAGCCAGACAAGGTAAATATACACTCACATATATACATATCTTTACGACATTAATACCTTGCGCTGTGGCCAGATACACTTAATTGACTTTAATGTGTCACGACCTTTTAAAGGAGGTAGGTATCTATATGTGCCCTCCGAAGTCGATTAGATAAAGCACAATCAAAGAATATAGAAAAAAAAAGAATAGAACAAAGAAAATAAATAATCATGCAGTTTCAAATTGTATCCCAATTAGTTCAGCCGTTCAGGTGTGATTGAGTAACAAACATACTTACAAACTTTCTCATTTATAATATTAGTTAATGATGTGCTTACTTCCAAAACAGAGGCGCCCGTCGATTTTTTACATCAATTTATTTATCGTCTATAGTGGAATTTAATATCACAGGCTCACCCGATCCCGTTGAAACAATTCACCGAATAATAACATTGACATTATTGGAACAGTAGGTACTCCGCTCTCAATCGTGTGATGTTTTATACAAATAAACCTTTCTTGTGAATCAGTCTATATATTAGTTGCTTGTTTGTCCTGCTTTCAAAACAGAACAACAAATCGACTTGATTTTTTGCACAGAGATAGTGTATTTCTATCTTTATGTCTTCTTTAGAAAAACAGTTATAATAATATACACAATCTAGTATTAGTGGTATGACGTTACTTCCGTCATGTGACGGTCGAATTTTCTATGTCAACTCTCCATCCCGAAGGGGCTTCGCTTTATTAAGTTCTCTATTTTTTCAGGCATTGTATGGTTCCGTTGGCGCGGCTGGGACTACACACTTAAGAGGGCATCAATGATGATCAAACCTAAACCCAATACGTGAAGTGCAATAGAGAAAATTTTTATTTATTAATATTCGGTTCACCCATTACTTTGATTCTAAAAAAATATATTCCATTGATAACTGTGTTGTGATATAAAAAATACCTTCAAAGATACGTTTTGTTTTGCTTAGCTTCATTGAATTAGTCAATTGGTCATATAATTTATAACCTTTGATTTGCTGGTTTTGTTCTCCCACCGTCCGCCTCTCACATCTGTATTCCAGCATAGCAATGGAGTACTATTTATTTGAATGATTGTAATGTGTTTAGAACTCTTTACGTCTTAACTTTACCTACAGAATTCTAAACTATGTGAATCTAATGCATGTTTTTGTGAATATGCAATGATCACACAAATAACAGTAAAAATAATCTCTGTAATGGTGAATACCGCTACATAAACAAATGTAAATTAAAGTGAATTTAAGATTGTGTATATAAAAAATCATTCGCCTATCATCTTTTATATAATGTATGTATTATTATAATTCATATTTTTATTTTATTTTTGTAAATAAGAACATTTTATTGAAACATGTGCCACAAGGAAGAGGCCAAATTCATTAATTTATTTTCATGTACACAAACTGTTGTAAATCAACACATTTTCTACGTAATTGTAAGTTAATAATTTTAAGGTCAAATCTAAATATTAAGATGTAAATATTAAACATAATTATGTATACCACAATAAAATTAGTAATTTCACTTTTTATATTGACTGGTTTTCTTTTCAATTCATTTGTCTTCCGTTGGGTACCCTGGGGCCGGCAACGGTTCCCGGGAGCTGTAAGGAAAGTTTTTTGTTTTTTTTTTCGTTTTCCAGATTTTGTAATATTAGTAAAGAAAAAGATACCTAACCTATGCCCATATGAAGTAGGTATGTATGCAGCTTTTTTTTTGAATTGGTCCAGTAGTTTTCAAATTTATTTTTTACAAACAAACTCACACTCTCTCTTTGTAGTGTATAGAAATTTTAATAAAAATATTTTTTCACATCTCTCCAGTAGTTTTCAAGTTTACTTCATAAAGTGGCCACACATTCGTCCAATCTCCGGCGGGTCGCCGTACGGTTCACCGAAATCGACCACCGCCTCGTCCAATTCTTGTACGCGCGGCCCACCATCCGTTTTCAAATCGTTGTATTTGGGGTTGATTTCAATGACCGGAACGATCTGTCACACACACACACATCCACACGCCTTTGTTTAATCGAATCTTGTGTGTCTGTGTGGCATGTCATCTAGATTGTATGATATACATTGCTAATCTTCAATCTCGATCATACGGCGGCCGGACCGAAAATTTTCTGTGAGATACCGGACCAGTGCGTGGGCTACTTTACAAAGAAACACAGCCTCTTTAGAATATTAGTATACCTACATAGTATGGGTATAAGATACCTACTGTTTCGCTACAAAGGAGTGATTTTGCAGAGGTACACAGCTGCGATTTTGAGGTAAAGTGTATTTTTTTCATGTCTTATTTTGTAAAATTTCTAAATAAGAGTTTTAAAAATATTAATGTTAAGTTTTGCAAATGTAAAATAGGTTAAAAACGTAAATTATTATGTAAAATTGTTAATATAACATCGTTTAAGAATTTTAAATGACAACTTATTTAAAAAAACTTGCAAAGTTTGTTTACCTAATAAGACAGTTAAAAAAAACACTTTTAGTCTAAACTAACCTAACTGTTTCCTTTTGCAAAAGCGATTCGCTTCTGGTACGTCGCCGGCCGCTGCCGCGGCACGCTCGCTTTGCTCGCTCAACTCGTGCGTTGTTTATCATACTCCAACCTAACCTAACCTGCTTTAGTTTAATTTTTTATCATTACATCAATGTACGAAAAGGGAACTGCTACACTGACAAAACGTTATTCGTGTAATAGTTGTTTGGCCTAGTGAAAGATTTGACAAATGATAAATGCCCTAAACGTTTTATGTCATTATAATAATCAGCTTAAAATTCTTCCAAATGAAATGTTGTCATACAAAAATTTGATAAACGTTAGTTGTCAAAGTGAAAAATAGGTGAAACATTGGTTGGCAAGTGATAATCGTCCAAACAATTTTCCGTGAAAAGGCAGGATACCCTGGACGATCCGTGTACGTTTTTCGCCTTCTCTTCATCTCTAAATTTGCGAATATTGCTACATATATCTTTTGGAATCCTAAATTTTTGTTAATTAAACATAAGCTATGTTTGATGCTGTTTTTTGCATTACATGAGTGTTACTTCGGAACAGACTCTTAGACATGTCTGACGAAAATCGGGTAAGCACTTTCAAAGATATTCAGGTTTCATCAGAGCCTGTGGGATCACTGTTTTAGTTACTTTAAGTACATGATATGTATATTATATGATAAGTGGTAAACCCAAGTACCCAGTAAAACCTACATATTTGATAGGTCGTTCATTTCAACATCATAAAAGATTTCTTTTCAAGCCAGTGAATATAAATTAGTTGATCTTTTTAAAGGTTCATTAATTGACAGGTTTTTTTAATTGTGAAACTAATTGATTGATTGAAGATTAATTGTTTTAAGACAATAGAAAGGCACAACTCACACTAAGGACGGCGATATTATTGCATATAAAAAACAATAGTTTTCTTTACTACATTTATTATGTATACTGAGTAAATACAAGAAAAGTGTTCATTAATACTACCAATCCTTAAATACTCATACAGAACAATTAGTTGATAATGTGTTAGGTTTTATCAAAAGTTGCAATTCAAAATGTTAATCGTCGCTTCCACTAAATCGTTCCGTTTGCAAATGGTGACCACATAGCGACAGTATTAAAAGTGGCCACACATTCGTCGGCGTGTCGCCGTACGGTCCATCGAAACCGACAACAGACTCGTACAATTCTTGTAAGCAACGGTCCGCCTAGCCAGGGGGGTTAGCATATTTTTGACGTAACATCTTTCGTTTTGGCCGAATGGCCTTGAACTGGCCAAAACGTTTATGGCCAAAACGAAATATGTTACGTTGGGAATATGGGAAATTTTCGGTGCGATGCCGGACCAATGTGTGGCTTACTTAAATCTATGGCCGTTTTTCCGTTACACACGACACGACACGACAGAAAACTCTCTCGCGTACACTGAGGTGTCGTTGCTTGAATCGTCGGTAGTGGAAAAATTTACGAACTACAGTCCGTGCCGTTTGTTGTTTGTTTTGTTTTACAACCGTAAAACGTATCGTGTCGTGAATAGTGGAAAAACGCACTAAAGGTAAACAGTATACATTATGCACGAGTATTTATGGATAACATCAAGATTAAAGTTTAAAGTACATCGATCACAAAACATATTACGACAATAATGTACGGGGCTTACCCTTTTCAATTTTCATCTTTTAAAGACTTATCATCACATCCCACATTAGGCCATGTAGCGGCTCTCAATGGTTTCCTGTCGTTATCACAACTCCTAAAATATCCTCAATACCCAAAGAATTAGATAAGCTCCGTAGCAATGTTATATTTAAATACATAAGTAAACATCAAGCACATGTAGTTATAAACCTACTAAAAATCGATGTATAAATGCAGTGTCACTGAATAATAATTATACAACAAGATTATGTACTCAGATGGACGTATTAAAGTATAATGCAAAATATTAAATACGTATAATAAAATATAGCTATGGGGACATAAAATTAATATTTACTAAATAATATTATAAAATAATTAATTATACCCAATTAAGAGGCAGGTACGGAAGGACGGTTTGTAATAGTTTTAATAAAGGACACCTGTGCTTTTAAACAACTTCTAATACAACAAAGTAATACATAGACATATTACATACATCGATTATACATACGTCTATATTTCCACCAGGGGGGCTAGCATGGCTAGATCCTACTTCGGTATTATAACGTTTTTAATTTTTATGTGAAGCCGAGACGGCTACCGTTTATTTTAAAGATTTGGTTATTTTCATATTTTAAATCTACCGTCAGAACTATTTTGCTACATTAAACATTTCTTAAAATAATTCAATCTTTAAAATATTAAAAAATATAAAAAAAACGTCAAAATAGTCTTACAACACAGAGCGTTTCCCGCCGTCTACAAATGCGGCGCTGCGCGCTGTCCGCGAGTAAGGCAAGTGCTAATATACCATACATATAGCATACCATGCTATCCGCCCAGGTGTTGTTGTAAAATTTATATTATTAGATACTTATATACTAACAGAGAGTGTGTACAACATTTATGTATTTAATTCAAACATCGTTCTTTATTTATGAAATTGCCGGCTTAGCTGTGTTATACTGAGATTCTCTGTAATGGACGTACTTACTTGCGATTATCGAATCGTCTTTGTAATTTTATAAAATCGAATCGGTTATAATTAAAGCTATAATGTTACTAAATAGTTTACGGCTAATTTTAGTGATTTACATTCTGTTTGACGACAATACATAATCCTAGAGAATATCGAACTGTTACTACCTGTTTTGTCGTCAATATTGCGACCCATTATTGGTATTCAGATCTGAACATTTCTTCTTTTTTTTTCTTCACGGGTTAAGTGCTACTGTTTCAGGGTTCAATAATCTTTAGCAGCCGAGTCTATTTCACATTGTATTAGTAAAATTGCACGAATTTTTTTTATTGCATACAAAACGGCAATTTCATTCGTAAAGGTATGATATCATGTTACTGTCCCCAATCAGACCCAGAACAAATTTATCATCACTTATTTTATTTCGTATGCAGAATTGAAAATACTACAAGCACATATAGATAAAGGAAGGGTATACCTTTAGTCACTCACAACATGTAATCACATTACATTGTAACGTTGACATGCGTTAAATGTTAATCGAGCTTGACTACGTAGGTATACACGACATAGAACATGAATTTAGGAAATTTAGCAAACATTAGAACTTCCGGGCAGTTATAATGCCAGTGACCCCAACATCAATACTAAACTACATACTTTAATTATTCCATCATTTCGTCATTTTCTTTTAATATTTTTTACTATATCATAATATTATGAGTGTAGGTAGTATATGACATAAACATAAGTGTGTAAGGGTAGCAATTTGCATCCGTGTTTGCATAGCGTCAGGTAATGAAAAATAAGATAATTAATTAACAATATTAAAAAGAGGTTCAGGAAAAACCCTGCGTTTGACTAATGTATTATTAAAATACTTAGCGTAAAATTTCGAGATCCCTGATCGCCATTTTATATAAAGTATTTAATAAATAACAATTTATAATAATGATATTATTAAATAAATCTTAGTTCACAAGAGTTCACTAAGATTTCTTAACTTTATGCTGCTAACCGAGGTTAGTGCCTCGCGATACAGTTTTATGTTGAATAGAAAATTTAATTCTCAATATATCTCCACACGAAAAGTCCATAGAAGATGAATCTAGTTCACGTTATATGGAACCAAATTAATTACAAACTAATACACTTAGTTTCTGACAAAATTACTTGAGCAGGATGACAGACTTGGTAATTCTAGAAGGTCCTGAATACTTAAACGTGAATTGACAAGGATACATAGAAAATATTACAGGTTTTAATCAAGTTCTTCGTCTGAAGAACTACTACCGCACATGAAGTCGGAATAGGTTCTGGTCTTGTATGAACCTCCGGTGTAACCTTTTTCGGTTTGGCGGATCAGGCCCGCTGTAATCGGGTATCGACCTCTTGAGTCTCTCAATGGGGGAGTAGTAGAGGTCGATGAGGAAGCTTCATGCTAGGATGATACTTTATTGGGCTTACCGGACGGTTTCTTGGCGGTGCTTGAAGTGCTAGGCTTAGCCTCTGGCTCTGGTTTACTGAGCTTCCTAAAAGCTCCTCTAGGCGACTCAATCACTCTAGCAGCCCTCAAAGCTTCATTAATTGTATTATATGTTCCGGGTGTTTCGGCGATACCTCTGGGTTGACGTGATCGACTAGCTCGGGCGGAAGAAATAGTAGCTGTAGGACCAGTAGATGATGCAACGGCACGAGGACTTACAAACGCGGCTCCCCTCCTAGGCCTAGCATACTTGTCAGATAAACGATTATTTTGTCGAGGATACATGTCGGAAAACCTATTGCTAAGACCAGCACACAATAAAGAAGAACGGATCTTGGTCATATCTCTCATGACCGAAGGACTTATATTAAGACCAGCAGATATGTCAGAAAACGGTGTAGTAGATCCAGCGTACGTGTCCGAAGGACTCTCACATACGGAAGAAATTGTAACTGGTTCAGTATCAGTGTGAACGCACATTTTAAAGTCGTCCGAACCTCCACCTTGTGTTGCATCCCTAGATGTAGCGGCTATATCAAGACTTGTGGTATGCATTACGTTTTGGAATCTTTGTGTTGCATCCGTAGATAGAGTAGCTACATCAATACCTATGGGTTGCATTACGCTATAGGATATGTTATTACCTGCGCATATATGATCGTACTCGCCAGGAGTAGATGTCGGTATTTGGATTGTGAGAGGAACTATAGCTGCTTCAGATGTACCAGCTAATACTGTTTGGGAAATTTCAATCATATCTATGTCGCTCGGGGGTTGATTAATGTTAGATTGTTGAGCAGTCGTAATTGGTTTAGATCTCTTTATAAGTGAAGCCTTTGAAGCTTTTCCCTTGTTTCTCTTTTTTTGCACTACATTTACATCTGTGTTTATATTCGTGTTGGGTTCAACCTCACTAGCCTCTTTAAAATCAGCATTTCCATTATTATCAAAATTTATATTTGGGTTGTTACTATATATGTCGTCATTGCTATTAATATGTTGTTGAGGTTGTGGTTGAGGTTCTTGTTGAGAGGGAGCTGAACAAGCTTGTTGTTGCTTGTGTTCCGATTGATCATTAGATTCTTTAGTATAATATACTTTGTAAAAACTAACTTCTGCTTGTCCACAGCGACTTGCTCTCTCTTTTTCATTTTTTGTAAATTTTTCGTGTTCATATATAACCAATTTTCTGATTTGATCGATCTCGTTATCTAATTCCGTACCATCTATTATAGAAGACAAATCGCTAATCAGTCTCGTATAGAGCATTGCCCTGTCAGTCACAACTGCCATTAGGTTGAACCGAATTTCATGTTCCGGATAACTGAAATACATTTACTTATTTAATAAAAATTTAAGTATGGAATCGTACAGCTTATCGCACAGATCAACAACGAGATAATCTTCGAAGCGCAAGAATTTGAATCGAGCAGCGTTTCTATACGATTAATTAGGTAGGAGTAGGGGTAGTGGTAGTGGTAGGAGTTGGAGTAGTGGTAGGGGTTGGAGTAGAGGTAGTGGTAGGGGTAGGGGTATTGGTAGGGGTTGGGTTAGTGGTAGTGGTAGGGGTTGGAGTAGAGGTAGTGATAGGGTAGTGGTAGGAGTAGAGGTAGGAAGCTAGAGATCCGTCAAAATAAAATTCTTAGATATAAAAAAAAGAATGAAATTAATACATTGACACAAAATGTAACTGACAAGCCATATGTAAACTTACGAAGCAATTTTACTTCTGATACGAGATAGGGCAACATCAATCCAGTCTCGTTCTATTACCTCACCATGGTCAATAGGCCCATCTAAAAATCCGTCTAATTCATATAATCTATCATTAAATGGCACGAATGAGATGTAGTGGTAGTTTTCACTCTCCTAAAATCAGAAAAAGACATTATAAAACTTGAAATTTATTTTTATTTAATTGTCAATTGTTTGCTACATTCACACTCATTGCGTTTGAACGTTTAACAGTTCGTATCGGTCGGCATCTATCGATCAAAAAATGTAATTATTAATTTCTTAGTGCACACTGCACAGTCGGTTCGATCGAAACGTTTATCCAGTTTTCAGTTTGTTCAGTGAGTTTTATGAGAAGTGTTTGTTCGTCGCAGTTAGTTTACCGCGAAGATCTAATATTTTCAAACATAGCCGTAATGCAATTAGTGCATAGTGCGAATCAATCCACTGCAGAAGAACGAGAAATCGCATGAGAAGAGCGCCGGTTAGTGTGGCCCGATTTCGTGCTTCTCAAACACAAGAGCAAAGAGAGGCAGCGGCTCGGTTGACAATAAGAAATCGTACAGCTTATCGTACAGATCAACAACGAGATAATTTTCGACGCGCAAGAAGAAATGCTTTAAGTATTGATTTGAATCGAGCAGCGTTTCTATACGATTAATTAGGTAGGAGTAGGGGTAGTGGTAGTGGTAGTTGTTGGAGTACTGGTAGGGGTTGGAGTAGTGGTAGGGGTTGGAGTAGTGGTAGGGGTTGGAGTAGAGGTAGTGGTAGGGGTAGGGGTAGTGAAAGGGGTTGAAGTAGAAGTATTGGTAGGGGTTGGGTTAGTGGTAGTGGTAGGGGTTGGAGTAGAGGTAATGATAGGGGTTGGAGTAGGGTAGTGGGAGGTAGTGGTAGGAGTAGAGGTAGTGGTAGGAGTAGAGGTAGGGGTAGTAGTTGTGGTAAATGTTTCCCTTAAACCTGTATCAAAGTTAATTATTAATAGGCCATTTTGGAGATTATGTTTCCCTCTAATGACGAAAAATATACAAACTAATAAATGTTTCTTTTTTTTACCTATTTATTTATTTATTTATTTTTTGTAAAAGACGATATCAGTTGAACTATGACAACAACACCACTAACGGTGCGAAGTATTCGCACGGGGCATCTATTTAATTATATTACTGAAACAAAACATTACTTATGTATTTACCTTTAAATCAGTCTTCTTACGGTTATCTGCCCAATGTGCAACAAAGTTGTGAGCATTTCTGCAAAACTCATCCTGACTTAGGACAATTCCGCGAAACTCGGGGTTGAGACCCATTGAAAAGTCTTTTAGGCGTTCTAATTCTCGGCCATGCATGACATCCGGATGATAGCAGTTCAATAAAATAGCCAAAAGTGCTTGCGTCGCGTTGATGTTACGTATATTCTGAGAAAAGGCATAAGAACTTTATAAATCCTAATCCTTACTAATATTATAAATGCGAAGGTGCGTTTGTTTGTTTGTTTGTCCTTATTTTAGGTTACAACTGAGCAACGGACCGACGACGTGCAATAAGCACAGGAATAGCCGGAGGACCGAAAATTTTTATTCCGGAAATCGTTTTGAATAATGTCTTATGTCACATTTGTAAAATGTTCACGGGAGAAGCCGGGGCGGAAAGCTAGTTACATTTCATTACATTAAATACCATAGAGTTAATTAGTGGAAGGTAAAATAATTTTACAATATAAAGAACAATTTCGTATTAATTACCTGTCGCCCAAAGTAGAGGGTATCCAACCGGTAATCCTCAACAACTGGATTATCGGGTTCCCCTTGATATTTGTATTTGAAAGATAATATCAGTCCATGCACGGGGCTGGAAGACATAAATGGTGTGAAAGATGGTGATGTGGTTTTTTTGCTAGCATAGCAAAACCCAATTCTTGAGGAAGGTTATAGGCTATATAACATCACGATACGACCCAAAGGAGCCGAGCAGTAACTATAAACATTGGTGCAACCGCAAGGCATCGCTAGTAGAATTGTACGGTATACGCAACCTGAATGAAAACACCGCACGATCTTTGGGTACTTTCCGTCTAGCTTTTAGGTGGTCTGCGCGGTCGTGATAGGATACCTGGTGGGTCTAGAGCTGACCTCAAAATAGAGGAACACCTCAACCCACTAAATCCCTGTAGGTACAGGTAGGAAACAGAAAGAGCTGGTAACAGATAGCTAAGTAGAGACTTACGGTTCACTGCCTCACTTGCGACCCACGTAGCTCAGCTGCCCAGCTGCCATTCCTAAGGGATCACGTCACCTCGCCCTATTGGTTTGCACACACACACACACACGGAAGCGCGGGGCTAGCCCAACTACGAACGCTCTCCGACGCTCGGTGACTCCTTCGCTTAAATCGAGACAGACTACGGCGTCCACTCGCTTCAGTGTTCGGAACACGACACACACGTAACTAGCGTTTGATTGCCAATTAGTATTTTCTCGATTAGGAGATAAAAGAAGGTAAAAAGACGGATTCAGGGACGTTACCAAGTCCCGACAATAATATATAAAGAAAAGTCCTGAATCACTCACTTACTCACTGACTCATCAATGCCCAGCCCAAACTCTTAGACCTAGAAAGCTGAAATTTTGCACAGGGGTTCCTTTTATGATGTATACAAGAGGAAAGGAAGGATATTTCAAAAGTCAACCACTAAGGAGAAGAAATTGGGTGTAAACTTTTGTATTGAAAATTGTATTCCCTATGTATATCAACTTGGAATAAATGCTCTTCAAAACAAATAATAAACACGTGTTTTAGATTTTTTCAAAACAAACCTTAAGGGGGGTGCAACGGGGTTGCAAGTTTGTATGGAGAAAAATATTGTTTTGGTTGGATCTACTTGAAACTTCGTTAAAGGATCTTTATCAGTCTTTCGATTAATACTATTGGCAGCGTTGTGTCGTTTCATTGTACGAAGTTATATTGATTTCAAAGGTCAAATTAAAATGTATTTTAGAAAAACTGCTGAGGAAATGTTCGGAAGAGAAAGGCAGAGGTCAGGGATGAGATAAGCATTAGAAAAAGAGGTAAGTGTAGAAAGAATAAGAAAAGTAGAAAGATGGATATTATGCATGAGAGAAAAGAGAGAGAGAGAGAGAGAGAGAGAGACAGTGGATGTACGACAAGATAATGGAATCATAATAATAATGACAGAGCATAATTTGCAGGAGACGGCATATTTCGGCAGAGAGGGAAAGGAGAAGAAAGAGTAGTGCAATGGATAATTAAAATATTCGAACTGAGAAATAATAAAGACGGAAAGCAAAGGAAGTGTCATCAAAATTGTCAATATATTGTAACCCCTTTTTTCCGCTTAGGGGTTAAATTTTGAAAAACGACGAAATACGTGTTTTGTACATTGTGTCGAAGAGCATTATTGTCAAGTTTCAAGTGTATTGAAACCCGCTTTTACCCCCTTTGAAGTCGAATTTCGGTAAAGGCTGAAATACGTCGCACGCTTAATCCAATATTCTCTTACACTCACATTTTAATGTCATCTATTTTGAAACGTGGAATTACATTATAGTGACGCTGACACTGGTCTAAAAATTCCAAAAATTAACGATAGTTAACGCAAACAATTTTTAAGTGTTTACCTGTAATGTTAGTGATTCAGACAAATTTCCACTATTTCCAGTCATTATTACATGTAATTTTTTATTTCCTTTATTGGAAAAGTGAAAGTTCGAGTTTATAATCAAATTTCAACGGCATCGCAAGTAAGTGACAATTAAAATCAAAAGGCATTTAAAAATATAAATAAAATGGGTAGGTACCCTGGAACCGTAACACGGTTTCGGGAGCTGTAAGGCAACCCGTGTAGAAAAAATAATTGCACTTGATTCAAGATGCAAAATTTACCCAAAATTTTTACATCAACAATAAATAAATTCTGTTTAATTAGGTACAGTGCTTATATTCATACTCGTAAAGATGTTTTTTTTCGTAATATAGCTTTTATAGTGACAGTGTCGGTTTAAGCGTGCGACGTATTTAATTATTTTTATTGTAAATATTTATGCTAAGTTTCAAGTTTTAATAAAAACATATTTTGCCCCTAAAAAATTTAATACATGAATATCAGGAAATCCCTTCTGGCCTGCAATAAAAAATGAACACCATCTCCAAATTTTAAATTCGTATGAAGCTAACAACACGCGAGATTTTTGGTCTAATGTCAATCACCGTGCAATGTGCATAGTGTTCATTCATTCATCATTAATCATAAGTAAGATAACATAACATTTTTTTTCTAGGAGCATGAAAGTTGTATTCTTCTGCAATTCTATCAGGGATGTCCGTGATTGCTGAAAATACTATTCCATAATATTTGAATTTGAATCACTTACCTTATTTCCGTATATAGATACCTGCATACAGCAGCCATTTTAGAGAGATTCTAAAATTGAGAAAGAAAGGATGGTGAAATGAAGGGAGAATAAGGAGGAAGGTATCCTCGACTTTGTATGGAATGGAAATGGAAGGAATGGTTCTTATTTAAACATGTTGAGTTATAAATCGATTAGAAAACGCATATGTAGCGTATGTCGCGGATGTACAGATCGCGAGCGTAAGCTGGCGGCATGTCCTCTGTTTGAATTACCTCAAACTAGTAAACAGCTGCTTATCCAGAGTCCATATGTCCTCAACCTGCAGGCCAGTGACCCCTAAAATGATAAAGGTCATATCAGTATTTCAAAAAGTAGTTAGCTACATAATAATATTAATTTTAATTAATAATTGTAGTTTATGAAACGGGTTCATAATAGGGGTAATTAAAACACATAGCATCCACGAGTGTTTTAATTCCAAGTTATGTGCCCGATCATAAACTACTTTATCTAATCCCATGCAATAGTACAAAACAAATTGAACCAAGATATTTTTCTTAATCGACAAATTGGCAGCAAACCGCGCTCACTTACCGCGCATGCGCGTTAACTGTCAAGTGACAGGCACATGCGCGTGTCGATATTTTCATTAAGAGTTTAATAAGACATATCCTCTGTCCTTTCTGCATTTAAAAAAAAAACATTAAGATATCGTTTTTACAGACGCGTGATATAAAACATATCATTATGAAGTATAATTTGATTTTGTAATAGAGACTTTACGATATAAGATTAGATAAAATATATCAGTGCGCGTTTCAAAAAATATATCAAAGTGCTCTAAAATAATTATATAATAATAAAATAGTAATATTTATTACTTATATAAAATGAAAATTGTAAATATTATCTTTATGTATTCTACACAACATGCTCATATTTGTATTATTACCTGTTTAGCTATATAATGAACAATTGATAACATGAAATCTAACTGTCATCACAATTAGATAAATAAACTTTACAAAAAAAAATGTTTTCTTTTTATATAAATTTGTAAAAATATAATTGAAATAAATTAATAATAATAACTTAATATAAACTGCACTTACAAGAAAATATTTAAATTAAATTAATAATCATTTAATATAAGTAGTAAAAAGAAATTACCCAAAAGTCTGATGAGAGTGGTAAAGGCCGCTGAGTCACTCTCCACTATACCCCATTCTGGGGTCCCTGCCATGTCGAGCGGCTAAAACACAAGTAGCCTTTACAAAAAAAATTAACTAAATAAATCCATCCGTATGTAAACTATATTTGAAAGGCTCAAGGTACGTCCGTTAGTCACAAAGGAAAAACAGCTAATAAACCGAGAGTCTGGAATCAATAAAGTGCACTTGCGCTGCGCATCTTTCCTCCCTCCCCGGCTGCACAAATATGGGACCGAACCTAGATGACCTAAAATTGTAAAAATCGATACAGCTCTCGGCTAGAATCCCGGGCGATGAATACTTATAAAATTCAAAGGTTTCATATAAAAATATCTTGATAAATTTAATATTGTTAAAGCGACGTACTGTCTCTAATGTACAATTTAAATACTAATGAACAAATAACATAGAAATTATGTTTAAATCAAAGTTATGGATTTCAAAACTATGAGATAAAACCTTTTATATTTAACACATTTCACATTTGTTTAACACAAAAATCACTGCTTAACACACAATTTTAACGCAACAGGTCTAACTACAAAGATGTAAATTCAGTTCCTCTATTCTCTCTCTCTAGTGTTGTGGCGATTTTCTTCTGAATAATCGAATACTATACGTACTAACACGATATCGACTTATAGTTTTATTCGATACATTGGTAGATTCAATTGATTGATTCAAATTCTTTAGTACTATGAAAGTAAAGTTAAGTCCCAAACAATCGTTCTCGCGCTTCACTATCACTATCACTACATAGTATAAAACAAAGTCACTTTCTCTGTCCCTATATCCCTATGTATGCTTAAATATTTAAAACTACGCAACGGATTTTGATGCGGTTTCTTTTAATAGATAGAGTGATTCAAGAGGAAGGTTTATATGTATATAACATGCATAATATAGTAGAGAAACACTGATAATTTTAGAGGTATCTAATGTGATGTCGTAAATAAACACATTTTTTGCGCTTACATTGCAAACGCTGGTTGAACCCTACGAGATAGATCAAAATAATATACTACAGTATTGTACACCTTAAGAAGGTCTACAAAAAAGTCAGCAATGGTATATGTCTATCTCTTAGGGATAACCCACAATAACCATTTTTTATCCTTTACTTTTTACGAGAAATAATATAGCCAAAGTTAGTGGTAGGGGTAGGGGTAGTGCAGGCAAGTCAACGTTTGGGCAGGACAACGTCTGCCGGGTCCGCTAGTTATATTATATATTAAAGCTATATTCAAGGTATGCATGCACTCTGGCGTCACGCGGCAAGCGATATGAACCAAATTTTTTTTTTACTTTCTGTTTGCAAAAAATGATTTAAAACCATATTTATGAATTACTACGTGAAAACTAGAGGGAGAGGGAGGGGGTCTTGGCATATACTACGTGTGGTCACCGAGGGGGTAAAAATTTGTAACAAATGGGTCACGTAGTACGTTATGTTCGTTCGTGTTCGGGTGCCGAAAGGCTACAGGTAAAGAAAAAAAATTTAATCGTTCTTTTAAAACAATAATTGCCTTTTAAAAAAGTGTACGAACTTAAAAAATTATGCTGTGTGCTTTCCGAAAGCAAATGCATAAGTCACTATAAAAAAAGACCCAAATCGCTTCAAGTATGCCTATAAAATTTGAAGAGTTTCGATTTTTCCAGGATCCCATCATCAGATGCTGACCTGATGACCTGGAAAGTATACCCTTTCAAACAAAAATAATTCCAAATCGGTCCAGGCGTCTTCAAGTAATCGGGGAACATACAAAAAAAAAAGATTCCGACGAATTGAGAACCTCCTCCTCCTTTTTTTTTAAGTCGGTTAAAAATAAAGAAGAAACCCAAAATTTTAATTCAACAGATAAGACCACCTTCGAAATAATCTTATGAGGAATATTCAGACAAATTCAGATAGACATTTCGTAGAGTTGCAGTTGTGACTACGAACACGACAATATGCGGTACATTATTCTAGTTGAGACAATCCTAACGGAACCTGATTTTAGGGTTGATTGATTATATTAGCCAAATGAGGAAAACCGAGCCCTTATATTATGCTAACTGGATGCTGTCTCACTGAAAGCCATACCGCCACAATGTTTTTACAGTCTTGGAAGGCCCGATATCTTTGTCTAACAAGTATTGCTACATTTGCAATATTGATATATACAAATATTTGCAGTGTTATTAAAGCTCTATAATCATGAAAGAAACGTTGCGTTCTTTCCTTTCTTACACACTTAAAAGCACAATTCACTAAGTGTCAAAAAATCAACTAACTGCCCTCACTAGCGTCGCAACCATCCCCTTCGTTAAATGCGCTTTATTCCCGTTAAAAAATAAACATAATTATACTATATAAAGCTCGATTACCACTGACTCACTCACTCACTCACTGACAGAATTGTTCTCCCAGAAAGAGTTGTGATGGGGGAAAACTTTTGGTGGGATCGTATAGAGGGGGTCCCGGTGAGTACCAGAAAAATCCGAAACCCCCCTTTTTCGCCCCCCCCCCCTTTTTTTTTTTATCTCGAGAAGTATAAATCGGATGGGGTAGGTGTCGAAACTAATAATGTTTAGGATCTGTTCCTATTAGCGAATCCATTAAAAAAAATGATCTCCCATACAAAAAAAAAAACTCCCATACATTTTTTTTTGTTTTTTATCTCGGAAACTACAAATCAGAGGGGGTAGGTGCCGAAACTAATAATGTTCAGGATCTGTTTCTATTAGTGAATCCATTAAAAAAAAAATTCTCCCATACAAAAAAAACTCCCATACAAATTTTCATACATTTTTTCTTTTTTTTTGTTTTCCCAGAAATAGTTGTGATGGGGGGAAACTTTTGGTAAGATCGTATAGAGGGGGTCCCAGTGAAAACCAGAAAAATCCGAAACCCCCCTTTTTCGCCCCCTTATTTTTTTTGTTTTTTATCACGGAAACTACAAATCGGAGGGGGTAGGTGCCGAAAGTAATAATGTTCAGGATCTGTTTCTATTAGTGAATCCATTAAAAAAAAAATCTCCCATACAAAAAAAGTCCCATACAAATTTTCATACATTTTTTCTTTTTTTTTTTTCCTATGGACTGGGATTTGATTTCTACCCCTTTCCACTTTCCCCGTACCCCCCCCCCCCTCCCATAAAATAATTTTAAACTCGCGAGCGAAGCGAGCGATGCCGCGGCAGCGGCCGGAGAAGTGTCATTTTTTTTCGCCCCCCTTTTTTTTTGTTTTTTATCTCGGAAACTACAAATCGGAGGGGGTACGTGCCAAAACTAATATTGTTCAGGATCTGTTCCTATTAGCGAATCTGTTAAAAAAATATTCTCCCATACAAAAAAAAAAACTCCCATACATTTTTTTTGTTTTTTATTTTTTGCAATCGAACAGCGGTAGTGGTAGTGGTAGGTGTTGGAGTAGGGGTAGTTTTAGTGGTAGTGGTAGGAGTAGGGATAGTGGTAGTGGTAGAGGTAGTGGTAGGAGTTGGAGTAGGGGTAGTGGTAGTGGTAGGAGTAGAGATAGTGGTAGTGGTAGGGGTAGAGGTAGGGTTGGAGTAGGGGTTGGGGTAGGGGTAGTGGTAGGGTTTGGAATAGAGGTAGTGGTAGGGGTTGTAGTAGGGAGTAGGGTTAGTGGTAGTGGTAGGAGTAGGGATAGAGGTAGTGGTAGGGGTAGAGGTAGTGGTAGGGGTTGGAGTAGGGGTTGGGGTGGTGGTAGGGGTTGGAGTAGGGGTTGGGGTAGTTGTAGGGTTTGGAGTAGAGGTAGTGGTAGGGGTTGGAGTAGGGGTAGGGGTAGGAGTAGGAGTAGGGGTAGGAGTAGGAGTAGGGTTAGGAGTAGGGGTAGGGGTTGGAGTAGGGGTAGGGGTTGCAGTAGGGGTAGAGGTAGGGGTTGGAGTAGGGGTAGGGGTAGTGGGAGTAGTTGTGGTACGAGTAGGAATAGTTTATAGGTGGCGGGCTTATCGCTGACTTGTAGCATGTCTTCTTTGGTGTGGGCAGCAGTTGTCCCCTCACAGCAAACACGCGAGTTGCTTGCAACTCGCGCACTACACAACATACTAGTCTATATATATAAAAATGAAACCCGTTTTCCGTTGTCACGACATAACATGAAAACGGCTGAACCGATTTGGCTGATTTTAGTCTTAAAATATTCCTAGATATCCAGGGAAGGTTTTAAAGGTGAGACAATTCGAATAATTGCCGAAAAACCCCTAAAAACAGCCCTTTTCTTTTTCCCATAATAACAGAGTCAATTTGAACCTTATTGCTATTCAATAAAGTTAATTTTAAATTAAAAGCACTCATTGTTGTCTATGCAATGTAGATGTGTTCCTAATGTCACCGCACAAATTTAAAATTCGCGTGCGTGTTGGAGAATCTAATGTCGCGTTCCGACACTCAACAAAAGTGATAATATCGCGAACGCGACCAAATTGAATAGTCACAAAATGTAATTTAAGTAATTTAATAGATCATTAGTAGTACTGATTTTCAGTTTGGTCGGCTTCGCGAAACTTAATTTTGCCTAGGAGTAGGGGTAGGTGTAGTGGTAGGGTAGGGTTGGGTAGGGTAGGGTAGGGTAGGGTAGGGTAGGGTAGGGGTAGGGGTAGGGGTAGGAGTAGGAGTAGGAGTAGGGGTAGGTGTAGGGGTAGGGTAGGGTAGGGTAGGGGTAGGGGTAGGGGTAGGGGGTAGGGTAGGGGTAGGGTAGGGGTAGGGGTAGGGTAGGGGTAGGGGTAGTGCAGGCAAGCCAACGTTTGGGCAGGACAACGTCTGCCGAGTCCGCTAGTTTACAATAAATATTTACATTACAAAAAAAAGTTTGACATACTAGAAATATCAAAAAAATTACAATCCCAAACTGCAAAACATCTAATTCCAATATGTAAGATACTAGGGTCCATCTGGTAGGAACTAGGTCTGAAACTCTCACCCTAAAAGTAATTATACTGAGGGCGACCTCTGCGTATTATTTGTGCGTTCCGACACCAGAAGCAAGAAAATATCTAGTGCATAGAATCTAAGTTGATAATAATAAACTATTTTACATAATTATAGTAACATGACGTATTACTAATTCTGTTTTTGTAATTTACTAACGATTATCATAAAGAACATCCCTAGTCAGGTGGTATAACCTAATCGATGATATTTCACGCATGCGTTAAGAGCACCATGACGTGGCCGTTTCGTCTGGGCTTAATCTATATATAGAACTTATAGATTCATCCCCTATTTTCACGACTAGCTTTCCATATCGAATTTAACCTTGGAAATATTTGAAATGAAAAAATATAACAAACTGAATTTTTTCCGGTTTAGTCTAGTCGATTAGAGTAGAATGGAGCCTTTTATTAAATTCGGTTTTTTAATGGTTCTTTAGTTATTGAAGTTTAGTCAATTTCCGTCATCCAATCGAGCTGAAATGTTGAAAATAGAGACAAAGACGAAGGCTTGGATCTATTGAAATATTTGTGGACCTAGCTGTTCATATTATAAAAACTCAAATCCAATATATCTGGAAAGATGTAACATCGTATACCTAAGTAATATTTCAAAAGATTTTCTTTTTAGAAATGTAGAAAAAAAATCTGGTCAGCTTATACCTATTTATAACGGTAAAGTTCAAAGTCTCGTACCTATCTATTATTTTTTAAATCACAGACAGACATTTCAATTTGAAATTGTTGTCACAAATAGAATCGTCTCGTCTGGTAGGTACAGTCGATATCATTAATCCTTTCAAAAATAATATATCTAAGTATTGAAAAAGTTCATAAAAATATTGAAATAGCTACCTGTTAAAAATAATATGTGATCTAGCTGTGGCAACATACATTTTATACAAGTATCCTACAATATTATATAAACTATCCAGTATTCATAAATATCTACACATCTTGCATCTGTCAAAAATATGGCAAGTCTCAGTTAATCCTGGAAAGGTGAGTTTATTTATACAACATTTCCTTAGCACACAGATAGATAGAAAAAAAATGTCAAACTCAAAAAAATAACCGCAAAAATCACACTGAAAGCATTTTAAATAATAAAATATACTTAAGGAATAACAAACATGAAAATAACGTTACAGGAATAAAGTTGTGCTATTCAGGTTTGTGTGCGAGTGTTATTGACCCCAGCAAGAAGTGTAAAATATACAAAATTTACATTTTAAAATTTATATAAATCAGCTGTGAAATCTGACATACAGTACAACCGATACAACGCTAAACGTTACCATAGTAACTTCAACAGCTGTTTGCAGTACAACGAGAGGAAACCAATCATAAACCAAGCAGACTTTCATAAACCAATAAACAGGCCTCTGTCTACGCCACGAACAAATCAACGACATGAGCCTCAACTTGCCAGCTGATGAACAACAAAGTTGACAACAAACATTGAAAGTAAAGTGACAGTGTAAATAAATATTTTTATTTATTTTTATGTCTGCAGTTTTATATTATCATAGAACTCTAATTCAAAAGATGGTGCGCTCCAAATAAAAGTGCACATAATATTTATATCCAGGACGCTACAAATGCTTAGATTGTTAAATTAATTTTTTCTAGTTTTAGCTTATTTTAATTTTCCTATTTTTTTTATAATATTTTTGTGTGTAAATAATTTAAAGTTAAGTATCATATGTCGCAAGCACACACAAATAACCAGCCAAGCGATGACACAAATTGTGATGGTTTGGTGCAGTGTCAGTTATGTTCCCAGCCACGTTATTTTAAAGGTAAACATGGTCTCAATATTCACATTGGAAAGACACATAAAACAAAATTATTACCGACTTCAGTATCCACCACACCAATAGTACAAAACAATACCTCCTCCAACACATCCGATAATATAGAGGAGGTACTCGCTAAACTCAAAACATCAACCCCCATAGTAAAGAGAATTCCTCGTGGCGCTCGGGTTACAGTAGCGACTACTCTGACAAAATGTATCGAAACTGTAATCCGAGATAATAATAAAGTGAGTTGGGAACATTTATTGACATTTGCATATAAAACATTACAATTACAAGTATATTCAGAAAATAATAATCGCTGTTCCCTTACTCAAAAAATTAAGGAAAATTGTAAAATTCCACAAATATTATTTAGACAAAATACAAAACAAAATAAATTTATTAATAAAAAAAAACATATAAAAAAGTTGAAACTAAAGTAAATGATGGCGACCTTAAAGGAGCAGCACAATTATTATTTTCTGATGATGTCATCGCACCTGACTCCGCTGAAACCCTTTCGGCCCTCAAATCCAAACACCCGTCACCAGCTTCAAACCTTCACCTTCCAGATTCACCTCTTGCTTTAGATAGTCATCTTACCACCACCGAAGACTCAGTCCAGGCAGCCATATTAAGTTTTAAAAACGGATCTGCCGGAGGCCTCGATGGGTTGTCGCGTCAACATTTTAAAGACCTCATAAGCGGCACAACTGGAGACACCGGCATATCACTATTATGTTCACTAACAAAATTAATAAACCTTATGTTTTCAGGCCAAGTCAATGCAGATATTTTGGATGTCTTATACGGCGCAAATTTATGTGCCTTGAAAAAAAAAGACGGAGGCATAAGACCAATCGCAATTGGCTGCACTTTGCGTCGCATAGCATCCAAAATTTGCTGCAGAAACATTACACCCTTAATGCAAAAACTCCAACCTACACAATTAGGCCTCTGTTGTAATTAATTCCGTAGACAGGGGCACCATGCTGGCTCAAGTTAAAAAAGAAACACCTTTAATTTATAAATATGTCCATCAGTGTTACAGTGTACCATCAAAATTATTATACAAAAATCATGTCATTACCTCTGCAGTCGGATGTCAGCAGGGTGACCCTCTTGGACCGGCCATTTTCAGCTTATCCATTCATCCCTACATATCATCACTCACCTCCTCATTAAACATGTGGTATTTGGATGACGGCGCTATAGGAGGCGATGCGAATACTGTTCTGGACGATTTATCCAAATTGATACAAAATTTCAGCTCTATTGGATTAAATCTAATTTTTTTTAAATGTGAACTCGTCATCGCCGATCACGTAACGTATCCAAATCGTGTTAATTAACTCATTTAACGCCATAGCTCCTCAAATTAAAATTCTAAATAAAAATTCCCTTCGCCTTCTAGGTGCGCCAATATTCCAAGAATCCATACAATCACTTTTAGACGATCATACAAAATATTTTCATACTTCATTAGAACGATTACTTCAAATTAATATACATATAGCTATAACGATCATCCGATTTTGTTTGTTTGTCCCAAAATTCACATACATTTTAAGATGTAGTCCTTTATGGCAACATCATACATTACTGACATCAATAGACACTATCATAAAAAATACTCTTATAGAAATATTAAACTCTCCATTAAATGACAAAGCCTGGGCCCAAGCTTCACTCCCCATCCGTTTCGGTGGCTTGGGCATTAGAAAAATTTCACATGTCTCATTACCGGCATTTTTATCCTCCATCCACAGCACGCACACCTTAATAAATAAAATTTTACATACGTCTTCGGACGGTTTTAAGGTGTCGTGTTTGGAGGAGGCAATAAATGCCTGGAAATTGGCCTGTCCAAATCAAAATTTACCTATAAATACAAATTTACAGAAGCAATGGGACGAGACGCTCTGCAAAAATGTACAAAAAAAAAGACGCAAGTACTAAGCACGAACGTGCTCGTCTCCTTGCTGTGACAGAACGGGAGTCAGGATACTGGCTTCAATCTATTCCAAATTCTAAAATTGGTACTCAATTAGATAACATTACTTTTCGTCTTTCTGTGTGCTTACGACTCGGTATCAAAATTAATGAACCCCATCAATGTCGCTGCGGTCAAAATGTCGATTCTCTGGGACATCACGAACTATCATGTACGAAAAGTGCTGGTAGAATACCACGCCACGCCAGTCTTAATGATGTCATCCGTAGGGCCCTTGCCACTGTCCACGTGCCAGCTATATTAGAGAGGTATGACACTCGTGCCCTGGACGCAGGGAAGACCGTTAGTGTGGGACGCTAGCTGTGTCGATACATTGGCGGCTTCTCATGTCCAGGCTACATCTAATAACGCTGGTGCAGCAGCAACAACAGCTGAAAACCTCAAACGGCGTAAGTACGCAAACCTTGCACAAGATTACTTATTTGCACCGTTTGGGGTTGAAACCATGGGTCCGTTATATAAGGAACTATCATCACGTCTAATCGACATTTCAGGTGACAAGAGGGCTGGAGCATACCTTGGGCAACGTATTAGCATAGCTATACAGCGAGGAAACGCTGCTAGCCTTCTTGGCACTTTACCGCAGGACAGTGATTTCGAGAAGGTTTTCTACTTATGAGTATGTATCACTACATATTCATGATTAGAGAGCCACTCATGGGGTTCCCTGTGTTTAATTTTTAATTTTTATTGTATTTAAACTTTGTTTTATTATGTATTATATATTATGTAACATTTAGTTATATTGCACTCGAATTACATATGCGCAAACAGTTGATAGTTATTATTTTATATTGGATTGAGCCATATTTTTATGATTAAGAGTTTTATATAGCCATAATTTCCAAAAAGTTTTTATGCATATTTATTTTTTACTTTTTAGTTTTATATGATGGCGAAAACCGGAGTACTTGTGAGGAATAGTAAAACGAACCCAAACTCGATGGGGTTACGTCGTCATTTCGTTGAAAAATTCCTGTGGCCACCTTCAGGCTTCATCATCAGGACCCTGGACATTATCTAGAACCAGAGTACGAGCAGACGAGCCCAAACTCGATGGGGTTACATCGTTTAGTTACAGAGTTTCTGTGGCCACCTTCCGGCTCCATCATCAGATCAGATCCACGGTAGCAAATTATTTTATTGTCATCCGAATTACATACCATAATAGAAGTTGGTTACTTCCAAGATTTGTTTACATATACTTTGTTTGTTACAGGTGAAACTAATATAAAGAGTGTAAAAAATATTTTTCATAATATTTTAACTTTTTTTCTTTCTTTTCCGGTTGTTTTACAGCTCCCGGTTCCAGAGTACCTAGCGGAAGACCAAGTCTCCCTCTTCACATATTTATGGTGTTCATAATATTTGGAGCATTGCAAATTAATACAAATTTATGAACTCGACTGTACCTGCGCCTTCATGTCTGACTCTATAGGTACAATAATCTGAGACGGCTTAGGGTGGTTGAACTCAGGTTAAGGGTCATACAGGGCTCATCCCTTCAACTTATTACTCAAATAAATGAAAATGAGGTGTCTGTCTGTTATTTCTAGATGAATACCTTCACGGCATTTATGCCTTGCGGTATGGCCAGAGACATTATTAACAAAGTTAAATATATACCAGTAGTCCATATTAAACATAACAGGTGGCAAAACACTCTTTTACAGACGTAAGTAGGTATCTGTTATTTTAAGATGAATTGCGGACGATTTACGTGCCCTCTGAAGCACGAGGATTCGATTAGAGCAGATATTCTTGAAAAACATTGTTGTTTAGCATTTTTGACACAAGTTAGATATGAACTCGGGTCCTCCGGTTTCAAGACCGACGCTTTACCATTTACGCTATCGACTCCTTTTAATATTTACATACGATATAATAAGCTAAATATTCCTATGTCTGTCTGTTGGTTGAAAATAGACTGCGAAACGGCTGGTTGATTTTTTGATACCAACCCCATTGTGTTGAAAATGCTAAACACCAATTTTCTTTATAAATATGTGCTGATCTCTTCTGCTGTGCTTCGGAGGGCACGTAAAGCCGGTCCGCAAAAATAACAGATACTTAGTCTATTAAAAAGTAGAGCAACAGACTTGTCACCTGTTGTTTAATATGGACAAATGGCAAGAGGACACTGTTACTGGTGTCTCTGGCTTAACTTCAAGTTATAAAGACCGTGAAGATGTGTTTGTGTAATAAGTATTTCATGTAAAATCCAGTAATCGACTACGTGTAAATAAATGATTATAAAAAGCTCCATTAGCGTTTGTAAATGCTATTGGTTTTTAATAAAGATTATTTCATTATTCTGCTACCTACACGGTTTGGCAAGTTTGATTTCATAATGTTACATTGTGTTAGATTGTTTTGACGTGATTAGCAGCCCTCATACGTAGAGTTTTGTCTGCAGGAAACACTAACGCGCCAGAGTCTCAGTGTAATTGCGATCAGTGGGGTTAGGTTAGGTTAGGTTAGTTTGATTTCATAATGTTACATTGTGTTAGATTGTTTTGACGTGATTAGCAGCCCTCATACGTAGAGTTTTGTCTGCAGGAAACACTAACGCGCCAGAGTCTCAGTGTAATTGCGATCTGTTGGGTTAGGTTAGGTTAGGTTAGTTTGATTTAATAATGTTACATTGTGTTAGATTGTTTTGACGTGATTAGCAGCCCTCACACGTAGAGTTTTGTCTGCAGCCAAAGTCTCAGTGTAATTGCGATCTGTTGGGTTAGGTTAGGTTAGGTTAGTTTGATTTAATAATGTTACATTGTGTTAGATTGTTTTGACGTGATTAGCAGCCCTCACACGTAGAGTTTTGTCTGCAGGAAACACTAACGCGCCAGAGTCTCAGTGTAATTGCGATCCACTACCACTACCACTACCACTACCACTACCACTACCACTACCACTACCACTACCACTACCACTACCCCTACTCCAACCCCTACCACTACCGCTACCCTACCACTATCACTACTACTACCACTACCACTACACCTATCTCTACTCCTACCACTACCACTAGGGTACCCGGGTCGGGTATACCAGGGTATACAAGAGTTTTCGGATCCGGGTAATATTTGACGAAAATTTTATTTTTCTACCTAATCGGATTGTTCTCTTAACGCCTTAGTATTTTTAAAAGCTTATTTCACCTTCCGTCGGGCGCAATATTTGGTAAATCAAACGCGGTCGGGCGCAATCTCAGGCGCAATGCATAGATCTGACAGATTATGTATCAAGAGAGGTTTTTTTTCATTAAATAAGAAAAAAATAGAACATTAAAATAACAACGAAAATATTATTCAATGTTTATTAAACGTAGTAAGAACCAATAATATTATTTATTTATGACAAAAAAAAAGAAACAAACTTAACTGAGATTAAAAATAATTTTACAAAACAAAAAAAAATTAAGGTGTAAGATATTTTATATAAAATACTAGTCAGAATGACTGTCCTCATCATCAGCTTCATTTTCATTTACTTTTAATTGGAAACAGTTTTCGCATATTACCGTAACATGTTCTAAGCACAAACACTTATTGCAAAATTTTCAGTAGGTAGTATTTAGAATACCTTTGCTTTTTATTTTGAATGCAAATTGCACACCTTTTTCTTTTTGGTATAGCCGAAGTTCTATCTAAATCTTCAATATAATACCTAATGTTTTCAAAATTGTTAAGACGCTGAATGGAGCCAACGACCTTGAGAGATGGCACCGCCCCCACGCGGGTACACATACACACCAAACGACGTGGCTGCCACTAATAATATAGCATCAGGCTGCAGCCGGTACTGTCGGTACACGAGCGCTTACGCACACACGCGTGGAGTGCGTACATAAAATCTCGAAAATGAGAATATAGGAACTTGCTGAAAATTTTATTAAAAAATAGAACAGTATTACGATAGTATATTGCTAGATAAAAAATCTGTCAAAAGATCAGAATCATTGCATGTATTTTAGTACTGTTTCTAGACAGTAAAATATTTTTTTAGAGGTATATTCGTGATTTTTTTCTATCGAATCAATATAGTTGTATTATGTTTTGAACACAGTATCTTAATAACGCATAACCTCAAGAATATCATATATTTTTTTGATTATGGTCACTGCAGTGGCTCATGTACTTTTACGCATCATAAAACTCGCATTTAGCTCTATACATCCTCTTAAAGCGTGAATTTCGTAATATTATTTATATTATTTTTTGATAAATATTTGAATGAGCAAATAGCGACATAGATAATGTGAAGTTTTATTTACAATTGAAGATACCCGGGTACCCGGGTCTACCCGGATATTAAAAGAAAAAATATCCCCTACCCTGGTACGAAAAAAGTCCGGGTACGTGAAAACCCTAACTACCACTACCACTATCACTACCACTACCCCTACCCCTACTCCAACCACTACCACTACCGCTACTATCCTATGTCCGTCTCCTAGCTCTAAGCTACCTCCCTACCAATTTTCAGCCAAATCCGTTCTTTAGTTATAAATGGTGTAACTAACACGACTTTCTTTTATATATATAAATAAGAAAAGTATAATACAGCGCCAACTATTGACGTTTGCAAATACATTTTAGTACCTACATATGTAAAAAAACAAGATGACGCCACATATTCACAATTATAAATTATAATTATTTAGCTACCCCTACTCCTGTAACGTTGTGCTCATTTAGTAAATAAATGAGACCACTTTTTCTTAAAGAGGTTTGAATAGTTGCTAACCTCCTTGCAACAATAGTTGTTAACCTCCTTACAAAATAAGTTACTGACTACCTATAAATTAGAAATTTTTCAAAATAATCTGAATTTGGAACAGTGTCTTCTATTTGTTTATTTTCTACCATTTTTAGTCAATTCCGTTTTAGCTTTGATAAAGAGCACACCTATTTTATAAAATCAATAATGTAATACTGTGAACAAAATTCAACCAGCTGTTAAAATATATTATAAAAGAGCATGATATTTGTAAGTACCTACTATTTATGTTGTATTATGTTTAGATTCTATCATATCCTGTAAATCATTTACTTATTCATTTTATTTTTATTTTTCAGCGTGCTCTTTTACTCCCTCTTTTTACTCCATCTTTTTACTCCATCTTTTTACTGCCTCCTTTTACTCATTGTATTCCCTTTTATTCCTCGGTAACCTTTTCATTACTTAATTCCTTGTTACTGATTACTTTTATATCTTTACTTCATTTGAAAACTTGAAAATAAAACAATATGGAGTAAAACATTTATTTATTTATTGGGGCTAGTTTCCCTCTAAGCGACACTCCAACCCCTACCACTACCGCTACTATCCTATGTCCGTCTCCTGGCTCTAAGCTACCTCTCCACCAATTTTCAGCCAAATCGGTACAGCCGTTCTAGAGTTATAAATGGTGTAACTAACTGACTTTCTTTTATATATATATATAGATGGCAAACTGTTACAGCATTTAGAATTACAAATAACTCTATACGAGCTTGCAGTTCCGTATAGATACTTATAAATTAAAAGATGATAATATTTATGTATAATGCATGTCTAATAAACTACGTACTTACATTATTACGCCTTATTTCTCTTCGGGTATGTAGAGACTTAAGCTATTCACTCACCATTATACTGTCTCATAAATGTGAAATTTATGCTTATCTAGTCAAAAAATCTAAAGTATTCCCATTCCGGTCGCCGGATGATCTAGGCGGACCGTTCGTTACAAGAATTGGACGAGTCTGTGGTCGGTTTTGGTGGACCGTACGGCGGCGTGCCGGGGATTGGACGGATGTGTGGCCACCTTTATAATCTGCAGCCGAAAGCCTTAAATGACACAATATAGTGGTAACAAATTGAGATGAAATATTAAATATACTGTCATAGTTTAATGTGAAATAGTTTGTTAAAGCACATCAAACAAATAGGAAGTACAGAAACCATTTATTTAGAAAAACCAGGTTATAATGAACTAAATTCAGTTGAACTTTCTTTTATATTTATAAACATCTACATTTAAAATAATACGGATCGCCACTAATAGTATAATAGAGTTGTCTTGAAGCCGGCGAATCAGTTCTCTGTGGTACCAAAAATCCCACATCCAGCAATTCCGTAACCGACCAAGCTGCTGATTTCTGTAAAAATAATAATTAATTACTTATAAAAATGTATGACCAAACCAAGTAGACACGATAAAGATAAATGTATTAGTGGTGAAGAAGTGAGATATTCTGACACTTCACTTAAGTCGACGCATCACTGCGCAACGAACTCAGTTTTACGCGCGGCTTATTTTGTCCATATCTCTTTAGAAAAATGTGAGCGGGATGGACTACTATTAAAATCGATAAGGTAGCCAAGGATAAGATTTATTCCTTTATTAATATAAAAACCTTAAATCAAATCTAAAGATTAAAAATAACTAAATAAACCAGGTCCGCGTGGAATAGTGGCAAGAATACTGGCTGCATTTCCCCGCTGAATCGCGATGCTGATTCGTTGAGCGAGGAAGGAGCCAGCCCTCTTGTCACCAGAAGAGATGATCAGTCGAGGGGATACATCTTTAATAAAATTTTTGGCATTGGAACCCCACGGACCTAGAGTTTCTACACCAAACGGCACAAATTTGTAGTTTTCAATAATTGTTAGACTCTGCGATTTCCGCCGCAGCTCCCGCTTTGATTGCTGTTTCCCTGAGATGAAACGGGGCTAATGTGTCCACGCACGTAGCATCCCATACAAGGGCCCTTTTGATGGTATCATTGAGGGAGCTGTGGCGAGAAAGCCTGCCTGCACTTTTTATGCAGGAAAGTCCGTGAGTTCCAAATTGATCTACATCTTTTCCACACGGACATTTATGTTCGCAACATACTGGTGCTCCTAACCTTAGGCCTACACTAATTCTAAAAATTTCGTTATCCAAAAATGTACCGACGTTTCGAGATGGAAGAGCATGTAACCAGTGGCCAGATTCCTTTTCTGATGAAGCCAGAAGCCGAGCGCGGTCGTGATCACTGATTAAATTTTGTGTCAAACGTTTGTGTGTTAGTTGTCCTAATGGAGTGTGCCAAAGTTTTGGTTTATTTATTTCCTTCGTTAGGACAACTTAATTCCCAGGCTTCTATAGCCTCAGAAACATAGCTCATTTCACTAAGTTTGGAAATTTGAAAATTTCTGAGCAAAATATGAGAGGCCAACCACACCTTCCTTCAGAGGGCGGGAAAGCTACAATGGCACCTTAGAAGGTTAGGTAAATATAGATTACATAAGTTATTCGTCCGCAGCTTCGTTCGTAAACAGTATTTTTTCAGTTTAGTACAACATACAAAACAAACAAACACACCTACACGATCTTTATATACCTTATCACTTGCCAGTTGTGCATATTGAACAGTCAGGTGGCAACAAGCCTGTTGCTGCACATAGATGTGTCACTTCTTTAACAGACGTAAATATCTGTTATTTTTAGAAGAAGTGACTTTTACGTGTCCTTCGAAGCACGAGGAATCGATTAAAGCACATATTATATTAAAGAGACAATTGCTTAGCATTTTTTTGGAACGAGTGGATTGAACTCGGGACCTCAGTTTATATTGTAAATATCATGAAAGGAATTATGAAAAGTTCTCGAATGTGTTGGAAGACAGAAATGTCTCTAAGCGTCTTTATAACGAATTTTTAATTATCTCGAATTGTAATTTTTCCAAAGCCGGTAAAAAGCTAGTCCATCAAAGACTGAGTAAGTATGAAGTCACCTATTTACATAAGCAAAGCCGGTAAAAAGCTAGTCCATCAAACACTGAGTAGGTATGAAGTCACCTATTTACATAAGCAAAGCCGGTAAAAAGCTAGTCCATCAAAAACTAAGCAGGTATACAGATACCTATTTACACAGGCAAAGCCGGTAAAAAAACGTGTCCATCAAAAACTAAGTAGGTATAAAGTAACCTATTTACACAGGCAAAGCCATTTAAAAAACTTGTTCATAAAAAAACTAAATAGGTATAAAGTTACGTATTTACACAGGCAAAGCCGGTAAAAAAACTTGTCCGTCAAAAACTAAATAGGTACTTATAAAGTTACCAATAATAAATAATAAAATAATAAAATTTACAAACAATCGACAAGCTAGGAAGTTATCTCTGATCGACATTACTCTGTGTTAAAGGCGTCGAAAGAATATTTTCAAATGTCAATAGATGGCGCGCAGGTCACCAAAAACGGCCGTTAATCGGTCGAGGTCACTTGGCTATCCCTTCGCCTTAACTGTTAAGTTAGTGTTAACAATTTGAAAAAATATTACCTACTAATAAATCTATTTATAAACTACTATTTTTTAAATCTATTTATATGCTAATTTTACACATTCTTAGAGTAGGATTAATTTAATATGTTCGTTTTTATTAACTGTTAAGTTAGTGTTAACAATTTGAAAAAATATTACCTACTAATAAATCTATTTATATACTACTATTTTTTAAATCTATTTTAAATATGCAAATTTTACACATTCTTAGAGTAGGATTAATTTAATATGTTCGTTTTTATTAACTGTTAAGTTAGTGTTAACAATTTGAAAAAATATTACCTACTAATAAATCTATTTATATACTACTATTTTTTAAATCTATTTATATGCTAATTTTACACATTCTTAGAGTAGGATTAATTTAATATGTTCGTTTTTATTAACTGTTAAGTTAGTGTTAACAATTTGAAAAAATATTACCAATGTCTGCAAGAACCCCTCTGCAGGTGAAGGCCTCCTCCAAAGAAGCCATTTATCCTCTATAAATATTTTTTTTTTTTTTTTTTTTTTTTTTTCTAGATATAAGACATAGTTCGGTATTTTTATAATTGTTTGGAAGATGTAGTTTAGTGTTCGTTTTAGTTTGTAATGTGTTTTCCATGAGAGAGGGCGATAATTGCTATTGTTCGTTATTTTTGTTTGTTTGATCGTTAGGTAGGTTGTTTTGGTTGTTAGTGATTTGGTTATTGGTTGTTAGAAAACCAAGTATTCCCGGTTTAATAACTCCCTCTGATAAACTCGACGATCTCAGTAGACTTGTTTGAGTTTTGTTCTTTTTCTTAGCTTGTCTTCTTTTATATAATAAGTGGTATCCTTTAATGCTCACCTCTGTTTAAAGATTTCAATTTTCGTGCCCAATGAAGTAAAAGTTACGGTAATCGGTCGGGGTTTTTCTCCTTTCTTCCCTATTCTTCTAGTCTCTTGTATGTCTCTGTGTTCTAGCCCCACAGAGAAATATTGATTAATGAAACTTAATACGGTTTTTTCTAAATTTGCATACGATGTTTCGGTAAATTACGATGTTCCTCTGTCTTGACTGTTTTTCTAGAAAATATAATATTTTTTCTTGGTTATCTATCTTCTCTTTGAGGTTTTCGTATTTTATATCTGTAGTTTATATTTTGCGTAACTTGTTCCGTTACTTTTACAGCTGACTGTAAAATTGTTGCTTTTTGTTCAATCTGCTCCTTTTGAATTTTTCTGAGCATATTCATAACTTCCTCCATGATTATAGGGTATGTTTTACGATAATAAAGTTATTGTAGTTATTTTGTCTTACTATGCTACTTGTGCTGCCCTCTGTTGGCTAGCTATTTATCGTGGTGAAAGTCGATAGTCTTTGTCGTTATAGTTTTGAGTATTTTCACTAGATGGCGCTATTTTCGATCAAAATTGTCGAGTCATGGATCGATTTTATTGTTTTTGTAAATTTTAGTTAATTTTTACACTTGTATGATGTGAATTATCTATTTTGCATTTCGTTTGTTTGTTTGTAGATTACTGTTAGCAATTTGGTGCGGGAGATGTAGCTAATAGTTGAGTTTTGAGGTCTTTTTCACTTCTCTGGTTTTCACATTTAATAGTTTATTATTCGCTGTTTTTGGACCTTGTCCACAATATATTTCGATAATCACTTATTTATAGTTCCACTACACTTAATTTCAGTATTAAATATCACTTATTAAAAATTACACTTTTCACGGAGCTGATGTTTATGTGGCTCTGTGGCGCCCTCTCTTATGGCGTACCGATACGAAAACACCCTGGCCTAGAGAAATAATATGTAGAGATTAATAGTTCAAGTAATTTCCCACAGATGGCATCTTTTACAAAATAAATAAATTAGTCTAATTTTATAAGAAATATTTAATTTTGATTTGTTTAATTATTTTTCGTCATTCGAGGGGAAAATAATCTTCAAAATGGCGTATCTAACGTTAATTTTGATGAAGTATTAAGGGATAAATGAGAAATATAATAAAAGATAAAAAAAAATGAGAAATAATATATAGAGACTAGCGGACCCGGCAGACGTTGTCCTGCCCAAACGTTGACTTGCCCGCACTCCCCTACACCTACCCCTACCCCTACCTCTACCTCTACCTCTACCTCTACCCCTACCCCTACCCCTACCACTACCACTACCACTACCACTACCCCTACCCCTACCTCTACCTCTACCTCTACCTCTACCCCTACCCCTACCCCTACCACTACCACTACCACTACCACTACCCCTACCCCTACCCCTACCCCTACCCCCACCCCCACCCCTACCCCTACCCCTACCCCTACCCCTACCCCTACCTCTACCTCTACCTCTACCCCTACCCCTACCCCTACCACTACCACTACCACTACCACTACCACTACCCCTACCCCTACCCCTACCCCTACCTCTACCCCTACCCCTAACCCTACAAAAAAAATTTAGGGGTGGACCACCCTTAACATTTAGGGGGATGAAAAATAGATGTTGTCCGATTCTCAACCCTAACGGATATACACACTAAAATTCACGAAAATCGGTCGAGCCGTTTCAGAGGAGTTCAATTACGTACACCGTGACACGAGAATTTTATATATAAGATTTAAAACCTTTTTTGTTCTTTTTTTTTTTTCACGGGTTACCTTACAGCTCCCGAAACCGTGTTACGGTTCCAGAGTACCCAGCGGAAGACCAAGTCCCCCTCGTTTAGCCGATGGTATTTGTGAGGCTAGGTTATACGGGTTAGATATAACGAGTGGCTAGTTCTGTTGAGATATATTTAGATATAGAAGCCTAGAAAGAAGGAGTGTGGTTTTGTCGGATTATAAAAACCTATTGATACATAGCCGGAATCCGGGATCGAACCCGGGGTCTGTCTAGTTAATACCGTTCGGCCACCGACGCACCACTTCTTCTTTCTTTTGATACTCTCAACAATAAACTTGTCACGTTTGTACGGCTGCTTATTATTTTCCTAGTATTTCACATTCATAGACTCTATACATACAAAAAAAGAAGAAGAAGGTTCTCAATTCGGACCGTATTTTTATTTATTTTTTATGTATAGATATATCGATTACTCCGTCAGTTGTGAACCGAATTCGATGATTTCTTTTTATTCGACAGGTTCACTAGTTTTACAGAAATTTTGAAGAAACTGACTTCTTTAAGTCCATTTTTCTTAATATCTCGATGAAATATACATGTACCGATTTTGACGACTTATTTTTTTTGACAGACATATGACGAAAAACGGTTCAGAAGTTTTTAAGAAATTCAGTCATTTTACGGCTGAAAAATTATATATCAGAGAAAAGCCTTACCAACCGTTTACACGAGAGTCTAGCCTCGTTGTCGGTTTCTTCGCATTAGGGTTCCGAACTATGTTTTAGCACCAAGATCATTTTTCAAAATAGCTGCAGTTTCTTTGTAATTTATGACTCGATAATCAGAATTTTAACTTTAGAAACTTCGGAAAACAGGGGGAGAACGATAATTTTTAGCTAATTTTCAGCTATTTCATTAAGACTACTGGACCAAAAATTATAAAAAAAAATTTTTTAATACAGAGGAATCGATCACTTTTATATGGTCGGTCATTTTGGGGCCTATTAGTCGTTAGTCGGCTAGTCTGCCAAACCCATAGTCCATCCATCCATCCATAGATATTGATGACGCCTCACATAAATGGTTGCGTGCGGTAGCAGCAATTTCTAAGTCCATATTGATCAAACTTGAGTACTTAATCAAATGAGTGACACGAGTGTAGAGGGCATATTCGTGGACGTGGGTCTCGCCCAAACGTTCGGAGAGATATCTCGCCGAGTTTGTGGAGCGGGCTTTATAAATAATCTACAAGCATTATATAATATAATCTATATATATAAAAATGAAACCCGTTTTCCGTTGTCACGACATAACATGAAAACGGCTTGACCGATTTGGCTAATTCTTTTTTTGTTTTGTTCGTTACAACACAGGGGTGGTTTAGAAGAAAAAAAAAATGGAAAAACCTTAAAGTTCAGCTGAAAAATAAAAAATAATAAATAGGTAATTTTGTATGGAAATCGCAGGAGTAGAATTGTAGGAGTAGAGGTAGGGGTAGTGGTAGTGGTAAAGGTAGGGGTAGGGGTAGGGTAGGGGTAGGGGTAGGGGTAGGGGTAGGGGTAGGGGTAGGGGTAGGGGTAGGGGTAGGGGTAGGGGTAGGGGTAGGGGTAGGGGTAGGGGTAGGGGTAGGGGTAGGGGTAGGGGTAGGGGTAGGGGTAGGGGTAGGGGTAGGGGTAGGGGTAGGGGTAGGGGTAGGGGTAGGGGTAGGGGTAGGGGTAGGGGTAGGGGTAGGGGTAGGGGTAGGGGTAGGGGTAGGAGTAGTTGTTTTCCACGGACGAAGGAAAGTAAATAGCAGGCAAGCCAACGTTTGGGCAGGACGTCTGCCGAGTCCGCTAGTATAATATAATATAATAAGCCCTTCTATCCTGAACTCGCATTTCCATGCAATTGTTTCAGCTTTACAATATGTCTCTGAGTTCAGTGTGCCTCCTGGCAAAGGCCTCCTCTAACAATTTCCATTGTTTTCTGTCTTTTGCGACTCTTCTCCAGTTAGGACCTGCTGTAAGTTTAAGGTCATCTTCCCATCTCTTGCATTGTCTTCCACTTTTCCTTTTGCCATCTCTAGGATACCATTCTGTCAAGATTTTGCTCCATCTTTCCTGGGTACTTCTTAACATGTGACCAGTCCACCTCCATTTTTGTTGGTTTATCTTAGAAAGTACATCTATAACCCCTGTCTTGGCTCTTATAGATGCATTTCGTTTCTTATCTAATTTCTTAATTCCCAACATGCTTCTCTCCATAGCTCTTTGGCAGTGTTCCAGCATATCTCTGTGGTGTTTTGAGAGTGACCAAGTTTCACAGCCATAAGTGATGCAAGGGAGAATGCAGGAATTGAAGACTTTCCGTTTAATTCCGTTGCTAAGATCAGTAGACTTCATAACCTCTTTTAGTGACCAGTACTTTTTCCAACTGTTGGCTATTCGTCTACTGATTTCTTTGGAAGTCAGGTCTTTGTGCGAGATGATCTGTCCCAAATATATGTACTCCTCCACGTATTCAATAGGTTGATTGTTAATTTTAATTATATGGATGTCTGAGTTTGTTAAAAGCTTTATTTTTTCTATATTCATGGATAGTCCAGTTTTTTCGCTTTCTTTGTTTAGGTCTTGTATCATTTTATCCAGGTTATATGGGCTTTCCTCGAACAGGACAATATCATCTGCAAATCTGAGATGGTTTAGTTTTCTCCCATCTATGCGTAGTCCGAATTTTTCCCATTCCAGATTTTGGAATATATTTTCGAGCACTGCTGAGAATAGCTTGGGAGACATTGGGTCACCTTGCCTGACTCCTCTTTCTATTTTAAAGGTTTCTCCTAAATTTTCAAGTTTTATTCTTGCTTTGCTGTTAGCATATATGTTTTTAATTATATTTGTGTAAGTTTTAGATATTCCCTGTTTGTTTAGACTTTCCCATATTACTTCATGGCTTATGCTGTCAAAAGCCTTGGTGTAGTCGATAAAAGCCATATACAGGGGTTTGTTATATTCGTTGTATTTTTCCATTATTTGTTTAACCGTATGTATGTGGTCTACTGTGGCAAAATTTTTCCGAAAGCCAGCTTGTTCCATCGGTTGGTTATCCTCTAGTGTAGTGCTTATGCGGTCTAAGATGATTTTGGAGAAAATCTTATAGATGTTAGACATCAGACTTATTGGTCTGTAATTCTCTATGTTTTCTTTTGGGCCTTTCTTGTATATGAGGATTATATGTGATGTTTCCCATTGTACTGGGATGAGTCCTGATATTAGTACATTGTTGAAGATTTCGGTCAGAATGGGGACTAGTTCTTCTAGAGTACCTTTCAGTATTTCATTAGTAATTCCATCTGGACCTGGCGCTTTGTCTGACCTTTGGCTTAGTATTGCTTTTCTAACTTCACTCGGTAAGATTTCGGGTTCTTGGTTTGGAGGGGATGGGTCAGTTTTTAAACTTTCGTCTTTTCTTTGTTCAGTTGTATCTTGGTTTGAGTAGAGGTTATTGTAGAATTATGTAGCTATTTTGATTATGTTATTTCGATTTTTGATGATAGCACAGTTGTTTTTCAAATTAGGTATCCAAGACTTTGTCTCGCGTAGTTCTTTAAGAGCTTTTCTAGTTCCTCCTGTTGTTTTAATGTGTTTTTCTAGTGTGTGTAGTCTTTTGATTTTTTTATCCTTTCTAATACCTTCCTTTATTTTCTTACTTAGGTCTGTTATTTTTTCAATGTTCTGTTTCTTCATATTATTGTTAAATAGGTATTTTCTCTCATTTATAAGTTGCAGTGTTGAGTCACTTAAGGTGTATTTTTGCTTTGTTTGTTTCCTATTTTTGTCGTGTGTAAGTTGGTTTTGTAATTTAGCATAGCTGATATTTATATCTGGCATGCCAGTTTCAAGTATTTCTCTGCTTAGTCTTGCTAATGAATGGGTTGTTGTGTTTATTGATTTATTAGTTTCTGTAGTGGGCAAGGCAATGTATTTTCTGGGTATTTTAGGTGGTGGAATTTTGAGTGATGCTCTAACCATGCGATGGTTAGTATTGAAATTGAGTTTTGATATAACTGATGCATTTGTGAATAGCCTTGGGTGACTGCTTATAATGTAATATATTTCGTTTCTATATTTTCCATCTGGGGAGAGCCAGGTCCACTTGTTCTGTTTGTTTTTCTTGAAAATGCTGTTCAGGAGTGTCAGATTATGTTCTAGTAGCAAATCTATTAGCCTTTGTCCATTTACACTTCTTTTGCCATAACCAAAGTTCCCCAACACATATTCGTCTTTATTTTGTTTAACTCCTACTTGTGCATTAAAGTCCCCCATTAGAGTAATTATATTATTTGAGTAATTACTTATGGATTGAGATAAAGCGTTATAGAAAGACTGGTGTTCTAGTTTGTCAGCTTGTTCTGTTGGTGCATAGGCTTGTATAATTGTCCACATTTTTTTGTAGCTATGTATTTTAATGTGTAATATTGCGATGCGATCTGTAACCCCAATAAAGTCTTGTATGTATCTTTTTAAGTGTGTTTTAACCATGAATCCGACTCCCCTTTGTCCTCCAGTTTCTCCTTTGTTGAATATTATATAATCCAAATGCTCTTCAATTGATTCTCCTGCTCTACGCATTTCACTTAATCCTAATATGTCCCAGTTGAGATCTTTCAATGCTTCTTCAAGTTCCAATAACGATTCAGGTGTCCTTAAAGTCCTAGTATTTAATGTCGCAATGTGTAATTTTTTGTTTTTTATTAGAGGGTGATGGTCTATTTCTCCCGCGGTGACCAGCCGTGGTGGGAGAATAATTCGATTATGTTGTTGTGGTTGGAAAATTATTTCTTGTGAATTACTTAATTGTTGTTGTTGATTTGGCTTATATAGTTCTATTTCTTCAGTTCTTAATGATGGCTTGTTAGTTTTTATATGTGTTCCTGTCTGAAAAGGAATGTGATTTCTCCCGCATGTATTGAAAGGCATCTTTTTTATATATTTTTGCGTTATTTGGGTTCTGTTTTCCAGTACTTGGAGATTCCGATCTTTTCCTTTTTTCGTTGTCTTTTTTAGTTATGTCATTCTTATTTTCTTTCTTTGCTTGAAGAACTTCTCTTGGTAGATCGTGAGTTATGTAAGTCTTGGGTTTCATTTTCTTTTTGTTTTTCAAAATCTGGATTTTTTTCTGTAGCGTTGTAGTAACAAGTAAGATTGGTCTTATCTTGCCAGTTTCATCTCCTTTTCTTCCTAATCTCTGAAGTCTATCGATTTCTCCTGTCTCGAGTTTCACCTCTATTCCGTTTAGTGTAGATGTTACAAGGGTAGTTAAGTCTTCATGTTTTTCTTCATTAGGCTCTGGGAGCCCATGAATTAGTATGTTGTTTCTCTTACTGTTTCCCTCGAGACTTAATATCTTATTATTCAGTTTATCGACTTCGGTCTTTAGTCTTTCGTTCTCCTCAATGATCGGTTTTATTTTCTCATCCACTTTCTACATTATAGCTGCAGTTATATTTTCTGTAATTGTGTTAGTTTGTAAATTAAGTTGTTCTGTCATTTTAGTTAAAAGTAATGACATTTCTGGTGATAGTTCAGTGGACATGATGTAGGTAAAAACAAAAAAAGTCCAAACAAAATAAAAGAAGAACTTGTTTCGTGTTCTTGTATGTAGCTTTTGTCAAGTTTGAGAACCCGACCTCTGTCGATGTTGCGAAACTGAATTTTAATCAGGTTTTTTTTTTTTACTTTGACTTCTCAAGTTGGTATTGTCACTTTATATCATTTGTTCTTCAAAATTCACTTTCCTTTATTTATGTACTGTGACAGTTATTTGAAGGTTTATAAATATATATTATGTAATGTCGGTAGGTATTTAACTTTTTCACGGCACATTCAAAGTTTCACAAATAAACGTTCTTTATCAACACTATTATATGTCTTTACACATTTCCACCATTACTATATCTTAGATTTTACTATTTCTACACTTAAATTTGCACTTAAACTATTTTTAATTAATTTTTGTTTTGTTATACAACGATCCCTCTAATCTACAAGCATTATAGTAAAGTAAAAAATGACCTGCTCAATAACAACTCGTTCAGACAAAGTGTGTGGGATGCTACGTGCGTGGACACATTAGCCCCGTCTCATCTCAGGGAAACAGCAATCAAAGCGGGAGCTGCGGCGGAAATCGCAGAGTCTAACAAACGGCGCAAATATAGTTCAATTATTGAAAACTACAAATTTGTGCCGTTTGGTGTAGAAACTCTAGGTGGGGTTCAAATGCCAAAAAATTGATTAAAGATGTTTCCCCTCGACTGATCATCTCTTCTGGTGACAAGAGGGCTGGCTGGCTGCTTCCTCGCTCAAAGAATCAGCATCGCGATTCAGCGGGGAAATGCAGCCAGTATTCATGCCACTATTCCACACGAACCTGGTTTATTTAGTTATTTTTAATCTTTAGATTTGATTTAAGGTTTTATATTAATAAAAAAAAAGTGTGATATATGTTTTTTTAAATAATTGAACTAAAAAAAATATTATCGGTGTGATAGCAAACACTGATTTCCGGATTTCATTCGCAATGACCCTTAAGAAAATATTATAATATGGCTACCATAAAAAAAAGACACCAGCCAAATTAGAAGAAAAATCCTCCTCCATGACAAAGTTATAATTTTAATTTTTACATCAAACACAGAAATATTTGGTACCTAGCAGTTATTTATGCATATTATACTACGCCTTTATGCAGCAGGGGTGGACAGAGAATGATGGAGCGTATCTTGTCTCGATTCATTATTGTATATTGTATATTTAGATTCCACGTCACGCCTTGGTGACCTACGCACGCGCCCGCCGAGACGTTATGGGGAATCCAGTTTAATCCCGTCCGCGCTGTGATAGTTGTGATTTTATTTATTTTTATTTATTAAGCCTCCTATAGATATTTTACATTTTCACAAAAAAAAACTACCTACATTAAGTTACACAATACTTAAATACACTTCATATCATATTGTGATGATTAATAAGACATATCACAGTCGGCGCGAACATCCCGATTTATTGGCTATTGTTATACTGTGACATCCATAATACTTGACATTGGCCAACGACATCGATTAACATTGATGGAGGGATTCCACGTCACGCCTTGGTGTAAAGCGCACGCGCCCGCGAAGACGTGATGGGACTTCCAGTTTAATTCTGTTCGTGCTGTGATGGTTGTGATTAGTCGACGACTAATAAGACATAACACGGTCGGCGGGATTATCTTAAATACCGATTAATCGGCTATAAACACTATAAAGGCTATAATACTTGACATTGGCAAATCACCAATAAACATATACCGCCATAATAAAATAAGAAAAAGAAGATTGTATACCTATTTATGCATGCCACGCCGCAAGCCATAAAAGTCGTGCGTGGATGTGTACAGCGTCTGATACCTACTTCATTTGACTAAACATTTTTTTTGTCACTTTGACGTTACCACTTCAACAAGTCCACGCAGCTTTTCTTCATTTTCCGTGGCGCGTTAAGTTAGTATCTTATCTTCAAACTGAACGGTAGGTGGAGCCATGGGCGTGTGAACTCAACGGCTGTAGCCAATAGTACAAACCCGACAATTATTGATCTTGCCTACTCGGAGGTAACGTTGCCAGACGTCTGGATAAATCCCGACATATATCGTTAGGCTTTTTGAACGTTTGTCCGGCTAAATTACACGTTTGTCCATGGCTTGTCCGGTTTTTTTCCAAAAATTAACATACAATGCAAATCCTAGCATGCATACCGAATTTCAGCGTTCTAGGACTTCGGGGAGTACCTACCCTAGTTTTATATACAGACCTCCACCTCCATTTATGGGGGTTGGTGGATGAAAGTTACATTTTTTTTTTAATTTTGTTGTTTTTTGTGTGCAAATCCTAGGCTCCATACCAAATTTCAGCTTTCTAGGATTTCTGGAAGTACCTACCCTAGAGGTTTTGATGAGTGATTGAATGAGCGAGTGCGTGAGTTAGTGGCAAAAACGACGTATTTTAGGTATTAATAAAATCTAAAGTATAAAAGGTAGACAAATGAATCGTTTCGTCTGCTAACTACATCTTGATCCTTGGGCGCTCTAGTTTAGTTTAGTTCCAGGCCGAAGCTATGACGATTTGAAAAAAAGACAAAACTCTTCGTGAAAAGCTCAGGTGAAAGGTTGGTAGTGCCCTGAGATTATAATTTGGTTATTAATATTTTTTAGGGTTTCGTACCCAAAGAGTGACAACGGAAACCCTATTTAGGCCAGGGCCAATCCGATTTGAGACATGAAAAATTCTTAGCAGTATACGAGTGGTAGGAAAATTTTGTTGAAGATGCAAATAACGAAGGAAAAATTGTCCAGACTCGAAAAAAGTTCTGGAAGGGGGTGGGGGTGGTAATGTACACGTTTTTAGGGGTTGGTACTCGTTTTTTGCGGTTTGCGGCTAAACTATGCATCTGTAACTTAAGTGGTATATCTACGGCCGTGCGACCGCTAGATATATACCTAAGCTAACGTGGCAGGTATCCTACGTGGTAAGTATCAATTAAAGATGGTACTCTGGACTATCAATATATTCACCACGAAGTCTACCCGCTTGCCTAGACAGTGCCACTGTACTTAATTAACGCGCCTAGCTATGCTATTGAGCTACGGTGACGTGTTGCACCTAATATGCGTACGTCCGGTCGCCACGAGTGCTATGTCGTAACTATAAAAGTCCCCGGGCAGGCGAAGCGTTTTCCCGAACGTCAACTCGGCGGCACTTACATAGGTGTCGTTTCTGCTGGCGGTTCCTCGACCGCGATCTGTCTCCGTTGCGCTGTCTGTTCCCGATCTCCATCCTGCTCATCCGCGCCGCAATAGCTGTAGTCCACGATCGCAGCCATCTCTCTGTTGTCCTTGTCGGCTGGAGTAGGTCAATAAAGTCCGGATGCAGCTTCAGCCATTGTATAAACACGAAAACTCGCGCCGTGTGCGGTCTCGGCGCACAACTATAGCAGCGGGTTTCGCGACGTCGAAGGGTCACCAATGTACGCATGAGGTTGCGTGCTGTACGTGGAACACTTCCTAACCCTCAGTGTCGTGGCAGGTCTCTAATTGGGTCACTCTCCAATAAAAGATAATACTGTTCACTCTACTATATTGACATGGACCTGCTTGCTAGGCAGTATTATAAGGGACCTAGTGAATTACGACGCTATGCATGCGGCTTACTGCCGGGAGCGTTTACATGTAACTGGCGTGCGCCGGAGCTTCATACCTGTACGGTCTAACCGCTACACATCCTATCGAAAAAAGCTAAATGTAAAAGTTGTAGATAATAAAAAGATCTATAACTATTTTTATATACATTATTGCCCATAACCTCAACATTATCGAGAAAAATGCAAAAAACCGTTTTTTTGGTTTTTAATTTTTAACTATTGCAAAAAAAATTTTTTTTTTATGAAAATCAGTGAAAATGTCCAAATTTTTTCAAAGCAAAATATTTATTTTTCAATGTTTTTTAAAGAAAATTTTAAAAAATGACCTTTTCAGTGCTCATTTTCTTTAGTTGAAATCTCAGCTTTCATATAGAATTAAAATAAAAAGGCGAAAAACCGAAAAAACTACTTTTCAAAAAAAAATGCGTTACTTCTTATAAAATACTCTGTTGTACAAGTTATTTACATGTACTTAACTATTCTCGGCTTTCAAAATCCTGAAAACATTGTTCAACTCGTAATTGAATTGAGAAATTTTTTTTTACATACAAGCAATACTATATTTTAATTCTATATGAAAGCTGAGATTTCAACTAAAGAAAATGAGCACTGGAAAAGGTCATTTGTCGAAAATTTGCTAACCAAATTTTTCGATTGAAAATAAGGTAATTTTTTAAAATTTTCTTTATAAAACATTGAAAAATAAATATTTTGCTTTGAAAAAATTTGGACATTTTCACTGATTTTCATAAAAAATTTTTTTTTTGCAATTTTTACTATTTTTCCTTCGTTATTGCATCGTCAACTAAATTTTACTACCACCCGTATACTGCTAAGAATTTTTCATTTTTTACGATTTATTGAGCGGTTTGGCCCTGGCCTAATTACTAAGGCTCCGCTGTCCGTCCGTCTGCCTGTCACAGGGCTGTATCTTTTGAACCGTAATAGGTTGACACTTGTCATTTTTACAAAGTGTGTATTACTATAGCCGCTAGTTCAAGTTTAAGAGGGGTAGGCAGAGACAATCGAATGACATTTGTTACGATCCTGTCATACCTCTTTCGCTTCTTTTATGTTTATTATGCGATTGTGATTAACAATATATACAAACGTCTAACTAGTATTTTAAATAATGAAAACAGGCCAAGTGTGAGTCGGACTCGCGCTAATTTGTTCCTGCACCATACAGGGGCGTCAAACTTGGTCTGACCTTAGTGCATACTATTGTGTGTACGGAACGCTTCGAGTGCGAGGCCGACTCGCACTTGACCGTTTTTTATCCTTACTTTTTAAGTGTCCGGCCTTGTTGACGAAATACACGACTAAACGGACTAATAAATGAAGCTTTCTGATTTTCAAACCTGGCAACCCTACCCAGAAGTACTGCGGAACAAATTACTGAAAAAGTTTGTTCTTTTTAACCTGTTATTATTTTGAATTCCACTCCAATTATTTTAATTGTGATATAAGATTCTTTGAAATGCTATAATTTATAAGTACTGGAGGTAAGGAAAATCCATACAATCACGTCGATACATTGTTGCGTCATTTTGGCGTGAAACAAGAAAAAAAGAAGCAAAGAAACTTTCACATTTTTAATTATTTTTCGAAAATATTATTACCAATGTACCGGTCAAATAGTATTCAAGTACCGGAGGCCGCCCTGGTTCAATCCTAACTCATCCCAAAAACTCCAAGCACCAATTGTCTTTAAGAATAAAAGTTCTCGTGAATCGGAGGGCACGTAAAGCCGCACTTCTAAAAATTATAAATACTGACAAACCTTTACGTGATAAATCTAGGTTCAAAGCTTGCCCATGTCTGTTAAATGTAGCCATTGCTACTAATAGTGTCTCTGGCCACGCCGCAAGCTATAGGGGCCGTGATGGTGTCTCTGTTGTTTCTGTTTAGAAAATAATATTGTTATTAGTGATATTTGCGAGAAAGCTGCCGTTTTTAACCGACTTCAAAAAAAAGAAAGAGAAGGTTCTCAATTCGGATGTTTTATGTATGTATGAACATCGATTACTCCGCCAGTTGTGAACCGATTTTGATTTTTTTTTTTATTCGACAGATACCTAATTCTTCCGAATTGGTTCCATTTTTTCTAATAAAAATAAGTTTAGTTGTTTTTCAGGAATTTTGCAAAACTGACTGAATAAGTAAATTTTTCTTAATATCTCGATACCGATATTGACGACTTATTTTTTAAGGATATAATAATTTCTCGACATTATCTCACAGACATATGACGATAATCAGTTCAGTAGTTTTCAGAAATTCAGTAATTTACCTCTTTTAATTTACCTCAGGGTCAACTTCCGCGTTGTAGTTTACCCCGCTATATGTTTACGGCTGAAAAGCGTATGGGACGCAGGATGCACAATTGCACATGGTTCTAATCCCATCCACAGTGGTATTATTTTTATTTTCAATATATATTTTTTTGCAATATTATTTGTTTCTCCGGAGCAGCAATATCACTCAAAACTATCACTTTTTGAAAAATAAACTTTTTAAATAATATTTATTTACAAATATAATAATTATTTCTTACTTTTCAGTGCACAATTTTTGACGTCGGTACACTTTCTTTAAAAGGTTTCGTACATGATGCCTACAAAATCCTCCCTCAAACAGAAATGAAACCCCTCCTGGGAAAGTAAGCACATGGCACAACTTAGTGATGTGTATTTAATAATATACATATAACAGCTTTGAGCTTCCCTGAATTTTTCGCTACGTTTCACTTGTGAAAGTGCTTTTGATGTCGTTTATTTATATTTTGTAAACTTTCTATGTAGGAATGCGTATATATCTAGTTTGGCAAGCTAAATTGATATTATACATGATATTAAAATAATATACTGTTTCCGATAAGCTGTCCTATCGCCCGCTGATATAACAATATTAATTTACTTTTTATCTAAACGTAAATAAACTTGAGTGTCGTATTGAAATTACCAAAATGTATTGTCAAAGCTACCTCAAGAGTATCTTCTAGACTAAAAAGTAAAATAAATGTATAATAATAATATGTTTATTGCCAATTTTTTTTTTATAATAATATATGTAAATATTGCAAATGGGAAGATACTTGTATTATATTTAAAAAATCTAAGGCAAAATTTTACCATAAATATGGCCTACGAATTAAACATAAAAATTTACAAAATTGTGGACATTATTATTCATACTCGTACTTGTCAATCAATATGTGATGAATAAGTTACATAATATAGTATAATAGTCTTATTATAAGTTAAAGTTTAATTTATATTTGGTAAAGTGTATAATAATAAATAAATGATTTTTGTGTATAAATTTATATAATCGACATTTGATTGCTTTTTATTTTATGTTCAGACTTTAAGCTGACCTAAAGTCCTGAAGGGATTTGAGTCTATAGGAACGCTAAATTAGCTGGAATGAGCACTCAAAAATATATCGTTTAGTCTCAGTACGATCCAAATTGGTTTAATACGTTTTGGCCCACATACGATTTTTTAACGCTTTTCTGAATGCTGTAAAAATTTCAGTAACCAATTTAGGCAATAAGACTTAAGACTCATTCGTCCAATTCTTGTAACGAACGGTCCGTCATCCGTTTTCAAATTGTTATATTTGTGGTTGATTTTGATGGCCGGAACGATCTGTCACGCACACACATCCACATGCCTTTGTTTAATCGAATCTTGTGTGTCTGTGTGAGTGAGTGAATTGTGATGTAGATCGTATGATTTACATCACTAATGTGTGTCCTGTGTTCAATCTCGATCATACGGCAGGCAGGACCAAAATTTTCGAGATATTAGTGAGATACCGGACCAGTGATCTTTCCAGCGTTTCTATACCTTTAAGCCCAAATCCCTTCCTGGCTTTAGGACAATATTGCATATATTTTACCATAGTTAAGTATAATAGACGTATAGAAAAAGACAACATTAAGGAACATAATTGAGACAAAACTAATACTATTTAAAGTTTATCTTAATTCTTCTTTTTCATGTAATACAGCAGAGTTTGAGAATGCTCTCGGGTCTTCCGGTACCCATATCTTGGCATGAAGCATGCTTCCAGGAGGTCTTTCACCACGCCTCGACCAGGACAATGAATGTGCTTGGAAGTTTGTTCCTGTAACAAATAAAAAAACAACATTTAAATACTTTACTACTAGCTTTCCGCCCCGGCTTTCCCCGAGTCAAAATTTTATTCCTAAGGATTTCCGGGATAATTTAAGAGCCTTATCCATAATTTGTATGGGCATAAAACTATTCCCAATTTCTCTGTAAATAATCCACCTGTGTCACTGTAATTTAGCATATAGTTACTATTCAATATATCTAAGTGAAATAGCCGTTATTTTTTCAATTGGTTTTATTAAATAGGAAATATGAGTGGTAAAATAAAGGGTCATTTTGCCCCTGTTTTCTCTTTCATAATCTATCACAAAGCTCTTAATTTTTTTAAAGCGCTGTTATATATATACCATTACCCTTCAATAATATACATCGCGGTTTTTTGTAGCTTATTGAAAATTTAAAATAAAAATTATTTTATGATATTTTAATTAGTCAAAAATAATAGAACCCATTGAAAAAATAACAGCTATTTCACTTAGATATATTGAATAAGTATTTATATGCTAAATTACAGAGAGACAGGTGGATTATTTACAGATAAATTTGCAATAGTTTATCCTAGACAAAATTATGAATTAAGTAACCTGTCTACTCAGGGCCTACAACTGTTTCTTTGCAAATCATGTCGTTGTTCTGTTTTGATTTTAAAGAAGGACACTTTCGCTTTTAGTTATGAGTTATGAAGTTAGAATTAGGATAATAGATTATAAGCTCTAATCATATGCGCTCAAGCTAATATACAAAAGCACTACATAAACAAGAAAATGTATATATCTCTTGGCTATTAACTCCTATACTATGTTTAAGCTGGTCAAGAACTGCGTTGATGTACTTACTGAACAGACTTAATAGCAAAAACGAAGTTATCATTAAATGGGTATCAGGGCACTCAGGGATAGAAGGTAATTAAATTGCCGACTTCCTGGCATGTGCCCCCTGCACATATACACAGTATGGATCTGAACCGTTTTGTGGAATTTCTAAAAGCCTAACTAGAAGGATTCTGATAGACAGGTACAATATGGAATCAGTACAACACTGGCACAAGTCACCAGTACAGCACCATGCAAAGTTGCTTATAAGGGACACATGCATACACTTTCGAATGAACTTAACTCACTCAGTCGAACAAATCTTCGTAGTATCACCAGAATTCTTACTGGACACTGCAAATTGAACAGTCATATGTTCAGTCTAAAACTATGCTCCAAGAAGACATGTAGATTCTGCCAAACGGAAGAGGAAACAGCACTACACATTTTATGTGAATGTGGACCTCTCACGCGGAAAATATATACTCACTTGGGAGAGCATGCATTGAGACCAGCTGCAGTACAAACAAATACTGCAAAACGCCTTTTGAAATTCCTGAAGGGAATAGGTATCTGCAGTGAACTTTAACACTGTACAGCTCTGTATAAGACTGAAATAGCCCTAATACCATATAATAATATACATATATGACGACAATCTTGTGAAAGCTGAGAAAGATAAACAATCAAAATATCTTGACTTGGCTCACGAGATTGTCGACATGTGGGATGTGAAATCGGCGATCATTGTACCGATAGTAGTGACGGTCAATGGTCTGTTTGGCAAAAGTTTTGACCGTCACCTTAGGAGCCTTGAGATTAGCGGTTGGGTCAAGTGCCAGATCCAGAAGGCAGTACTCCTAAGCACGGCCCGTATTGTGAGGAAGTTACTCTCTCTGCAGCCCTAACCACCGGTAGTTAAATTAAATAAAGAGTATAATAATAATATGATAATAGAGTGCAGTCCGTATACAGTAAATGTACTTTGCGTAGACGCTCCGGATGTTGGAGCATGAAACCTACTGAATTATACGAGTAGTATCTTCAAAAACAACACGATATTCTTGTAAATAATGGACAGACTGGTCCCGTAACGCGCCGTAAGCACACACGCGTACATTACATAGTCACTTGTACCTAGGGTTGCCGCTTTTGGTGGGATGTCCCGATTTTGAGCAGCCTGAGCCCAAAATCCCGCTTTTTCACTAAGTAGCCAATTTAGCAAAAATTAACACAAAATATGTGTTCTTTTTTTTTTGTAATCTTAAGGTTTGATTGATCTCATTTCAGTGAAGTTGTTAAATTTTAAATAATCATATTTATGCATTTTGTAGTCTCCCGATTTTTTGTCTCAGTCCCTCTTATTTATGTAGGTTTTTTTTTAAAACGGATCTGACAATAGTACTTGTACCGTAGCCGCCCGTCTGTACCAGCTTGTTGAGCCAGATCAAGTGCTAAAGTGAGGAAAACCAAGGCAGTATCCAGGAATCCAGGAATTGGAAGGCAGACAGTATAACCACGGCTTTCCCGCGAGTTATACCACGCGGACTTCGCACCATAACTGCACTGCATTTGTGTCGGGATGGCTGGGTAAGCGGCAACTTTCGCTTTGCTAGTATGCTTGTTTGCGAAAGGGTGCCAACCGAAGCCTATTGCTAAAGGTGCCCACACATTTAAACGATTGCCGGCGCGTCGCTTGCCGGTCCACCGAAATTGACCACAGAATCATCCAATTTTTGTACGAACGGTCCCCTGTCCGTTTTCAAATCATCGTGTTTGTGGTCGATTTCGATGCCGGACATGTCCACACACACAACATACACACCCATTACACAGTATTGTGACTGACATCTCTAGCTCATCCGGCGGATGGGCCGAAAATGTTCGGTGAGATATCGGCAGAGTCTGTGGTGGGTTTAAGGCTACGCTGTCCGTTCGTCTGTAAATTCGTAGTTAAATACTTATGGCCACTATAACATCAAATAATAAAAATAAAATCACTATTAAGCATACGCCTTGTCCCATACAAATAAAATGCTTCACGACTTTTTAATTTACGCGATAAATATATAGGTAACTTAGTTTAGAAATTGAAATAGCTTTCGAAATATTTTTCTTTTTTAAACTATATTTGACACTGTATGAATTTTTAAAAAATATGGAAAATCTATTATTCCTATTTTCAACCGATTTTGCGACACGAGTTCTCTTAATATATTCACTAATGTACCATTTTCTCCTATTTATCCTATAGATAATTTCACATACTTTTTGACTACAACTTGCTATTTCTAATAGTTTTTGTATAATACTGGAAGAGCATAATTATGTCCGTTTTGGGTATTTTCGCAAGACCGATTTTTTGTGAAATCGTTCTTTCTCATGTTTCTGGTACATGAATCTTGGCCTATCTTAACATTGGTTATTTTACCGATTCTTTACGCAGTGTATCTCTATAATAACTTTTAAAGAGATATTGACAAAATAAGCCGCGCACTTTACTGAGTTCATTGCGCTTGCTCTTAAAGGAAGTTCCCATACAAGAAACGTGTTTTATTAACTAACCGTTTGTCACAAAGCTGTATCTTTGAACCCTAATAGGTAGACTTGAAATTTTCAGAGGTACCTACTCATTCGTCCAATCGCCGGCGCACCGCCATCCGTTTTCAAATCGTTGTATTTGTGGTTGATTTCGATGGCCGGATCGATCTGTCACACACGGATGTTCGACACTTTGTTTAATCGAATCTTGTGTGTCTGTGTGAGTGAGTGAATTGCATGTTATCTAAATCGTATGATTTACATTGCTAATGTGTGGCCTGTGTTCAGTCACGGACCGAAAATTTTCGGTCAGATACCGGACCAGTAAAACGTATTGTTACGAGCTAGGGTTCGAAGAGATTTAAAATACCGATTAAATAGACAAACTTTACTTTAACACCACAAAAACACAGTTAAATAAATAAACACTATAGAATAACACTAAGTCGCACTAAATTCCACTTCGTTATTTCGCTTTGGTCGCTCTGATTCGCACTGTCTTCCCCTGGCAAAGATCCTCTGTTTTTGTAGTCCGTCGAACATTCAAGAAAGGCCGAGATAGTTGTACAAAGTTATAGACGCGCCTCGGCGTTAAATACCTACACACTGACCGCGGCCGATTTGGTACTTATGGTTAGGTACATACGGTCCATTTTCGTTTGTAGTTGATTCTTTCTGGATTTTTCTAGAGTCGTCTGTCGACCTTGATGTGTTTATGTGTGTGATTTAAGTACCTACTCGTTACAGTATTTACGTAGGCATTCAAATTGTTGGGGGCTCTAGTCCACATATAATATTCAGTTGGTGATTAAAATTTGTCAACTCCATATAGAAATGTGTTGTGTTTTATATTTGAAACTCCTGTATTTTAAAAGCAACAGAAGAACATCTTACTTGTATATTATAGATATTTTCAAAATGTTGGTCGAAATCCTCAGCACGCGAGTCAAATTAGCACTTATTGAAAGTAAAAAATGTATAGAAAAGTACATATTAAACCCTTTTAGTGTTTAATATTTAATCAACACGTAATCTTGTCGGGATATAGAGCTTCTAGGTTTATTTATTCATAATAATTGTTATTTAGACGGAGCGTAAAGAGAGCATTAATAGCACAATGCAAGGGCGAACAGTGGTGAATTTGTGTTAGAAATGGTAACCACAATTTTTACATTATTATTTAACATTTAGTATTCACTTTATAGTCTAATATATCCTAAATGTTAAAGTCAAAGGCCGACTGGAAGACGGTCCAGGGGAATAACTACTTCATCCTAGGTTTAACCAACGCGTTTTGTCAAATCTCTTGTATTGATCCTTGATTAGTAAATCCTAGGAGTGACTAAACTCAGTAGACAAATGTCAAAACTGAAATAATATGTTTATGTCTGATATTAACTAGGCAGACCACGGGTTCGATCCCGGATCCCGGTCATGTGCCAATGGGTTTTTTAATTAAAAACTTATGTACATAATCCGACAAACCACACTTTGAGGCTTTTCCATCTAAATATACCTCAACAGAACTAGCGACTCGTTAGGTATAGCCTCACATTCCATCGGCTAAACGAAGGAGACTTGGTCTACCGCTGAGTACCTACCTTGGAACCGTAACACGGTTTCGGTAGCTGTAAAGGCAACCCGTGAAGAAAAAAAAATTATATATTGTACGGAGGAAAAAATTAAAAAGCGATTTTGAAGAACATGGTCATACTTATACCTAACCTATTCCTTTTATAATACAAAATGTGTGGTATTCCTACATTAGATGCCATCCGCGATGCAAACTAAAGAGGGTCGCATAATAATAGCAGTGAGGTGACGGTACAGTTGCACGTGCTAGCTGTTATGCACCCCTCTCACCTTACCTATGGGGTGTGTCGAGGGACTTACTTCAAATTATCGATATGTCGATATTTATTTCACAGTATACCAAAATAAATAATAAACAATTTTGTTTACTATTCATTTTTATTTTTCAGTAAGTACATATACCTACTTGTTACTGTGTTTTACAAATCTGAAGCGGTGATGGACTCGCCACTTGCCACAAGTGAAAAGGTTTTTACACATTTACAGGTAAACAATTCTAAATAATATAATAAATGGGAAAGTGTTTGCTTGTCCTTTTTTCAAAGTTAGAGGGCCGGAGAGTGACATATTCTTCGGATTATTTTTTTATTTCACATTTTAAAAAAATCTACTGGCAAGCCGGGGCGAGAAGCTAGTATTGAAAATAATACCCGTTGTTTTTGCATTTCTAGAAGAGATATGAAAATACTTTCTTGGTGAACTTCAGCTCTAATTCATTGATCCGAAAATAATATTTTCATATCTCTTCTACAAATGTATGTCACTATTAAGACTTCAAAAATACTATTTCTATAAAACTTATGTACCTAACTGATTATAATCTCTACTAATATTATAAATGCAAAAGTGCGAAAAAGTGGCATAGTCTTATAAGTAAGTCTAGTATAAGTCTTATTTCGGGTCCTTTTCGCAAAGCCTATACCAATATACCTTTTTTATGTTTGAACGCACTAATCTTAGGAACTACTAATCCGCGTAACATCACACTATGACCCAAAGGAGCTAAAACAGAAAGCTAGTCTTATATAATATTATTCACTTTTTTTCTATGAACATAGTATATCCATTTGCATATATTATCGTTATTTCTAGAATTGATTACACCCATCACTAGATATCGACAAGTGAATTAGAAAATGTTATATAGTATAATTAACATTTCCGGTTATTAAACATTTTGTCGTGTACCTATTCGATTTGTGTCAATAAATAAATAATGTTGTACTGATACATTCAATACTCAATTGCAAGAACTAAGATGGAATTTTACAGAACATATACCTATATAAAAAGTTCTCGAAATAAAATAATTGAAATGTTTCAAATAATTATTTTATTACAATTTTTTTTTCGCGGTTCATTTCATTGAACTTCTGTAGGAGTACGAAAATTTTTACCAGCGTACTTGGATAGAGCGCCCAGTTCTTCTTCAATTCTAAGTACTTGATTATATTTTCCGACACGTTCCGAATGATAAGGAGCACCACATTTTAATTGTCCAGAAGACAAACCGATAGCTAAATCAGCTATAAACAAGTCGTCTGTATCACCCCATCTGTCTGTAACTACAACTCCAAATCCGTTGGACCTTAACAACTTGAAAGCTTCTATAAGTTCTGAGAGAGTCCCGGATTGGTTTAGCCTGATAGAAATTGCATTAGCAGCTTTTTTTTCCACTGCCAAACCAACCCGTCTTAGGTTAGTCTGAGTAAGATCATTACCAATTAACTGGGCTGGTGTACGAGCGGCCAGAGTAGAATATGCTGCCCAGTCATCGAAATCAAATCCATCTTCCACAGAACAAACACCAAACTCTTTGATATTATCGAGGTACAACTCAGCTAATTTATCGGAAGACATGTAATCCTGAGGATTTGAATTTGGATTTTTGAACTCAAGATCGTAAGCACCGTCTTTAAAGAAATCTGAAGCTGCAGCGTTTAGAGCAATTTCTGCTTTATTTGAGTATCCACATTGCTTAATGGCGTCATTAAGGAAAATTAGAGCATCTCTGTTACTCTCCAGTGGAATGGAAACCCCACCAGAGTCGCTCACGTAATTGGCTGCAGTAGCGCCGTATTTTTCCTTAACAATTTTTTTTATATAATGGTACATTTCCGTACCAATTTTCATAGCTTCAGCGAACGTATTTGCCCCTGTAGGCATAATAATATATTCCTGGAAGGGTAAACCATTAGTTGATAGTTTTCCTCCCATTAATATAACAAAGTGAGGTACCGGTAAAACGATTGTCTTCACATCTGCCAAATCTGATATGTGTCTGTAGAGTGGTACTCCTTTCTTGGCAGCGCCCGCTTTAGCAACTACAAGTGACACAGCCATAATGGCGTTTGCGCCCAGTCTTGATTTGTTCTCTGTTCCATCTAGCTCCATCATGAATTGATCTATTTCTTTCTGCATGGTTGCCTCGAGGTTTTGTTTGATAAGCTCTGGGGCTATAATCGTGTTGATGTTTTTAACAGCTGTGCTAACTCCCATACCGTTATAATCTGCAGGAATACCGTCCCTCAGTTGTAAGGCCTCCGCCAATTTAGGATCATCTGTAGATGGTACTCCAGTACGAAACAGTCCCAGCTCAGTGACCATGTCCACCTCGACTGTGGGTATACCACAAGAGTCGAATATTTGACGAGCCAATAATATTTTTATAGGCATTATTAATAAACAAAATTGTTATAAAAATAAATGTAACTTACTTTATAAGTAAACAATTTATTTTGTTAGAAAAGTTTGTCAAAACTGACATTGAATATTTTAAAATTCCATTGTTGTGTTTTTAAACTTTAGATAGGTATATGGTAGGTTACCAAATAGTTTATCAATGTAGATAGATTAAAAATTAAGGTAATATGGCCTTTAAGTCCATGGTCGGAATTATGGTAGATTCCCAAAAAGTAACACAATGACAAGATTTTAAACATATTTATCTTGGATTTAGAATCAAAATAGTTCACGGTGTTTTCTTACGCTTCCCGTAACTATATAACCGGCCCCAGGGTACCCAGGGGAAGATCTAGGAAGCATTTTATTTATCTCCATATCCATACCTACAAATTATATTACTACATTCTGTGCCTATAATTCGAAAAGGGCCAAACATCGAAACGAAATTATACATCTGTGCCGAGCTATAATATTTGAGGCTGAAAACGCTGGACCTGACTCTTATTTCGGATATTTACAGTATCCTTTAACAACAAGAAAAAGTAGATTGTACGAAGTTGTGACAAGTGTTAGCGGCTATGTAAACAACATACTCCACTATATCGGTGCACGTGTGTACTAATCTTTATGTAAATCCTACATTACGTTTTGATAAGGTCTTTTTATTAATTCACAAAGCGATTACGGTTCTCGTGTTTGAATGAGTAAGCTATGGAGTTTTAATCGAAAGCCCCTTCCCTTCGGTTACCAAAACAATCCGATTTTTGTTTACTATTTTACAAGAATAACAATATTAATTATTTTTTTATCCATCTATTTATATTAGGGTTTATATAATATGTAGGTACCTATCTATACATATTTAGAGATCTGATTTTTTTTGTTTAAATAGTGATCTATTTGAAAATTTGTTTAAAAAATATACCTCTGTAAGTAGATACAAATAAACTACTAGTTTTAGGAGCGGCTTAGTAAAACATTTAACACGATATCTACTAAAAGTAGCATTTTTCGACGCTTACTTTGAAGTGTCAGGAATCAAACTCAATCTTAAAAAAATATAGTGGATAGCAAATAATACTACATAAATCTTTAACCACATAGATTTTTCATAAGTGTTTTGGTCTACCAAAAAAAAATTATGCAAAATACCTCTAGTTTTTAAAAGTTCACAATATTTGGCGCGACAACTATTTACTTTTTTTGAGAATATAATAGCTATATATATAAAACTTTAACCGATCACTTTCACTGTTTAATTGTTTTTCTAAGAAAAAGCGACAATATAAGTGAAATTTCAAGCATGACTACATAAAATATGCCAAGCAATATATAACCTTTATCGTCCTACATAAGCATCTGCCCACCGGAGTGCAAATGAAGCAAGAACTTCATCTATTTCATTCAACGAGTAATATGTCAGTTAGGCAATTTTAATAATATAAACCTTCCTCAATCTTAGCAGTGGATATCTCATCCAAATTCTCGAGATAAGCGCATCGATACAAACAGAACAGCGATTCGAAGATGAAAGATGATTCTATAAACAATTTTATTGGTACACAGTTTCCTAAAAATCAAAGACAATTTATTTATACAAGTGTTAGTTCATCAAAAGACACTTAAAGCACTCTAACAGTGTTTAGTTTGAGGTCCATTGTTCTCAAATAATGTAGGGGTGAATTAATAGTTTATCTTACTCACCCCGCCCCTCTATTTATAGAGAGCGATCTACAATTTGTTATGGCAGATATCCCTTATTAATACTGCATTTACTTCATGCACTTTTGTGATGCACTTCATTTCATCACGGAGATAAATTTTAGCAAATTCAAAAGAAATAATAATATTAATCGGTTAGATCACAAACATTTATCGAATAGACACAGATAAGCGTTGATAATTAATAAACACAAACTCACACCTTCACGGCCTTTTTTATAGGTACCTTGCGGTGTGGGCAGATACACCAGTTTCCACTTTTTGGAACAGGTGGCAAGCCTGTTGGTACATAAAATGGACCTAGATGCATCGCTTCTTTAATTGACGTAAAATATCTATTATTTTTAGTAGATGCGCAGACCTTTGTAACGTTGTGCTCATTTAGTAAATAAATGAGACCACTTTTCTTAAAGAGGTTTGAATAGTTGCTAACCTCCTTGCAAAAATAGTTGTTAACCTCCTTACAAAATAAGTTACTGACTACCAATAATTTAGAAATTTTTCAAAATAATCTGAATTTGGAACAGTGTCTGCTATTTGTTTATTTTCTATCATTTTTAGTCAATTCCGTTTTGGCTTTGATAAAGAGCACACCTATTTTATAAAATCAATAATGTAATACTGTGAACAAAATTCAACCAGCTGTTAAAATATATTATAAAAGAGCATGATATTTGTAAGTACCTACTATTTATGTTGTATTATGTTTAGATTCTATCATATCCTGTAAATCATTTACTTATTCATTTTATTTTTATTTTTCAGCGTGTTCTTTTTACTCTATCTTTTTACTCCATCTTTTTACTCCCTCCTTTTACTCATTGTATTCCCTTTTATTCCTCTGTAACCTTTTCATTACTTAATTCCTTGTTACTGATTACTTTTATATCTTTACTTCATTTGAAAACTTGAAAATAAAACAATATGGAGTAAAACATTTATTTATTTATTGTCGCCTAAGCGACACCTTTACGTGACCTTTGAATTAAAGCACAATATATTCTTAAAGAAAATTTGTGCTTAGCATTTTTGGAACGAGTGGGAATTGAACCCGGGAGCTAAATAAGAAATGAAAGTATTTTTATAATTTCTACTCATTAGGTTACCCGAAAGTTTGATGACTTTTTTTCTGTTTATTCCCGATTCACTCCCAAATTACTGAACGAATTTTGTTGCGGTTGTCACCATGTACTAATGGGAGTTTTATAATTAAAAACTTATGAGGCTATAATAGGTATATAACCATACTTAGAAGTTTTTCCATCTAAATATACCTCAACAGAATTGGCCACTCGTTAAGTATAGCCTAACATATACTAAAAATAGAACGACTTGGTCTTCCGCTGCGTACCCCAGGGTACACAGTTTCGATAGCCATAAGGCGGCAACCCGTGAAGAATTAAAAAAAGTCAAGGCAAAAATGAGCGCTTTCGTGGCGTATGTTGTCTAATTGGTCCGTACGTAGAAATAATTAATTGTGTAGAATAAAATGTTCATATTTCTATCTTGAAAATATTGTATCCGTGCGAAACCGGGGGCGGGTCTCTAGTTTATATTAAATGACAACATAAACAGTTTTATATCGAGTCAAATGATGTTTACCCTAAATGTGTTTCATTGCGTGGGACAATAGATGATTGTTCATCACATGGGATGATCACGCAAGCCGTGGGATCCAAATTTTAGAACACCTGGGAGATAATAAACGCAAGCATTTGCGCCCCCGCGAAATGTTGTTCATGTTATGATAATTCGTACTAAAATTCGTCAATTCATTATTAAGTATTGGGGTCCCGAGCCAAATATTTAAAAAAAACTCTAGGTAATTATTGTAGATCTGTTGAAACATTTTTTACTTCAACCTTCAGCGCATATCTGATCTGAAATCTGGTCAACATATTGTAAGGTAATGTCAATTAATTTAAATTATATAATTTACTATATTGGCTCGCATATTCATTACCTACTCGTAAATGTATAAAAATAAAAATTAAATGCTATTCGTTCGTAAGCGTATCACTTGAGAACGGCTGTACCGATTGGGCTAATTTTTAAATTAAATGTTAATATTCTGAATAAGATTTTTAGGAAAATAAAAATTGGATAATTTGCACGAAAAATTGTAAAATTCGGGTAAAACAGAAAGTAATTTTTTTCCATGTGATTTTTGTATGAAGTCAAGACCATAAAATAGGAGATAAAAGTTAATATGGGCTCCACGGACGAAGCCGGGTGGAAAGGTAGTTGTAATAAAGTCCGGTATTTCTTGAAATTCGTATCCGCAATTCGATGACAAGGCGCCTATTTTGCGTTAAGAAAGCTTGGAAATATGCTATTTTTTTCCAATAATGCATGTATGAAAAGATGTATGGATGTAGATGAAGCAAAAGATGTATGCAAAGATTGAGAGAAGTGGCGCTACATATATCTCTGCCTACCAGTATTCGATTATTATACCTAAATTGACAATGACTTATGAAGAACATATGACTTTCTATGCCGGTGGGAATAAAGCAAGAACATATTGTGTAATTATATGAAAGATGTATTAAAAACCGACCAAGTGCGAGTCGGACTCGCGCACGAAGGGTTCCGTACTATTATCTATAAAAACGCCAAAAAAAAATCACGTTTGTTAAATATTAAATATTAATTTTATTTTAATTTAATTATTTATTTTTAAAGTGAATACCTGTATATAACTAAATATTCTGTGAATATTTTAAGAGGATGTATAGAGCTAAATGCGAGTTTTATGATGCGTAAAAGTACATGATCCACTGCATTGACCATAATCAAAAAAATATATGATATTCTTGAGGTTATGCGTTATTAAGATACTGTGTTCAAAACATAATACAACTATATTGATTCGATAGAAAAAAATCACGAATATACCTTTAAAAAAATATTTTACTGTCTAGAAACAGTACTAAAATGCATGCAATGATTCTGATCTTTTGACAGATTTTTTATCTAGCAATATACTATCGTAATACTGTTCTATTTTTTAATAAAATTTTCAGCAAGTTCCTATATTCTCATTTTCGAGATTTTATGTACTGTGATGATACGACCTTATTTTCCTGGCCGCTTACAAGCTGGCCATCATAAATAGCATTTATTTTGATTTTAGAACACGATATTGTTCATTTTAATTCAATAGAACATTGTATGTTATTTTCAAATATTCGATGTGTGGAACCTAAATTAAAATTTTACTCATTCCTTCACAAACTGTTGACTTAGGCAGCTACTCTGCCAATTGTAAAATTTATTATATTTCTATTTTATTAACTAAGTAAATAACTATATAAAATGTATTGAATCAATATTCAAGAACTAATATCTATGTTAATATAAAAGGAGCGCAAATAAGTATTGTAAGTATTTTTATCATACTTTGTATTGTGTTACTTCAACAGCTTAACGCCCTGTAGTAATGTGTAGTTCATTTTTATTACAGTGCGCTCCTTTCTCCTTCTCCTTTGACGGCTCCTTTCTCCTTTGACGGCTCCTTCTCCTTGGCTCCTTACGGATCCTTTTACTGGTTGTTATTTTGCTGCTCCTGCTTGTTCCTTCCTTGTTAATTCGACCAATAAACGAATGGTGAAAGTTTACTACGAGTTTTCCTGCTATACCTACCTACCTACCCGGCCTGGCTACCCCACACCCGACAGTACGCACTGCACGCGTGTGTGCGTAAGCGCTCGTGTACCGACAGTACCGGCTGCAGCCTGATGCTATATTATTAGTGGCAGCCACGTCGTTTGGTGTGTATGTGTACCCGCGTGGGGGCGGTGCCATCTCTCAAGGTCGTTGGCTCTATCCAGCGTCTTAAGGGTCTACCTGTTGCCGTTATCAATATCGAGCAAAAATCACGTATTTTTATTATTTGTTGTTATAGCGGCAACAGAAATACATCATCTTTGAAAATTTCAACTGTCTATCACGGTTCATGAGATAGAGCCTGGTGACGAACGGACAGACGGACGGACGGACAGCGGAGCCTTAGTAATTTAAAAACACGTGTTTAACAACTAATTGAGCATGTCCCGTGTAATGGCGTGGCATCACCCACAGTTCTGTTATCGATCGTACAAAGGTGTACAAATGTTATCGAGGGGCGAATTTACGGTTCGAACTTGCGACATGAACTCTCAACCCTCTTACCCTACGCCATTTATTTTTTTTCCAAAACCTTTTCAAATTAATTGATACATTAATAACAAAGGTTAAATTCTTCAAATATGATATTCGAACTAAAAATAACAATCACTCTACCCATCTTTCGTTACTTCTAACAAAGATTCTCATTTTTATGGGTACAAAAGTAATTGTTTTCTCAGTTCAGGATTGGAACCCGAAACTGCCTGCTCCGAGGTGACACCTGTTTTCCATATGACTAGGAAAATACTTTATATTTGTTTAAATCTTAGTAATTGTGAAAGATTGGATGAAAGTTGTGTATGTGTGTGTGTGTGTACAAACTAGTGATGTGCCGGATATCCGAGGGAGAAGAAAGATCCGTATCCGTATGCGTTAGTTTTTGGCAGATCGTTTACGGATCTTTTACCTTATTAATTTTCAATTCATAAATGAAATTTTATATAATATATAGGTGATTAGGTAACAATGAAAAACTGTTAAATTCCATTCAGATTATTTTTTATTTCTTAAAATCGTATCTGTTATGAGAGTTAACTCTTAAAGGTCAATAACTTTTGTCCATAACAGATTATCTCTTTCCAAAGGTCGATGTGCAATATTTACCGCCGCGTACTCTAAGAAAGTTAAGATCCGTATCCGTATTCGCGGATCTTGAGACCAAATATCCGTATTCAGATCCGTAACCGCGGATATACATTTTTAACGATCCGGCACATCACTAGTACAAACGTCCTTTATACCTTGCGGTGTGACCAGTGAGACCAGTAACAGTGTCCACATTTTGCTGTCCATATTGAACGCAGGTAGAAAGTCTATGCTGCACTTAATGGACCTAGTTATGTCACTTCTTTAACAGACGTAACTATCTGTTATTTCTAAAATGTACGTGCCCTCCGAAGGTAGAGGAGTTGATTTTGTTGTTATAAATATTATTTATTCCGGAAAAGGGCAAATGAAGGGCCTTGAAATATGTAACTTGAAAAATGTTAATCCATTTTGAATGGAAGAGGTTACTATGACAATAATAATGGAAATAATAGGATATCAATATGGATTCCGCCTCACGCACTTCTGAAGATGCATGTAGATTCCATTCAATGTTATGCATAAAGTTAAGAATTACGAATAGAGAGCGCTAGACATTATATAAAGTATGAAAACATAATAAATAAGTTTTTATTTTAAAAATATCGTCCTAATGATAAAAATATAAGGGTTGGTTATTTGAGAACGGAATTCTAGAAAGTAGAGATGAAGAAGATAATTGACAGACATAAGTGAACATACATGTCGCACCCTAATTCGATATGTAAAGTACCCTACCCCTACCCCTACCCTTACCCCCTATACCTACCACTACCACTAACTTTGAATATTGTACATACATAATATAATATATAGCTGTTCGCCCGTTACTTCCACCACTTAGGGGGTGGAATAAAAAAAAAGTAGCCTTCCCTAGAGTTCATGCTATCTCCGTATCAAATTTTATCAAAATCGGTTTACTGGTTTAGCCGTAAAAGGGTAACACACAGACAGACAGAGTTACTTTCGCATTTATAATATTAGTATGGATTAAGCTATGAGCTCAAGTCATTTGTCCAACAAGTAGTACCACGGGGCACGATAAGGGCCGTGGTACTACTTCTATCACAAACGACTTGAAAACTTATTACAAAAAACTACTCCGAGAAAACAACAATATTCATATTAGTTTTTAAAAATAACTTATAATATTTGTAATAAAAACAAAAAAAAACTTTAGTATTTTACTTTACATACCGAATTGTAGATTCAGCCGCTACAGAACCAGCAGCTTTACAAAACAGATCAGTTTTATAAAACGCGATAAGGTTTCTGCGGATTGTACTAAGCTGTTTTGTGAAGCACCTAGCCGTATTGGATTGCGGCAGATTCAACAACAAGAAGAAATAAAAATCTCTGTTCTTCTTTGAAGTCGCTAAGGAGCTTATATTAAATATGGTCTTGAGTTCATACAAAAATCTCACAGAAAAAAGCATTTTCAGTTTTCCCGAATTTTCAAATTTTCTGGGGAACTTCTCAAATTTTTATTTTCTTAAAAAACTTTATTTAAACTATTATGAACATTGAAAAAAAGTCCAGCCTTTGTCAAGTGATGCGCGAACCAACAGCATTTAATATTTATTGTGTACCTATATTATGTATATAAAAAAACTAGACTTTTCCCCCCGGCTCTTCCCGTGGACATATTCAAACAATATAAAATATAACCTCAGGAATATCGTAGCTTTATATTAGTGAATTTTTTTTTAGAATCGGTTCAGTAGTTTTTGAGTTAATTTCGTTACAAACAAATAAAAAATCAAATTTTACCTCTTTATAATATTAGTATAGATACAATTTAATCAACGTAACTCTCACCAAATAAATATACAATAACCGACCGCCACCTCTATTTTTATGAGACATGACCCACACAACCCTATAATTATTGTGTTATATAAATTGCACGTGCCAGAGTCTCTCGCAGGACTCTCAAGTTAGATTATGTCGTCGGTCTTAAAATAATAACGTTACGTTAAAAATGTAAAAATAGTTTTTTCGTCACGTTTCCTAAAACACGTTTTTAGGATTCTGTTGCCAAATGGCGAAAACGCCATTATAAGTTCGCCATGTTCGTTTTTCTGTATGTATGTCACAGGCCTTGATCTCCGCAATCTTTACTTCGATTCTGATGATAATTCACAGAAAGATGTGTTAAATGTGAACTGCCATAGAAGTTTGAAATCAAAGTCTTACCTAATAAACTCTTTCGATTACCGTATTGAACTTCCAATCGACCATTTCGTTCTAATCTAAGATATTCGTCGTAATATAATAATTTTAAAATAATTAAATTAGACTTCAAAAACGAATCAGATCTAAGTCTCAATAAAGTCTCTATAACTTTAAAACTACTGGACCGATCGACTCTAAAAACTAAATAAAACCTCCAATAAATAATCAGATTTAACTCAATCAAATCTTTATAACTTTGAAACCAAATCTAAAGATTAAAAATAACTAAATAAACCAGGTCCGCGTGGAATAGTGGCAAGAATACTGGCTGCATTTCCCCGCTGAATCGCGATGCTGATTCGTTGAGCGAGGAAGGAGCCAGCCCTCTTGTCACTAGAAGAGATGATCAGTCGAGGGGATACATCTTTAATAAATTTTTTGGCATTTGAACCCCACGGACCTAGAGTTTCTACACCAAACGGCACAAATTTGTAGTTTTCAATAATTGAACTATATTTGCGCCGTTTCTTAGACTCTGCGATTTCCGCAGCAGCTCCTGCTTTGATTGCTGTTTCCCTGAGATGAGACGGGGCTAATGTGGCCACGCACGTAGCATCCCATACAAGGGCCCGACCTCGCTCCCAGGGAATCAGAGTCATTCCATCGGGTCTCTTGCCGTCTTCCCGGATTATTCCCGTTGGCTCTAGGAGAGCAGGGTCGTCTATTGACGCAAGAGCCCTTTTGATGGTATCATTGAGGGAGCTGTGGCGAGAAAGCCTGCCTGCAATTTTTATGCAGGAAAGTCCGTGAGTTCCAAATTAACCTACATCTTTTCCACACTGACATTTATGTTCGCAACATACTGGTGCTCCTAACCTTAGGCATAAAAAATAAAAAATAAAAACTACGGCTACGAAACCCTAAAAACCTAAAACAAAGCGGCAGAAATAGTAAGATAATGTCACAGCTAATATTTACTCATCTATTTTTCTGCCTATATCTGTATGCATGTACTATCGTAGCCAAGCCGAAACTGAGTAGGTAGGTACTGTAGACTTGGAAAATCTTTGCTAAGAAAGGATTTTTTTTTAATTCAATCCTTAGGGCGGAAAGGAAGGAATAGGTATGATGAATATAAAAGAAGCGAAAGAGGTATGTCAGGATCGTAACAAACGGAATTCGATTGTCTCTGCATATTTACCCCTCTTGGGATAAAAGTCGTGATGATAGATAGATAGATAATAACAATTACACTTTAGGTCGCAGGGCGGGTTGTGGCGAGCTGTGGGTAGCGTGGCTATAGCCACACCACAGAAACCGAGTGTTCCAGGGTGCAAGTTGACGCAGGCGTCCCCACTGCTAGACCTAGACTGACTAGGCTATGGCCCCTGGCTTGCCTTAGTTGGCTGTCCAGAGTGGAATTGTTAGAGTATAATATTAAAGGCGTAATAACAGGGAGGCTACGTGTGAACCACCACCCCTCGACACCCCCAGCCGCTTACACCAATGTTGCCTGTCTTACTGCCAGCAGAAATGCTTTTAAAATACGGTTATTTTAGGAGCAACGATGTCATTAGAGAATAATGCGGAGTGAAAAATGTTGTGACTAAAATGAAGATAAGTAGTTTACACAGGTTTGGACACGTTGAAAGAATTAAGGATGAAAGATTGACTAAAAATGTTTCTACAGCTGAAATTAAAAGAAATACTGGCTGAGGATGACCTAGGTGTACTTTTATTGAACATATAAAAATATATTGATCGATAGTAAATAAAATAAGTAAATAAAAGTACCTATACACAATCGCCGAGCATGTATGGAAGGTATGATGAATATAAAAGATGCTAAAGGGGTATGTCAGGATCGTAGCAAATGGCATTCGTTTGTCTCTGTCTCTTCGGATAAAAGGTGTGATGATAGATAGATATATAGATTTTAGGATGCTCATTAATAAACGGGAACCGCCACCTGCCAATTGTATGTTTCATGAGATGAATGATACTGGCAAGTGACCGTAGTCTTAATAAATAGACTTGATAAACCGATACAATTATCACCTCAACATAATAGCCCAATTTCAAATTAATTTTATCTCTGCAATAGTCGCATTTGACGGGACCTGTCTGGTAGGGAACTCTACGTGTTGGACCTATACCTATGTCCCCATGCAAGCTTTACAAAAGACCAGGCATTTTAACAGTGATCTTAGAGTTACATAATAATAAAACTTATAACACGTCAAGTAACAGCCTGTTATTTATTTACGGATTCTTTTTAATTGCAGATCAGAAAATACCTGAAAAGAACAATAAATTATTGAAAGTACGTCCCTGTTTGCACGTAGAAGTAGATTACGGTTTTCTTTATAACCTTTAAACCCACCCTAGCCGTACGTAGGATTTTCTACGTAGGGGTAGTGTAATACGATAATAATATTTTGAGGTACGTATTTTGCTGTGCAATCACAGCGATCTCTCAAAAGTACGTAAATAAAGTTTATAATGGCAAAACGAATTATATTTATAACGATTTCTGTTTGAACTAGCGACCCGCTTCACTCTTGGAGAACCAATATCAAATAGAGTTAGATCACTGCACGATTCATTTCACTACAGCTTCAAACACTAATGCATTTAGTCATTCTATACTTACTTGACGGTCTCGTAAAAAGTAAATAAATATGTTTTCCCATACAAACTTTTACATCCCCTTTCTACCTTAGGGCTCGAGTTTTGAAAACGCCGAAATATGTCTTTTATTAATTTTGTTCGAGCATTCATACCTAAGCAGTTTCAAGTAAATCTGAATAGTTTAGTTATGTAAAGTTTATAATTTGAGTGTAGATAGATTCTGACATAAAGGATTTTTGCTCCGACTACGTGATGCATTTCCTAAGATATCTTGTGGAAGGCAAGTTTTTAACCGATGATATTATTTGAGGTTATCTCATTATTGGCTAGTAGTAGTAACTATATTGTCATAGGTAAATTAAACCTCATAAACGTATCTATACTAGCTTTTGCCCGCTATTTCACATGCGTGGAAATGTAACATCGAAAGCTTTTATTTTTTATTATATTGACTACAATTTAGAATTGTGACGCAAAGCGCAGTGCACCTGCACACGAGGCACATTATTATATAATATACCTATACATTTCAAGTCCCACCACCGTCCCCTTTAACTGCATAAATCTATTCTATCTATCTATTATTCTATCTATCATCACGCCTTTCATCCCAAGAGGGGTAGGCAGAGACAATCGAATGCCATTTGTTACGATCCTGACATATCTCTTTTGCTTATATGCATAAAATGTGTCCAAATCCTTAATTCATTCGCCAATGAAATATTGATTGATAATTTTAGAACCACTCTCATTTATATCATAGTAAGTACAAAAAAAAGTACAAATAAATAATGATTTGAAAATTAATACCAAAATCTAATGCGATACTGGCGCCAAATTTGTTTGCTATAAACAAGCTAATTGGAATATTTGTTTCTCTGTCTTTCTGTCCCAAAGTTTGTCCAGAATCGGCTCCGAATGGATTGTAATAAAAATTTGAAAGATCTTAGTGGGCGTTTAAGCTTAAAAATATAAATCTCAATATCTTAAAGGGTTCCGAAGATTATCAGAATACAGATAAAACCAAAATCAGCATAAATTCTTGGAACTGAGGCTAAAAACACTAAAATGGTGTACCCGGTTGTTGTATTTCTTGATAAAAAGACAATCAGAAAAATTTCGGTAGGTAAAGTAAAAGCTAAGGTTCGATTTTTATATTTTTATTTTAAAGATTAAGCTATTTTAAGAAACCAATTTGAATATTTTTGATTTCTATATAGTAGTTTTTTTATAATAAATTATCAAAGTTTTGGCACTGATGGCGTCATTTTGTCGGCTGAATACTTCAATACCTTTGGTATGTTGGTACAGAAAAAAGAACATCTGTGTTCTTTGACTTTGACATTTAACAAACAATAGTGTTGCCGTCTCTAAATCCTACAAAATCTACCAAAACCTACACTTCTGCACAAAACATATTAAAACAACAACAAAGAAACACATCTTTACGGCTTTTATACCGTAGTCTGCATAGTTATTGTGATACAAAATATATACAAAAGTCAAAGAATATCCTACAATAAAATATGCTTAAACATTCTTCCTAAATAATAAACTAGATTAGTTATAAAAACTACTGAAATAGTAGTATATCTAGTAACAGGGTAACATTGGTTGACAAGTTGACAAGTAAATATTTTGTTTTTATTTAGCCGATATAATGACGTCATTCATAGGTGAAATGTAGGTTAAGTAAACTATTTGTTTTTGAAAAAATAAAGACAATCTCACGATTTTAAGAACTATAAATTGAAAAATATGGATTATTAAACCAATATCTCGAAACGGTTTTGGATTCAGCATACCTTAACTTTTACTTTACATACCGAAATCTCTAAATCATAAAAAACTAGCGGACCCGGCAGACGTTGTCCTGCCCAAACGATGGCTTGCCTGCACCCCTACACCTACCCTACACCTACCCTACCCCTACCCCTACCCCTACCCCTACCCCTACCCCTACCCCTACCCCTACCCCTACCCCTACCCCTACCCCTACCCCTACCCCTACCCCTACCCCTACCCCTACCCCTACCCCTACCCCTACCCCTACCCCTACCCCTACCCCTACCCCTACCCCTACCCCTACCCCTACCCCTACCCCTACCACTACTCCTACCACTACCCCTACCACAACTTCTACACACTCCTACCTGTAGAGGTAGCCTACTCCTACCTCTACCACTACCACTAACATTTTCCAACTTTTTTTTCTTCTAAACCACCCCTGTGTTGTAACGAACAAAACAAAAAAAGAATTAGCCAAATCGGTTCAGCCGTTCTCGAGTTATAGCGAGACCAACGAACAGCAATTCATTTTTATTTTTATATATATAGATTGGTAAATCGTGGCGAGAAATACATTGACGGGTGCGCAAAATCGTGTATTTTTGGACACATGCCGCTTTTCTACTATACAGTGCGTATTCTGGTTTATTCTGTATTCTGAGATGGTATCGACTGAGTCGTGATAACATAAAAAATCCAAAGCTGGAGCTGTTTGATGTTATATAACAATACCTAATTTATAAAAAAATGTTTGTTCGTATTCTATAGACTCAAAATAAACTAGACTGATATGCTATTTAACATCACGCTACCTACCCAAGGTACACGCTACGTACCTACCAATTGTATTCCTAATACAACGCGTACGAAGTAGCTGGCATATAATAAAAACATAAAAATTACCTCTTATTACAACTTTCTTCTGTTCTTCCATAATTCTCGTTTTTCCTAATCCTATCGAATGACCGTTGGCATCGCTTTTGTCCGTTCGTACCTGAAATATAAAACTATAAGTACAGTGTGAAATATAAAACCTAAGTTACAGTCCACATTATTTAAGTTACTTTTTCCACACATCGCACCGAAAATTTCCCATTCCGGCCGCCGGGATGATCTAGGCGGACCTTTCGTTACAAGAATTGGACGATTTCAGTGGACCGTAAGGCGACGCGATGGGGATAGGACAAATGGCCATCTTAAGGAAAAAATAAATGGAAAAATTCATGGACTGCGTGGAAATTATGCCACTTATTTCTATTTTTTTTGACACTATAGATACGCAACCTGATATGATACCTATTATTAATTTACCTATAACACTAGCTTATGCCCGTGGTTAAACAAAAGCAAAAATAAACCCCTCCCCCACCCACTTAAAAAGTAGCCTATGTTTCAATTCACGACATAATCTATGTACCTTCCACATTGAAATCCTTTCAGCCGTTGAGGTGTCATTCACCTACAAACATCCAAATATCCAAACTTTCACATTTATAAAGTATGATTTCTCCCTTTCGAGAGTCATTATACTAGATTTCGACTAATTTTAGGGTTCTGAATTCGAATTTGATATCGATTTCAAAATTCAATATGACGACATCTGTCAATTTCTTAAAATTCGACATTATACTAGATTTCGACTAATTTTAGGGTTCTGAATTCGAATTTGATATCGATTTCAAAATTCAATATGACGACATCTGTCAATTTCTTAAAATTCGACATTATACTAGATTTCGACTAATTTTAGGGTTCTGAATTCGAATTTGGTATCGATTTCAAAATTCAATATGAGGACATCTGTCAATTTCTTAAAATTCGACATTATACTAGATTTCGACTAATTTTAGGGTTCTGAATTAGACTACGAAATCTAATATAATGTCGAATTTAAAGAAAATGACAGATGTCATATTTAATTGTGAAATCGATATCATATTCGAATTCAGAACCCTAAAACTAGTCGAGATCTAGTACAATGTCGAATTTAAAGAAATTTACAGATGTCGTTATATTTAATTGTAAAATCGATATCAAATTCAAATTCGAATTCAGAACCCTAAAATTAGTCGAAATGTAGTATAATGTCGAATTTAAAGAAATTGACAGATGTCGTCATATTCGATTTTGAAATCGATGTCAAATTCGACTTCAGAACCCTAAAATTAGTCGAAATCTAGTATAATGTTGAATTTTAATAAAATATCAGATCTCGCTTGTCACATTTCAAACATTTCCACGAGCAAAGCCGGGGCAAAAAGCATCATTTTACTATCAAGCGTGTAAATAGGTAGGTATTCTTACTTCCTTACTAATATTACAAACGTGAAAGAGTGATTGTTTGTTTGTTGATTTGTCCTTTTTAACGTCAATACGGAGGAGCAACATCTTATAAAGTATTTTTTGACAGATTACTAAACGACAACTAATCCCATACAGTATGTATGGTATTAGGAGACAAATAATCACATGCAGTCCTGTGTCAGACGACAATTACTGATCACATACAGTCTAGTATTAGACGCCAGACGGCAACTAAAAGCGTGGTCTCTCTAACTATGATAGTCTCTCGCAGGCTAGGTCGGAAAAAGGGCGTGACTTAAAACATCAAATCGTCAAGGACGCTGACGATTATCAGCCCCTTAAGTGGGCCACACATTGGTCCGGCATCGCACCGAAAATTTCCTATTTCGGCTGCCGGAAGATCTAGGCGGACCGTTCTTTACAAGAATTGAACGAGTCTATGGTCGGTTTCGGTGGCCGGACGGCGACGCGCCGGTGATTGGACGAATGTGTGGCCACCTTTAGACAATAACATAGCCAATGGCCTTCAGCATTTCTTTAATATTTATATAATGCAACTATATGCATAAAGAGTATAGGTATATGAATAAACAGTGATCATGACGAATGAATAGATAGTGCCTATAATATATGATTATTAATGAAAAAATCGATATAGCAACGGTAAGAGCTATGTGCATTGTGCATAACGGTTATTGTCAACCCATTGGAGCTTTTCGTGCTTCGTTGGCATATTCAAACAGACAGACGGACAGAAATTCTAAATACGTTTATTTAAATAACATACCCTATAATTTTTTATAATACAATTTTTATAATATGGGTTTTTTACATGCTTTATATCAGTTTATTGTATGTAATAGTATATAATATTATTGTATGTAATAGTATGTATGTTACATACTATTGTATGTAAAGAAATTTTGGATGTCGAATTTAATCAACTTCTAATTATCGTATCGATTTGTATGTGATTCGGATGACAATACAATAATTTGGTACCATCGATCTGATCTGATGATGTAGCCAGGATGTGGATAGTGGAAGTCTATAACGAAACGACGTAGTCCTATCGAGTTTGGCCTCGTTTAATTTGTCTTCACAAGTACTCTGGTTCTAGATTATGTCCAGGGTCCTGATGATGAACTCAGTAACGAAACAACGTAACCCCATCGAGTTTGAATTGATTTGGTTTGAGCAAGTGTGCGTTACTGAGTGTGTTTCTTAGTTTTTTTAAGGTTCCATACCCAAAGGGTGACAGCGGAAACCCTATTACTAAGGCTCCGCTGTCCGTTCGTCCGTCCGTCCGTCTGTCTGCCTTTCACAGGGCTGTATCTATTGAACCGTAATAGATATACACTTGAAATTGTTATATACGTGTATTACTATGGTTGCTCTAATAACAAATAATAAAAATGGAATAAAGTTAAAAATTAAAGGGGTCGCCATACATGAAACTTGTTTTTAGGCGTTTTTTGCAATATGTAGGTAGATACTTTACATTTTCACAGAAATTTTACATTTGATTGCCCGCTATTTCGTACGCGTCGGATAAAGAATACAATACCTTGGGTAGGTTAGTGTGATGTTAAATAACCTATAAGCTTCCTCAAGAATTGAGGCTATCAAGTACAAAAATATGTTTTCAAATGGGTCCAGTAGTTTTTGAGTTTATGGAAAACGAAAAAAGAATCAAATTTATCTATACTAATATTTGTTTATTTGAATTGAATACGCTCTGAAACTACTAGACCGATATGAAAAATTCTTTCACCGTTGGGAAGCTACACTATCCCCGGGTGACAAAGGCTATATTCTATTTTCAAAAAAATTAGGGATCCTTACTAAAACTATAATAATATAAAAAAATCCTAAAAAATCCTTATATCGCGTTCGCTGCGAAAACTATTCATGATAGAACAAAATAATGTACTACGACTTTGCAGAACACATCATTATCTACAAAAAGTGTCGCGACAGCATATGTCTAACTATTATAGTTAAGTCACAATAAGTGTTCTTTTATTTTAAAAATTTAATTGAAATACCGCCGCTAGGAAAGGCTCTCTATTTGTACCTTGGTATTAATCCTTATCAATATAAATTACTTCATATTCACGACTACTTTAATACCTTTATATAACTTTTCTAATTATTCAATTCAGACATTCCATTTGAAAGATATCACGAGTTTAAAAATGTAAGTATTTTTTTATCGCGATTTTAGTATTTTTGTATGAACAATATCCAAAGTTAGTGGTAGTGGTAGTGGTAGTGGGTAGGGGTAGGGGTAGGGGTAGGGGGTAGGGGTAAGGGTAGGGGTAGGGGTAGGGGTGGTAGGGGTAGGGCAGGTAAACCAAAGAGAGTCTGTGATTTTGTGAGTCTGTGTGTATGTGGAGGGTGATCTCTGAAACTACTGATCGGATTATGAAAATTCTTTCACTAATAGGAAGCTACATTATCTCTTGAGTGCCATAGGGTATATTTTATTTATTTCGAAAATATCCACGGGCGATGCCGGGGGCGGTATGCTAGTTGTATGCGTGTTGTTAAAAAGCCTATATAAACCTTCCTCGAGAATTGAGCTATTAAATGCACAATTATTTTTTCAAATCAGTCCAGTAGTTTTTGAGCCTATGGAATACGAACAAACAAACAAATATTGATTTTTACTTATAAGATTGATAAATTATAGACAATACAAACTTTGAAGATTTTCCATCAAAATATACCTCGACAGAACTGGCCACTAACGAGTGTAACTATATGAGGTATAGCCTCACAAATACCATCGGCTAAAATAGGGAGACTTGGTCTTCCGATGAGTACCCTGGGACCGATAACACGGTTTCGGGAGATTTAAGGCAACTTACGACAAAGTGTACAAAACAGCTTTGTTTTGTAAAACGGCCAGTTAAGGTTTAGACGGATTATTGTAACAACGTCTTCAACAGTACGGCGGCTCACTTTTATCCAAAATGTTGAATAATTGCAATAGGGTGTATTGTAAACTAACCAAACCTAACCTATCCTAAAAAGTAACCTAACATAACGTAAACTAACCTAACCGAATCATATTACCTTATGGATAAAGCAGAGGTTCAATAGGCCGCATTGAAAAACACAAAATGCTATTAACATATGGCGGATCAACGTGGCCTAAACCGTACTAGCCGTTTTACACAACAGCTCTTTGTAATGCGGCGGATTCTAGAATTCGGCTGCGACATATATATATAAAAATTGTATATGGCTATGTTAATAGGATAGTGTAAGAAGTCATGCAGGCAAATAATACAAAGCAACATCTAGTAAAGTCAATAAATGTTACCAATTCTCCTAAGAAACTGATATATCCAATAGCCAGTTTAAGTGTATCAACTTTTGATAGGCGTTTTTCATACGGCAAAGTAGGTATATGTGCTCTTAATCCCTCAAAAGCATCATTGATCGACTGCATACGTCGTCGTTCACGAAGGTTCGCTGCTTGACGCTGCTGTATTTGTTGTTGAGGGCACCTTCTTCGTCTATGAATCCGCCTGAATCAACAGAAAAATATGAATCAAAAGGTTGATTTGTGGACGCTCACGGTCGGTAATTCCTATGATTTGTATAAGGATACACCAGCCAAAACCGCAAAAGGCAAGCAACTGGGAGACGGCATTTCTATACTAATATTATGTGATTTGTATTTTTGTGTGTGTGTATGTTTGTAATAAATAAACTCAAAAACTACTGTGCCGATTTCAAAAATTCTTTCACCATTGGAAAGCTACATTCACCCTGAGTGACACAGGCTATATTCTATTTTCAAAAACATTAGGGATCCTTACTAAAACTCCAATAACGTAACCCAAGGTGTAAAAAATTACCTAAGAAATTCCTTACATCGCGTGCGCTGCGAAAACTATTGATGATATAGAGATAGAGGTATTGGGTAGGGGTAGGGGGTAGAAGTAGAAGTAGGGGTGGAGGTAGGGTAAGGGTAGGGGTAGGTATAATATATATTTTATTTTGTTCGTAAATATCCACGGGCGAAGCCGGGGGCGGAATGCTAGTATTTTATATTGTAGGCATCGTTAAAGAAGGCATTTCTCGAAATAAGAGAAGATAGGGTCAAATTTCGGGTCAATTTCTCATAAATACCATCGGCTAAAAGAGGGTGACTTGGTCTTCCGTTGGGTAACCTGGGACCGTAACACGGTTTCAGCTTTTTCCAAAATTTAACACCCTAGGCCAGAAAGGCGGTGTCAAAGTATATAAGTACCTATGTGAAATAATATTTTTCTTGAAAGCGTGAGTTCAAGTAAATTACGCATAATTTAACCACTTCGGATGAAGAAAAAGAACCGCCTTCAAAACTAAAATGTGCTTTCTGAAAGCAAATGCACAAGTCACTATAAAAAAATACCCAAATCGCTTCAAGTGTGCCTATAAAATTTGAAGAGTTTTCGATTTCTCCAGGATTCCATGAAACCACCTGGAAAGTATACCCTTTCAAACAAAAAAAAAATTTCCAAATCGGTCCAGGCGTCTTTAAGTCATCGGGGAACATACATAAAAAAAGATTCCGACGAATTGCGAACCTCCTTCTTTTGAAGTTCGGTTAAAAATGAATTTAACAAACTAAAAACCGACTACAAAATGTTTCAAAATTAAAATTCCTCGTTTCACTGTAAAGCCGTTGTGGAGTTTAAAAAAGTTGAAATACTATAATGTGACTACGGCTTTACAAATCAAAGAAAAATTTTCAATTGGATAAAGCCCTATTATCCACACTTTGTATGGGGATATTACTATTCCCAATTTCTCTGTAAATAATCCAACTGTGTCACTGTAATTTAGAATACTTATTCAATATATCTAAGTGAAATAGCTGTTATTTTTTCATTTGGTTTTATTGAATAGGAAATTTCCTGTATTGTTGTATGTAAATAACTGTAATAGAATCTTATTTACGTAATGTCTCACTGCGTCTTGGCCTTCAATGTTCTTTTAATAAAGTTCTTTATAAAATGATCGTGTCATATTTTCCTCTCCTGTTTGCTATTGTGTACAAGCAAGCATCTCTTTTCTCCTAAATCAATCGTTAGTTATTTTACCTTACTAATTCTAGCTTATTCTTTCCATCTCTCTCCAGCATAGTAGTGCTACTTGAAGTCCTTCTTTTCATGTAATGCTCCAGACACAGGCTTTTAGGAGACGTTTTCTAGCTTTTTCGTCTAAATTGATTTTTGTTATTCTATTATATTATATATAATAAACATTCATAGCAGCCTTATAGGACAAATATTCAAAAATTCAATCATTTAAAAAATCGATGTCACGTTTGACACAAAATGAAATAGAAATGAAAAGAAAATTCAATGCACGACTAATATAAATGACATTGAAGAATAAAGAGCGATGTTTGCATTAATAATGCTTAAATTGATTGCAGTGTAGTATTTTCCCATAGTTAGTACTGAATACCAATACTAGATGGAAATATTTACTGGAAAGATAGTAATTACTTTTACCAATGTCAGTCAGGGTTAATTTTATTTACTCATTTCAAGTAGGGTTGCCACGTCATGTGTCCGGTTTTAGACCTGATAGTCCGGTTTTTTAATATTTCTGGACAAAAATAAAAGATAAGATGTTTTTTCTAGATCATTATCTAACGGATTAGGTATGTTTGCAGTATAGAATGTTCCTCGTGAAACAATCTATCTAATTGTCAAAACCGCAATAAAATCCGTTCGATAGTATGTACGAAGTTAATCAGGAATAGACAGAGAGACGTGACGGGAACTTGGTTTTATAATATGTAGTGGATGATGCATCATTACGGTCATCTTGTGGAAAAATGTCTATCGCTGAAATATTTTCAGAATTTAAATAACTTATTTTCTTTGAAAGATAGCTATTTTTCTACATTACAAGAACAAAACAAAATTGCAACTACAAGTTTAATTTGAATCAATGTTTTATTTAGATTTAGGTAAATAGGTATTTTTCGTGCTTTGCTAGTATACTAAACCCTAATTTAGGGTGAAACTATTATGCTTTTCAATGTATTTATTCTTTTAAATTAAATTTTAAGATATATAAATGAATGAATATGATTTTTGCCAGTAAATATATAAATACTGCTATCTACTTGTAATACAAACATATCAAATATATGTAACGCTTAGCTTGCACATATGAGATATTATAACTATGATTTACCTACAACATAATTAAAATTAGGCAAATATTATAAAATTACATAATAAAAGTATACAAGGTGAATATAGAAAACATATATTGTATTTACTGTTAGAACATTATAAATCTGTAGGAAGCTTCATACCAATTTAAATGTTTTGTAATAAACGTACAATTATTATAGGTAGTTTTAGCATGTGATTTGGATGGGTGATGGCCTACTTTGTTTATCATAAGATGGGTGACTTAGGTAACAAATCATAAATTGAAAGCTTTTTATTTCATTAATTATTACAATTACTACCTAGATGTAGACTTAGCTAGATTGGTTTTGTAATCATGTAATATTTCACTATTAATTTTCGTCATATAAATTTAATCAGTTATACCTTTATATGATATAATGAACAAAGTATTTGGTAGCTTCAAAAATTTCTGTTGAATTTACAATGAGTCTTCTTTGTTTCTACTTGATAATAACTATTTAAGATTTATTTTCATGTTCATTGACGTATCTATCCAATACAAATATTTTAAGAGTGTTTAATTATCTCTGCCTAGTCCTATATGTATGTAAAATGATTTAGGAACTAATACGCAAGCCACAGTTTAAAAACATTTAATAATAAAAAATTACCTTTTTCGTGGTATTGAAAGATTTTCTTGATCACTAGCGTAAAGACTGCCATCTGACATGGATGAATCATCATATAGGAACAAATCCGAAGAACTTCCTGATATCGGGGAGGCACCTAATGATATTGGCAGCACTCCACCTTCTAAAGCGGGTCTTAAACCGCTAACAGCTTCCATATTATACATTTTGCAAGGCATATATTTTTTTCCGTACATTAATATCAAATTTTCGGAAATCATATAACAATTATGGTCACATATTTTTTAATTCAAACTTGATACGCGTGTACACGGCATGAGTCGACGCCACAATACAGTTGTACATTTCCACCGAACTAGGGGAAAGTTGTTGCTCCGCCCTCTTAACAACGCCCATTGAATGAAATCTAAAATTCCTTCAGCACTTTTATGTCCTAGCGTATTATGAATTAATTATTTATTCAATATTCATTCAGTTCCATAAACTATCATTTAACGATTGTTCATAATATGTCATCTTGTACATAATTTAGGTACCTATCTATAAGTCCCTATTAGGTAAATTTAGGCTTAACTCAGACGTACCACTTTCCACCCACATTAGAACCACAAAAAAGTGTTCGTGTGTTGAGAGTACTTAATTAGTATGGAATGTCGTGATAACCCACAAATAAAATTGTGGTCGGTGTCAACAACAGTCGTCGTGCGTGGTTGATATCGCCACAAAACTGTCGCCGAAACCCACTCACATACAACAATCCAAACTGTTGTTGGAAAGTGGTCGATACGATCGACAGTTCAACCAAGCACGTACCCAGGATTTTTTGTCGGGGGGAGGGTTCATTTGGGTAAATGATTAAAGTATCTAAATGACACGTAAAAGCTTCTCGGAAATAAATAGCAAATCAATTTTCACATAATAATTATTTAATAGATATTTAAAAAAATGATTTTACAGCATTAAATTTAACCGTCTTGGTCGGGAGACATCGCGCATATCGGAATTGCTGTATTTAGGGATTCATTTTATTTTGTAAATATAACACTTTCGGGGGAGGGGGTCCGAACCCCCTGGCTACGTTCTTGAGTTCAACCACATTAGAACCACTTTTTTGTGGGTGGAAAGTGGTGCGTCTGAGTTAAGCCTTAGATAACATAATATACGCACTTACGGATTTTTTCGTACACCTAGTGATTTCATCTGGTTTTTTTTATAAAATTAAGTATATTAATACTAAATACAAGTAAGCGTAGATTTGCACTATCCATATAAGTATCCTACTTTTTGCTATATTCATAATTTGTATGAGGATATTACTATTCCTATATTTATCTGTAAATAATCCACATGCATGTTTTGCATATTCAATGTATCTAAGTGAAATAGTGGTTATTTTTTTAATAAGTTTTATTGAATAGGAAATATGGATGGTAAAATAAACCTTTTAAAAAAAAGTGCACCGACTTCAAAAATTTGCACTGAAAAGTAAGAAATAATAAATATTTCGTCGTAGAATTTGAAGACGGTTTATTTTACCCTTTCAAGTGATTTTGCTGCCTTGAGAGACAAATAATAACGCCACTAAAAAAATATTGATGGTAAATTAAAAAAAATACCGCTGTGATTTGAACCATATTGTGCTTGTGCATGTTGCGCTGCACCCCATTACATTTAAACGCTAGAACAACGACTGAACCGATTTTCGTCATATGTCTGTGAGATAATGTCGAAAAATTATTATGTCTTAAAAAAATAAGCCTTCAAAATCGGTACATATTTTATCGAGATATCAAAAAAAATGTACTTAAAAAGTCAGTTTTTTCACAATTTCTGAAAAACGAATGAACTAATTTTTATGAGATAAAAATGGGACCAATCCGGAATAATTATCTGTCGATTAAAAAAGAAACCATCAAAATCGGTTCACAACTGGCGGCGTTATCGATGTACATACATACATAAAAAACGGTCCGAATTGAGAACCTTCTCCTTCTTTTTTTGGAAGTCGGTTAATCTTTACGTCTTGGGTTTATTGGTAGCTTATTGAAAATTCAAAATAAAAATTATTATAAAATAAATGACACAGGTGGATTATTTACAAAGTAATTGGGAACAGTTTGTCCCAGAAAATTATGGATATAGAGCCTTAACATGCCACATAATATTATGTTATAAACGTTTGATGGCAAGGCTTATTTTATGGCATAGTAGCGACCTAACCCGGCTTAGCACGTAGAATTTTAATATCATATGTTCACCTTGCTTTCACATAACTCGCCGAATAATGAACATTGACTTTATCGGTTGCTGATCCGCTCCCCAAAAGACATAGCGTGATGCTTTATACACATAAACCTTCATTGTGAATCAGTCTATCAGACACAAACAGACAGACAGATAAACAACATCAATTTTTATATATAACATACAAAATACTTGATGAAATGACCATGCGACAGCCATGCAGAAATAGGCGTAGCGTAAGTAGCATAGCTTAGTGTAGGATCTCTCAAAAAGGATTGTAAATATATCATGGATAATGGTGGACTCTAGCTGGCACTTTGGAGTATAAAAAAAATCTATTCTATTCTACTTTTTGTGTTATGGCTGCATCAGGGTTGATTCCGCCAATGTCAAGTATTATAGACATTATCCGACCGTGATATATTATGTCTTATTAGGGAGTCTCTTGTTTGACATAATTTTGGTTCACATTTTTTATTCAAATAATATTCGCTTGATATAACAACGGGTGCCCTAATATTTACTTGATATAAAAATAATTTGCTTTATCTAATATTATTTTATATAATGACTAGCTGTGCCCGCGGTTTCATGTACTACATGTGACCTAAGTAGTTAGAGTGCGAATTTTGTCTACATTATGCAATTTCTGGCAAGCTAAGATATTATCTTTGATGTTGGAACTCTGGCTGGGGTAGACGGAATAAAGATAATAGGTTAGCGAGGAGCGAAGCGCAGAAAACTTTATGTTTTATACTGAATGTTTTTATATGTACCCTCTATTTTATTAAATGAAGCATTTGTTCACAGAGGTTGCTCCACGGAATCGATCTATATAGTTTAACTTGAAGATAATAAGGTCAATCGTATTTTTTCCACATGAATATTCGATCAAATAATATTATGTCAAATGAAAATTCGATCAAATAATAAACCTTTTAAAAAAAAGTGCACCGACTTTAAAAATTTGCACTGAAAAGTAAGAAATAATAAATATTTCGTCGTAGAATTTGAAGACGGTTGGTGCCAAATTAGGATACAAAACTAAGTAAATATCTAAGAAGATAAAGATCTGTTCAATATTATATATGTTTGTACTGATGATCGTAGGTTCCTAATGAATTGTCTATATTAGTGAATTTGGGAACTAAGTTGTTTCTAATTTGGCACCAACCGTCTTCAAATTCTACGACGAAATATTTATTATTTCTTACTTTTCAGTGCAAATTTTTGAAGTCGGTGCACTTTTTTTTAAAACGTTTATTTTACCCCTTGAGAGGCAAATAATAACGCAACTAAAAAAATATTGATGGAAAATAAAAAAAAAAACCCCTGTGGATGTGATTTGAACCATGTAATGTGCTTGTGCATCCTATGCACCCCATTTTAACCGCTAGACCTTCGTCACGAAAATTGACAATTTCGTGTCAATAGCAACCGTTGCTAAGGCTTTTTCTGATACATAATTTTCAGCCGTAAACAGAAATTAATTACTGAATTTCTGAAAAACTACTGAACTGATTTTCGTCATATGTCTGTGAGATAATGTCGAGAAATTATTATGTCTTGAAAAAAAATAAGTTGTCAAAATCGGTACATATTTTATCGAGATATCAAGAAAAATGTACTTATAAAGTCAGTTTTTTCAAAATTTCTGAAAAACTAATGAACCAATTTTTATGAGATAAAAATGGGACCAATCCGGAAGAATTATCTATCGATTAAAAAAGAAACCATCAAAATCGGTTCACAATTGGCGGAGTTAACGGGTACACCTACATAGATACATACATAAAATAAAATAAAAAAAATAAAAAAATACGGTTCGAATTGAGAACCTTCTCCTTTTTTTGGAAGTCGGTTAAATAATAATAAATATTTCGTCGTAGAATTTGAAGACGGTTGGTGCCAAATTAGGATACAAAACTAAGTAAATATCTAAGAAGATAAAGATCTGTTCAATATTATATATGTTTGTACTGATGATCGTAGGTTCCTAATGAATTGTCTATATTAGTGAATTTGGGAACTAAGTTGTTTCTAATTTGGCACCAACCGTCTTCAAATTCTACGACGAAATATTTATTATTTCTTACTTTTCAGTGCAAATTTTTGAAGTCGGTGCACTTTTTTTTAAAACGTTTATTTTACCCCTTGAGAGGCAAATAATAACGCAACTAAAAAAATATTGATGGAAAATAAAAAAAAAAACCCCTGTGGATGTGATTTGAACCATGTAATGTGCTTGTGCATCCTATGCACCCCATTTTAACCGCTAGACCTTCGTCACGAAAATTGACAATTTCGTGTCAATAGCAACCGTTGCTAAGGCTTTTTCTGATACATAATTTTCAGCCGTAAACAGAAATTAATTACTGAATTTCTGAAAAACTACTGAACTGATTTTCGTCATATGTCTGTGAGATAATGTCGAGAAATTATTATGTCTTGAAAAAAAATAAGTTGTCAAAATCGGTACATATTTTATCGAGATATCAAGAAAAATGTACTTATAAAGTCAGTTTTTTCAAAATTTCTGAAAAACTAATGAACCAATTTTTATGAGATAAAAATGGGACCAATCCGGAAGAATTATCTATCGATTAAAAAAGAAACCATCAAAATCGGTTCACAATTGGCGGAGTTAACGGGTACACCTACATAGATACATACATAAAATAAAATAAAAAAAATAAAAAAATACGGTTCGAATTGAGAACCTTCTCCTTTTTTTGGAAGTCGGTTAAAAATAGGACAAATGAAAATTAGTTCTAACGATTGACCATTGACGCTATGTTCTAACAGACACGAAATGAAATTATATCAAAAGTTATTAGGTATGTAAAACAAGGGAGAACCGTCTTAATAAATAATAATAGAGAGAGATAATAATAAAGGTTCTTTATTTCCATATAAAAAAATAACCATTCTATTTACAATTTTAAAGTTGTTAGTATTTGCTATATCTTAAATCTAGTGTGTTTTTTTTTATTTACATAAAAACCTTAAATCAAATCTAAAGATTAAAAATAACTAAATAAACCAGGTCCGCGTGAAACAGTGGCAAGAATACTGGCTGCATTTCCCCGCTGGATCGCGATGCTGATTCGTTGAGCGAGGAAGGAGCCAGCCAGCCCTGTTGTCACCAGAAGAGATGATCAGTCGAGGGGATACATCTTCAATAAAATTTTTGGTTATTTTTTTAATAAAGTTAATAAATAAAAGTGTTAGTCGATATATTATATTGTATTTAGTATTATATGAACCCCCTTTGGGTAAAAGCCTCCTCCATCTCTTTCCACTTTTCTCTTTCTTTGTCGATATTTGTCCAGTTTTGTCCAGCGACTACGATTATGTCATCTGTCCACCGCTTTTTTGGTCTTCCAACATTCCTTCTGCCTAATGAACCTGTCCACTTTGTGCTCCGTAACGTCCACCTTTTGTCTGTGTATCTTGATATATGACCTGCCCATTGCCATTTTAATTTTAGTGCGTTCTAGAGCATCTATTAACTTTGTTTTCTTTCTTATATTTTCACTTCTCATTTTGTCTATTCTTCTCATTCCCAAGATAAGTACTTTGTTCCATCGCGGGTTGGTTTTCGGTTATATTATTTTAAATTTTATTGGTATATTACGCATGTTTGACGCGCATATGTTAGACATGGTAAAATACTAGTATCCATAACTATCTTCTTTATCTTCATGTTATAAGCTCCTTTCAATATTTCCTTTTGCTAATAGAACTTTTTCCATGTCAAGTTAACTATTCTTTCCACTTCTTGTTCGTTGTTGTCTGTGCCAAAGGATACTTGCTTACCAAGGTAGATGTACTTTTCCACATAATCAATTTGATTTCTTTCCATTTCAATTGGTCTCCTATGAAAGTTTATCATCACCTTGGTTTTGCTTGCATTCATGTGTAATTGTGTATACCTACTTTTTTACTTTCATCGTTTAAAGTATGAATCATTTCTTCTAGTTCCATAGCTGTTTTTGCAAAGAGAACAATATCGTCGGCGAATCTTAGATGGCTTAGCTGTTTATCGCGCACCCTCAATTTTTTTTTTAAATAATTTTGGTGATATAGGGTCTGTCTCCCTGTCTAACACCCCTTTCTATTGCAATTTAGTCTCCTTTGTTTTCCAATCTTATTACAGCTGTGTTTTTCGAGTAGGTATATGTTTTTAAGGAGCTGTGGGTTATGCTATGAAAAGCTTTTGAATAGTCTACAAAGCCTATGTATAATGTAGAGAACCGTCTTATTAATCACAAACTAATCACACTATCACAGCGCGGACGGGATTAAACTGGATTCCCCATCATGTCACGACGGAACGCGTGCGTTGGTCGCCATGACGAATGAAACTGACTAACAGACATCGCACGGCCTAAGCAGGTGGACATATATATTTGAAATTTAGATGAAATATAATATAAAACTTATTATTTTTAATTCCCTCCCTGAAGGGGTGAAAAAGGGTGGTAAAGTGTGTATGGAGAGGCATATTGTCCCCTCGTATACACGGCTAGTACTAAAGAAATCATGCGTGAGTTGGAGTCGAGAATACTTCGAGGTTACGTTTTATAATATGGGTGTTTGTGGTGTGGTAGAATGACGCTTTAGCAAATACTGTCCAGAAAGACGGACAATCATTGAATATGGATAAAATAAAGAATTTGAAGACCTCATGATGAACCTAACCTAATAAAGATATAGAAATAGTAATCGAGCAAAACCAGTTCCAATATAAGTTGTTTTGCCTTTGTTTCAAATTATTTTTACAGTAAATACCAAAAATTATAAAGGCCTTAATGATACATATTTTTTGTGTTTGTCGTTTTGTAATAAAATATGAACATACATATTGTGAGTTCAATTTATGAGCTATTAGAACCAAAAATAATTGTGACCTACTTGATGTTTACCTCATAAATAAGTCAATGTTTTACAATAAAACACATACTTTGCCTGATGTTTTGTTTTACCAAAATCTCTTGTACATTTTGTGAATAAAAAATATCAGGGTTCAAGTTTAGAATTCATAACTTATAGATACATATGGGTTTTTCAGGGTTTTGAAATTCCGTAGCCAAGTAATGAAAACGGAACCCTTCATCATCTTCGTTCGATATGTCCATATATTACATATCCGATATGTTACAGACTTTTAATGTCATCTTTTCTTGAGTTCTGATGAAATTACACAGGCTGCAGGTGTCTCTGTTCCAGCAGCCCACGAAATTTCAAATAATAATAATTTAGGGATAGCTTAGCTTTTTGAGTGTGATAAGTATCGTTGGACAGTTCATAAAGAAATGTAAAAAATGTCTCATTTTAAACTTTAATTAGTTTTATTTCTTATATATTTTTCTAATCTATGTAATGATAAAAAAACTGAATGAGTAATACAATTTTATACAAAACTATTGCTTCGACGTCATGTTATTTAACGACCTACTTTGTAATATAACTTGTTTTTATTAATAATAATTACAAAACTGAAAATTTTTACAATCCATATAATTGATAATTAAAAAAAATTAAATGCGTGTACTTATTATATACGCGCGTGAGAACTTATAGGTACTTCTTTGGCATCATTAAATAAATAAATAATTTATTTTCTTACATTGCTCTCTCATTATTCAAATGTTATTTTTAAATTACGAAGAGTAAATAGTATTAATCAAAATATTCAATTTAAATCACTACTGAATATAATATAATTAGCACATATAAAATTCGCACTGAAACTAAAACACGTGTTGTGAATGTAGAAACTAGAAACATGTGGATAAATATTATAAATATGAAAACAGTGATCAGAGGCGACGAGCGTGCCAACATGCGCGACATAGAGGTTCCATTTCTATTTTGTTGGTAGCTTTTTTCATTTCACTCTCGGCAACATATTGTAACTTTTTTCTCACTCTCATAATATTTTTCTCATAACGCGCCTAAAGAAGTATAACTTCAAAAATACTACGTGATTTGTATTCGAATTAATATATCTTCTTGTTACTTATTAAGTTCGCGCTATATAGAACCCTAAGTGTTTGCTTACTACACGCACTTGACGACTTTTTAAAATTATTTCCATTTAAATTATTTTGTTGATGAAACATAGAGGCAACTGTTAGTGTGTGAGCTATCCAGACTTCATGTGTCATACATTTTTGCGATGGGCAAAAAGCTCAGTCTGATATATGTTGTGTTAAAGGAAGTACTTAGCTCGAGTAACTTTTATAATTTAATAATGAATTTCCAACTATGGTTACTATTTTCTTGTATAACGGGAATACTTTGTCATGTAAGTTTATATTGCTATTAATTTTCTAATGCCTAATTTTTTTGCTTTTTATATCCAAACCGTTGATCTCCTATTGCAAAATCTCAGAGATGAACGCAAGTTAGTAATTTTCTTCTAATCATTACTTTAAAGAAGACAAGGGACAAGCATGTTTTATAATATAGTAAAAGCAAAAAAATCAATAGAAATTATATCCAAGGTAGTTTATAATGTTGGTTCTCTACAAAGTGCTCGTGTGAAACAAATTTGATTTCGTAGCACAAAGAAATAATTTCCTAAATCCCATATTTATTTCTAGGTAGATATATATGCGACCTGTGACCTTCTCGTTTCACATTAAAACTCAAAATGCCTATGCCTTGCGGCTGGTTAAACATATTATCAGAACAAGTGACAGACCTGTAGCTAGCCAGGACTAGATCTATCACTTCATAGAATAGAAGTATCTATTATTTTGAGAAGTGCTGCCCCCAACTTGAAATCTATACTATATTATAATTTATACTAATATTATAAAGATATAAAGTTTGTAAGTTTGCATGTAATCTCTCAAACTATTCATCCAACAAAGTATTGTATTATGTTCTGCCAGTCACTTTCGCTTAATAAACAGGCGGTGGTAAGGTCACATGTCGTCTTCTATATAAAAAAACCGATTCTGAAAAGTATTTCACTGATAGGAAGCTATATTTTATTATGTTCGAAATTATCCACGCCGGTGGTAAAAAGCTAGTAGAAACTAGGTACGAAATTTTTATTTTCTTTTTCTTACATTAGTCTCCCTCGTTCAGCCGATGGTATTCGTGAGGCTATATTGTTTATAATTTAATAACTAAATTAAATTATATTTGAATAATTGCACGACCGCTCTAACCATTGCGCTATCGACGCTTTTACCTACTTCCATGCCATTATAACACTATATTCATTATTTTTAGTTCGTGTATACAGAAGAAATTCAAAATGTATCAAGAAATATTAAATCAGTAGAGTACAAAGTTAAAAGAAAGATAATTACAGAAATACCTATACAAGTACATATAGACAAATCAATCGGCATTTACTTTAAGAAGCGATCTATGAACGTAAAGAGTGTAATAAAACAAATATTAAATCAAACTGAAATACTTCTTCAAAGTTCAACTTTACAGCAAAAAATTAAATTGAAATTATTGAGTCAAAATTTTTCTATAAAAAATAAATATGCCGTAGAAATGGTATCACATGGATCAATGTACTTACAAAATTATTGCAATTACGAAAAGAAAATTAAAATGAAAAATAATTCTTCATACTATTCTGTAATGTTTACTGCCTCAGATCTTTATTATGAAGTTAATGGATTAAAAAATTGGCTGACTACAGGTAATTTTTCATTTATTTTTTTATAAATACATCTAAAAGTAATTACTTATGCCTAAATATTACTAAATTACTAATTTTAACATCAAAAACAGACAATTTAATTATTTCACCAGTAAATAGAAATACGCTAATAAGTAAGTATTATCTTTATTCCAAATTTGCAAGTTAGGTTTACGAGTTTTGAAAAAAAAGAAAAGCTACGACGTTGTTTATACTATGTCAATAACATATTAAAATTAGATATTATTTAGGGGTAGAAAAAGTTTTCTCAGTTTGCATGAAAATGGGCGCGGTAGCTGCGTAGTACACAATCTTCCTAAACCGGAAAACGTTTTAGAATATCCATATGCCTGAATATTTCTCTCGTACCTATGTTGTTTGACATTTTTTTGGGACTGTTATACTATTTTTTTTTTAATTAAACTGTACCCCCTTTCAAGTAACTTCTAACTAAAATATACCTAATCGACACTACTCTGAGCCTAGAATTAAATTTATACAAATATTTTCAGGAAGAACTTACATAAATGGTATATGTAAAATCGACAGAAGCTGCGCTATTATTAAATGGAGATCAATTAACACTGCTTACTTACTTGCTCATGAAATCGCTCACAGGTACGTTCTGACGAAGCTGGCTTTGATAGAATAAACAAAAAAAACACATCATTATGGCCTTTATACCTTAAGGTGCGGCTAGAAACACCAGTAACAGTGTCTACTTTTTGCTAGTTGCCCATATTGAACAAAACAGGTGGCAAGCCTGGTGCTGCATTCAATGGACCTATATGTGTCATTTCTTTAACAGACGTAAATATACCTGTTATTTTAGACGAAGTGCGGACGGCTTTTCACGACGCACGAGGAGTCGATTATAGCACATATTTTTAAAGAACAAAATTATTCAGGAAAATTATCTATTCACGTCACGCCTTGGTACATAGCGCAGGCGCCTGCGGAGACGTGATGGGGAATCCGGTTTAATCCCGTCAGCGCTGTGATGGTTGTGATTAGTCAGTGTTTAGTAAGACATATCACAGTCGGCGGGATAATCTTAGCTACCGATTTATCGGCTTACTATTGCACAAAATTAAACACTGGAGACTGGCAGAATTGCGACGATAAGTCTATATCAAAAGAAGAAGAAGAACTAGTATCGCTTGTAAAATAGCGTGAAAGAATTTATTATATTTCAAGTTATAATTTGAATAATGTTTTAGTATGGGAGTAAATCATGATGGCAGTCCATACAACAAGTGTAGATCGAAAGGATATATTATGAACCGGATATATAGTCCACGGAAACACCCACGTCTCTGGTCAAAATGCAGCCGGCGGAGTATGAAAAAGCAATTGATGTAAGATTTTTTTGAAAAATGTTTTAAATAAATAATGAATAGGTATAGGCAGCATATTTATAACATATTAGCTGTTCTCCCGGCTTCGCCCATGGGGTCACACTAACTTTCATCTCACTTTTTTCACTTTCATGGGTTTAAAAAAGTAACCTTTGTGGTTCAAGCTTACTCCGAATAAAATTTTATCAAAATCGGTTTAGTGGTTTAGCATATTAGAAAGCATATCAGATAGACATAGACAGAATAACTTTCTAATTTATAATATTAGTATTCATAAACATTTTCTATTCCTTTTTCCAGACAATCCCATGTCACCGTTTTCTAGGTCTTGTGGACCGAAGACGGTAACATAGACGGTAGAATAGAAAGTGCATTTTTTAGACTTGTCTTATCTATTTATCTATCTATCATCACGCCTTTTATATCAAGAGGGGTAGGCAGAGACAATCGAATGCCATTTGCTACGATCCTGACATACTTCTTTCGCTTCTTTTATATTCATCATACCTTTCATACATGCTCGGCGATTTATTTATTTATTTATTTAAATAAGGTTCACAATTACAGAATAACTGCAAATATCACAATATTACTTAACAGGATAGAACACTTTTTATACAGATATTCCAATTGGCAGTGAACACGACATGGCTGTACATTTACACGTTATCATACATGAGAAAAAGTACATAGGTAATTGTAATATAAAGAAAGGAATTATAACATTAAAAGCAAAAACTAGATCAAAATAAAAACCTGAAATCAATATCAAATCAAAATTAAAATAAAAAATATCAAAATTAAAACTAGAATCAAAATTAAAAATTCAAATCAAAATCAAATTTAAAATTGAAATTAAAACCAGAATCAAAATTAAAATTAAACATAACAATAAACACACCCAAAACAAATCCACCACTCTGAAATAAACATATGTAAGTACATAATTAATACCACCTAGTACCTGGTTCTGGTTCTGGTTCTGGTTATCGGGCTCGGTCTCCGCAACTCGACGTCTAGCGCCTATTTTGCGTGAGGCGGGAATTTAGTTACTCCTGCCATCCCAGTTCCTCCAGGAAGCCGATCAGCCCCTTGATGTTGCTACATGCCTCCTGAAGGGTCCTCGGGGCACCGAGATGAGCAGCCCTGTATTCTGTCAAACCTACACACTCCAGAAGGATGTGGGTGACCGTTTCTTCAGTCTCCATGCATACTCTGCATAGTGGACTATCTGTAATGCCGATATTAAAAAGGTGTTTATTAAAGGGCCCATGTCCTGTAATGACTTGTGTCATTTGTCTCAAATGGTTCCTTTTAAGGTTAATTAGTCTTTGTGTTAATCGAGAGTTTAGGGATGGGAGCGCTAGTTTTGATTGTCTGCAACTCTCAAGTTTGACCCATTCTGATTCATGTTTTTGAGTGGTTATTTTTCTGAGTTGTGCGCGGATCCAGTCTCTAGGCAGTGGTATATATGGTTCAGGACCCACAGCCACCTTACCTGATCCTCTCCTTGCAAGTTCATCAGCCGCATCATTACCGCGGGAGTTACTATGCCCTTTAATCCACTGAAGGGTTATGTTATTATTTAGTTCGTTACAAACCTTATTTAATGCTTGGTGACATTCAAGCACCAATCCTGATTTGATTGAGTTGCTTCCGAGAGAAAGCAGCACTGACTTACTGTCCGATAATATTCGGATGGATTGCTTGTTTACTCCTCTCGATGTTATGGCCGAAACTGCCAGGCGGATCGCCATGCATTCAGCTTGGAAGACTGTGTTGTGAACGCCCAATGGTGTTGATATGTTGATGTTTAAGTCCTCCGAGAATATGCCAGATCCAGTACCTGACTTTGTTTTGGAACCATCCGTGAAGATTCTAAGTTCTCCAAGGTTTAGCCCCTCGTAGGTCTCTTCGGTAAGTTGGATTTTGTATTTCTTGTCAAAAGTATATGTTAGGGGTATTCTATCGTTGGCAGCTCCCGCCAACGGTAGTTCCCTCATAGTTAAGTTAGTAATTCTTGTATGCGGATTTCCTGTTTGGTCCCAAAGACCAAGGGATTGTAGTCTGAATGCTGTTGCACCTGCTTCTTGTTGTATGAATAGGTGCAACGGAGTTAGATTCAACATGACCTCCAGAGCCGCTGTAGGTGTTGTTCTCATGCATCCTGTTGTTGCCATGCAAGGTAGTCTTTGGAAACGTTGTAGTTTGTTGATAACCGTTGCTTGGTTTGTTTTGGGCCACCACACAGCTGCTCCATAACTTACCATGGGTCTGATCACAGCCGTGTACAGCCAAAGAGAAATTTTGGGGGACAGACCCCAGTTTTTCCCCATCATTCTGCGGCATTGCCAGAATGTGATGCTGGCCTTGTTTAATTTGTTATCCATATGTTTATTCCAGGTGAGTTTATTATCTAGGATAACACCTAGATACTTTACTTCCGTGGACAGTTGAATTTCTGTTTTGAATAAGGTGGGTAGTTTGTACTTACCCAAATTCCTCTTATTTGTAAACATTACCAGCTCCGTCTTTGCAGGATTGACTGACAGTTCGTGGGTTTTGCACCATTTTTCCACTAGGAGCAGTGCTGTTTGCATGACATCACAGATGACGTTAGTAAACTTACCTGATATTAGGATGGTTAGGTCATCTGCGTATCCAATTGTATAGTAGTTGTTGTTGTTAAGGGTACTTATGAGATCGTTGACTACGAGATTCCAGAGGAGTGGAGAGAGGACTCCACCCTGAGGGCAGCCTTTGACCACAATGGCACCTTTTTGTTTACTATCTTCTGTTCTGATAATTCTTTTGCTAAGCATGTTGACAATCCAGTCGGCTAGGACAGGTTCTACTTTATGGTTGTCCATTGCCTTCCTTATACTGGAGAAGTTTGTTTTGTCGAAGGCCCCCTCAATATCAATAAAGGTACCTAGACAAATGCTTTTGTTATTGATCATTTCTTCTATTTTACTGACTACTTTGTGAAGAGCTGATTCGGTTGATTTACCAGAGCTATAAGCATGTTGATTTATATGCATTGGTATGTACTGTAAGGCAGTTTCTCTCAAGTCTCTATCAATTAGCCTCTCTAAAGTTTTGAGAAGAAATGATGTGAGACTAATAGGTCTGTACGATTTGGCGTTGGTATAGTCGGTCTTACCTGGTTTGGGAATGAAGATAACTTTTACTTCCCTCCACATGTGTGGTATGTACCTGTGTAGTAGACATAGTCTAAAAATGTTGGTTAGGCGGTTGTTTAGCTGTTCCCCTCCCCACTGCAGGAGTGCTGGGAAAATCCCATCCATACCTGCCGCTTTGAAAGGTTTAAAGCTGTTAATTGCCCATTTTGTTTTTGTTGGGTTTATGATTCTGCTGGTGGTGTTCCAGCATTCTATGGTTGGGTATACCATATTATCAACCCAATGTATGTTACTTACTGTTTTGCAGTCTGGGAAGTGTGTCTCAAGGAGGACCCTTTGGGCTTCCTCGATACAGTTTGTTAATGTGTTGTCAGTTTTACGTAAGGTACCTACTTTCTGATCTGAATGACTGCTTAGGATTTTCCTTACTCTGTTTGCTTGTTCGTTAGATTCCACATCTTCGCAGAACTTGCGCCAAGCAGCGCTTTTCCTGAATCTGATGCGTTTTTTGTAAAGTTGTTTAGCTGTGTAGTATAGGTCCCAGTCCTGATCACGGCATGTGTTCATTGCCCTATTGTATAATCTCCTGACTTTTTTCCTGAGTCTTTCTAGCTCAGGGCCCCACCATTGTTGTTTATTGGTGTTAGTGTCTTTTGGGTAGGTCAGAGGGCATGTTGCTTGGTAGCAGTCAGTTATGGTGTTAGTTAGCACTGTTACCTGTTCTTCGATGTTATCAATGTTTGCATCATTAACTGGCAGCTCCTGCATTTGTTCCAGCCTGCTTGTAAGTAAGCTGGTGAACTTGGATCTGTCTGTTTTGCGAGGGTTTCTTTTTGGTGTATTGTTAATTGAATTTACCTTTATGTCAAAGCGTATCCATCTGTGATCGGAGCATGAGGTCTCATTGGATACATGCCAGTCCCAGATAAGATGCGCGGCTTGGCTCGTAGCTAGAGTAAGGTCAATTATGGTTTTGCTTCGTCTGGTGACGAATGTTGGTTCTGAGCCTATGTTAAGTATATCTAATGTGGTAGTTGATAGGTATTCGGTTAACGTTATACCTCGGTTGTTACAACTTTCGCTACCCCACAGAGTGTGGTGAGCGTTAGAGTCGGTTGCAATGATAAGTTCTAGCTTACCGTTTTCACAGTAGTTGATGAGTCGCACCAATTCTGGTGGCGGAGGTTCCTCGTGCTCTGGCATGTACACCGATGCCAATACCAGATCGTGAGTTGACTCCACTTGTGTAGATGGAAGTCTCACTGCGCACAGGTCTCTAGTACAAAATTCAGTTAAAGGTAATGTTATAACGTTTTTAGTAACAAAGATACAGGCTCTAGGTAAAGAATGCAGATTCGCTAAGATCTTACCTTCGGTGTTAGTGAGTCCTTGTATTCTTCCTGATTTGCTAATCCACGGCTCCTGAATTAGCACAATCGCTGTTTTGTTTACCTCAAGCCATTTCCGTAGTTGAGCCGTTGCGGTCATCGAATGGTTGAGGTTTGTTTGCAATATTTTGCATTCTTTGGTGGGTAGTTCCTTTATGGAGCCCCCGACCCTTCTGTAAGGTCTATCTTCCCCAGTCCTCCTATCCACTCATCTCCGCTATCCAGGTCCCGTAAGGGGAGCTCTTCCAACGTTTCTGGAAGATTGGGTGGGATTGGAGAGCTTGTCGAGGTGTTGACAAGCTGTTCTGGAGGTGGCGCTGGGGCAGCAGTTGTTTCTAACTGTTTTGTGACCAATTGATCCATGTTATCTTGGGGTTTTTGTTGGGGTGCATCATAGTAATGCCTCCCTGGTCCTTGGAAGCGTATATATGCGGCCCCCAGTAAATATACCAGCCGCCGTTTCCTCCTGATGATCTCCTCCACCAGTGTCTCCGGAATAGAGAACACTATAAACATAGCATTCTCACTCCGAGTGCACGCTAGGAGTTGCCATGAGGGGATGTCGGCCCAGGGATTTTGTTCGTCCAGGTTGTTTCCTAGTTGTTTGGTGGTAGTGTTGTGGTGGATTAGCATGCCACAAACAACTCGTGGTATCAGATCGTTTGGTTTGACGACCCTTAGTTTTATGTCTGGCGGGAGGGTGATGCTCTCAACCGCTCCAGTGACCCATGTTAAGGTATGTAAATCCTCGCAGAGCAGCTGAAGAGCCCCGTTCGAGAAGGTGGGCCTCCCCGTGAAGAGGATGGGGGCTTGTCTTGCGGATGGGTTGCTGGCTCTCAAAGCGCGGCCTTACCTACCTGAAACATCTATTCAAGTCAACTTTGAATTTATTGATAGAGTTGTGGAATATATCCAATATATATTGTGTGCACTTTTAATATTGGCCTGCAACAATACATTTTTATATGTTCAATAAAAGTAGGTACACCTAGGTCGTCCTCTGCCAGCATTTCCTTTACCTTCAGCCATATAAACCTTTTTAGTCAATCTTTCAACTTGTCCAACCCAGATTAAACTACTTTTCTTCATTTTAGTCACAAAATCATCTTTCACTCCGCATTCTTCTCTAATGACATCATTCCGGATACGGTCAATACGCTTCATATCACACATTCTACGTAAATACCGCATTTCTACTGTATTTATTTTACTTTCATGCTTCTTATTCCATACCCAAGTCTCGCTCCCATAAGTAAGTGATGGAACTAAAACAGCATTACGTATATTAATTTAGTTGTAAGTTGTGTATTTCTGCACACATCATTTAGTCCACCAAATACCTTGCTTCCCGCTTTCACTCTCCTTTCAATTTCCTTGTCTATCTTTCCACTTCTTGTAAACATACTACCTAAATATACTTACAAATTCATTCACTTGCTCTAATTTACATCCTTTCACACAATCGTTAGACTGTCCTTTCATTATACTTTTAAAACACTAGTACTTTTGATTTCAAAATATTAATTTTCCTTATCGCATTCCTCATTCAAAAGTACTGTACTGCCGTTGTTACAGTGGGTGGACAATGCTCAACCCCGTTTAACATACATTGTTGATAATGTCACCTTGGTTGTTAAATCTGTATCTCGATAGTTGTTTGGCCAAATTACAACAATGTTCCTTCGGGATAGAAATGGGTTTGCTGTCTTTTATATGCTGATGATGCGGTATTTATTGCATCTTCAGAACAAGAACTGCAAAGCCTAATTGCACTTTTGAACGAGATTTGTCTTATTTGGTAAATTTATTGTATTTTTTTAAATGACAGTTTTAAAAATATAATTTTATTAGTTCTCAAATGTTAGGTGTATAAATCTATCTATAATATAAAAATGAATCGCCGAATTTGTTGCTAAGCGCATATCTCGAGAGCAGCTGAACCGATTTCGCTAATTCTTTTTTTAGAATATTCCTGAAGTACGAGGATGGTTCTTACGCAGAGAAAAAAAAATTATCCCGGTAAAAATGAATCGCTGATTTGTTGTTAAGCGCATATCTCGAAAGCAGCTGAACCGATAGGGTAGGGGTAGGGGTAGGGGTAGGGGTAGGGGTAGGGGTAGGGGTAGGGGTAGGGGTAGGGGTAGGGGTAGGGGTAGGGGTAGGGGTAGGGGTAGGGGTAGGGGTAGGGGTAGGGGTAGGGGTAGGGGTAGGGTAGTGCAGGCAAGCAAACGTTTGGGCAGGACAACGTCTGCCGGGTCCGCTAGTATGTATATAAAAATTAACCCTATTTCCCTTGGTTACGCCATAACTTAAGAACGACTTAACCGATTTGAATAATTCTTTTTTTGTTTTGTTCGTTATAATACATTTACTCGTTTTTGCTCGATATTAATGACGGTAACAGGTAGACGCTTGAAATATTCACAGAACATTGAGTTATATTATTCACTTTAAAAATAGATAATTAAATTAAAATAAAAAACAAACGTGATTTTTTTGCCGTTTTTATAGATAATGGTACGGAACTCTTCGTGAGCGAGTCCGACTCGCACTTGGCCAGTTTTTAATAATTACGTAACATTGTCAATTTTATTAGAAAACTTATTTAAAAAAAAGAAATGCAAACCTATACATACATTACATGACAAGAAAAACAGTCTTTATTTATTTTAATAACTTCTTCTTTACAGGAGTGAAAAAACGAGGTGCCTTCGAAGATATTTCTAAATATATAATATAATTTTTATTTTCTACGAAGATGAATAATTTTAATCTTTTTATTTTTAGTTTTAATAGTTATACGAGTACTATGTATACCTAGTATATATTTAAGTTTGATGTAACCAGAATATTAATACTGTACAAATAAATAAAATAAAATTTATTTCAATGAAATCTTTCATTTGTATAAAAGATAACAATTTCTCCACCCGATCCATAATGGTATACAAACAAACATTGTAATAGGAAGTGGTACAATGGCACTTTTGATTCCATTAGTAATTTAGTAGGTACCTAATATAGTAACTATGCAGACTATGTTCTTGAGAAATGTGATTGTTCCCACAAGTTCAGTTATTGAGTAAGGGTTGATCTTGATCCCCACTTAACAGCATACGCTTACGCATAGCGATACAAAAGTTCACATGTCTCATGCATGCATCACATGACCTTCGTTACTTTGGTATCAAAAATAGAAAATAAACTTGTATATTTTGATAGCTGTTATCCGAAAGGAAGACCTTTCATTTTGGTATAGAAACGACCAGTCTAGGGTTTTTGGCGTTTTCGTGATATGGCCCTTTTTAAAATCTTATAATTATTTTCAAATTTCGTAAAAGATCCGGAGACCTTTCTAAACAAGTACCTAACATAATAAATAAAATTGAGAAGAACTGATCAAATAAATTCAAACCTCACATTCGCCTTTTTTCTATCGGAATTCGTAAATTAATATAATGTATTCAAACCGTAGAGTATTGGAAGGACCATAGACGGGCTCCCCCTTTCGCCAATGTTTTGCCCTTTGACCAGTTAAACTGACCAGGTGCTCAGTAATAAGTTACCTTAGATTTCGTTGGTATCGTTTTGTGTCACGAGACAGAGCTCTAGAAAAATAGTTAATTGTGATATTTTAAATGGGAAAGGCGATATAGGACGTCAAACTTGCGGTAACATAGTGTTTCCAATCATTAATTATAATTATATGTTTGTATTTTAACATAATCATCATATAACGTAAAATTCGTTGCGACAATAAAACGACGGAAAAATCTTGTAGACCTCGTCAATGCAATATTTTGCCACCTCTATAGTGACCTACAACTTCCGGAGATATCGGCATGTCGCACTTTTACTGAAAAAGGGGCCTCTACAGAAGCGATCGAAAAAACATTTCCTAAAAACATATCGCCAAATAAATTGAGGTTTTCAATTCGCAGTAGAAAAATCTGCTTTTACTGTACTGCGCACCGAAATAGAAATAGCTAAGAAATAGAAGTGCTAATTTTTCTTGTTTCTACTGGGCGAATATTTGGTAGATAATAACAATACCATTATACTTGATAAATCAATCCAATTAACACCCCTAAACAATAGCCCCATTTTAATTTATAATTTTATCTCTGCAATAGTTCAGGCACCTGACGGGGCTCGTCGTGTGGTTGCATTCAGAGTTAGGTCCCAACGCGTGCTAACTACAAAGCGCCTCTATACTATATACTGCCGTCATAATTAAAAAAGACGTTTCTACCAAAAGATTAAAATGGAGAAAAAAATTATTTTGTGTTTCTAAGATTAAATAGTTAGATGTGCGAAAGAAAATAACTACATCATTGTTTTTTTTTTGCGCAAATATGTGTTTCAGTTTGCTTTATCGGAATGTGCATGCAAATTTCAATAAAATTGATGTTTTATATTAAATAATTTAAATTTTATTCTTCTTCTTAGTAAAAAAATATCGATAAAATACGAAATACTGCAATGAAAGGCCGTTTCTGGCTAGATATGACCTTTCAACTTAGTAATTTATGAAACGTCTTTTTAACTTAGTAATATTGTTTCAATAGGCTTCATTTATCTAAATAGTAAAGTCGTTTCTAACCAGTTGCTGCTTTCTTATTTAGTAATTTATACCTACCTATTGCCAAATCTGCAGATATGACCATGGTGTTTTTTTTATCTTAACCTAAACAAATTCAGCAGAATAACTATTTTACATGACTGAAATCCTTATATTTACAGGGGCAGAGAAAGCCTAGACGCGTTAGTGGGCAATAGTGGGCTAATTATGATGAAGATAATAAAGATCTAATCTTCTTTTAACTAGTTTAAAAATAAAACCAAAATATCAAAATGGGACAATATGTATTTAAAAAAATAAAAACAACCTCTTACAACAAAACAAAATAATTCTTTCAGAAACAAAAAAGAGATCTGTAAGAAGACAGTCAATTGATTAGGAGTTACGTCTTTTGCCCGCCAGGTGGCAGAAAGAGAGGTGCGTTGGCCAGCAAATGAAATGGTCGCTTTGTTTTAACTGTGTAATATTTTAATTCTGTTTAATTGTTTAATTGTGTCCAAAGTGGAAATTAAAGACAGTAATTAGTAAAGACGTTAATTTTATTCAATCCATCATCGTCTCTTTACAAGTGGCAGCCCAACTAGTGGCCAATAAAAGTTTCGAACCAAAATAACGAATTTTTACGAACTCTTAAATTTTGTTTCTAAAATATATTCAGTTTTCAACGAGCATCTTGCTGGTTTTATGTGTGACTGTCTCAATCTTCGAGGTGTTAAGTGAAAGTGAAAATGCCAAGAAGAAAAAGTGCGCAAAGTAGCCACGAGGCGGACTTCGAGGTGGAGTCGCGCATGTCAGCGATGTTCGCGTCCTTTGCTAGGGCTCAAGCTGAGTCTAACAGAGAGTTAATATCAGCTATCCTAGCTTTCAAGGATTCCAACAGTGACAGCGGCGCTCCAAGCCTGTCTCCGACATCACACATAGCACCGCCCTCCGCGCTTATGGGAAACTTCGCTAACTGTACAGCGCGTTTCAGCGGGAGAGCTCATCAAGATCCACGTGTCGTGGATGCTTTTATTGATACAATCATAGTATACAAAGAGTGTACAAATATAAGTGACGAGCATGCGCTCCGCGGCCTGCCAATATTACTAGAGGCAGATGCTGCTGTTTGGTACAAGGGAGTAAAGGGCTCCATTTCTTCGTGGACAGAGGCAATACAACGTTTGCGATCCATGTATGGTGCGCCGAAACCTCCCTACAAAATATTTCGTGGCGTGTTCAGTGCAGATCAAGGACACGAGCGTGCCGATATTTATATCAGCCGTCAACGCGCGGAACTCGCGAGTCTACCGTATGTTCTTGATGAACGAATTATATTAGACCTTCTTTACGGCTTGCTAAACATCAATATTCGAAAGCGAATACCTCGAGACCTGGTTAATAGTGTCGACGAGCTCATCGAGCGCGCCAGACAGGTGGAGGACGAGTTCGACGAAGCAGCGTCGGTGCCTGTTCAGGGACAACGGGAGCTTCGTGCCGGCCGGCATGAGCCGCGCTCTACGGCGGCGCCTGCGCCGAGCACCTCACTCCGGTCACCTGTGTTTCACGGGTCAACGACTGCTCGTAACTCGGTCGAGACTCCGCTTCGGTCTTCGACGTGTGAAGTTCCTCGGGCGACACAGTGTAACCAAGTAATTCAACCTCTTCAAGGTAACAAAAGTTATTGTGTTTATTGTCGTAAAAGTGGTCACGTTCGCTCTGAGTGTCCGCGACTTAAAATTAAAAGTGATAGTGAAATCAAGTGTTATGGTTGTGGTGCTAAGGGCATCATTCGTTCTAAGTGTGCTAATTGTAATGCTGGGGACAGTAAACCTAAAGACACTAGTCATACATTTTATTCTTGTAATTTTCATTCTTTGGACAAGTCTTTGAGCGATGATACCTACAAATTTACAGATGAACCTAATGTTATAAATCGTAGTAACGATCGTAGTTGTACATGTTGTAACAATATGTCTGTAAATCGTAGCAATCGTAGCCCAAAGAAGAGTCCGTTTTCGTTTAATACAAATTTGTCAAAGATTAAGCAAGGTCATCTGTCAAAGATCACCGAGTTGTGTACTAACACTTTTGTACCTAATGGGAGTTTGCCTCTCAGAGGCAAGTCGCCTATTCAAAATTGTAACAAGCTACCATTAATGAAGGTTGCCTTTGCGTCTGACTCCAACAGTAACGGCACCAGTAACCGACCTATTCTCAATGTCGAGATTAATGGGGTTCGTGGTACCGGTTTAGTGGACACAGCGGCCAAACGATGTATAGCTGGTTATAGTTTGTATACGTTGCTACGCGATCAAGGTCACCCGTTTCGTAAAAGTAATTTTCGTGTAAAATTTGCAGACGGGATTGTGCGCGATATGAATGTCAAACTTGTTGACGTCGACGTTAAACTTGAGGGTAAGGTTGTACCAACTACCTTCATTGTTTTACCTAACGCCGTAAATAATGAAACACTTTTTGGTATCGATTTTTTATGTAGTGCTCGTATTGTTCTTAACTTACACGCGAACTCATGGTTTATGACTGATCACCCGCAGGCTGTGTATCCTTTGCAAGGCGAGAAGTCAAGCGTCAAGGTGAGTTGTGCAGCTGCAGACGTGATTCGACCTGATGAGGGGGCGATGCTGTCGTCAATGGAGCGAACTGCATTGTCAACCTTAGTTCACGAGTACGAGGACATCTTTGGTGAAGGGGGAGGAGCGACACCTTTCGCCGAGCATACCATCGATACAGGTAACCATTTTCCTAAGACTACTAAAGACGAGACCCGTCGTGTGGGGGAAGACTATTCACCTGGTGACCTAATCCTTCTACGTAGCCATGTTTTGAGTAATGCCGGTAAGGGTATAACCTCGAAACTCGTCCCAAGAAGAGATGGGCCCTACTGTATAAAAATGAAGGTGAGTCCCACCACTTACTTAATTTCGCATCGTGAAGCTCCTGATGAATCGATCGGTAAGTATCACGTGTCCGATCTTACTCGCTACCATGCACGTGATCAGTCCAAGCCACGACCCGTCAACCCAAAACGGAAACGCGGTCGACCTCTTAAACTATTAGATTATGTTTAAGTTCCTTGTTCTAATTGTTTTTTGTTATTGTTAATTGTTCTTACTCACTTTCTCTTTGTGTAACTTTTGTGTTTGTTTGACCAAACTGGTGGTCCTATATTTGGTCAAAAGGGGGAGTATGTAAGAAGACAGTCAATTGATTAGGAGTTACGTCTTTTGCCCGCCAGGTGGCAGAAAGAGAGGTGCGTTGGCCAGCAAATGAAATGGTCGCTTTGTTTTAACTGTGTAATATTTTAATTCTGTTTAATTGTTTAATTGTGTCCAAAGTGGAAATTAAAGACAGTAATTAGTAAAGACGTTAATTTTATTCAATCCATCATCGTCTCTTTACAGATCTCTCTTTCCTATAAACTATGTACGCATTAAGTAAACACTTAACTAGTCTTCTATCATATGAGATCCTTCATTTTGTACCATTAATCAAATTATAGGTACTCAGACAGCCACGAACAATTAAAACTATAAATTTTTGCAGACTGGTATACAAGATCTGTGGAAATGTTTAAAAAAAATAAAAATATCTTAACTTTAGTAATCAAATTAGACTACACTTATTTTAAGTTGTTAATCCTGGAAAAAGTTATCTTACTGTTATCATAAATAATAAAATAAATCAGTCTTCATAAATTTGAGTAAGATCAGCACTATTTTTATCAGTCGGAAGATTATACCAAAATGATCTTCTATTTTCTGGCGTCAGTTTTTGTAAGATTGCTGACTTTCGCTCGTGAGTAATTCCTCTGTATTCTTTCTTTGGTTTTAGAGGCGGTATTCCAGATTTAATATTTTTTAATCTCAGAAAGTCAATTGTGTATTCTTCGTTACTATGGAAATCAGTCATATAACGAATTACGTGGGTGCCTCTGTCAAATATCACTTCACACATATCACCTAGATATGCGCGAGGAGATGAATTTTGTAGTTTGTAAGATGAAGAACAATCTTCAAACTGACAAAAATCATCAACGTTCATTAGTTTGGCTGTGATATTTGTTCTGGTGCTCAATACTGCTTGATGAAAGTCTTGGAAATCATATGTGTTTTTTCCTCTTCATGGCAAGCTCTATTTGATGATGGAATTCGAAGGCAGCCATGTACGTGTGGCCTACCTCTAAATATTTTAACGTTATTGTTATAAAACTCAATTCAACTGAATTCACAAGATGAAGCAAATAGGAGTACAACGTCCAGTTCTTGTTTTGGGCTGCACCGTTATCTAGGCAGATGACTATACTTTTTAGGTCTCTATTTTCCACCAAAAAAGATCTGAAACAGCTTGTTATGTCACCCATTTCTCGGCCTGCTATCGCTTCATGCCATATCTTTTCATTTGTGGCACCATCGTGTACTTTGAGCACATCCACAACCACCGCATTATTGTTTGACGTTGACGCCTGAGAAGAACTCGTTGATGGCACCAACGCAAGGATCCGCAAACTTCTATTAGATCTCATCCTGTCACACTGAAACGAAACAATCACTTAACTTTCTAAATAAATAGGTAGATAAGTACTTTAATTCTATACTAATAGGTATTATAAAGAGGAAATATTTGATTGTTTGTTTGTTTATATTCGATTTGAAAAATTCTTTCACCAATAGTTAGAATGGAATTTCAAGGACATAGGCTATGTAATATCATGCTGCGATCCAAAGGGGCGGAGCAATATTGAATAATGTTACAAAAACGGGGAAATAAAATGTCCCTTTTGAGACCTTCCATGATAAATAGTTAGTACTTTCATATTTCGAAAATTTCCACGGGAGAAGCCGGGGACGAGAAGCTATAAGAAATAAAATTGGAAATTTTACGGGGAATTGCAAATTTCTGTTAAATCTGAAAGTTATTTTTTTTTACGGGACAAAAGATACGAGTGATTATTTTTATACGTTATGTTTTATTATTAAAAATTGGGGTTCCGTAAAACTTTGTACTTTAATACTATTTCGAAAGTTTCCACGGGTAAAGCCGTTGCCGGAAAGCTAGTATTTAACAAAAGTGATTAATGAGTGACCACACACATTACTTTTTTTAACGTCATGTAGTAAATAGGATAGATTCGCGAATAAATTAAGACTCAATCTTATGCTAACCCACGGAAATTAAATAATCAACAAACACTTACCAATCTTAGACAGGTAAAGCGTAGAAAATCACGCGCACGTGCTGACGCTCGCTCAGACTGCGTGGGCGCAACTGCCAAAGCAGCACCCGCCGAGTTAGCATACATTTTGACAGCGACACTTTCGTTTCGGTCGAATGGCCTTGAACAGGCCAAAACGTTCATGTCCAACAAGGACCGGCCAGAGATAGCCCGGACCGGGCATGCCCTGCACAAGAATGCCGAGCAATTTGCTTGGCCGGACAAAGACAAGTACACAGAATTTTCCCGCACATTGTTGGGCCGGACTGACGCCGGATGAACGTTTTGGCCTGTTCAAGGCCATTCGACCGAAACGAAAGTGTCGCTGTCAAAATGTATGCTAACCCCACCGAGCCGCGTATCCCACTTCCCCCCGTAAAACTAGGAATACTAAGTAGAAAAGACGCTAGTGCCACATGCGTCTGGTAATTTTTCGAAATGCTACGATGAAAAGGCACATATAAGCAGAAGCGCCTTTTTTCTTATTAAAAGTATTTCTGACCTTGCAATTGCGTCTGTTTTTGTTGTCGAAATGTAAAAATGTCTTTTCATCTTATGACTAATAACATAATTTGTTAATTAATAAGACGCTTCTACTTCAATGCGTCTTTTCAATTTAGTACAACTTTGAAACGCCTTTCCTGTTTAGCAACAGTTAGGTCACAATGCAGATGCGTCCTTTTTTAAAGCACGATTTATCGAGTTGTGTTAGGTTTAGCCAAAATATAAAAATACTGGTAGATGCGTCTTTTTTCACTGATTCCGAATATGTATGAAACTCAATTTTGAAAAAAAAGTCAGATGCGCCTTTTTTTCTTATGACGGCAGTATATTGGACCTATGTCGCCATATAAGCTTTACAAAGGACCGGGCATTTTTTCTGTGAATTCACACAACAATAATGTTGTTGTATCATTATTTTATCTGAAATCCGTTACTGAAACCCATCCGTTGATTACATCTATTATAATTAAATAAATAATTTATCGTCATTTTGTAACATAATTTCATTCATATCATAACGAATGGCTAATGATAACGAAAAACAATGCTTCTTTGTTAAAACATATTATGACTTCCTATGAATTAACTAATTTAGTATGAATATATAAGTAAGTATATATATGTTTGTTTGATATGGCAAACTGAATGTGACATTACGCATCACAGTGCAACGAAGTCGGTGAAACGTGCGACTTATTGTCCATAATATTTTTAAAAAGATGGGAGCGAGATGCTCAGCGAGAAGAATCGACATGATAACCAAGGACAAGATAAGATAAACTAAAATTGACGTACAAAAAACATGAGGAAGAATGATTTTCACCACAAAATACTACAAAAAATATACGAAACAAACTTCGGTTATTCAAAAGGTATTAGAAATAGTATGTCTGACATTATCTTCTTATGTTATAAATATTACAATATGTAATCGATGTAAATACGCAATACGCATGAAATTAAGAACTTTCAGCTTCATGAAATAAAGTTTAACTTAATTTTTAACACTTTTATGGGGTAGTTTGGGAGTCTACGTTTGTCGAAAATGTGTGTTAGCCAAGGTTTGGGTTCATTTGAGCATTGTGAACCACAAGCTGGTTTGGCAGATATTTATTTCGATATTAACCAATTTTCACACACACATCATCACGGCCTTTATACCTTGCGGTGGCCAGAGACACAAGTAACAGTATCCACTTTTCGCCAGTTTTGGTCACTGGTTACACGCCCTGGTTTCGAAACGTCTGTTGGTAGTTGGATTAGTAGATACATTATTATAGGTTAGGAGCACCAGTATGTTGCGAACATGAATGTCCGTGTGGAAAGGAGGTTGATCAATTTGGAACTCACAGCTCCCTCAACGATACCATCAAAAGGGCTCTTGCGTCAATAGAATTCCCCGCTCTCCTAGAGCCAACGGTAATAAAATCAGTGAAGATGGCAAGAGACCCGATGGAATGACTCTGATTCCCTAGGAGCGAGGTCGGGCCCTTGTATGGGATGCTACGTGCTTGAACGAACACATTAGCCCCGTCTAATCTCAGGGAAACAGTAATCAAAGCGGGAGCTGCGGCGGAAATCGCAGAGGCTAACAAACGGCATAAATATGCCTACTTAGTTCAATTATTGAAGTCTACAAATTTGTGCCGTTTGGTGTAGAAACTCTAGGTGGGGGCTAAATGCCGAAAAGTTTATTAAAGATATGTCCTCACGACTGATCATCTCCTCTGGTGACAAGATTGCTGGCCCCTTCCTTTCTCAACGAATCAGTAGTTTTGCCACTATTCTACGCAATGTTTTTAGAATGGACAACATTTCATTTTTCGTAAGGTACCAAAATTCGAAAACCGTTTGGAGATTACATGCTAGAAAGCTTATTTTTTTTATTTTTTATATCCTTTAATTTTCGAGTTATTTTAAAAATACTGAAATATTGAAAAATAAGGATTAATAGGTGCCTTAATCTGTGCTAACCCTCTAATTTAAAAATACTAATGTCTGTTGGCAGAGTTGTTAGTTATTGAACTCAGGTGTTGCCTTCTATTAATTTTACCCATTTTTATTCCATTTAAAGCTAAATTAATAATTATTCTTTAAATATAATTATAAAAATACTTCTTTTATACAATATTTTTTTGGAAGTTTTGCTAGTTTCGAATGGGTTATCACAGGAAATATATTTACGAGTGAAACCGCGGACAAAAGCTAGTATTATTATATACATTATGAATAATGTTGTAGGCGATTTGAGTTCCGGCGACGGCAACACCTATTTGGAACACGGTATATTTATACTCTTTGCATTTCTATAACGTATACTCTGTGGCTTGACTGACACTATCTGTCACTTTCTTTGGGTGACAGTTTATATTTCTTAATTTTAGTCCTAGCTAAGGTTTTTATTTTATAAGTCCTCAGAATTTATAAAAAATCATAATTAAATTAAAAATATTAAAACTCAACCAAAAATAAAATATAAAAATACGTGTAACTTATTTTTTAATATATTTTTAATTAAAGTAATAAAAATGGGTGATTAAAAAAATTAAATTTTGTCCATTCCGTACATCTCCGATGAAAAAACGGAAACCCTTTTAGGATCACTCTTGTGTCTGTCTGTCACAGCATAGTACCTTTTTATATAGTGCTCGCAACTTGGCCAATTATTTTTATTGTTGTGTGTAAATAATTAAATATAGGTACCTACCTATTAACCATAATTTCACCAATTTTGCTCAAAAACCAAGAGATATGTCTAACTATAAAGTACCTACTGTACACGCCAAATAATGGATACAATGTAACATGGATATTAAATTTTCATATCCATTTTTATAAAAGAACTCTTTAAGGGATTTCCCAAAGAAATGGTGATTATAGGTCGGCGTAGGTCAAATAGAAATACCTAGTCTTAAAATCGTAAAAAGTAGGTCCCATTTTTATTGTATTAAAAATAAGTTAAGTTAGGTATTATTCAAAATTGTGTGCTCTTGCTTTCGTTTTTGTTCCATATGATGCTTAGTATGTTTCAGGCCCGTAACCAGGATTCTAGAGTCGTAACTCTTCTGGTTTCCGGTTTGGTCCTAAAACGTTAAATGCCGCCAAATTAGAAAAAAAATCCTTGCATTTCAGTACCCACAAAAACAAAATGATCAATTGAAAATGGTTTTTAAAACGGTCGGACGTCTTGAAAGTTTTATTCTATCTAGGGTTTTTTTTATAAAAGCTTCTCATCGGCGAAACTTCTCAATAAATTTTCGAGCGCGCGCGCTCTCTACGTGGTTTAGAATCCGCGCCAGCGCCACCAAAGAAGTCCTGCGGCCATTAGCGGAACTAGGTAGTTCAAAATCAAGGAATATACCTACGCAAAGACTACAGTAGGTATATAAATATAAGTACTCTCTACCGTTCAAAATTAATCAAAACAACATTCCTTCGGACGAACAAAACTAACGCCGCGTTAGGTCCCTTCATATTTGATGACTTCATAAAAATATTGTATAACCACAAACATAACTGTGCGTGTGGCGAACAATGTAATTCACAGAGCAATTATAAGATGCCATGTTGAAAAAAAATTTAAAGTGCTAGTGTTTCTAGCTTCATGACATCGTTTTGGTCACAAATATTGCAAAGACTTTTCTGAGACATGTTTATAAACTGGTTTAATTTTCCTCTTCAAAATAGAAGTTAAATTTGTCTATGCTTTATAAAGCGAATATAGTAATTCTAAATACATTATAAATGACTAAATAGCAATACAAATATATTAATTATAAGCTTTCGCCATAATTCTATCATTAAACAAGTCTGGCAACACCGTTCCACCTGCATACACCCCCCTCCCCTCCCCCCACACAACACTCATCAATAATCAGCGTTGCCAGCACCGGTCCTTCGTTGGTTGGTTATTACAATAGATATAGTAGCACGCGGATCCTTGGTCTATGATTATTACCTGCCCAATCTCCGACTTCCATTATTACTAACCAACAAAGTATTATTTATCACGAATTTTGAAAAAAGGAAAGACTATAAGTAGGTAAGTACTACGTAGTTTTTCACTATATCAATAACAGACTACACTTTCGTTATGAAATTCATTAACATTCAAAATTTATGTACAAAAGCGTGGAACACTAATTGCGCAATTAGTATGACTTGCACTTGACGATTTTTGTTCAAATTTTTTCGAATTAGGCCCTTTTCAGGAGAGCCTTTTTTGTAGAGCTCGTTTTTTTGACTAACTGTTTCAAGAAACAGATTTTTGCCATGTAACGAACGGACGCTTTTATGCCAGAAGGAAAATCAGCTTTTTAAAAAAAAACATGATTCGGCGATTCAACCGTACGTAGTGTACCGAGTGTACGTCTCATTCACGTGCAGACGCGCATAGATAATACTATATATACCGGGTACAGACGCGCTTTTAAGCATGACAGAGAGACTACAGTATAGACTACTATTGCGGCCTTATCTACTTTGGCCATTATTCATAAACGTATTTTAACAACGTTTTTGTTAAAATGTGTTTCGTTTCTTTCTATTATTAGTAAAGACAGGTTTGTTAGAGAGTGATATAACATATTTTAACTAAAACACTTCTAAAATGTGTTTATGAATATGGCCATTTGACTATTGTTTTCGATATTGCTGACGGTATGAAATACAGCATACGTTGGGGTTTGGGGTTCCGTGTTATCATATTTAGAACCGTCACATCTTTCGTTTCGACTCGAAGGCCAAACCAACGAATCCATACAGGGCCAAACCGACAAACTGGTTCGAAAAGCAGTGCTAAAAGAAATGGTTTTTTATTCCTAAGGCGTAAATCGTACATACTATATTCATTCATTCAAAAAACCCGTTGATTCGATAGTCTGTACAATATCAGTCTAATGTATACACTATAAAGCGTAGAGGGAGAATAGGTATGTCTACGCTATAAAGCGTTATGGTCTATAGGTTTCTTTTTCAAAACCGGCTCGGAAATATTTTTGGTAGAATTTTTATGGTTAGCATACATACTTACATAGGACCCCCCGCTACATCTTTTATTTTGACCAGAATGAGAAAACTTAGAACAATTACCTTAGCCATTTATTGTTTGCATACTACTAAACTACTGTCATCGGTGATGGAAAAGGAATGTACGGCCCGAGTGTGTCCAACAGGGTAATGGCCGACCCAGCAGTTTGCTCGACATTCTAGTGTTGGACATTCTCGGGCCGTGCATTCCTTTTCCATCACCGATGACAGTAGTTTAGTAGTATGCAAACAATAAATGGCTAAGGTAATTGTTCTAAGTTTTCTCATTCTGGTCAAAATAAAAGATGTAGCGGGGGGTCCTATGTAAGTATGTATGCTAACCATAAAAATTCTACCAAAAATATTTCCGAGCCGGTTTTGAAAAAGAAACCTATAGACCATAACGCTTTATAGCGTAGACATACCTATTCTCCCTCTACGCTTTATAGTGTATACATTAGACTGATATTGTACAGACTATCGAATCAACGGGTTTTTTGAATGAATGAATATAGTATGTACGATTTACGCCTTAGGTAACCATTTCTTTTAGCACTGCTTTTCGAAGCAGTTTGTCGGTTTATAAAACGGGTTACGTTCCGTTTCACGTAAAATACGAAACGACCCAGCTCTACTTTTTTGGCAGTACATGTTGGCAGCACTGTAAATGATTCCATTTGCAAATTTGGGTTTTCGCGTGCTGGCTAACGGCTAACTACTGTGAAGTGCTGTGCTTGCTGCTTGTCTGCTTGTTTACGCGTACTTTGCAGATTCAAGAAAACCTTGATCAGTAAAAGATTGACCAATTGTCCATTTCGAGAAGATTGTTATTGTGGTAAGTAATATTCTGATTTGTCATTGTTTGTTGTATGAAACTAAGTAGCCGGTAAGTACATGCTACCGGCGCGTCGAGGCGTGGGTTAGTAGCGTCGGTTATAGAAAAACCTTATAAGATGTAATAAGATCATTTCCTCACACATAATTAATGTTTTGTGGTTCAAACCATCATATTTGTAAGTAATTTAAGTACTTTTAACTTATCATTGTCGTATTTAGCGTGGGTCTGTTTGCGCGGCAACATGCTTGCGCGTCCATATTTTCGGCGTCTAATTCACTTAAAAGTTCAACATAGCCTGCTATTCAACATAATTACAACAGTACAACATAACTTATGGTTGGATTTTACATATATTACTAATTACTAAGTAATTCTTGTTAGATTATAATAAAAAAAAAATTACTTAGGTTATTTCATTTGTTGCGCCATAGGACGCCATTAGCTTATTTATGATCTACCACTTCTTTATCTTGAACAGTATGAAAGTACATGTTTGTTATTTTTCTATTTAAAATTATTTTAAATCAATACAAATAATTATCCAAGAATAGTGAAATTTTAGGCCTCTCCTAAGAGAGTAAAGCAGCATGCTTGTTCTGCCCGGCTTGGAAAGGGTGGAGTCATCCCAGCTTTGTCAGTTCTGTGACATTTTGTGATTCATTGCGCAGGAAAGATGTTGCCATTGTACCATATGCGTTTTTTTGCACTAGCGATTGATATCTTGCTGATGAGTTACTTACTTACATAGCAAAGGGCATTGCAAGTAGGGAATCTCGGGACTGCACATGCGGAATTTGTTCTTCACTCAGTGTAGTATTCAGTTAGTCATTTAACATTAAAAGACTGATCAATCGATTTATTACTATTATCAGTCATATTGTAGTCTTAAAAATAAATGATTTTGATACTGTTACTGACTACTGTATTAATAACTAATCTACAGTAGAACCTTGATTATCCGAACCAATTGGGACCGAGACTAGTTTGGATAATCAAAAGTTTGGACAATCAAAACATGGGTTTATTGGGACAATATCATAAACAACACCTTTTTACATACATATTATGTTAAAATTTGACATATTAATGTTGAAATATATTGTATATGTATTTTAAACACCTGAAAAAAGGAGAATGCCAATGCTAAGTCATTGCTCAGATGATTGAGGTTTGGATAATCGAGGTTCTTCTATATATATCTTAATATATATAAAACAAAAATTTATATAAAAAATAAATTTTCTATGGAACATTTTTTGATTTCAGAAGGGTTTGATGACAGAAACAAAAATTCAACTCAACTGTCAATTTGATTTGTTTTAAGGGACGGTGGTCAAGGTCATCTTGTATCTGTCTAAAATATGGCAAATCTAAGGTAGGTTATTATTTAGGGTTCTAAAGAGCCGTAGTTTTCGATATGCAAAGAAACTGCTCGTATTGAAAACTATGGCTCTTTAGAACCCTGAATAATAAAAATATGGCTCAATCCAATTTCAAATAATAACAATCCTTTTGGGGTGAGGAGATGTTGTATAAATAAACTCACGTTTCCAGGATTAACTTAGATTTGCCATATTTTTGACAGATACAAGATGACTGAGAGCCAAGGGTCCTTAATGCTTCAAGCAGTGGTAGTGGTAGCGGTAGTGGTTGGAGTAGGGGTAGAGGTAGTAGTAGGGGTTGGAGTAGGGGTAGTGGTAGAGGTAGTGGTAGGGGTTGGAGTAGGGGTAGTGGTAGTGGTTGGAGTAGTGGGCGTAGTAGGAGCAAGCCAACGTTTGGGCAGGACAACGTCTGCCGGGTCCACTAGTTATATTATAAAACAAAGTCGGGTTAGTTACACCATTTATAACTCAAGAACAACTGGACTGATTTTTATGATCTTTGATTTGTTGGATTTGTCTCCACCCCGAATAGCATAATAACTATTAAAACATTGGTAAAATTCACGAAAAGATCAATTTTCGAACGAAAAGATTCCCGGTCAATGTTTAATCCACAATCATCCTACATGAGGTTTCGAAAGATGTCCTCTAGCACTGCTGTGAAAAGTTTGGGTGACAGAGGGTCTCCTGTACGTACACCCCTTTCTAATGATATTTTATCTCCTTCTTTTTCTAATTTGACTTTTACTGTGCTGTTTGCATTGCATATAGGTTTTTTATTATCCTTATAAACTTCCCCTCTACACCTCGTTTCTTTAATGAATAACATATTTTTTCATGTTCAAGTGAGTCAAAAGCCTTGCCATAGTCCATAAACCAACAATAAAATCGAAGTTGTATTCTTTGCATTTCTCAAAGACTTGTTTCACAACATGAATATGGTCTATTACTGAATAGCCGCTTCTGAATCCCGCTTCTCTAGGTTGATTTTCATCTAGTCTTTTTGTTATTCTATTTAGAATAACTAGTGAATACCCTAATGAATACTTGATATCACACTGATTGGCTTTTAACTGTTAATATAATTTTTGTCGCCCTTGTGCAGCAGTATTATGTTCAGGGATTGTTTCACTTTCCAAGACGTCATTAAATATCTGTGTCAGTACTGGTGTGAAGATTTCTTTGTGCTCTATTAGAAACTCGTTGTTTACTTGGTCAGATCCAGGGGCTTTCTTTTGTGTCTCTATCGCTTTCTAAACTTCTCTGACTGTTTCACCATCAGGCAAGTTTGTTTCTTCCAGCTTCTGTTGGCTTAAATATAACTCTCTGTAAAACTGAGTAGCAATAGAGATTATGTCTGGTCAATTGGTCTTGCAGCTACTGTACTATTTTTCATTCTGGGTATCCATTCTTTTTTTCTCTGACAGTTGTTTAATAGCTTTTTTGGTTCCCCCAGTTCTTGCTATAAGTCTTAAATTTTTTTAATCTTTTTTGTTGTCTGTCCTTTCTAATGCTTATTTTAATTTGTTTACTAAGATCCATTATTTCTTTTCTAGTATTTTTTGACTTGTTATATGTAACAATTAATTTAGCTCTTTTTCCATGATTATCGTTGTTGTGTCGACAGCTTTTCTTCCATTTAATGTGTATTTCGCTTTCATATTTTGTATTTATTATTACAATTATTTTATTGTATTTTTCTTGAGTCTTTAGTTTCTTTGTTGGTTCTATGTTGTTAAGTTGTGTTAAATTTAGTTTGTGGGCAGGTAAAGATGCTAAGGTCTGTTTTTGCAGGTTGGGATTGTGCAGAGTATCCTGGCAGACCCACTAGGTGAATGTGCCAGGATGCTCTACAAGTTGTTTGATAATTATAGATAGTCATTTGGTAATTTAAGTTGGCAAATTGAAGTAATTTTTTGTGGTCATTGTAAATATTTATTGTAAATTAATTCTTATTTTCAACAGGACTGACATGGCCTTTAAAGTGCCAAAGTCCAAATAAAATGTAGAAAAAAAAGATAAGATTTTATTCTGACCATCCCTATGGTTGCTGTTCAAGTTAATGTTGTTTAGCACGCTACAATCGTCGAAAAGCCTTGCTTTTGTTTGTTAAGACGAAGTCTATCTCGTTTCTGTAGCGACCATCTGGAGATATCCATGTCCATCTATGTTGTATTCGTTTTTTGTACTAGCTGTTTAGTATTTTCAAATGCCAAATTTATTAGTTATTCTCCATTTCGTGTTCTCTTCCCTGTGCAGTAAGGACCCATTGTTAATTCCTCACCACTCTTTCTTTCTCCAATTTGTGCATTAAAATCTCCCATTAATATTAAGTTGTCATATGTATGTTCTTTAATTGTATTGTTAAGATCAGAGTAAAATGAATCAATTTCTGCCTTACTGGATTGCTCTGTCGGGGAGTAAATTTGTAATACGGACCATTTTTCCTTGTGGGGTGGGATCACCACGTTTAGTATTGCAATACATTCTGATATTCCAAGTATTCCTTCAATATTATGTTTTATTTCTTTTTTGATCTAAAATCTGACACCATATTTACCAGGACATTCTCCTTTATGGTATAGAATAAATTCGTCATGCTCTTCAATTCTTTCCCCGTATCGTCGTACCTCACTAAGGCCAATGATAGTCTTTTTCAGTGCTGTAATCAGTTCTAGTAAACTTTCGTCCGTTCTCAGGGAAAGTGTGTTAAGGATGCTATGTATGTAAATTTGTTTTCCTTCCCAGATTGGTTTGAGGATATGTTTACAGGAATTGAATCTGTTGGAGGGTAGTAGTCTTTTTTCCCCCTCAGTGACAATCCAGCTTGGGGGAGGGATTTATTTGTTTAATAAATATTAATTAAGTATTAAATATCTAAATGAGAATTATTTAATTCATACTTCCGGTCACGTGACTGCAAACGGCAAGTGACGTCACTTCCATCTAAATTTCAAAGAAATAACCGACTAATAACTATATTATAATAACTTTTTGTCAATCGGTCACCAACTAAGATATTTTCTTGTTATTTTATCTCATCTGTGATAAACAAGGAAATTGAAAGGAGGGTGAAAGCGGGAAACAAGGTAGACTAAACAATGTATGTACAGTACAGGGGTAATGTTTCCTATTAGTGAAATAATTTTCAGAATCGGATCAATAAGTAGTTTCAGACTTTACAAATTAAAACACATCCAAACTTACAAACTTTATCTATTTATTATATTATAATACATATATACATATGTATAAATAATGGTAACTAAGAATAGTGTTTTTGTTGTTTTAGCTGTAGGAGATATTGGAATAATGGAGCGTGCCAACAAACGTAAAAACTCTAAGAGGTCAAAGGTATTGCACATTTTTACTACTACCTATAAATATTGCATATCACAAAAAAAATAAAGCGTGTCTGACAGTGGTTACATATTTATTTATTTATTTAACATCTGACATCTCACCTTGGTAATAAGCAACATTAACATTGTATCCTGAAAACATTAACAATTTATACACATTACTGTAGGTTAAGCTCACAGCATCTCTATTTCACTTTCTGTTTCTCGTCGTCACACCAACGCACACATTGATGGCTGACAGTACCAACCTCTCGGAAAATCCGCGCACGCTCATTGGTCAAATTAAAAAGCGCGCGCTTCCCCGGCTTCCTGTTACACACTTCCGTCCCTTTTCACGATATCACTACCACAGATTGCAGGAAAGCGAGAGGAAAGATGTTACACGTCAAAAAGAGCAAGTCTTACAGTAGTCGCCAGTGATGTGTTACATTTAAAAAAAATTAAATAAGTAATCAAATGATATCTACATCTAAAGAACCTCAAACATATTCTAATGAACAAGTTTTCCGCCCCCGGTTTCGCTCGTGAATATTTTCGAACAAAGTGAAATGAAAGAATTTTCGAAATCGGATCACTAGTTTCAGAGATTACCCCCTACATCCAAACTTTACCTTATTGGTATGAAAATTAGAAAGGAAGTAAATGTTTGATAAAATAATTGTCACCAAGCATTTCCTAACTATACCTACAGAATGGGGCATCATACTAAATGGAACAAGCGGTTTACATTCAAGACTTGGTTGACAAATGAATTCACAAACTAGCTGATCCCCGCGACTTCGTCTGTGTGGCCTACAATATACTTTCTAAACCTTATTTATAATTAAAGTGATGATTATTTTCAATTTCAGCGTGCCAGAAAAATTGCAAAACGTAGCCGTACGCCGCCCATTATCACGGTTAGTAACTTTGTTGATAAGTTTTAGAGATTGTAAAAGTCATAAAGTTAAGAAATACAGATGGAGACAGTGCTAGCTAGAGTCTAGCTAGACAATTAAATTAAGTATGCGGGTCAGTACATTTTAGTGTCAAGAGGAGTATTATAATACTCTTTGGCGTCAAAAGTACTCCTTATTAGGCGTTATTATAGGTAAACCACTGAGAAAGTAGCACTCCCATGGTCCGCGCGGGTGAGGGGGGCGGGCATGATTCGGCCGTACACGATACGAAGTTTCACGCGATATAATTATGTTCTCGACGCGATCCACCTCAAAAATTTCAGGGTTCAAGCTATCCTCATACCAAATTTCATCAAAATCAAAACCTACCCGCAAAAGCCCGAGGTAAATCGCGTCTACAACAGACACATCGCGCGAAACCTCGCATCGTGTATAGCAGAATCACGCCCGCCCCTCACCGACATGGGAGTGCTACTTTCTCAGCGGTTCACCTATAGTTGTCGTTGTGGTAAGGGGATGTTAGTGTTAGTGCATACTGTAGAAAGATGACCATTCTATAATAAAGTGATCACTGATATTTTATTTCAGAATATTATAGATGTTGAGGACTGCCGTACGCCGCCATTACCGGATGTTGATCCAGAAGAAATTGTAGATCTAATTGATTTAGTAACGCCTCCGGTAAGTTTATTGGAAACTAGCTTTTCACTCGTGGATATTTTTAAACAATATTAAATATAGTCTATAGTGCTCAGGGATAATGTAGCTTCCTAATTAGTATAAGATTTTTTAGGATCTGTTCAGTAATGTGAAAGATTGCCCTCTACATCCAAACTTACAAACTTATAATAGTATAGATAATTAATTGGCTGTTACTTAGCTAGGAGAAATATTGTATGAAAATACTTATTTTGAGCACTTCAGCGCTTTTGTCTGAAACTAAAATTGGGATGGTATGTTTTAGTCAAATATTTAAAAGTCATGGAGACTGCCGACAGAAGTGAAAATTTAAAACTATGAATGATAGTGATTTTTAATTTATAAGTATATAACGTCTAGCGCCTATAATAACAAATAATAAAAGTAAATTAAAGTTAAAAATTAAAAAGGAGTTACAAGAAACGTGTTATATTCGGCGTTTTTGCTTCATCTTAATAATGGCAATACATACCTACAAACGTCTAACTAGTATAACTAAAATGCATGCTCTTAAGTAAAACGAAAATTTAATACTTTTGGCAACGTTATGTCGTTTTATTGCACGAAGTTATAACGACTTAAAACATAGGTTAAAACGTAACGCGAACATTTTTGACTAACACTGGACCAAACACATCGATGTTTTCACATTATAATTTAATCAACATTTTATCACAAACGGCCTTTAATTGGTATTTGTGATCAAAGATATTATATATATTGTTTGTAGTTAATTATAATCACGCGCTTTCCTGCATAAAAAGTGCAGGCAGGCTTTCTCGCCACAGCTCCCTCAATGATACCATCAAAAGCGCTCTTGCGTCAATAGACGTCCCTGCTCTCCTAGAGCCAGCGGGAATAATCCGGGAAGGCGGCAAGAGACCCGATGGAATGACTCTGATTCCCTGGAAGCGAGGTCGGGCCCTTGTATGGGAATATGGGATGCTACGTGCGTGGACACATTAGCCCCGTCTCATCTCAGGGAAACTGCAATCAAAGCGGGAGCTGCGGCGGAAATCGCAGAGTCTAACAAACGGCGCAAATATAGTTCAATTATTGAAAACTACAAATTTGTGCCGTTTGGTGTAGAAACTCTAGGTCCGTGGGGTTTAAATGCCAAAAATTTTATTAAAGATGTATCCCCTCGACTGATCATCTCTTCTGGTGACAAGAGGGCTGGCTCCTTCCTCCCTCAAAGAATCAGCATCGCGATTCAGCGGGGAAATGCAGCCAGTATGCTTGCCACTATTCCACGCGGACCTGGTTTATTTAGTTATTTTTAATCTTTAGATTTGATTTAAGGTTTTTATTTTAATAAAAAAAATTATAATGATGGACATTTAATTTCAGGAAAAAACAAGTTCAAAAGCACCAGACGCCAAAAATGGAGGTGATGAAAAGGAGGTATGTTTAAATTTATTGTCATAGTTATAGTTTATTCCATTTCTAATGATTATATGATTAGTTATTTATATTTACTAGATGACCCGTATGAATACTTTGCACTGAGTAGTTGTCCTAGTTTAACAAATCTCCAATAGATGGCGTCTTTTACAAAATAAATTAGTCTAATTTTAAAATAGACATTTATTTTTTACTTGTTTGGAATCACCTTGTTAAACCTAATATGTATTACTTGAAATATTTGTGATCAAAGATATTAAATATATTGTTTGTAATTACTTATAATGATGGACATTTAATTTCAGGAAAAAACGGGTGCTAAACCACCAGACGCCAAGGAAGGAGGAATAGTTGAAATAGTTGGGGTATGTTTAAATTTATTGTTATAGTTTTATTTTCATAAACACATTTTAGAAGCGTTTTAATTAAAATATGTTTTATCACTCTCTAACAAACCTGTCTTTACTAATAATAGAAAGAAACAAAACACATTTTAACAAAAACGTTGCTAAAATACGTTTATGAATAATGGCCATAGTTTATTCCATTTCTAATGATTATGTGATTAGTTATTTATATTTACTAGAATACTAGATGACCCGTGTGAATACTTCGCACTGAGTGGTGTCAATATTGTTGTCCTAGTTTAACTGATCTCCAATAGTATTGTCTGGTTCACAAGTTGAAAAGCGTGTTTATTCTTGCTACTGCGAGTTAAAATACGTGTGATAGCTCATTGGATTCGTAATCACCTCTAGAAAAATGTGCAGAAGTTTCAAACCTGCATATAAATAATTGCAAAAGTTATTAAGAATTAAAGAATCCCAAAAAAGAGGTCTATATATATATATATATATATATATATAAAAAGAGAAGTTCCGATTCACTGACTTATCAACGCCCAGCCCAAACCCTTGGACCTATGAAGCTGACATTTTGCACAGAAGTTCCGTTTATTATGTAGACAAGGAATAAGGAAGGAATTTTCGATATTCAACCCCTAAGGGGGTCAAATGGGGTAAATACGTTTGTATGTAAAATCTTATTTCCTGCGTGAATCAACTTGAAACTTGGTACAAATATTTTTCAAAACAAATAATAAAAGACAGAAAATAAGATGCGGGATGCTCAAGCTGGATTTATGAAAGGTAAGAGTTGTGTTGACCAAATTTTTACCTTAAGAAACATTGTTGAAAAACATTTGGCAAAAAATCAAAAAGTTTACAGTGTTTTCATTGATCTAGAAAAAGCATATGACAACCTATGCAGAACGGAATTATGGTCAACACTAGCGAGATACGGAGTGAATAAAAAACTCATAAGGGCAGTACAATCATTATATGATGGCTGTACTGCCGTTGTTAGAGTGGGTGGACAGTGCTCAACCCCGTTTAATATACATTGTGGTGTTAAACAGGGCTGTGTAATGTCACCTTGTCTATTCAATCTGTATTTCGATAGTTGTTTGACCAAATTACAACAATGTTCCTTAGTGATAGAAATGGGTCCTACTAGACTTTGCTGTCTTTTATATGCCGATGATGCGGTATTAATTGCATCTTCGGAGCAAGAGCTGCAAAACCTAGTTGCAATTTTGAATGAGGAATGTGAGAAGAAATTCATGAAAATTAATATTTCGAAATCAAAAGTATTAGTATTTGAAAAGGAAGATGAAAGGACGGAGTGTAAGATTTGTGTGAAAGGATGTAAGTTAGAGCAAGTGAATGAATTTGTTTATTTAGGTAGTATGGTTACAAGAAGTGGAAAGATAGACAAAGAAATTGAAAGGAGAGTGAAAGCGGGAAGCAAGGTATTTGGTGGACTAAACAATGTATGCAGAAATACACAACTTACAACTAAAAGTAAAATGAACATACATAATGCTGTTTTAGTTCCATCACTTACTTATGGAAGCGAGACTTGGGTATGGAATAAGAAGCATGAAAGTAAAATAAATGCAGTGGAAATGCGGTCTTTACGTAGAATGTGTGATATAAAGCGTATTGACCGCATCCGGAACGATGTCATTAGAGAAGAATGCGGAGTAAAAGGGGATGTTGTGACAAAAATGAAGAAAAGTAGTTTACGCTGGTTTGGACACGTTGAAAGAGTGAAGGATGAAAGATTGACTAAAAAGGTTTATATGGCTGAAGTGAAAGGAAATACTGGCAGAGGACGACCTAGATGTACTTTTATTGAACATATAAAAAATATGTTGATCGATGGAAATATTAAAAGTACACACAATCGCCGAGCATGTATGAAAGGTATGATGAATATAAAAGAAGCAATAGAGATATGTCAGGATCGTAACAAATGACATTCGATTGTCTCTGCCTACCCCTCTTGGGATGAATGGCGTGATGATAGATAGATAGATTTGTTATAAATTTTTTTTTTCACATTTTAATTTACATGGTAATTTTTGTTTTTTTTAATCTAAAAAAATAACCTAGTTCGACAATTATTTATAACAAATTGTTTATTTAATATACCAATTGAATATAAATGAAAAATATTTTTTTTTCTAATTCTTCTTTTTTTAATTCTTCACGGGTTGCCTTACAGCTCCCGGAACCGGTGCCGGCCCCAGGGTACCCAGTGGAAGACAAAGTCTTCCTCATTCAGCCAATGATTTGTGAGGCTATACCTAACGAGTGGCCAGCTCTGTTGAGGTATTATAGATGGAAAAGCCTCTTTGTACGGTTTGTCGGATAATGTACATAGATAGATCTTTCATTATAAAAACCCCATTGAATTCGAACTCGCGACTTTTCAGTTGCGAATTTCAGTAATTTTTTTTTTATTCTGAAGATAAATTATTATTTTTGAGATCAATTTTTTTTAAATACTTTGTCTAAACCAAAAAAAACGATTTTAAACAATAAAAAAACATTATATATAACAACATATAATATGGCAAAAACAAAATTAAAAAATAACTAATTAATTAGACAAAAAAAATGTTAAAAAAAATGCTCCTAAAAATTGTAGTAAAATAGTATATAATTGCTTTTTCATATTTAAAAACAACAATAACATATACCTAACCATTTTAATTTAAAAAAAAATTAGGCATATTGTTTAACTTTTTTTTTTTTTTTGTTGTTTAAATAAATCATAATTAGTATATAATAATAATTAAAAATACAGCAAGTTAATAATATTATTAAGTACTTTTATATATAAATAGTTTTTAAAAGGTCTCCACGAAGCATAATAATTTTAAGAGCTTTAGTTTAATAATTATCCGACTTAGAATGTAAACGAGAACTCCAAATGTATTAGTTAATTAACAATAGGCTCATTTTATGAAAAATCTGTGTATTTTTTTTCCTTCGGAACTTTTTTCCTTCAAGTGTCTAGACTAGACAATACCATAATTTTTTTTTCAGATTTTTAAATTTATATTATATAGGGTAATATATAATTGTTAGTTTATAGCAGCCGGTTTTAAGACAGCGTAACGGCACAGCGCCGACCGCGCGGAGTTCTTTTTTCGACATTTAGTTAAAAGTATAAATAATAGAGATAAAGTTCTCGAAGAAATTATCCTTTATTTTACCACCCATATTTCCTATAAATAACGACTACTTTACTAATACACAGGTAGATTATTTACAGAGAAATTGGGAATAGTAACATCCCCATACAAATTATGGATACAGGGCTCTTAATACTTGAAATATTTGTGATCAAAGATATTAAATATATTGTTTGTAATTAATTATAATTATAGACATTTAATTTCAGGAAAAAAAAGATCTCAAAACACCAGACGCCAAGAAACGAGGTGATGAAAATGGGGTATGTTTAAATTTATTGTCATAGTTATAGTTTATTCCATTTCTAATGATTATGATTAGTTATTTATATTTACTAGATGACCCGTGTGAATATTGTTGTCATAGTTTAACTGATCTCCAATAGATGGCGTCTTTTACAAAAAAATTAGTCTAATTTTAAAATAGACATTTATTTTTTACTTGTTTGGAATCACCTTGTTAAACCTAATATGTATTACTTGAAATATTTGTGATCAAAGATTTTAAATATATTGTTTGTAATTACTTATAATGATGGACATTTAATTTCAGGAAAAAACGGGTGCTAAACCACCAGACGCCAAGGAAGGAGGAATAGTTGAAATAGTTGGGGTATGTTTAAATTTATTGTTATAGTTTTATATTCATAAACACATTTTAGAAGCGTTTTAGTTAAAATATGTTTTATCACTCTCTAACAAACCTGTCTTTCCTAATAATAGAAAGAAACAAAACACATTTTAACAAAAACGTGGCTAAAATACGTTTATGAATAATGGCCATAGTTTATTCCATTTCTAATGATTACATGATTAGTTATTTATATTTACTAGATGACCCGTGTGAATACTTCGCACTGAGTGGTGTCAATATTGTTGTCATAGTTTAACTGATCTCCAATAGATGGCGTCTTTTCCAAATAAATAAATTAGTCTAATTTTAAAATAAACATGTAGCGGTCAGCACATACCTAACCCACAAAATAAACGCGCCACAAGGCGGCCCGCGTACGGATAATGTAGATTCAAAGGATCCAAATCATCCGTCGCTATCTCGAGTATCGTAGTTCGAAGCTGCACCCTTTTGTCTATCTCCTGAACGAACATGGAACACGCAAATATATCATCTGCAATCAGATACCTTCTTTAATTTCATCGGGGACCACTTACTTTGGTGACCCCAAAACAAAACAAGCGGTAAAGTGGTGACACCAGGCGAAGCAAGGAAGATAAACGAGAAGAAGCTACCCGAAATTCAGTATTCTCAAACGGGTAACGAACATTTATTAGTTTGTAATCACCTTGTAAAACCTAATATTTAATAAGTAGTTAAAATATTTGTGATCAAAGATATTAAATATATTGTTTGTAATTAATTATAATGATGGACATTTAATTTCAGGAAAAAGACGTCCCCAAAACATCAGACGCTAAGGAAGGAGATGAAAATGTGGTAAGTTTAAGTTTATTGTCATAGTTATAGTTTATTCCATTTCTAATAATTATGTGAATAGGTATTTATATTTACTAGATGACCGCGAATACTTCGCACTGAGTGGTGTCAATATTGTTGTCATAGTTTAACTGATCTCCAATAGATGGCGTCTTTTACAAAATAAATAAATTAGCCTACTGAGCTCAGTGAGTCAAACAGGACACTAAAGAGTCAGTTTATCAGAGTTTTTCTTTTAAGTTCATCGTTACTACGATGATTTGCCAATGTTAAGGTTTGAGAAAAGACACATTATTAGAAAGGCGGATGACCAGCTTGATCACTGAGATTTATCAGAGTTATTAAATATAGTTCGTGTTCAATAAATAATGCCAAAGTGTAAAAAATACAAGTGTCTCGTTTTGTTTTGAGTAGTATATAAGTTATAATTATATTAATGATTGGACATATAATTTTTCAGAAAGCCCCTGAACGAAGGACTCTAACCGAAGAGGAAAAGGAAGAGATTGTAAGTATATTATCTTACTGTAGTCCATACATACTAGCTATTGCTATGCGAGTAGTAATTAGTTATGTTGAGGTTTTAGGTTTTTAAATAAATTTAATAAAGGACTTTTATTGAGAATAAAAAAGTGTATATCCAAGTTTTTTTAATTAAAAGTGTGTTCATTATAAATATTTTTTAACAATAAAGCTGAAGTGTTTGTTTGTTTGATCGCGCTAATCTCAGGAACTACCAGTTAGATTAAAAAAAATGCATTTGATAGTCCAATTCTTGAGGAAGGTTATAGGCTATTTAACATCACGCTACCTGCCCTAAGGGTGTGAACTGCTAGTTGTTATATGAACTAACTCGACACTAAATAATTTATGTAAAAAAAAATAAGTAACTCATACCTAGGGAATGCAATTTCGTTTTAGCGAGATCTCGGCCTTTTTTAGCGAGATTGATCTTGGCCGAAAAATGGGAGAGATCTCGCGAGTTTAAGGCTCCTTTTAGGAGTTTAACGCTACATTTCGGACATTTTTGATGTCTGTTTGTGAGAATACGAATAAGATTGTGGATACAATTGGCCATGCTACTTTTTTTTAAATTTATTTTGAAAATATAGCCCATTTTAAGAAACTAATTTCGATATTTTAATATTTATCCATTGCGTCTATTTGTAATATATTTTACAAATTTTACCCGCGAAACGTAAACGTGACGTCACAAGAAGTGGAACAGGATTAAATAATCTTGGCCACTATACATAAAAAAGTGACAGTCAATCAAGTTAACGTCAAGCAAACGTCAGTCAAGGCCGACTAACCTAAAAATTACTCGTGTTTATAATTATTATATTGTTAATAGTTTTTTTAAATGGCAAGTAAATAGTGTTTCATCCCGTCATGTCCTAATAACAAAGAAAATAATCACACGTGAAAATATAAATTTATAAAGATGTCACTCAAAGATTGACGATTACCTTTTTTGGTAGTTTTTGTAGACAAAGGTATATTTTTCATACCGACGTCATGCATAGGTCAAGGTTATTGTTTTTTTATTGAATATCTTTAACAGTATAGACCTAATTTAAAATCTGATAATTAGAAATTGTACTGAAAGCTTATATCTCGAAACGGTTTCGAGATCTCCGTTCCTGTTAAAAAAGTTAGCATGGCCAATTATGTGTCATTTTGAAAATACGGGTCTTGGTCTTCAGGACTGGTAGAAGGAAATTTTGAAATTATTTCTATAGTGTTGGTAAATTATCATTTTTCCGGACTCGTATTCCAAAAACTTACGTTCGAGTGACGTTTGACGATCGATCTTGTAAAGCTCACTGAAGATTTTGAACATTAAAAAACAGTATTGACACCTAGTGGAGGAAGTATTGCTCAAAAAGGGGCGTAACCTTTGATTTTGGTATTAAAGCAAGCCATTCAGCACAGATGTTCCTTGAGTCATTCTAAGCCGATCTAGCTCGAGACTCATTGAGATATATGCTGCTGGTAGGGGTGGGGGAGGGTCAAAGTCGGGCGCCGCCTGTCACAATTTAAAAAATTCTAATTCTTTTTGTATAGCTACCATGGCATGTTTGGTATCATTTTCGTGTAAAACGAAGATGTAGAATTCATTTCTGGTATTACATTTTACCATTTTCATATTAATTTCATTAAAAAAATGAAAAAAAAATGAAAATGTCCATGCCTTTTTTTTCTTTGAGTTCTTATAACTTTTAAATAGTGCAAACATCTATAATGAAAAAAATACTTGCTTAAAGCTTATTTTATGCACATTCTAAAAATATAAATTTCAAGCGTCTGCTATTTTAAAAATATGGTGTAAAAAATTATTTTGTGATGCGCGGACCCGCGGTTTCGCTGCGACAACACTCGCTCTATGAATGACTCGTAAGCATACTCTCCTATTGTCTTCTCTAATAATAATATAGGTATTTATTTGTTTATTTAAAATAGTAACATAGTTTAATATATATTACTTACACACATATTACATGACTGTATTTTCTAATATACATACTTATTGATGTGTTTATATACCTACAGCTAAAGTATAGAGATGGCTGAAAAAATATTTAAAATAATGTACATATACATTTTATTTTGTTCGACTATATCCACGGAAAGCTTGTCCTAGATAAACAGGTCACATTAGGTTTTCAAGCTACTACGCGAGAGATTAATGGTACCAGCAAATTATTCATTAATGAATTTTTTTTTTCTCATGAAAATAATTCAACTCCACCAGCATTTTCTGTAGCGGGGACAATACGATCAAAAGCAAAATCTCATCTATTAAACTGCCTTATTAATGTACCCAGTGATAGTGTCATCAACACCCCACCCAAACCCTCCATCATCCGGCTATTGTGCATATATTAAATCTTCTCACATCTCAATTCTCAAAAATTTTGCGAATGCGCTTATAACATTTTCGTCCCGTTTATACGACGTGAATTGACAAAGCTTGAAAAACGTCACACGAAAAAAATGTGGGATGGGGTAACGGACTAAAGTTGATTTGAGTACGAGGGTACCAATAGGCTAGGCAAATTTCCTTCACGTAGATGCTAATAAAGAAGAGCTTTTTGATCTCCTATCGGTCCGATGTCACACACTAAATTTACCGGATGATAAAGAACTTAATGTTTAAACAAAAGACACAAGAAAATTATGATTCGTACTGTAGATATGGATGTAGTAGTGGTAGCCGTTTGCTGTATTCAAAAGTTGCCTGCATGGAAGGAGCTATGGATTCACATGGGCACAGGCAAACACATTATTGCATCGCATGCCACTCTATTGCCACTGCACTCGGTAAATGTTTGATGTATCCTAAGTACCTAATTGTATTTAATATTAGGGTTTGTTTTGCAGTTCAAGTCCCTGCACTACATTGAATGAATGTAGACAATATCTGTTCACAAAAAAGGACAGACAATTAGAAAATATTCCTCCAACGGAAGCAGCTCTTCGCCAACACACACTGCGGGCAGTTTGCAAAGGAGTACATGTTTGGGGTCAGGCCTTAGTTCCCCTCCAAAATCTTCCGAGTCCTTGTTCTTGGGGCTGAAGAAACGATGAAAGCTCTTGGACTGTGTGTCTGGAAGTTATATATATACGGTGCAGGTACAAGGCAGGGTGTAAAAGTCGCTGCAATTGAATAAAACGGAACTTAAAGTGCACAGCCTTATGTATCTGTGGTGGAAGTTGTGAACCTTAAAAAAATTTATAAATATTTCCAAACTGCTGTCTTTGTTGTAACATTGAGTTCTTTATCACCCGGTACATCTATATTGTGACATCGTGCCGATAGGAGATCAAAAAGCTTTACTTAGCATCTACCGCGAAGGAAGTTTGCCCATCATTTTGGTACTCTCGTATTAAAATCAACTTTAGTCCGTTACCCCATCCCACATTTTTTTCGTGTGACGTTTTTCAAGCTTTGCCAATTCACGTCGTATAAACGGGATGAAAATGTTATAAGCGCATTCGCAAAATGGTTGAGAATTGAGATGTGAGAAGATTTAATATATGCACAATAGCCGGATGATGGAGGGTTTGAATGGGGTGTTGATGGCACTATCACTGGGTACATTAATAAGGCAGTTTAATAGATGAGATTTTGCTTTTGATCGTATTGACCCCGCTACAGAAAATGCTGGTGGAGTTGAATTATTTTCATGAGAAAAAAAACATTCAGGTCTCCAGATATATGTTTACATGTGCAATGAATAATTTGCTGGTACCATTAATCTCTCGCGTAGTACCTAATGTGACCTGTTTATCTAGGACAAGCTTTCCGCCCCCGGCTCCGCCCGTGGATGTAGTCGAACAAAATAAAATATAGCCTATGTCACTCAGGGATATAGTTCGTAGCTTTCTATTAGTGACATATTTTTGAGTTTATTTATTAAAAACAAAAATACAAAATCAAATCTTATTTGTATAATAATAAAAAAAAGTAGGTACCTACATGTACATTATTTTGAATATTTTTTCAGCCATCTCTATACTATAGCTGTAGGTATATAAACACATCAATAAGTATGTATATTAGAAAATACAGTCATGGAATATGTGTGTAAGTAATAAATATTAAACTATGTTACTATTTTAAATAAACAAATAAATACCTAATTTATTATAAGAGAAGACAATAGGAGAGTATGCTTACGAGTCATTCATAGAGCGAGTGTTGTCGCAGCGAAACCGCGGGTCCGTGCAACAAAATAATTTTTTACACCATATTTTTAAAATAGCAGACGCTTGAAATTTATATTTTTAGAATTTGCATAAAATACGCTTCAAGCAAGTATTTTTTTTTATTATAGATGTTTGCACTATTTAAAAGTTATAAAAACTCAAAGAAAAAAAATCGCATGGACATTTTAAATTTTTATAATTTTTTTCATGAAATTCCTATGAAAATGGTAAAATGTAATACCAGAAATGAATTCTACATCTTCGTTTTACACGAAAATGATACCAAACATGCCATGGTAGCTACCCAAGTAGCAATACTTTGTCTAAACAAGGTATTGTAGATATCTTGCAGGCAAATTTACTAATTCTAGTTACTGTCTTGGCTAAAACTATTATGTCCCTCAAGATATCTTGTAGATATCCCCCAAGACAATGTGTAGGAAAAGTGGGCACAGTATTTAAGTTAATTTCAGGAAAGACTTCATACTACTTGTAAGATAAAGTTTAACCGAACTTAGGAGAATGGAATTAGCGAGTCTCTTAAAAGTCACTTCAAGATATCCTACAGGTTGACTTAATACAATGTTATAGTTTTCAAGATATCTACAATACCTAGTTAGGACTACTATACCAAACCCTCGCAAATTCAAAAAATACCTAATAAAATAAAATTTAAATCTTCATTCGCTATACCTAGTTATTATTTAGACAAATAATGGAGAACTTTTATTTTAAACACGTAAGTATGCAACAGACAACAAGAAAATGGCGATCATTATTACTAAACTGATTTATAATACTAGGGGCATGTCGAAGATAAGACGGAAATTCAAAACGCATGTTTGTTTATCGTGTAAAATGGACAGATATTGATTTAAAATTGACGGGCCTTAAAATTAGCACAATATTTAATGTAAAATGTTGGAATTCAAATCTATGAATATATGTTTTTATCACTTTTATAATTTTTTTATTTAAAAATTTGATTTTCTGTTATTTGTTTATTAATCATATAATGAAAAAAAAATTGTGAATAAATTTAACACTTATCTGAACTATAAGGTATAAATAATAAACATGCAAGATCATTATTGCATTTCCATAAATGGTAGAAAAAATGGCGTTAAATCCTATTTTTCCTAATGAAGTAAAACTTTAGACAATTTAGTATTGACGTAATACTTTTTTAGCGCTTATAACCTTAACTCTAATTTAATATGGAATTAGGAAAATACTACTTTAGGCAATTTAGTTTATACATTTCCTTTAGTTTGCTTTTCAATATACCAAAATGTTATTTTCTCCTAAACTAACCATTTGTTTTCTTATGTTGTGGTGCTCGGTGTATGCAGAGAGAAACCAACGCAAAAAGTTAAATATAGTGGAATATATTGACATTTATAATTATATTAAGATTTTCTTTCAAACTTCCAAAATAATTTAAAATATTAGTTTTAAAACCATTGTGCCAGTATTCTCCAGTATCACAAGCATTTACTTCAACATTTTTAACTGAATGAAGAAGGGCATCCTTTGGTACAAGATTTTGCTCGTGCTTGTTTATAATTTTAAACAAATCATTAATGGCAGTATAGTATATATCGCTTTCAAATTTCGATTCACTACTATCAGAATCATCACTGTCTACTGCTGCATCCAAACTTTCAAATTGTTCTATTACAGAAAATAATGCACTGTCTTTGTTTTCATTTGAAGGTGATGGTGCTTGAAAATACTATAACAGAATTTAATATTTTTATGTTTTATAAATTAAAACTGTAGCAGATGGTGCAATATAGTATATATCGCTTTCAAATTTCGATTCACTACTATCAGAATCATCACTGTCTACTGCTGCATCCAAATTTTCAAATTGTTCTATTACAGAAAATAATGCACTGTCTTTGTTTTCATTTGAAGGTGATGGTACTTGAAAATACTATAACAGAATTTAATATTTTTATGTTTTATAAATTAAAACTGTAGCAGATGGTGCAATATAGTATACCTATATCGCTTTCAAATTTCGATTCACTACTATCAGAATCATCACTGTCTACTGCTGCTTCCAAACTCAAAAATTTCAGAATTTAATATTTTTATGTTTTATAAATTAAAACTGTAGCAGATGGTGCAATACTAACATTCTTGCTCCGGTACAAACACTGTTAAACATAAGATTTTTACGTTTTTGCACACGCCGGCGAAATCCCCCGGTCCTTTTAATCTTTTTAAGTTCATCCATTATTATTTTTGGTTTTACTTTTGGTCCACTACAGAATGAAGCCGTCCCTTTAATGCTTATTATTCTGAAAACTGGTTTATATAAAGACTAAATTAATTTACTTTACTTAAAAAAGATCATTTACAGTTCTTCGTGTAAGGATTAACTTAAGTTTGACTTACACATTTTTCAAAGCTAGTTTTTACTTAAAAGACACTAAACACTTTCTTGTTAATTCAGTAGCGTTTAAATTGAGCCTTTAAATAAGCTCAATACAGTAATATTAGATTTAGTAGACTTAAGATTTAGATATACTTTATACAAAACAGTTTTGAGAATTCTTAACTTGGTATTGAGAATACAAACTTTTCTTAGGTAGCGGTAAATTAAAACTATTTTGATTTAAAGTAAAAAATAGTATTAGTAAAGTAGTAGTAAAGTCGTTTTTATCCTAATGAAACCCAACTTTAGGAATAGTATAAACATACAAGATTTAACTTTATTGGAAATTGCTACTTGGGTATACAAAAAGAATTAGAATTTTTTAAATGATGACAGGCGGCGCTCGACTTTGACCCTCCCCCACCTCTACCAGCAGCATATATCTCGATGAGTCTCGAGCTAGATCGGCTTAGAATGACGTAAGGAACATCTGTGCTGAGTGGCTTGCTTTAATACCAAAATCAAAGGTCAAGTGCAATACTTCCTCCACTAACCGTAATATGGTCAACTTAAATATTGATAGATTAGATTTTTCAACTCTCATAAAAAAAAACGAGAAAAAAATGTTTTAGAAATCATATTTTTTTTAAAAATTCATAGATATAAAATTTGATTTTTGTGAGCTATATACAAAAAAAATTGTAATATAAAAATAACACATTATTCTCGAATTATTTCATAACAAGAATCTAAATTTTATTTAATATATAAAACATTACAAATATAAATAAAAAATAATTTAAAGAGTGAAAAATTTGCAATGTTGAGTATTTTTTATTTTCAAACCATCCCCTATTTTTATTTTGATATCAAAGTCAACATAAAAAAATCGCGAAAATGATCAAAATTTGAAGGTGCGACTAATTTTCAATAACGCACACACGCGCGTTACTTAACACGTTGAGCGCCGCGCGGGGCACCATGTGGGCCGAACTACTAAGTTGGTTGGAGCCATCGGAAATTCACATTTATCATAAGTTTTCACAATGTTGTATTTTAGTTATTTTCCATCAGAAATATAGTAGTTTGCACTATAAACTTAAAACTCTGATGTTTTTCTTCCAAAAACTGAAGAATTTGTAAGTTGGCACACAGGTGTCCCCCATGGCCTCTGCGGAAGGAATTGGGCATTTACTACCGCGGGGGCCGCGGGGATCACACCCCGGCTCACCCTGCGCACCTCCCTCGCATCTTCCTCGCATGCCTATGCGCCGGTCGCTTCGCCAATGACGCAACGAAAGCACGGTACAAAGACCAAAAAGGCTGAAGCACAAACTTGTCAAAAAAGAAGGTCCAGTGAGAGCAATTAGACGAACCTGCCAACAGTGCTATAAATCGAACGCAGCAACTATGGGACCTAAAGAAGCCAAAAATAAGTCAAAAACAGTTGTGACTTATTGTGAAACTTGTCCGAATAACCCGTGGTTGTGTTTAGACTGTTTTAATAGTAATAATAATAATAGCACACTGGGGTTTCAGGGCTAGGTTACCGTTTGCGGAGAGAGAGTCAAGTTATATCGCACTTACTTTACATGGATGATTTGAAGTTATTTGCCTAAAACAAATCACAACTGATAGATTTACTAAGGATAACTGAAAACTTTAGTAAATCTATCAGTATGGAGTTTGGTTTGGACAAATGTGCGATCATACATGTAAAGCGAGGAGTGATATCGGAATCTAAGAGTACACAACTCACAGATTCTGTAAAACTTGATTCACTCTCTGAAAACGAAACCTACAAGTATTTGGGTATGTCACAGGCAAAAGCAATCAATGAGACAGACATGAAACAATATTTGAAGGAGCGCTTCTATGGCCGCCTGAAAAAAGTACTGAAGAGTCTTTTATCAGGCGGAAATAAAGTGCGTACTTTTAATGGTTGGGTCATGCCTGTCTTATTGTATTCCTTTGGTATACTCATGTGGACTCAAACTGAACTGGACGCCCTGGACAGACGAGTTCGGACACTATTGACCGCATATCGTATGCATCACCCACGCTCATCTGTAATGAGACTGTACATCCCACGGAAATGTAGAGGTCGTGGATTTCTCAACTCTAAGACTCTCCACAATTGTGAGGTATACAGTCTCAGAGAATATTTTCTCAACAGTGAGGGAGTGATGCATGAAGATGTGGTCAAGGTAGACAATCTTGTGAAAGCTGAGAAAGATAAACAATCAAAATATCTTGACTTGGCTCACGAGATTGTCGACATGTGGGATAGTGACATCGATTATCTTTGCAAGGCGCGCTGATCGATCTACCAACACAATATCAGGCTTATTGGCAACAATAGTTCTATCTGTGATGATAGATCGATCCCAGTAAAGCGTGGCATGACCATTTTCAAGAACTGGTTCAGGCACATACATGTAATACGGTACTTCCGTGACTACAAGGTTGTATCGCAAAGCAAGTTGTTGGTGTATAATCCTGGCTACTTGGTTGTGCCTGTGCAAGTACTCGCCGTTGGCAAGATGAGAACAACCGGAAATAACATGTCTGATTGACTCTCCGGGACGGTGGCATGCTCGACAGATGTCAGTCGTGCCGTCCTTCATGATGTATTTCCGGTAGTTATTCGTCTTGACAACTTCGTCCATAATTGCACAGGTAAAACCTTCGGTTTCTCCAAAGAGATCACCGAAGCGCAGCCAGGACACGGAAGTCAAAAGGTCTACATCAGAACCATGAAGAGCCTTGTAGAACTTTGCGTGTAACTCCTTGCTCTGCCATACCTCCTTGCGGTCATTGGTACTCAGTATTACAGGTTTGTGCCAGTTCTCTTTAGCCAAGGATAACGGGGTAAAGCCCTTGTCTACATTGACCACATCTTCATGCATCACTCCCTCACTGTTGAGAAAATATTCTCTGAGACTGTATACCTCACGATTGTGGAGAGTCTTAGAGTTGAGAAAGCCACGACCTCTACATTTCCGTGGGATGTACAGTCTCATTACAGATGAGCGTGGGTGATGCATACGATATGCGGTCAATAGTGTCCGAACTCGTCTGTTCAGGGCGTCCAGTTCAGTATGAGTCCACTTGAGTATGCCAAAGGAATACAATAAGACAGGCATGACCCAACCATTAAAAACACGCACGGGATGGGAAAAAACATTACGTAAAATATCAAGTCAGTCAAACATAGTTTTATATCTATACCAAAATAACGTAAAACACTATAGTCTAAATAAAACTACTGAATGTTTATAATATTTTATAAAGAAAATTGATAATTACGTATTAAATTGTCTTAGTTTTATCATAAATATATCGAAAAATAAGTATTATTTAAACATGAAAAATATCTCAATTGGTAAAATTTGAAACAACGTACAGAAAATCGTAAATAAATTCTAAGTTTTTGGTGGAAAATGTAAACCAAGCTGACTAGATTATTCTACAGGGCCACGCGGCCCACTTTTCTTATTTTCTTGTATGATACCGATGCCCCGTGGCTTGTAAATCGCGTTTGAATAGAAGCATTGCGGTGGCTCACCGGTGACCCTTGTGGCCTGAACGGAGTCATTGAGTTTGGCTCACCGGTGTCCCCAATGGCTCAAATGAATAGATAACAATTTTTCCATGGCGTTCAACGTGTTAACTAAATTTCGAGTGCGGCGTAACGGTAAGGCCTCTTAACGAGATTGCACTTGAGCATAAAAACGTCTAGTCAACGTGATTGAGTTGATTGCGTAAATTGCGTTCGAGTCTGGCTATTTTGAGCTGTATGGAAATTTTTCGTAACCGTTATACAGCAAACGAAGATATGTAAAAAATCGGAAATATTCCGTAGAATTCAATGCACTATTTTTAAAACAACTGACATTAGGGGAACTTATATAAAATGGCGGCCAAAGTTGTTAAAAAACACTTTATTGCGTTTTAAAAAAAATAGCCTTTATTTAAAAAAAGTTTAATATACAAGTTGTGGAACTATTTATTTCGGATCGGTCTAGCCCGGTCCGATGTCAATAAATTGTAAAACATATTATTTATTTAAAAAAACCGTAAAAAAGTGCATTATTTTAAAACGCCCGTATCTCTTTGAAAAAAAAAATTATGTAACCGAAAAATGGTGAAAATGTAGCCCTAGACAAGCCAAAAAAGAGCGTATTTGCAAATTTGAAAAATATTGAAAAGATTTTGCAAAAATCTGATTTTTCTAAAAAAAGCAATTTTTTTAAATTCCAATAAATCACAAAAACGCGGCTTTTTAGATTTGTCTCTGGGCTTAAAATTTTCTTTAATAGTTGCCGTTATTTGTGCGAGTATTGCGCGCTTCATTAATTGATCGGTAATATGCGAAATATCGGTCAAAAAATCGGTTTCTTTTTTTTTTGTTCCAAAAACGTAATTTATCTTAATAGTTAAAATTGTATAAAATTGACGTTTACGCGATGTTATAGCTGGCATTTTTCTGCAAATTTAAAAAACAATTTTTTTCCTCACCGACCTGGAACTAAGATTTTTTTTTTGCTTGAAAAAAATCCTGTGGCGCCGTTTTTTAATATTAATAGCAAAAATTTATATGAGTTAAAGTTCATTATTTATAGTTGAAATAAAAAAATACGAGAACTCGATTGGCCGTCGCTGAGCACTGCAAAATTAATCACACACGGAGCTTAGCGCTGTGGTACCATACTTCAGCTCTAGCGGTGGAGTAGGGGGGAGAGCCGACCGAGGTCGCATGAATATGAGCGACTGTCGCGACGCGGTTCCTGCATTTTTCGACCGATATTTCGCATATTACCGATCAGTTAATGACGCGCGAATACTCGCACATGTTACGGCAACTATTAAAGAAAATTTTAAGCATAGACACGATTATAAAAAGTCACGGGTTTATGAGTTATAGGAATTTAAAAAAAAACACTTTTTTTTTCGAAAAATCAATTTTCTGCAAGATCTTTTTAATATTTTCAAAATTTGAAAATACACTCTTTTTTGGCTTGTCTAGAGCTACATTTTCACTATTTTTCAGTTTCAAAAATTTCTTTTCAAAGAGATACGGGCGTTTTAAAATAATGCGATTTTTTACGCTTTTTTTTAAATAAATAATATATTTTACAATTTATTGACATCGGACCGGACTAGACCGATCTGAAATAAATAGTTCCATAACTTGTGTATTAAACTTTTTTAAAACAAAGCTATTTTTTTTAAAACGAAATAAAGTGTTTTTTACCAACTTTGGCCGCCATTTTCTATAAGTTCCCCTAATGTCAGTTGTTTTAAAAATAGTGCATTGAATTCTAAGGAATATTTCCGATTTTTGACATATCTTCGTTTGCTGTATCTTGATTTTGGTCCAAAAAAATTACACAGACTGGCCTATTTCTTATTTGATTAGATACGTCAAAGTTTATAAAAAAAATGATAGAAAGATACAATTTTAAATACATAAAAGTTATTGAAAAAATCCATAAAATAAAGGTATTAATTTATTTAAATATTGTGATTATTTGCAAGAATAAACACAAAACTGCCAATCTCGAATAACAACACCGCGAGATCTCGCTAATTTCGAGATCTCGCGGTGTTGTTATTCATAAACTCGCGTCGAGATCTCGCCTGAGCCCCAGTCTCGCGAGATTGCATTCCCTACTCGTACCGCAACTTCAAACCAAATAAAATATAAATCATGAGAAACAAAGACACAATTTAGGTACTTCAAAACTTATGATCCCCAACAAACAGGTTACTAAAGTGTCAGTATATCGGAGTTATTAACGTGGCGCATCATAGCGCAACGAACTCAATCTAACGCGCGACTTATTCTGGCCATATATCTTTAGATATCGTTCTTAGACTAAATGTAAATAGTTTGACACCGTAAAAACGAAGCTATTAGTACCCATAACGTTGACTGCATTACCTAGTCTAGGTCGCGTAGACTAATTTGATGCCCAAATATTTTTATTTGTAATTAATTGTAATGATGGACATTTAGATGGCGGATATTCCTATGGCGTTTATCATTCAAGAGGAAATGACTTCCGGCGGCGGTACGGTAAGTTTCAATGTGTCGTAATATTGAAATAAATTGTAGTCGAGCGCGCTCTCATATTACATGAACGTAAAGAGTCTGCCCCAGCCACCCCGTGTAAAAATGTTGAAATGCGATAAAATAATGACCCACACATTTTAGTTACAATAATGGCTATATCTTATTGAACACAACGAAAACATTTTACTACCTTTTTTCTTTCTTCACGGGTTCAGCTCCCGAAATCGTGTTACGGTTCCAGGGTACCCAGCGGAAGACCAATAATAATACCCCTAAGTAATAACATTCTTTTTTCAGAAGCTAAGCACCTCAAATTACGATTTTTGTAAAAAGGAAAAGCTACGTACATAGTTTTTCACTATGTCAATAACATACTTGAATTAGACAATATTCTGAAGATGTTTTTTCTTTGTAAATATAATGATTAAGAATATTTCATTTCAGGAAAAGGAGCAGGCCAAGGCAAGTGATGCTATTATTGAGGAATGGTCATCAATAGTATGTTTATTGTTGTCAATTTTGGTTACGCATACTATCTAATATTATAAAATAAATGCTAAAGTGTGTTTTGTTCATATTATGCTCACGCCTTATTTCACTTGTAGTTTGATATCCACTCGCCACGATCCTGGCACACCTCTCGCGTCATATCATGTTCGTAGGTATTACTTTCTTGTAATCGTGGATTATACCAATTATTATGTACTACAAAAAGTCTACACACGTATTTTTTATGCATACCAATATCTCCACCAGATTTTGATGATTGATTATTTATTTGATGAAGATATTGTTTATCTATTATTCGCAGTAGCTTTATAAAATTGATAGTTTCAATTTTAACGACTTCAAAAAATGTGTGTTCGCGGATAACTTCGTCGTTTATGAACCGATTTTGATGATTTATTTTTAATCGACAGATAATTCTTCCGGATTGATCCCATTTTTATGTCATAAAAATTGGTTCATTCGTGTTTCAGTAATTTTGAAAAAACTGACCTTATAAGTCAATTATCAGTATCAATGAAATATGTATCGATTTTGACGACTTATTTTTTTAAAGATATAATAATTTCTCGACATTATCTCACAGACAAATAACGAAAATCGGTTCAGTAGTTTTACAGAAATTCAGTAATTTGTCTCTGTTTACGGCTGAAAATTATATCAGAGAAAAGCCTTAGCAACGGTTGCTATTGACACCAAGTTGTCAATTTTTGTATCGACGGTGGTCTAACGGCTAAAGGTATGGCATGGTATGGTGCAGTTCATGATGCAAATGGTTCAAATCCCATCCACAGCAGTTTTTTTTTTCAATTTTTTTTATTTGCGTTATTATTTCAAGGCAGCAAAATCACTTAAAAGGGAAAAATAAATTAACTTTTAAAAAAAAGTGTACCGACTTCAAAAATTTGCACTGAAAAGTAAGAAATAATAAATATTTCGTCGTAGAATTTGAAGACGGTTGGTGCCAAATTAAAAACAACTTACTTCCCAAATTCACTAATCTAGACAATTCATTAGGAACATACGATCATCAGTACAAACATATATAATATTGAACAGATATTTATCTTCTTAGATGTTTACTTAATTTTGTATCCTAATTTGGCACCAACCGTCTTCAAATTCTACGACGAAATATTTATTATTTCTTACTTTTCAGTGCAAATTTTTGAAGTCGGTACACTTTTTTTTAAAAGTAATTTATTACCAGAGAGTATACATGGCCGCATGTGGTGTATTTTTCACAATGGTCTCAAACTTTTGCCCGTCACTTATATATTACTAAACCAGCATTTCCCCTGTGGAAATTTTTGACTTGTTTCCGGGATAAAAAGTAGCCTATATACTCTCCGACCTTCAAACTTTATGTGCAAAATATCATGTCGATCCGTGGTTCTGTATTGACGTGAAAGAAGGACAAACGAATAAGAAAATTTTTCGCTTTTAAAATATCAGTTACATAGGATTACTTTCGTTCCAATAGGATAAGCACTTTAATGGTTTTTGTGTGAATCTCTAAAAACGATTAACATTTTTTTACAGGACCAAGAAGATCAAGAAGCCGGCTTACTGGTGCCCAGAGCAAACCAGGCGCAAAGTGACGTATGTCTATTCAATAACGATACTTTTTATATCACATGGAAATGCATTCTCCAATATCTTGCCACTTCAATTTTTCCGCTTTTTAATGTGACAAGAATTATGCCGAAGAATTTGGGATAAAAAGTATTATAGTCTATATTACGCTCCGGCCCTCCAACTATATAATAATAAATATGTGCACTAAATCCCGTTGCTCTGTATTAAAGGACAGACAGACAAACAAACAAACACTTTCATATTTATAATATTAGCTTTAGTAGCTTAGGGTGGTTCTTATTTTGACAATTTTCTCGCCATCTATCGGTAGGCTTGCCTTTTATTTTGAAACGAAATAGTTAAAATATAAAAATGAATTGAAAAATAAACAGTTCACATTTGTTCAATTTGAACCAATGATAAGTTAGATGCCTGTACTATTAAACCACAATACCTTACCTTTATAAAGAACTTATACAATCATATTTCAATATGAAGCTATATGGACATTCCTTGCTAATAATACTTTCTGATATCTTTACAAATTGAAGTGCATATTGTTAATAACCTTATTACTAAAATCTTACTGTGTTGAAATGATAATGCTGATATTATCTCATTTTGTGAATAATTAATATTGTGCCTTTTATATATACATATATACAGCCTATACCATTATATATTCTGTGACACTGACACTACACACAATGCTGTGAGAAATCCATTAATAGGATTCATATTATTGCGAGGTTATGAAATTGAAGCAATGTAGATTTGTTCCTCGCATAGACTTGTATCAAGATCCTAATTACGTTTTATTTTTCTTCGCGGGTTGCCTTACAGCTCCCGAATCCGTGTTATGGTTCCAGGGTAAGTTTGTATCAAGATTAATAAGAGACTTTTAATTTCAGTCGGAGACGACAGTAGTTAAGCGTCATTCCTGGAGGGAGGAGAATAACATCGTCACAATTGAGTCAGGATCTGACGACGACGACGATGACAGCACAGTAAGTTTCTTGTCAACACCCATACTAAGTTGCATCTCAAAATACCTCAATAGAACTGCGGGGTTATCATATTTAGGACCGCGACATCATAGAGTTATAGGAAGCAAGTTAAAAAAACAAGGCATAAAGCGCCGGGGTTTGTTGTTGTATCTAATGAGTGGCCAGCTGGGTTAGCAAATTCTCGGGCCGGGCATTCCTAGGTTGGTCGTCGATGCGGATCCGTCGTTTTTGTCCTTCGAGTCGAACGAAAGATGTCGCGGTCCTAAATATGCTAACCCCGCTGGCCACTCATTAGGTATAGCCTCAATAACTTCATCGTCTAAAATGAGGAAGAATTCATCCAATTCCCAAAAAACTCGTGCCAAAAAATACTAAGCACCAATTTTCTTTAAGAATATGTGCATTAATCGAGTTCTCGTGCTTCAGAGGGCAATTAAAATCGAGGACCGCTCTTAACAATAACTGATATTTACGTCTGTTCAAAAGTGACACATCTAGGTCCATTAAGTGCAGCAACAGACTTGCCGCCTGTTCTGCTTAATATGGAAAACTGGCAAAAAGTGGACACTGTTACTGGTGTAGACCTGGCTTTAATGATTCTATATTTTCAGAGTGGCGATTAAGCATTAAGAAATCGTCCACATACGGTCAAGAAAAGAAGTATCAGTATAGCAGAGCTCACACGAAGGCACATTTTCTTGACCATCTTATGTTATAATTAAGAATATTTTTTTGTTTGTATACTTTTCATTAATATTTTTATATTTTATTAATTCATATATATATAATATATATAAATATAAAATAAATTTATCTGATTTAAAATGTGTCAGACATGAGGACACTGGCGAACTCCCATTCATAAAATTATTCGAAATAATTTTTTTTTAATTAATATAATTTATTGAAAAAGTCAGCGTCAAGTCCTGACCAAGTAATATAGTAAATCAAATAAAGTAAAAGCAGGCATCAAATTAATATTTATTCCGTATAATTATATATAATAATATGCTCAGTTGCAAAGTTATGTCCAAATTTAAAATTGCTGAAAAAAGCAGACGGTTAACATACCATTTAAAAACAGTAATTACTTAAATTTAAATATTAAACTTACGGCCATAATTTAGGATCACCAAATTGAAAAAACAAATATAAAATGTGATTTTGCCAGAGTCCTTTAATTATGTGAATTTAGCTTATAGAAATTACATTTATGTTAACTGTTCAGAATTTATAAGGAATTTTTGTTTTGTTTTTAATTTAGCTTATAGAAATTACATTTATGTTAACTGTTCAGAATTTATAAGGAATTCTTTTTTTGTTTTATAATTTATGTAACATTTTGCTAAAAATATTTACGTTAATGAGACTGTCTGAAGGCTGTGTAAACTACGGTAAAAGTTAGTACTACTACCAACATAACTACTTCAGCCGGCATTTTCTTTTAGATTACTTTATTCTTATTTAAGTAACAAAATAAAAGTAAACAATTTTTTTATTCGATTTTGTTTTAAATACAGGCTCTCAAAATACAGTATATACGTTTTACTATGTGCACAGTACTTTTCTACATCATTTTCATTTCTGTTTTCATATAATCTAGCGCTATTATATTTGTAGTTCTTAACATAAAGTTAAACGTAAACGTTAATAACTGTATTTTAATTATCTCGTGATTGAAGGAAAATAACAACAATAATAATAACATGTCATTATAGTTAACTATTAATTATTATTATTATCCATAATTATTAATTGTAGTAAGTACATACAACCTGCCAGGTTTTGCTTTTTGTGTTTACCTCATAGTGATCGTCTTCTGCTGGTCCACAATCACATAGGGTTGCTGACGATACCATCTCGGTCTATAAACAATGTACCTAATACAATTTATAATTATGGATAATAATAAGTAATAGTTAACTATAATGACATGTTATTATTATTGTTGTTGCTATTTTCCCTCAATCACGAGATAATTAAAATACAGTTATTGATGTTTACCATAAAGTTAGGAACTACGAATAGAGATAGCGCTAGACATAATGACTATATTCTGTAACTAGACTAGAAGTATGAAAATGAATGAAGGCGAAGAAAGTGAATTTATAAAAAAGTGTATTATTTGCTCAATACTCATTGGCATCCCCTTATCAAAAACTACACAATATTCCTCTTTGCGCCAAAACGATCTAAATACCAAAGTGTATTGAGCAAGGAATACACCTTGTAAGGTTTTTCACGACTATAATAAATAAACCTTAACACTCTTATTAATAAACTCGAAGTAGCGACGTAGTAACTAAACTTTATTTCGTCTCCGTCTAACAAATCTGCAATTCATAATGATAGACGGAGACGAAACACAGTTTAGTTATTACGTCGCTACTTCGAGTTTATTAATAAGAGTGTACATGCATACCAAATAATTTTCTATGTGTATCTTAGATACTATATAATTAATGTGCTTACCTACTATGCGTTTCAAATAAGAATAGACGTGACCTCTTGCCATATTCATATTTCTAATTATTTATTTTTGGAATCCCTTAAAGTTAGTCTGATTGCGATCACTCTCGGTCAAAGTCACGCCTATCCTATTTGAAACGCATAGTACCTTTTATAAAATGTACAATTTTACTTGACATAAGTAAATTTGTTATTAAATAAGATTTTGTGTACATTGGTTTTTATTTTCTACCTCATCTTTCCATTTCAAAAAAGAGGATCCAATTTTTTTTATCATAATAAATATAGGTACCGGGACGGTTTTTGAGCGGTGGTCGTTAGATGCGCAGAGCACTATTTTTGGGTCTGCTTGACGGTATGAGGTATTAATTTAAATTTTACCAGCAGTAAAAAGCAATCGTAAAAACAATCACCAATAAATCAATTATAATAAATATACAAGTTATATTGCACTCGAATTACATATGCGCAAGCATTCCCCCACTTTTTCGTCGAGCGCTCAAGAACCGTCCCGGTACCTATACCTAGGTGCATTATAACGGGTGTCGTTGGAAAATTATACATATGCCAATCTATTAAATATTTTCAATAGCGCGATACAGGTTTCAGTTTTAATATTGTGAGACAGTAACGATGCGACATCTATCGACGCGATGTGCTGCCACATATTTATTAATCCATACAAAATTTTGAACCTCCATTTTACCCCTTTAGAGGTTGAATTACTAAATATCTTATCTATCTATCATCACACCTTCTATCCCAAAAGGGGTAGGCAAGGACAATCGAATGTCATTGGCGGAAAATATTTTTCCTACAACCATCGATGTGTAAACCGAGAGGTCCCCCCACAAATGCTGTTCACTCATTTTCTGCCAGCTGGTAGGAGAGGCTTTTTTTTTAATTTTTTTTTTCTTTTAAATCGGCTCCACGGCGTACCGACAAGCGCTGGACCCCTACTCGTCTACAAGAATTTGTAGAGGGGGGCTCATACATGAAAAAGAGGTTTTCTGCCGGCAAGTGCTTACAACCACTTTCTGTCCCCATCTCTCTACCTATTATAGTATGTCCAGTGAATCGTGTCATTTCAAAAGAGCGGCAAATTTAAAAAATCTTAAGCTGTAAATACTGACTTTCACGGAATTGCTAGACTTGATACTTTGAATTTTTATAATGATACTTGATTAAAATACTTTTATTTAGCTGAGGTTTTATTAATATAAGAATACATATAGAGACCATACAAACACAACTTAGCTTGCCAGTCAACCACAGGCCACAGGCAATAATTGTTGCCATCATATAAATGCCATAGACCATATTTTTTAGCCAAACAAAAGAATTATTATTATATCTACACTATATACCTTTCAAAACTGTAAACGGTATAATTGTCTGACAGACATAACAAACTTTATAAATCTGCATAACAAATTACAATACAAACATACAGACAGGTGAATGTTTAATACATACAGGTTCTTAAACAGAATTATAGAATTTACCTAAATCAACGAAAGTATCAAACCTAATAATTCATCATATAAAGAGTATGTCATATAACTATAAAAGTGACAGTATAAGTAACAGTTGTCATACTTTTAAAATAACCAAATGACACGATTCATTAAACAGACTCTAGTGATTGCTACTTACTCTATGCTCAGACCTTGGACAGTTGGAGCACCACAGAGCAAACATCTACGATTATATTTGTCGGCGCCAAATAGTATTCCTCGGGTTTTTTTCCCCCTATATTATTATAAAGACTGAAGAAGGAAAAAAAAATATGACTTGTTCTGTAGGTATGGTCTCAGTTCCTTTGCTTGATCCTGAAAAGGAACAAATTAACAAAAAAACTCTGGTCTCAGCTCATTGATATCTGGGGCTCATTGTTCATTTATACCGCCATTTTCCCAGGTAACTTCGAACAAAAAATTGGTTCTATGAAAATTGAGCCAATATTAATGGCGTCGTATTGCCATCTTTTTCACTCCATGGTGCTATCTCTGTCTATCGCTGTCAAAGTTGCAAATGGTGGCAAATTTGTTTTGTCTTATTTTAGTTTTGAAATATTAATAAATAAATATACAATGTGATGCTTAAATCGTGCTTGTAATATATTAATTGTAAATATAGGTAATATAGTAAGTTATAGTAAATAAGTATATTGTTTTACAATAATTGTATTCAATAGTTAAGAATGGACACATAAAAAGTATACAATATGTGGTACAAGAGGCGGCCGCGTAGACGGTATCTAGCGAATATTTATGACAATATTCCCAATAAATGAGAATCGGTAAGTAATTAGCCATTCATATTAATTTAATTAAGTAATTATTATTTATAAATTTCATATTAAACGAACAGAATATTGCTGGAAAATAGTGATGTTGCATATTGTACAGATTGTGGAGACCTGGCTGGTACACTTTCCTACGTTTACTTTATAATATTATATTTGATATTTTGCACGTCATCTTGGTTTTTGACGTTACTGAATGTAAACTTAATTCAACGAATATATACGAGTATTTCAAGATTATTTCAGCGTTTAACTATTACATTCCTGCAACTCTACATTGGTGACCACCGAATTGAACTACTATATGTAACTATAACATACATGGCGCACAAGGATAGCAGTTTGGGCAGCGGCAACCCGGCGGCTGTGTCCGGTTCCACTGCCGCAAACGGTACGTCTGCAGAACTGTGCAAAGTCGGAGTAAGTTTTGGCCTGAGGATACTGAAATCTGGTTCGCTCAGGTCGAGGGCCAATTCTCCAACTCCGGGATCACAAGTGATACAACCAAATTTAATTATGTTATCGGGCATCTGGACCGTCAATTTTCGAAAGAGGTTCGAGACATTATAATCAATCCACCACAAAATGACAGGTATGAAAAATTAAAGTCAGAATTAATTAAACGACTCAGCGCTACTCACGATCAAAAAATTCAACAAATATTAACACAGGAAGAATTAGGAGATCGGAAGCCTTCCCAATTTTTAAGGCATCTACAATGTTTAGCTGGAGCGACAGTACCGGAGGATTTTTTGAAAACTATTTGGATGAGCCGTCTTCCCGCAAATATCCAGAGTGTTCTCGCCAGTCAGCCATCAGTATCATTATCTATATTAGCAGATTTAGCGGATCGAATCCAGGATATAGCTCCTTACACTAAGCAAGTGGCGACGACCAGTCAGGATAATCCTGGAAACTGCTGTAAAGAAGTTAAGCATGAAATTGCAGCACTTAAGAAAAGTTTTCAGAAGCTCTCAACTTGGGACAATAGACGCCGCTCCCGTTCTAATTCCCGATCTCGCTCTCCATCGACGCCTGTTCGAAACAATTCTCCAAGCTACCTTTGCTGGTATCACTACCAGTTTGGTTCTAGAGCAAGAAGATGTGTCTCGCCCTGCAAATTTGACGCGGAAAACTCAAACGACGGTCGTTAGTAGCGGCCAACGACTGTCGTCAACCCTCGTCTGGCCGCCTATTTGTAACCGACAGAAAGACAAAAACGATGTTTTTAATTGACACTGGGTCTGATATTTGCGTGTTTCCTCGGACAGCTATCAAGAACAAACAAACAAAATCAAGCTACCAACTATTCGCAGCCAACGGCACTACAATATCAACTTATGGTTTTATACATCTTACATTAAACTTCGGTCTACGACGTGAGTATGGGTGGAGGTTCGTTATCGCTGACGTCACTAAACCTATTATTGGCGTCGACTTTCTGGCGTATTACAACATCTTAGTAGACTGCAGGAATCATAAGATTTGTGATCAACTTACATATTTAGTTGCACCTGCATCTGGTGTTAACCCTACCGAAACAGTCACTTCCATTAAAATTTTGAAATTCTCCTAGAAGAGTTCCCAAACATAACGCGTCCAGCTGGCAGGCCACGTGACTGTCACCACAATACTGTGCACTACATCAAAACTACATCTGGCCCGCCAGTTACTGCCCAACCACGTCGTCTACATCCAGACAAACTTATTATTGCTAAACGTGAGTTTGATGAGATGGTTAGGATGGGTACCGCTCGACCTTCTAACAGCCCCTGGTCCTCAGCTTTGCACCTTGTTCCTAAAAAGGACAATAACTGGAGACCTTGCGGGGACTACCGAATGCTTAATTCTCGCACTGTACCAGATAGGTACCCCATTAAACACATACACGATTTCAATTTTAGCCTTTCAGGTTGCACTATATTTTCTAAAATCGACCTTGTCAAGGCATACAATCAAATCCCCGTTTTTCCACCCGACATTCCCAAAACGGCAATTACTACTCCTTTTGGGCTTTTTGAGTTCCCAATTATGACTTTCGGCCTAAGAAATGCTGGACAGACTTTTCAGCGATTCATTGACGAAGTTACCAAAGGTCTTGACTTTACATATAGTTACTTAGATGACATTTTGGTATTTTCGCATGATTTCGTAGAGCATCAACTTCACTTACGTGAGCTTTTCTCTAGACTTGATAAATACGGTCTTCTCATCAACACCTCCAAATGCACTTTTGGTGTTTCAACTCTTACTTTTCTCGGCTATACAGTTTCCGCTGAAGGTGTTAAACCGCTACCAGATCAAACTGTCGCGATTCAAACATTTCCAGAGCCCAAAACTGTGAAAGAGCTAAGACGTTTCCTTGGTATGTATAATTTTTATCATCGCTTCATACCTCGTTCAGCTGAGCTACAAGCACCCCTAAACGATCTTCTTAAGGGCTCTGTGAAAAACAATCAGACTATTAAATTTGATGACATATGCAAACGGGCTTTCGAAGACTGCAAAAGAGGTCTGTGCAATGCTGCAACTCTGGCCCATCCTGACAGCAGCGCTAAGCTTGCTCTTGTCACTGACGCGTCTAGTACTGCCATAGGTGGAGTTTTACAGCAGTTTAAAAATGGATTTTGGCAGCCTTTAGCATTCTTTTCACGTAAGCTTTCTCCATCGCAGATTAAGTATAGCCCTTACGATCGTGAATTGCTTGCTATATACAAATCAATTCAATACTTCCGGCATATGTTAGAGGCTCAGGTTTTTACAGTTTTTACAGACCATAAACCTATCTCATTTGTGTTTCAAGCAAATAGAGACAAATTTTCACCCAGACAATTCCGTTACCTCGACTATATTTCCCAGTTTACATCAGACATTCAACATATTTCGGGAAAGGATAATGTAGTCGCAGATACCCTTTCCAGGATTGAAGAGTTGACCTCCAAGGCTATTGACTATGATGTGCTTGCTTATGCTCAATCTAACGATCCTGAATTAAACCTTTTATTATCAGGGGGTTCATCACTCAAACTTGTTAAACTTCCTATTTCAGGATCTTCCTCATTCTTTTATTGTGATGTCAGCTCTTCTACTCCTCGACCTTTTATCGTCAAAGCATTACGCCGTCAAGTATTTGATGCCATTCATTCTCTCTCTCATCCAGGAACAAACGTCACAGTTAATCTTTTGGTACAAAGATTTGTCTGGCCTGGCATACGGAAAGATTGCCGAGAGTGGTGCCGTAGCTGTTTAGCTTGTCAACGTGCTAAAGTAACACGGCACGTGTCTTCTCCTTTGGGCGTTTTTCAATTACCTCCTGCCCGTTTTCTCCATGTTCACACCGATCTTATAGGTCCTCTTCCCATTTCAAACGGTTTTCGTTATGCTCTCACGGTTATCGATAGATTTACTCGTTGGCCTGAGGTCATACCACTCACCGATATCACGGCGGCTTCCACTGCCAATGCATTTTTGACAGGTTGGATTTCCCGTTTTGGTTGCCCGGTCAGCATCACTACTGACCGTGGTAAACAATTTGACAGCTCTACGTTCAAAAATTTAACTCAGCTAATTGGCTCGCAACATAAGATGACAACAGCATATCATCCAGCTTCCAATGGTTTAGTTGAGCGCTTGCACAGACAATTGAAAGCTGCCATAATGTGCAACGCAGACTCCAGTTGGACGGAATCTCTCCCTTTGGTTCTCCTCGGTATAAGAAGCGCCTGGAAATCAGACTTACAGTCATCTGTAGCCGAACTTGTTTATGGCGAACCATTGCTCCTTCCTGGCGAATTTTTTCATTCGAATTCTAACACTATATTAGACATGCAAGACTACGTATCAAGGTTACGCTCCTTCGCTAATAAACTAAAGCCTATCCCTACAATACATCATACTTCTAAAACAGTTTTTGTTTTCAAGGAACTGACAACTTCAGACTTCGTGTTTCTTCGTCAAGACGGAGTCCGTCCAGCCCTATTCTGGACCTCATAAAGTCCTAAAGCGAGGTCAAAAATATTTTCGTATTCTCCTTAATAACAAGGATACCACCGTTTCGGTAGATAGGTTGAAACCAGCTTTCATGATGTTGGAAAAAGATCTTGAAACCAATGTTCCTCAGTCTCCTACTCTACCCGCAGCCGCTATGCAACCCGAACCTCCACGCATTACTCGCTCTGGACGCCACGTCCGGTTTCCACCTACCTCACTTACGCCCGTAGTCACGGCCTCGGTGGGGGAGTGATGTGGAGACCTGGCTGGTACACTTTCCTACGTTTACTTTATAATATTATATTTGATATTTTGCACGTCATCTTGGTTTTTGACGTTACTGAATGTAAACTTAATTCAACGAATATATACGAGTATTTCAAGATTATTTCAGCGTTTAACTATTACATTCCTGCAACTCTACAAGTTTATCAATATCGATATTTTGACTCAAACATATTTGTTTCACATTCCACAAAACTAACCCATTATAACCCGCACTAAATAAATTGAGCTATTGCTTTTTGCTGCAGCAAATTTACTTTTATCTTTACTCTTTCCAGGCAATCTGCCTAGCGGCCCTAGCGATAACTAAGAGGAAAGTAAACAACCAGTCTATTAGCATAGCAGTGGTTAGCATTTTATTGCATATTATTATGTCACAGCTGTGTTTAATTTAATGTTTAACAGCATTCTATCTTTAAACCAAACTTGGAATCCTATTATATTTTTTGCTATTTTGTTCAATATGTACCTATAATTAATATGATTGAGAGGATAAGGTGGTCATAAACTTGATTAGAAAACGCTTTGTTTGGAAAGTCCTTTCGAATTGTTTATATTGTACAACTAACTTTCCGCCCCGGTTTCCCCATGGAGCTTATATTAACTTTCATCTTCTATTATGGTCCGAGTTCATACAAAAATCACATAGAAAAAAGCACTTTCAGTTTTTCCCGAATTATCCGGAATTTGTCTAATTTTTCTTACAATAAAAAGATTGTCCTGATAATAACAAACACAACAATAAAAATCAGTTTTCATACATGCGGAAATTGTTTTATATTTATAGGTAGGTAGGTACTTATAGATTTTATTTAAAAACTTATTTATGGAATGGCTGTTTTCCAGATGCAAGCAATGGGTTAAAGCTGTACTGCTGAAGGGAAAGATTATTATGTTCCCATTGAAAAAATGTGCCTCAAGAAGTCTGCAGTTCCATCAATTAACCTAAAGGCTGATCCACTTCCTGATGAAATGTTGAATGAGTTTCCATTTCATGTTTATAAAGAATCAGGGTATATTAATAATTAATAAAAGAGTTTTACAGAAAAAGTTTCTTACTTTGATTCAGGTCCACAATTAAGTCTAAAGTTGTATTAGAACTATCTCCACCCGCTATACATGTACAACTTTAGAATTGTAAGTGGAGTCGAATCGACCCTAACTACCACTGGTATGGATGCCGAAGAACATAAATAAGAGAGTGATTGAAGAGTATTATTATTTTTATTTATTTTATTGACATTGCCATTAAGGAAATAGATCACTGAAATAAATAAAATTAATAATTTGTTTCCAATCACTGTCTTATTTATGATCCCTCGGCATCAAAAAAGCTAAAAGCGCGCTATATTTTATATGTTATGTTGGTATCCCTGTTTCTTGATGAGATGTTTGTGTTATGTTGGTATCCCTGTTGCTTGATGGGATGTTTGTGTTATGTTGGTATTCTTGTTGTTTCTCCTGTTATGTTGTCATCTCGTTCCCAAATTAATCAAAATTTGATTCTATTGGTTGTATGGCAGTCCCAAGTCCCAACTCTTCTTTTACTTGCTCTGTGATATGTACAGGTAATAAAATTAGGGGCAAAAATAAACGATTATTTTATTATATTTAGTTTGTGTAATTTTTTGCGTATATTTCACGTGTATTTGTGTATTATGTGGCAGAATAAGAACACAAAGTAAATTACGTTTTATCTGATTGAAAAGAAGAGGACAAGCTACGATACGAATCGCCTTATAATAATAAAATTTGTAGGTATTTTAAGGCTGTTGCTGTTCGCTCGCCAAGCCAAGCCGGTGAAAATCTAGACAATACGGTTTCGGGAGCAGTAGGAAGAAAATAAAATAATGTAATAAAACTCTACGGTAAGTGATAGTAGAAACTTAGACTCAACTTCTCTCAATGCAGAATATTTCTTGTCTTGCCACCTATCTTGGTAGAGTCAGTCTGTCGATTTTTCTCTTCCTGGGGACTACTATTGTTTTGTCTGCATTAATGCATAATTCGTTCTCTTTACACCAATTTAACGTGATGTTGAGAGCTCTTTGTATTCTGGATGCGATGGTCATAAGATCATCTGCATAACCGATTGTGTCTAAGCCAAGATTTTGTCAACAGCAAGTGTCCACAGGAGAGGCGAGAGCACTCCTTGCGGGAAACCCCTTGATGTTATTGTTTCTATGGTAGTTCCATTCCACATATTCCAGATTATTTTAATTAAAACACATAAGGACTGTTATATTACATGTTTATTGGTTAACTTCCACAATTAAACTGTCATATGGGGGTAGGTATGAAATTAATACAATATTATATTATTATGTACCTACATTACAGTTACTATTTCAACACTGTTTGACAGCTTTGATTCTACCCATTTAGTTCTTGTATGGTCAACGTGCTTGTCAAGCAGACCCCAATTAGTGTTCTGGTTGGAGTGTTATCAAAAGGCGCCTTCTATATCTAAGAATGTGCAGAAAGCAATTTTTTTTTCTTTGCCTTACAGCTCCCGGGAACTGTTGCTGGCCCCAGGGTACCCAGTGGAAGACAAAGTCTTCCTCATTTAGCCAATGTTTTTTTGAGGCTATACCTAACGAGTGGCCAGCTCTGTTGAGGTATATAGATGGAAAAGCCTCTTTGTACGGTTTGTCAGATAATGTACATAGATTTTTTATTATAAAAACCCATTGGTACATGGTCGATGTAGGACTTTTCAGTTCCAAACTTATTCACTCTTACCCACTTGACCACCGACGCCTCTGTTGTTTATCCTCTAATGCCTTTTCGACCTTATCAATGAACTTGAGTAGGGCTGTTTCGGTTGATTTTCCCTTCTGATTGTTAAGTGGTTTGTAGAGTTCGCACTAACACTGACTTCCCCTTACCAAAAATTACACAAAAAGTGTACTCTTGGCAGCAAAATGTTTTAAAATCAAAGGAATATACTGCTCAGTTCTATAAGATGCAGTGCTGGGATGAAGGTGTGAGCCTCTTTTTTAAGTTTTTTAAATTTTACCAGGCTAGACTCGCAAATAAATTATAAAAGTTTGGAAACCAATGAAACCAAATTATAGTAGTATTATTGTTTATTAAATTAAGGTGTGGGTTCTTTACAAGCTTTTACCTTAAGTATATTTTAATTTAGTAATTTAAATTTCTTAAATAGTCCTTAATTCACTTTTCACCGGTGTATATGAAAATAAGCTGTTCACATATAAAAATATAAAAATTTACTTTACCAGCTGATGTTATAAGTAGTATTTATTTTATGATGGTTCCTGAGCTGTCTGGATAACTACACCATACATTTGGTCACCAGACTGGATCAGCTCAAAAGAATTTCTGGAATATTTTTATTATGATAATTAAAATCTAAGAGATTTAAAATAAATTTAGTCTAACAAATACTATGGGAATCATCTGAACTTTACCAGGTTAAAGATATTTTAGTTTAGTATATATTAAAGTTTATAGGTACATAAGCAGTGCCTATTTTGTGTAAACAAACCTGGATTTTTATTTAACTAATACCTAACAACAGTAATCATGGACTCTAAACTAGTGTTATATCCCTAGGTTAGTAATATTATACACAGAAATACATTCTTGGTACATACCTACCATACATATACCTACCTACATATTTTAATTAATCAACAGAATAAGTACCTATATAATTTGCTATTAAAACTTACCCAAACAAACTTGGACTATCATTTATTCAAGACTTTTTATTAGTTGAATTTATCATGCAACTGACAACAGGTTATAATTGTTGTTGATATGGTTTAACCTGGAATTGTATTCACAAGGAAAGTCAGACCTAAGTATGACAATTTAAATACTCGGAAGCGCAAACAAACAAGATATTTTACTACTCACCAATATTTAGGTATATTTCACTGTCTATTTATACAATACGAATAATCTTTGTATTAAGTAAATAACGTATATTTAGAAAATTATCTCAGATCTTTCAACCATCGGCAAATTAAATTATTTTGTTTTTCATGGCATGTAATGTCATAACCAAGAATATTATTTTTAAACATCAAATTCAAACAAGATAACAAACAGCCAGTATTTCAATATGTCCAGTGTTGCTAATGGAGATATTACCGTATACTATACTGTGTAGTATAAATTATAAATGAGTCCCTTTTTTCTAACTTTCCTTTTAGGCAATGGTAATAACCTTTAAACATCAAAATTGCATTTTTTCTAATATAATTATAATCATCAATAACTGAATTTACTTTATTTTAATGATCCAGATATCACAAAAACTGCAATGTGACAAAGACCCTGATGATGCTGTTACATAACTGTCACATGAAAAGAATGTGAAAACATTTACTCTCTGAGAATTTGACCCAGTAAGTATACTTTCAAATTGGATGCATAGGTACAATAGATATTGATGCAATTAATAGTTCACCTAAGTCACTACATTCTGTTCATTATAAGTATATGGTGTAAGTGTGTACTTTGTGTGTAATACGAGTGGGTAAGACGTCTGGTATTTACTAGACAGACCCCGAGTTCGATCCCGGATCCCGGCCATGTACCAATGGGTTTTTTAATTAAAAACTTATGTACATAATCCGACAAACCACACTTAGAGGCTTTTCCATCTAAATATATCTCAACAGAACTAGCCACTCGTTAGATATAGCCTCACAAATACCATTGGCTAAACGAGGGAGACTAGGTCTTCCGCTGGGTACCCTGGAACCGTAACACGGTTTCAGGAGCTGTAAAGCAACCCGTGAATGGTATGACTTATTTATATTTTATAAATGAAGAAAAATCATTAAAAAAAAGGTGTTTATAAATTATATTTTGCTTTTTAGTCTTAATTATTACATTGTCATACTGTGTTCTAAATTCACACTCTTTGCCCTGCATCCTTCGTCCCAAATGTTCTAAATACAAAATATGGTTAGTAACCAAGAGATATACTGTGTTCTAAATACAAAATATACTTACCAAGGGTTATACTGTGTTCTAAATTCACATTATTTACCCTGCATACTCCGCCCCAAATGTTCTAAATACAAAATATACTAACCTAGGAATATACTGTGTTCTAAATTCTAACTCTTTGCCCGATGATGCCAAAACATTTTCGTGCTTCATACATCTAACCCTGTTTCTATTTATTATACTTCAGATATTCAGCTCAGTTCTATAAGATGCAATGCTGGGATGGAGACCCTGATGATGCTGTTACATGACTGTCACATGAAAAGAATGTGATAACATTTACTCTCTGAGAATTTGACCCAGTAGTATACTTTCAAATTGGACGCATATCTATTGTACCTATAATAGATATTGATGCACCTAAGTCATTACGACGGTAAGGTTTTTAATAGTATCACACGAGTGTTTTAATACCTAGTTATATGCAGTTGCATACACTACTTTATCTACTCTCGTACATTGGGATTCAACCTACTAAATAAAATATCCACGAAATTCAGTAACTACAACAAAACATATTTAATGAATGGTGCCAAAACCTAGCACATCACCGCGCATGCGTCAAAGCGGGCGCTGTTATAGACAAGTAAAAATTGGAATGAAAACTTTTTTGTAATGCTATAAAAATAAAAATAATTGATGGAACCTCGTTGGTGATATAAACTTTTTGGATAAACCTGTATCGTAATAGTAAAAAAAATACTTTATCTACTCTTATAACGTAAAATATCTATTACAAAATAAAATAGAATTATACTTCATAATGATATGTTTTACATACACGCGTCTCTAATATGTCAAACTTCGATACTATAATGTATTGTAACGAATAGGTACTTAAATTGCACAAATAAATACCTAAACACATCAAGGTCGATAGACGTCTCTAGAAACATCCAGAGAGAATCAAGTACAAACGAAAATGGACCGTATGTGCCTAGCCATAGGTTCCAAAATCGGCCGCGGTCGGTGTGTAGGTATTTGGCGCCGAGTCCCATCGAGGCGCGTCTATAACTTTGTACAATAATCTCGGCGTGTCTCGAATGTTCGGTGGGCAATATAAACAGAGGATCTTGACCGGAAATAACACAGTGCGAATAAGAGCGACCAAAGAGTGCGAATAAGTGTTATTCTATAGTGTTCATTTATTTAACTGTATTTTTGGTGGTGTTAAAGTAAAGTTTGTTTATTTAATCGGTATTTTAAATCTCTTCGAACCCCAGCTCGTAACAAATTGGTGTCAGGAGTGTGGGATTCAAAAAATGCCGATTACACCACGTGACTCGTCGTCATCACGGCGACCCAAAACACGACAAACTACTGCTGGACATCACGGCGAGGAGGTCGACGAGGCTGCTGCTGCTGGAGCCGCTGCTGGTGCTGCTGGCACTACTGCTGGTGGTTCCGGAGCTGCTGCTGGTGGTGCTGGAGCTACCGCTGGAGTTGATTCGGGTGCTGCGGGTTCTGCGGGTGCTCCCCAGGCAACCGACATAGGAATGCTGGTTCGGCTGATGGAGGAGCAGGCCAGACGTCAGGAGGAACAGACTCGACAGCTGTTGGAGGAGCAGGCCCGACGTCAGGAGGAGCAGGCCAGGCGTCAGGAGGAGCAGGCCAGGCGTCAGGAGGAGCAGACTCGGCAGCTATTGGAGGAGCAGGCCAGACGACAAGAGGAGGAGGCCAGACTTCGGGAGGAGCAGACTTGCCGGCTGTTCAAGGAGCAGTCTGCTAGCCTTAAGGAGCTGCTTTCAGAATCACTGGGAAAGGTGACTATGGAGGTGAAGCAGCTACAGAGGGTTACAGACATGCACGAGGAGAGAATCGAAGACCTCGACATCCGTTACGAAGACCTCCAACAGCACTGTAAGGATCTCCATAAGGAAATACAGACAAGGATGAGCGGAGAACTGGATACAAGACTTAACGACCGCTATGGAGAGTTGGAGGCACGACTTGACAGCAGATGCGAGAGGCTCCAGAATGAAGTAAGGAAACTGAAGCTGTCCGCTCCTGTTTCTGGAGGCGTCGTCGTCTCCGGCCCTCGAGTCAAGGTGCCGCCGTACGACGGGACTACGTCCTGGACAGCGTACAAATTGCAGTTCCAAACGGTCGCCTCTGCCAACGGCTGGACAGACGAGCAATCTCTGACCGCCTTGACAGTGGCTTTAAGGGGCCGTGCACTATCGGTTCTGGAGGCCTCTCCAGACAGCTGCACTACGTACGGGAACCTGATCGAGGCAATGGACTCCAGGTACGGCGACAAACACCTGGAGCACGTCTACCGAGCGCAGCTGAGGGACAGGACGCAACATGCTGGTGAGAATCTGCAACAATGGGCTCTGGAGATCGAGAAGATCGTGAGGAAGGCGTACCCATCTGCCGGACAAGAGTTCATTGCTGCGAACCTCGTTCAAGCATTCATCGACGGCATCCGCAGCATGGAGGTCAGAGCTGCAGTTCGACTGGGCCACCACAGCGCCCTGAAAGATGCACTGGCCCATGCTCTAGAGGTGGAAGCCGTGAGACAGGAGCCTCGTTCTCAGCGATTGCGACAAGTGGCGGAGGAGGCTACTCCAACAACGACACCTGTAGCAGAGAGGCGTAGCTACTTACCCCGCTGCTTCTACTGCCACAAGCTGGGGCACCTTAAAGCAAGCTGCCCGGCGCTTAAGCGACAAGGCACGGATCAACGAGTGCCGAAACGGGACGTCGAAGCTGATGTCCGTGCCGTAACTACGGAGCTTCCGGGAAACGAGTAACAGCCAGAGCCGCGGGGCGGGTACTGGCTGATCGTGACACAGCCCCAAAAATTACCATCCGACAAGTTTTCGACGGAAACAGTCTGGTGATCGCCGGCGAGGTCAACGGGACGCCATGTGAGATGAGGAACGAACATCGACGAGGACGGACGCATGGCAACGCTGACGCACTGTCACGCAGGCCGTGCCCTGAAGGTTGTAAACACTGCTCGAGGCGTGAAATCAGTGATTCTGTCATCAAAGTGATTACGACTAACAACCTTAGTGACGAATGGGCAAACGAGACGACGAGAGACGAGCAACTCAAAGATAACAACTTGGCGCCGATAATGGAATGGAAGACGCAGAATGTTCCAAGGCCCGGCTGGAATGTTGTATCAGCCATGAGTTCCACCACGAAAAGCTACTGGGCTCAGTGGGAAAGTCTAGTGCTGCACAACGGGTTGCTATACCGCAAGTGGGAGTCGCCAAGTGGACAGGAGGCACTGATGCAGCTGGTCGTGCCTAGGTCAAAGGTGCGCGCAGTGCTTGAGTCCGTGCACGATGGATCCTCGGGAGGACATCTGGGCATGAATCGAACCCTGGCGAAAATCAGGAAACGATTTTATTGGGTTCATTGCCGGCAAGATGTCGAGGATTGGTGTCGTAAGTGCACAGTATGTGCGGCCGTGAAAGGACCTACGACACGTACGAGGGGACGTATGCAGCAGTACAATGTTGGCGCTCCATGGGAACGAATTGCGGTGGACGTTGCTGGACCGTTCCCGGCCACTGAAGACGGGAACAAGTACTTTATGGTCGTGATGGACTACTTCACGAAGTGGCCGGAGGTCTTCGCAATTCCCAACCAGGAAGCGACAACAGTGGCGACTAAGTTGGTCAACGAAGTATTCTGCAGGTTCGGGCTACCAATGGAGATACATTCTGATCAAGGGCGTAACTTTGAGTCGCAGTTGTTCCAGGAAGTATGCCGTCTCCTGGGAATAAATAAAACGAGGACTACGGCGTATCACCCACAGTCCGACGGAATGGTTGAAAGGTTCAACCGCACTTTGGAGACTCATTTAGCGAAACTGGTTGAGGATCACCAGAGGGACTGGGACCGATATATTCCCTTGTTCTTGCTCTCATATCGATCCGCAGAGCATGAAAGCATAAAGGTGACTCCTGCTTATGCCAACTTTGGGAGAGAGCTCCGACTACCAGTTGATCTCCTGACCGGCGGACCTCCGGATGCGCCGCAACCTGTAAGTGACTACGTATCGAACCTGAAAAACAAGATGTGCGACATACATGACCAGATTCGTCAGAGCAGTCTTGTGGCCAGTACAAAGATGAAGACCAGGTACGATAGGAACTTCAGTAGTAACGGTTTTGACGAGGGATCGTTGGTGTGGCTGCACAACCCGAAACGCCGAAAAGGCAAATCTCCCAAGCTGCAGAACCGCTGGGAAGGTCCGTATAAGGTCATCACGAGGATCAATGACGTGACCTATCGGATCCAACGATGCCCGCGTGGACAGTTAAAGGTTGTCCATATTGATCGACTGGCTCCTTACAAAGGCTCGAATATTGCTCGGGACGAGCCAGTCTAAGCGGGGGGCAGTGTAACGAATAGGTACTTAAATTGCACAAATAAATACCTAAACACATCAAGGTCGATAGACGTCTCTAGAAACATCCAGAGAGAATGGACCGTATGTGCCTAGCCATAGGTTCCAAAATCGGCCGCGGTCGGTGTGTAGGTATTTGGCGCCGAGTCCCATCGAGGCGCGTCTATAACTTTGTACAACAATCTCGGCGTGTCTCGAATGTTCGGTGGGCAATATAAACAGAGGATCTTGACCGGAAATAACACAGTGAATAAGAGCGACCAAAGCGAAACAGTGAAGTGGAATTTAGTGCGAATAAGTGTTATTCTATAGTGTTCATTTATTTAACTGTATTTTTGGTGGTGTTAAAGTAAAGTTTGTTTATTTAATCGGTATTTTAAATCTCTTCGAACCCTAGCTCGTAACAGTATTATAGTACCGAAGTTTTCATACAAAAACGATATCGTAATGTTGTTTTTTTTTTAAATGCAGAAAGGGCAAATAATATGTGTTATGCAGCCACATTAAACTATCGATTAAAAATATCGACACTCCTATGTGGGAGACACTTGACAGTTAACGCGCATGCGCAGAAAGTAGGTAACCGCGATTTGTCGCCAATTTGTCGATTAAGAAAAATATCTTGGTTCAATTTGTTTTGTACTATTGCATGGGATTAGATAAAGTTGTGTATGAACGGGCACATAACTTGGAATTAAAACACTCGTGGATGATATTAAAAAAATCGGCTGCGCCTCATTTTTTTAAATTCCACTTGTGTTTTAATTACCCCTATTATGATCCCGTATCATAAACTACTATTATATAACATTATTTTGTTAGAGAAATAGTGTTATAAAGTAATTTTTTAATTTTATTTCAGTATTGTGTTTATAAAGTATGTCAATATAAATTCGTTTTGAAGTTTATAATTCGAATTTTAAGATATGAGAGTATATAAAATACTTTATAACATTATTTTGTTAGAGAAATAGTGTTGTGTTATAAAGTCATTTTTTAATTTTATTTCGGTATTGTGTTTATAAAGTATGTCAATATAAATTCGTTTTGAAGTTTATAATTCGAATTTTAAGATATGAGAGTATATAAAATACTTTATAACATTATTTTGTTAGAGAAATAGTGTTGTGTTATAAAGTCATTTTTTAATTTTATTTCGGTATTGTGTTTATAAAGTATGTCAATATAAATTCGTTTTGAAGTTTATAATTCGAATTTTAAGATATGAGAGTATATAAAATACTTTATAACATTATTTTGTTAGAGAAATAGTGTTGTGTTATAAAGTCATTTTTTAATTTTATTTCGGTATTGTGTTTATAAAGTATGTCAATATAAATTAGTTTTGAAGTTTATAATTAGACTTTTACGATATGAGAGTAGATAAAATGTGTTTATAAATTATATTTTGCTTTTTAGTCTTATCATCCAGTTTTGAGTATGTTTAAAGTTTCAAGTCTCTAGCTCATTGGGAACTTAGTCACTACATATTATAAAACGAAGTCCCCCGCGATGTCTGTCTGTCCGTAAGTGATTACTAAGTAAAAGCACAATTTTTCTTGGACAAATACCAACAGCCGCACTTCCCACTCATCGCTCCGGGACCAAGTAATGTCGATTGTTTCAAATAGTTATACATAAAATGTTAACTTTTAGTAATAGCTGGGTTTATAAATAAGTTACCTGAATTTGATAAAGGTGTTAGTGTGTAGGAACTGGTGCTCGAGAGAGTGTCTTGAATGTTTTATTCACCCACTTTAAATTCTGAGTCATGTTTTTTTTTAACTTTAAAATAAAAAACCTTGAAAGTATTTAATGTCGGTTGAAAATAGAACAACACTTGTCCAGATAAATAATGTCAATGTTCCTAATTCTACGCCAACGGAGTCGCTGGCCAAAGCTAGTCTATATACAAAATGCACATTATTATAACTACTTTATATTTATCCATTACAGTAATGCCCTCTATCAGTCCCTGATGAAGACAAACCTGGATTCCCTTTGTACAATGCACATGCATGGTGCAACGGAGATATAGTGAACGGAGAGGATAAGCAGTTTAGAAAAACGAAGCAAACGCTGTCGTCGTAATAGTAAGATATCTATTTTAGTGAAGTAAAAATGTATGGAACCTGGTACAACCTCTAACAGCAATGACATTTACTAAGGTAAACATCTGTCATAATAATTGTTGTTCCAATTGAATATACGTCATTGCTATATTCCAAGCTGCCCATTGTCATTGATCTGTTGATCTGTACCTTTAACATGAGTTTAAAGTAGGTCACACATTGGTCCGGCATCGAACTGAAAATTTCCTTTTCCGGCCGCCGGATGATCTAGGCGGACCGTTCGTTACAAGAATTGGACGAGTCTGTGGTCGGTTTCGGTGGACCGTACGGCGACGCGCCGGGGATTGGACTAATGTGTGGCCACTATACAAGTATACACATTATGGAATGGACAACATTTTTAGAAGGTACCAAAATTCGAAAACCGATTATCTACAACAAACCTTATAATACCTATATTAAATCTCAACCAAGTAGAACATATGCAAGGTGTCACGTGTGAGGATTTTTTTCCACATCTATTTTTTCATTTTTGTAATCGACCAAACGTTCACCTCTAGTTTCTTGCTCTATAGCCACAATTTTTCATTGTTAAATTAATATTCGTAACTTACCACCTGAAGTTGACTATTTTTTGGAAATAACAAGATTACCGTTTGGCACTCAGATTCGCTATCTTTATCATTTTTAAATGACAGCATCATTTGTTATTTGTGTCTAATTTGAATTGATGGCACACGAATTTGATGAAATGTAAATTTGTATTTATTTACTATTTTATGGTTCTGTTAAGCATACTTTTTTTAAATCTTAGCTTAAGCATAATAAATTCGTTTTTTAATCTTAGCGGGTTGCCTTTCGGCTCCCAGAACCGTTAACATAGTGATATATCAAATATTATTTTTATATTAAACTAGCGGACTCGGCAGACGTTGTCCTGCCCAAACGTTGGCTTGCCTGCTATTTACTTTCCTTCGTCCGTGGAAAACAACTACTCCTACCCCTACCCCTACCCCTACCCCTACCCCTACCCCTACCCCTACTCCAACCACTACTATCATATGTCCTTCTCCTGGCTCTAAACTACCTCCCTGCCAATTTTCAGCTAAATCGGTTCAGCCGTTCTTGAGTTATAAATAACCTAACTAACCTACCTGGCCTACCGACTCTGGAATTAACACATTTCCGTGGTAGAAAGTATAATACAGCGCCATCTATTGACGTTTGCAAATACATTTTAGTACACATGTAAAACTCAAGATGACGCCCTATATTTACAATTAAAATTTATAATTTTAACTACCCCTACTCCAACCCCTACCACTATCCTATGCCCTTCTCCTGGCTCTAAACTACCTCCCTGCCAATTTTCAGCTAAATCGGTTCAGCCGTTTTCATGTTATGTCGTGACAACGGAAAACGGGTTTCATTTTTATATATATAGAAGATGAACTTTATTGAATAGCAATAAGGTTCAAATTGACTCTGTTATTATGGGAAAAAGAAAAGGGCTGTTTTGAGGGGTTTTTCGGCAATTATTCGAATTGTCTCACCTTTAAAACCTTCCCTGGATATCTAGGAATATTTTAAGACTAAAATCAGCCAAATCGGTTCAGCCGTTTTCATGTTATGTCGTGACAACGGAAAACGGGTTTCATTTTTATATATATAGATGTAAGACGTGGTATGACTCATGCCAGTAGGTGGTAAAGTTCCACATTTAACCTTACTATCATAATTAGAAATATTTACACCTTAAAAACTTAAAATTATAATTAATAAATAAAAAATATTTTTATTGTAAAAAAATATATTTATATCATAAAATGAACATTTCGACATAATTTAAAGCAGTTGCCCGTGGGGGTAAAGGGCATAGTTCACCAACGCCGTCAGCAGACCTCCAACCCGAAATATTTTCAGAGTTTCGTCCGGACTCCCTATTCGGTACAATATGATTTTCATTATAACGTGTGTTATTATAACGCCAGAGATGTAAACGTTCGTGTTGACTGGACTTAAATGTTTTTCATCAGAAAATATAGGTAGTGGTGCTCCAATCAAAATGTAAATAATCCCTACCAAAATTTAGTCGAGCATTTTTATTGGCATCGGTTAAATACACTTTTTTAGCATGACGTCTGTAGTGTAAACCAATTGAGTGCAAATGTCTTCGAATCGTGTTAGCACTAACGTCAAATCTGTCTGCAAATTGACGAGTGGAAACGAAACCATCTTCTTCATACTGCAACCTCATTACCTGCACTTCATTATTTGTTAACAGTGTAGGTCGCCCAATACGTCTGTGGTCCTCGAGATTGCCTTCTTCACCTTGACGGTGTTTCGCTGAAAATAATTAATTATTAAATTATCAATTATAAATAAGTAGTATGTTGTTTGATACAACAATTAGATATTCGTCTAATAATTTCAATATAATTTTATTGTAATATAGTCTATCTTGTATTATATGGTAACACATGACGACAAACATAAATATATTTACTTATAAAAAAAAAGTGATATGCATACTTACTGATATATTTAACTGTCGTGAAATTTCAGTAATATTTTGTCCCACGGGATGTAGTGCTATTATTTCAGCTTGTTTTTGTATATAGATATGATTTTATAGTAATACAGAATTGACAACTTAAACTGGAAAAGAGGTTTTTATATAACTGATTTACTTATCGATTTTAGTCTTTACGTTTACCACATAAAGATGAAATTTTGAATTGAAGTAAAGAAATTTACGTCAGTGATTTATCATGTCTTTCATTACTAAAATTTATATAAAATAAGGTCAGGTCAAAGCAAACGTTGTCAAAAATGGTAAGTTACTTATGGAGGTGACCGTACGTACCTATTGATTGGATAAGGGAAGCCAATGTGTGCAGCAGGCTGCCTTCAATGTTAGAAGACGTAGGGCAATGCACAATAAAAGGTTTTCCAGCGAGGGCTTACAAATGAAACACGCAGTTCAAGGTTTAACAATAATAATCTGACAGCTGTTATCGTGTTGATCTAATTGGTTTCAAATGGACTGTATAGCAAAACGACTATGCGAGCGGTACGGGCGACTGTGTCAGAGGTCGGAATGCTGCTATTCGGGCGGTCCAACTCCCCGCGCCTTTCAACATAGCGGGGAGACGACGGCAGGGTCGTACGTCGCTCTGCCGAACCAATGCCAACTCTATGTAGTGACTAAATAGTAACAGTAACAGAGATCGCCCCGGGTCGGATAAACTCGGACAACTTCGGTTTCCGCCGGGAAAAACCATTGTTAGCGACTTTTTACGTCAAAACCAAGTAGATCAACAGATAAAACACCAAATCACCTCATTTATTTACTGACTCTACCGCTACTTCGGAAACCAATACAAGGGAGAAGATGTGGCCAGAAACTCCCTTGCTTTCACAATCTATTCAATCATATATCAATTGTGATTAACAGGGAGGCCTGACTTACAGAAGTTCAGCCTTTGTAGCTGGTGCGTGGGTTACTGTGCCGGTGGGGATGAAATTAAAGGCGAGATCGTTGTTTAACCGAATCGTGATATGCCAAGGAAATTTGTGAATATCATGAATAAAAGGAATATCATGAGCACAACTAACTAATTCGAATTGTATTTGAGAACTGGTCTGCGGATCGCTAATTATGTTCCTTGTCATTTCAAGAGATTCTATTTTAATTTGTTCATTTTTTAAATTAAAAAAGATACATTCTTAATTTAACATAACTAATAGTCTGTATGCCTGCTACAATCATAGTTTGCTATTTATAATAAAACAACTATTGTCGCCGTCCGTAACATTCCACCCCCGATGAACTCGTCATCCTGAAGTTGATAGAACGGCTATTTTCGTTACAGGTCTTCGCAGTAGGTACACCAGAAACAGTGTGTACGTCCACTACACGTACGTGTCCGTCACCTCCCGGATGAACTGCAGTTACTACGCCTCGCGGCCACGAGTTTCGTGGCAGCGCGGTGTCCACGATGACTACGATGTCTCCCTTGTTAACAGGAGGTTCTGACGACTGCCAATTATGTCGTTCTTGTAACATGGGCCTGAACTCGCGCACCCAACGACGCCAGTAGCTGTCAGCCAATGCCTGTGCCGCACGTCACTGTCGGCGCGAACACTCAGCGGACGAGAAGGCTCCAGGAGGTCCCGTCGCTGCCGCTGACCCCAGCAGGAAATGGGTGTCAAGGCGATGGGATCGGCCGGGTCGACAATCACGTGTGTCAACGGCCGACAGTTCGCCATACTCTCTGCATCCAACAACAGAGTGTGCAGTACCTTTTGGTCCTCGCGTGTGTAGAGTCACGGCGAGCGCAGTCTTGATAGACCGCACAATGCGTTCCCAGCTACCGCCCATATGTGGCGCAGCTGGAGGATTTCTTCGCCAGTCGATACCTTTACAGACGGCAAAGTCTCGGAGCGACGCATCGACTTCAGCGAGGGCTCGGCGGAACTCGTTGTCAGCTCCGACGATTGAAATGAAAGCGGGTTGCCCGCGGCGGGGTATCAGCGGTAGTACAGTCGGTGTTCAGTGTCGCGGCGAGCTCAAGATGCACTGCGCGCGTCGTTAGGCACGTTAAAAATGCGCACCAAGGCGCCGGCCGGCCTAAGGTGACTTCCATTGGCCAGAAGTAGTCGAGCCCGACGTGAGTGAACGGGCGAAGATGGGCAGCAAGCCGCCCCGGCAGTAGGTCACCCATCATGGCCGGGCGCGGCGAATCACCCATCATGGCCGGGCGCGGCGAAGCACGGCGTAATGTAATGTAAGCGTTGACAGCACAACAGTCCAAAAATGAAAAGAAGATGCGATGCCACCATTTATTAGACCTTCTATCTATATTGTAATTGCCTTTCGAACTTGTCCACAAAATTCATATTTGCATTGTAATCTTTGAGTAGTTTAGGACAAGGTATATCTATTACAATTTGGATCATGCATATTTGATAAAAAATATACGGATCTATTATCCTTCCATTTCAAATATAATATTTTGTGATCACTCATGCGCCAATCAAAATCGCCTCTTTTCATATTTTTATCTTCTTTCAACATCGCTGTCGGTAAAAACTTTCTGGTGAAATTTACAGTGCCACATGCCAAAATTTTCCTTTTCTGTAGTTCATGTTGTAAAATAACTATTGAAATAATTATCAAAATAAACCTTGTAGCTTTTATTTTGTAGATCCTGTGTGAAATCTAATACCACCCTATGACCCAAATTCTTTTCTGCCTTACCTGTATAAATGTTAAACTTTAGACAGTATCCTGAACTTGCACATAGCTTTGTATCCCCGTTTTATGGTTTTTTTTGGCATGTACGGTTTTAGGTAACTCCTACCTTTAAATTTTATCATGCTTTCATCTATAGCCATGTGTTCGGTGGGACGATAGTTGTTCTCAAATGTGTCTTGCAGGGTATCTAGCAATGGGCGAATTTTGTACAATTTATCGTATCTTGGGCTATTTCTAGTTGGAAGAAATTGATTGTCATTTACGTGCAAATGTATAACGGGTTTTAAGGCGATTTCAATGATAAGAGTAGGTTTTTATTTTAATATATATATTTCAGTGAGTCCTATTTTACATCATTCCAGCGTTGCTGATGCCGGACTCTCTTCAGTCTCGAATTCTACAGAGCTTCAAATATAGTTTATAATTATTTGAAACTCTGTCCAAAAGATTAGTTGCCAGTATTAAAACATACAGCCAGTATTTTCTACAAAAAGTATGAATGAGTGCTCATACTTTACATCCCCCCTTCTACGAAAAAAGTTTAGAACTCGTTCGAAACTGAAGCTTACAAAAACTATAAAAAGATCTAACCTACCTAAGACTGGAACAGTTTACATCAATTATGACCCAATATCAGAAGTTACTACTAATAACCGATTAAGATAACAAACCATTACACCAATTATTATTAAAGAAAAATTAATAAAAAGAAAGACAATAAAATAAAATAATTGAAAATGGTTCAAGTTATTTTAATCCTAATCAATCAAAACCAGTCAAAAAATATTGATCATACTGATTGTTAGGTCAACCTACTTTAAACCAAAAGAACAAAATATTTTTTAAATTTGAAAAAAAAATTTAAATCCTAACTATAAATAAAAAACACACGCGCACTAGTTGTATAACAGCTGACAACCCCAAGGCTGTATAGGCTGCATGGACCTGCAAATGCTGCATCAGGCAGCATATGGTAGTATATTACCATATGGTAGAACATCAGTCATCATTTTATTTAAAAAGAATCTGAAAATTACTAATGTTAATTCACATCCAACAAATATATTTAATTAGACTATAAGAAGTATCAATATATGACTGATATTCTTTCTAAGAAACAGTTGTAGTAACCTATTTTATAAAGGATAACTTAAAAAGAAATAAACTATTAAATAGTCAATATAGAAGTTCACTCTCAATACCTATCTCAATATCAACAATTAGGATAATCTTACCTACTCTATATCATATAAAATTACCTTACCACCCCCGGGAATAAAATGTCAACCATGTTTAAGTAGAGCTAAGATATTACTCCCTCCATGAAATATCTTCATATTGGAGTTTTAAATAAATATGGAAGCTATCCCATAAAGTTTTACTAGAATATCATAAAACCCCATCAAATAAATCCTACAATAAGCTATTATCCTATCAAAGACATCACAATATTAACATATATCCAAATAAATTGTAATTTGTTTACAAATTAGTATGACTATATACTACTGTTAGTATATGAAAATTAATACTTAAAATCAATTAAAATAAATTTAGAATTTATACCATTAATTATTGTGCATAAATAACAGTTAATAAACTATAACTATTAACCCTTCGGCTCGCACGGCGACGAAAACACTTACTACCTCTCGCTCGCACGGCTCAATGGCGGCTCGAAGAAAATTATACCCATGTTTATATATTTGCAAATTTTGAGACAATCACTGAACAGATTTACTTGAAATTAAAATAATATATTCTATAATAATGTATTTCTTTAATTATGTCATAATAACACCTACTTTAGTCACCTAAATTAAAATATCCCCTGTTAAAATAGCTTACAACAGAAAAATAATAGTATTGCGGAAGAAAATAATTTCTACAGAATATTACAGAACTCTTTGAATAAATATTTTGTGCCAATTTTAATGCAGGAAATATATATAATCTAGTTACATTGTCTCTTTTTGTTGTTTCCATATAAAATTACTTAGAAAAATACAACCAAACTTAACACGCGCGCATATGAATATGGAAAAAAATGCGCGCGAGAATAGAAATTTGTACTCTCAAAATATCAGTAATCCTAATTTGTTTTGAAATTATTATTACCTAACTTTGATAAAGGTATATTAAGGTTACTAAGCCATACAATTACAATATCATAATTCAACAGAAAATAGTGTAAATATCTCTTTCGTTGCAATCAAATATTTCTCACGGTAGCCACATAGGAAAGATGATATTATTGAAATAAAACACATAAAGTTGTATAAAAACATTGTATTTTCCACTTTTATACACATTTTCTTCATAGTTTCCTACAAAAATACAAAAATCAAAGTAATTTGGTATTGTAAATATAATTATATGAAATACCATTATAATAGTGATGCATGTGTCAATAAAATATTTTTATCGATATCGATGAAATTCCCACCACCGTCAATACTGTCGAAGCGCACATTCACAAAATTGCTAGCGCGATGTATTTTATGTGATTTGATTATATAGAAACAACACCAACAACTTACAAATAATTAATTGTTAAAAAATCTTTGAAAATCTTTAATAGTAAAATATTGTAGCTGTCCTGACTTCCTGAGGTCTCTCGATCTCAAAATATCTTTCGACTAAACTAGAAATAACACAACAGAACACCAATACCATATTAATACCACGCGTACTTTATATATACTTCATATATACTTTATATATATATATATATGAATATATATGAATCTGGTTTTGTAATAAATATGTAATCTGAAATAAAACAACAAATACCATAACATCCATCATGCGCATTTTATTTACATAGTTATGCTAAAGTAAAACAGCAGAATAAACAGCAATACTATAACAATATCATGGGTATTTTATTTACATAATTATGAGTCTGGTTAATCTAAAATAAAACAGCAGAATAAACAGCAATACTATAACAATATCATGCGTATTTTATTTACATAGTTATGAGTCTGGTTAATCTAAAATAAAACAGCAGACTAAACAGCAATACTATAACAATATCATGCGTATTTTATTTACATAGTTATGAGTCTGGTTAATCTAAAATAAAACAGCAGAATAAACAGCAATACTATAACAATATCATGAGTATTTTATTTACATAGTTATGAGTCTGGTTAATCTAAAATAAAACAGCAGACTAAACAGCAATACTATAACAATATCATGCGTATTTCATTTACATAGTACCGTGTTTATGTATATATTAATATTATGATTACACAGTACAATACAGACAACAATACAATACACAGATACAATGAACAAATCCCTCCTTGAAAATGCATATAATGTAACAAATAGACAAAGAATATGACAATAAACTAAAACATGAAGAAGAAGCGGTAGACGCAAAGAAGATAAAAAAAGTACGAGATTATAAAGGTTTAGTGTGAAACTGTTCGAACATATTTAAAGACAGAGCGGCACTTCACAATCCGGACACTGATATGCGGTTTTTTGTGCGCGACCGTTATACGTACACCAAACGCATCTGCTCCGACCTAGATTTGTGCGGTGTTTCACGCGCATATGCATTTCTTCGGTTATTAGTATCCGGCTTATAAAGTGGCGCTCAGTCAAGCGTTCCGGAGGAAAATGTGAAAAAGTCCGCGGCCCTTGATTGACATTGACATTAGACTTTGGAACATTACGAAGATGACGATTCATGATTCCCTCTACTACCGATAAACGAAAGGCCAGGGAATGTTCAGTGGAATCAGTGGATCGTTTTACCAAAATACTCTCTACCAACAGGTGGTATGTGTTTACGATTGGCGCGAAGTGTCCTAACACAATCAGTGCGACACCGTTTGAGGTACCGCGCCAGCGACGGGCACTTCAACCAATTTTTCATAAAGAGTGTATGGCCCAAGTTCAGAAGTGGTTCAATTAGTCTGACTACAGTGGAGACACTCGAAGGTAGGGTGGAGGTGGTTGTTTGACGACCTACATATATAAAGAAGGACCACAGGAAACCAGTGGCCGATTCGCACAACTGATAGGCTTTAATACTGTAACGAGTAGGTACTTAAATCGCACAAATAAATACCTAAACACATCAAGGTCGATAGACGCCTCTAGAAACATCCAGAGAGAATCAAGTACAAACGAAAATGGACCGTATGTGCCTAGCCATAGGTATCAAAATCGGCCGCGGTCGGTGTGTAGGTATTTGGCGCCGAGTCCCATCGAGGCGCGTCTATAACTTTGTACAACAATCTCGGCGTGTCTCGAATGTTCGGTGGGCAATATAAACAGAGGATCTTGACCGGAAAAGACACAGTGCGAATAAGAGCGACCAAAGCGAAACAGTGAAGTGGAATTTAGTGCGACTAAGTGTTATTTTAGTGTTTTCATTTATTTAACTGTATTCTTGTGGTGTTAAAGTAAAGTTTGTCTATTTAATCGGTATTTTAAATCTCTTCGAACCCTAGCTCGTAACAATACCAAAGCGAGCTGCTTTCGTTTTTATGTACTGCTTGAACCCTAGCGGGCCTTTCCACAGCGTCAGGCACTCATCGATACAAATATTCTGCTTTAAAACGTAACGCTCCTTGAACTTTTTGTTCAAGTGGTCGATGACGGGACCAGTGCCATGTAACATGTTGTTGTCAGTATTATTTAGATCGTTTGAGCCACTGGCGTGATAAAAAGTTCTATTTAGGTTCCAGTACTTCCTTTCAGATAACAGTTTCCGAAATAGTTCTGTACGCAGGATTGGCTGTTTCACAAAAAATGCCATGATGGTCGGCCTAATAATGCCGAGCGTAATCCAAAATGCAAACAGAATGAGTATTTCATCAAGATTCGTATTATGTCACTGCCTCGTAAATCTCTCAGTGTCAATATCCTGGGCATGTCTATTGGTTTCCATCGCTATATGAGATAGTATGGAATCTTACCAATAGGCGCGTAATGCATCGTATGCGTTGTTAAATACGCGAGTCGGCCAAGGTTTTTCACGAACGAAAGTTTCTTGCACTCCTCTCTAATCACCAGTAGGTTCCCAAACAAACTCCTCAGCACCATCATACTCTTGTTCAGGTCCCTCTGTTCCATTCTCTCTCCTACCAACATCTCTATCATGCATTGATGCTTGAGGACGCAAATATTCTGGGAGATGCTCATCTGTAGGATATCGCTCTGTAAGGCGACATCCAGGTACCCGTCCCACCACATTTGATCTTCGGAGACCCCCACGACGCCCTCGTCCACGCGACCGGTTGATCCCTTGCCTCCTTGGTAATAAAGTTCCTCGAGACGTTGCGGCCACGGTCTTTTCCGGCTGCGGCTGAGTCAGCACCAGGCTGTTCCGGCTTCGGAGGGGTTACACCAGCATCAGATATGTTTCTGGAAAATATTGAAGTTCAGCACGTATTTGTGTGGAACATCCCCATGGGCAGCACGCGTCCATCTTCATCCATAATAAGTACTTGTATGTCCTACAAATAAATAAAAATAAATTTAAATGTTTGGTGATTGCATTTGGATAAAGTTTGGCAGAGAATTCGATTATGTTTCGAGTTAAAATATTTTTAATAGGACGGAGGAGGGGGTTAAATATTTGTTTAACAGTGAAACAAAGAGTTATTTTCAATTACTAGCGGACCCGGCAGACGTGTTCTGCCTAAACGTTGGCGTGCCTTCTATTTACTTTCCTTTGTCCGTCGAAAACAACTACCACTACCACTATCCCTACCTCTACTCCTACCACTACCACTACCCCTACTCCAACTTCTAATTATAACTGACGCTTCTTCGGCCGCTCCCGCGGCATCGCTCGCTTCGCTCGCACTTTAAAAAATAATTGTATGGGAGACAGGGGGGGGGGGGGTACGGGGAAAGTCGAAAAAGGGGTAGAAATCAAATCCCAGTCCATAGGAAAAAAAAAGAAAAATGTATGAAAATTTGTATAGGAGATTTTTTTTAACGTATTCGCTAATAGGAACAAATCCTAAACATTATTAGTTTCGGCACCTACCACCTCCAATTTGTAGTTTCCGAGATAAAAAACAAAAAAAATAAGGGGAGCGAAAAAGGGAGGTTTCGGATTTTTCTGGTACTCACCGGGACCCCCTCTATACGATTCCATTAAAAGTTTTCCCCCATCACAACTCTTTCTGTGAGAACAATTATGTCAGTGAGTCAGTGAGTGAGTGGTAATCGAGCTTTATATAGTATAATATTTTCAAAAGCATACCTCAAATATGTCATCATTTTCCTCATCCTCTATGGTGACGGTTTCCTTGTGGTCGAAGTCATCTTCTTCACCATAGAACCATAAACCGAGAAGACATGATACTAAAAAAAACAAATTAAATAACTAATCAAATCTTAAAGTAGGTTTCAATTAGGTATGTGTAATTTTAACCTGGGTTACGACTAAAATTGTTGTTAAACAAGGCCATTACTCTTCTGGTATAGTAATTTTATATAGCACTGATAGTGCGTTCTTCCCTAGACATTTACGTTACATTCATAAAATAAGTGCTATCAAATATCTCAAACCGCGAGCAAAGATGTTACACATCACATACCGATAAATATATCCTTTTTAACTAATATTATAAATGTGGAAGTGTGTTTATACGTGATTTTTTTTGTACAGAGATAGTCATAGGGCCGTAAAGTGTCATAGGCCACTTTTATGCCGGAAATTAAATTTCAAAGATGACTACGGGCGAAGTCAGAGCGGAAATATAATAAATATATACCATCAAACATTATTAATTCAATTTTACTAATAATATAATAAATAATAGAATACAAATAGAAATAACTATTTGAGACTACGAAAATATCGATAAGCTATGTTAACAATGTCCTTCACATCACTAGGCCGAACTCAAGAATTTTCAAGATGGCGTTTTAATTTTGCGACATTTTTATATTTTGGATTATTACTTCGAAATAGCACATTATATAATAAAAATAAACGTTGGAACATGAAAAATAAATATATAGAAAGTATTTTCCCTGTGTATTTATTCATATAGTATACGCATCTTTCCACAATAAACAAATTTAGTAAAAATTTTTACGGATTTTTTTATATCAGATTTTTCCTCGACAGAAAAACTATATTAAAATTGATCTTTTTGGTCTCAACTAAATAAAATATTGTAAATAAATGTATTATAAACAGTACTATACCTTAGTTTATTAGCTGCAGGGCTTATTGGAACTATAAAATAATATAAAACTGCACTGATCAACAAAGCGACTGTTATGACAAAGAGTATAATAAACACTGCATTTATTTATGCTTTTTGTAATGGCGTATTATCCGGCCCATAGACGTATTACACATAGAAATGTAGAGAATTTCAATTCCTATGACTCCTCTTTCAAACTTTATATAAATAAAAAGAGATAGACACACATTAAGGTGATTTTTAAATTTTGTCGCGAGGTGAATACATGTATTCACTTGCGAGCTTACTGTAGTGCGCATATAGGTGAATACATGTATTCACTTTCCGTCTCAGCGGTTAAATTACAATTATAATAAAATTCCAATTTAATAAATTCAATAAATAATCAACATTGACAAGACAATCACAGAGCAATCAATATTGACATTTGACTTTACTCTTTATCAAAGTCAAAGAGAATATAATCACGTCAAAGTCATAGAGTAAGAAAAATTAAAATGACAAAACTTTTATTGAAAAAAAATTTATAGACAAGAATGTCATATTCATAAGACACAAGTAATTGTCATTGTCAACTATGACCACTTACCAAAAAAAAATTAACTCTTCATACTCATCTGTTCGTAATTTGTTCATAAAAGATATAGGACCTAAATCAGGAAATAATACATTATTACTTCTGAAATCCATTGTTATTCCATACCTTCTGATAAAGTTATACCCTAAAATAATATCTGAAGTTATATTTTTAACTACAATAAACCTATTTTCTAGTAATAAATTTGACACAGAAAGCTTTAATATTAATGAAAACGTTGTTTCAAGAAATTTGCCATTGGCGACACGCACATAGGGCACTTTATTATTATTTAATTGACATGAACCAATATCTACTTTATCTAATATTTTAAAAAACAACTTCTCGGAGATCACGGAGACGCTGGCACCGCTGTCCAGTAAAGCACACGTAGTAATTCCGTGTATCTTCACTTCAATAAAAGGCGTCAGAGACGAAATAGAGGGACCTTCAATTTCCTCGGCGGCTAGCATAGTCCCGGTGTCTAGTGCCGTCGAGCATTTGGGTGCTGTTGCCTTACAGTTTGAGATGGATGTTGTCTATTTCGCAAGGCATATCCATGCGTTGGCTGCTGAGCGACCATTGATGAGTCTCTTTTCTCAAAGTTTTGAAACGTCGGTCTCTGAGTGGGCGTCGAGAAATTATTTCCTCTTCCAGCAGAAGACATGGGTTCCATAGGGCGTATTGGCGGTGGGAACCTACGTGAGGGTCCAGACGTAACTGGTGTTGAAAAAACATCAGTTGGTGCCCGTCGATCACTGAATTGACTTTCGAAATGCACAATTGGTGCATTTTGGGTCTCGTCACGGAAATCACCCCGTGAGCAAGTATGTGTACAAGTGTCCTTATCGCCAACCGTTTGTATTTTTAAAGGCAATGATAAGTGTTGTGACTGAGAGTTAAAAATCTCATATTCTTGTTTGGCCGCATTTTTAAAATCTTTTAAGGTGGTAAACAATTGCGTACCAAATTTTCGCTTATTATAAAAGGACAATGTGGATAATATTTGTTTAATAATAATTGACTCATTCGTAATTTCGGCTTTCTTTGCTAATAGAGTCATTCGATATATGAAATCTAAAGTGCTTTCACCTTGATTTTGCCTTGATGTATAAAATTGAGCAGCATAATCAGTCTGGGTGCTGAATTCTTCCCTTAATACTTGTAAAACTTCATTATAAGTCGTAGAAGCATCACAATTAGTTTTAAAAAAATTAAGAGCTGGGCCTGTTAAATAGTTTATAATGATGAGAGCTTTAGTTTCATCAGTCCATGAATTCAAGGCACTTAGTGTTGAAAATTGGGTCAAAAAATTTTCAAAGGAAGTCGAGATTCCGTCGTATCTCGATGTTGAGGACATTTTATTAATTTCAAACCACTTAGCTTTATATATTATCCTCTTGTTTCTTATTATTTTTTCTGTCGAATTATACTTCAAGTTCCAACAACTCCGTAACAGCTTCTTGTCTCCACAAAACTGCAATCTGGGTATACCTTCTTCTTCTTCTCTTGGTACACTCGCGATTTTACACTAATCCCGAATATACTCTATACTATGATATATTATTAAATTATTTTTTATATCACGTAAATACCGTATTTTAAATATATATACCCGATCAATACAATATTATCAATCGAATATATACTACCCGGCGCCTCCACCATATAACGGGTTTTAAGGCGATTTCAATGATAAGAGTAGGTTTTTATTTTAATATATATATTTCAGTGAGTCCTATTTTACATCATTCCAGCGTTGCCGGACTCTCTTCAGTCTCGAATTCTACAGAGCTTCAAATATAGTTTATAATTATTTGAAACTCTGTCCAAAAGATTAGTTGCCAGTATTAAAACATACAGCCAGTATTTTCTACAAAAAGTATGAATGAGTGCTCATACTTTACAAAATGTGAGAGTAGCCATCCAAATAAGAACTTTAAGATAAATGGATCATGAAGATCAGGACATGATGACCAATAGTCTCTATAAGCAGGTAGTTTTTTTATACCCATTAGAAGATTTATACCCAAAAAAGTTTTCATCTCATCTTTAGTTACAGCTACAAATGGTTTACCCTCCTGTTGAGCATACAGATTAGTTTGATATACAATAATGTTCTCCTTGGGTTGGATTTTGCAACCCAGTTATATGAGTAGGTAAGTTTGTATCTTCATTGAATTGTTCTGGGGTAGTTAACATGTGCTCTATGTCTCCACTTGGGCTCAGCTATATCATTGATATTCTGAGTGGATGAAATCGCAGCAGTTTCAGGTACATTCATCGCCCGTCTTGTATATGTAGGCCCTACAGAATCGATCCATCGGAAGGTATTTCAGCCAGAATTGCCAAAATTCGATCCTGGTCACGATCGATATTCTGTAATGAACACAAAGTGTAATTAAAGAAAATGAAATTGAGTGTTAGGTCAACAAAAAATAAATAATAAAATAAAAAGTTATATAAGAGTATTTGATACAACTTGCATGGTGGTAAATTTACTGACCACCGAGTAATTGGTTTTTAAAAACTGGGAAAATAGCTTCGCTCCCAAGTAAAACCATTATTATCTACTACCATGAATAAACTATAATAAAATAAAAAATAGTAATACACAATCAAACTTACCATGATTTTCACAAATAATCAATATCAACTACACACCCGAACAGAAAACCTCGTTACAAATTTTTCAAATTATAAAATTTGCACACTAGCGCTACTTATTACACCTGTTTTGATTTAGAAAGAAATGTCCTTTGAATTTGTGGAGTAATTTTGCACTAGATGGCGCAGAAAAAACGACCACCATGCCCCAAAGAGTTAAATAGTCATCAACTTTTTTTCAAGCATTTGAATTATTGGAATTACAGATGAAATAAGGGCATGAGAGCTGCATAGTTCCTGTGTGGCTTCCTCAAAAGGTTTCAATAACTCAATACAACTTTCGATGATTTTACACTCTTACTCATACTAGGGCATCCTTTACCTTTAAAAAACGCTCGAACATGGAAAATGTACTGTTCCATCGCGTTATACAATCTTGGAACACTTTGAGATGAGGTTGATTTAGTCTCTCCTGAATTGTTTGCAGTTGCTTCTGAGCGATAGTAGAATGATTGAAATGAGTCGAAATTTTCTTACATTTTTGTTTGACAATTTTTATGTTTTCTTGCGAATCTAAACAACTGCGAATTGCAAGTTGTATCTTATGAACTGTACAATATATGTCATTTAATGCTGCTAATCGCACAGCTCTTTTCATATTAGATCCTTCGTCTCGAATTAGGCAATGCACTTGGTCTTTTTTAATATTCCATTCAGAAAGCATCGTGTTAAATTTTTCGGAAATTATGTCACCAGTGTGACGGCCGTCGAATGTCTCGCATTTCAATATAATCGAAGACCTATCAAAGTTTTCTGCAATTCCATGGCAAGTCAGGCTAAGCAAAGAGGCATTTGAGCTTGGATCCGACCAAATGTCAGATGTAAACGATATATAATCGATCGAATTCGATATATTATATATCATTAAGGGGTTCCTTGATAAATATCCTTGATTTCCTAGGGGTCCGTGGCTGAAAAAGTTAGGAAATGCTGGCTTAAACAATGCCTTAAAGACAGCACCAGGGTAGACTAATTATTTTTTTTTATGATGAAACTTACCTGCGTCAGTTTTTATCTTCTGCAATTTTTTTTCTTTACTCAAGCTTTCAAATAAACTAAACTCTTCTGGGTGCATCAATTTTAGATGATTTTTCAAAGACGAGGTGGTACGGCCCTTGCGAGAGTATGATTTATTGCATATTTTACAATCAGCCTTATCCTGGTTATGTTGATTTATTTTAAAATAACTCCAAATGTCACTTTGTGTCGGTGGTGACATTGTAAATTCACTTGTTAAATAATTTATCAACTGCAGAAATCTCGCTTAACACAAAATGTTCACATAAACACAAAAAAAAAATGTTCATACGATAAACTGAACGCGTTACGATTGATTTTCGAGAAACAAATGATACACATTTCACATCACAATAACAAACACGCGATCTTGTCACCGAACGAAATATTCGCTCAACGACCACGTGCGTTTAGTCACGCGACAGTTGCCAGCCCCGCCCAATTTATTATTTGTCGCGACCTGCGCCACATCTGAATCCGCTTGACATCCGCATTGATTTATTGCGGATGCGGATGCGAATATTCGCAACATTCCTGATTTGTATATCTCGCGCACTTGTCCGCCTCGCCTTCTAATACACCATCGTGCTCCCGTTTGAAACTATATTCTTTATAGTTGTACTGCTGAGCCGCAGTAAACTTCTGCTCCAGCTGCGGATTATACAAATTAACCGCTCGGTCGAGGTCGCGTAACACCGAGAGGCAATTTCGTACAGTCGTAGCACAATCGTCGAGTCCCACTTCATTGTCGGCGAGGCGCGGTAAACTGTTTATTTCCCGCATCGCTTCATCGATCAGTTGCTGCGGGCGCCCGAACTTCCTCGCCAGCGTCCTCATTATTTCTTCTGGACGTACTAAATTTTGTACTGCCTTTGCAGTGCTTCCTCTGAGTGAGGTGAGGTAGTGGAGGTTTTGATCTGCCCGCACAGCCAGCCAGCCGGCAGCGGTCGTCTTTTGAATCTACAGTTACAGAACTCTACTGACTCTCGTGGTAGAGACATCCTCGACTTTCTTGATGTTTGTAATTTGGTTCTCTTGAATGACGGTTCAGTTACGGGTACAAATAAATGAAGATAAATCATCTTTGGCTTTGAACTGTAATTGGTCAGTACATGACGATCCACTGGGAAGTTATCATCTGCCAACAATAACAAACATGGTTTTGAACACCAACAACAATTATAAGTGTTCTACTTCTGAAGTAGGAGACCACCCTAATTTACGTCTAGTAAACTGGGATTTGTATACAGATGTAGTAAACAGACACTTAGAGAGTTTTACTTTAAATGAAACTAACCCCCTAGAATCTTACAATTTTTTTTGTGAAATAATTACTTCAGCGATAAAACATGAAAAAAACAATAGTTGGAAAGAGTTTTGTTCAAGTATTAATAGACTAAAACATGTCACTCGAATTTGGAAAACCATTCGTTGTTTTAATAAAACTTATATAGGGTAAAGGACCAACCATTGAACCACCTAACTTCAAACTGTCGTATTTCATAAGATTTTGTCAATATAATGAAACAAATTAGGTAATTCAAATAAGTATTTATTATAGTAGGGCTCGTTAAGGCATTTTTGGTAAAAACACAAACGTAACAAAAAATATTTAAGAAAAATACAAAATTATATGGTCCCACTCATTGGACTTATGTCACCTTGTTTGGACTAGAGAATGGCTATCATTGGACCGAGGTCCAATGATGGTAACTTTTATAAAATAATGGTTCAATCATAGTACCACAAATATATTAAACATTTAAATGGCGTTAAGTCCTACTTATAAGTACCTAACTACATTAAAAATAACAAAACAAGTCCATTGATTTTCAAAAATCTAAGCTATGAAATACTTAAAAAAATTACATTATAATACTACTTATACCAATAACTAAAACAAGTATCTTTAACCTAAAAAAGTTCTCCTTTACTCAAAACATGACATTAAAATTTAAAACCATTTAAAAAAAAGTAAGAGAAAGTTCAACAATAGAATGACATTTAAAATAAGATTAAAAAGTAAAGTCTGTTATAAAAAGAACATATTTTAACGTTTTCTACATGTTGGACATATATATATCTTCGTTCCCTTTTTTACCCCAGCGCAATCTTCATGAACCCAATCCTGGCATGACATACACTGTATCATTCCTTCTATTGTAGCAAATTGGCATAGTTTACAATACCAGTCCTCTTCTTTGGTTCTAGAGCTTTTATTATTTTTTTGATTCCTTTTGGTTTTAATTTCCTTATCTTCTTTGTTAACTTCTGCTTTTTTCTTGTTCTTTTCTTCTTTTTTAAGTTTGGTTTTTGCTTTCATGTCAAGTTTAATTATTTTATAACGTTGTGTATTTTCCAAGTTGTTCTTGTATGGTGACGATGTCAATTCGATGGAGGCTTGGCTTTTCCGGCTTTTTTCTTTCAGTTTTGAAACAATTTCTTTAGCTCCTGGGGATATTTCCGACATCATACAAGAATCATAACTTGTGCTCGGTTTCAGAGACAATAAACCAGGTGAATTATTAACTATAGACGACGGAAGCAGTTCGTTCGACAGAGGATCCCACTCTTCAGTTATAAGCAGAGGCGTGAGAGTGATAGGCGCTTTTTCAGTAAACAATGAGGCGGAGTCTTCAGCTTCGACAAATTCAATATCTTCACTAGGCATCTTTTCGACAAGCGATGATGTAGATGCTCCGGTTTCAAGGCCTTGACTAGGCGTATTTCCAACAGCAGTATCTTGATTAGAGTGCGCGGGCGGCATGTTTTCTGTCTCTACTACAATAAACTCGTGGTCTTTGAAAATGTGTTTGTTGAAAGGATATATGCCCGTCTTTGCAAATCCATTCATCGCCGTGCCCACCGAAGCTGCTCTTGCATATGCCTTGCCAAATAACATTGAGATTTGGTACTGGGTAACACATCTTCCCGGATTTGCTCGGAGCCACGTCTCTGTCTCGGTCTTTGCAAATCCATTCATCGCCGTGCCCACCGAAGCTGCTCTTGCATATGCCTTGCCAAATAACATTGAGATTTGGTACTGGGTAACACATCTTCCCGGATTTGCTCGGAGCCACGTCTCTGTCTCGTCTATCATGTAAGAACTTAAAGGCTTGAAGAAAGATACGTCTAGGGGCTGAAGTTTGTGTGAAGTGTGTGCAGGTAAGGAAAGCATCACAACACCATGTTTTTTACCGTAGTCTAGTGCTTCAAGATTTTTTGTGTGAGTGGAGTGTCCATCGAGAATGAGAAGTACTTTTTTATCTAACGATGGTTTTACACTTTCCACAAAATGTCGCAGCCATAAATAAAATATGTCTTTGTTAATATACCCGCTTTTTTCATTGTAAGCAAATATTGTACCGGGAGGAGCTCCATCTTGAAGTTCGACTCGAGCTCTTTTTCGTTTAAATATTATCATAGGCGGAACAAAGACACCGGCAGCACTAGCGCAACATACTGCTGTTGTTGTGGTTCCGCGCTCACCACTCGTTATGGAGCCTACCTGGTGCTTGCCTTTTTGAGCAAGGATTTTCCTCGGTTTTCTCTGGACTGTTGATAAACCTGTCTCGTCCATGTTAAACACTCTCTGTGCTTCATAAATGTTGTGATTGTCCAGAACACTTTGCAGTTTTCCATAGAAATCGTTGACAGATTTCTTGTTGAAAGCGATAGCTCTGTTAAATGAAGTGGCTCTTGGCTGGCGCAGGGAAAGCTGTGGGTGCCTTTTCATGAATGATACAAACCATTTTTTGCCCGCCTTTTGTTTTTCTCTGTTGAATCTGTGTTGTATATTACACTTTTCTGCCAGCTTGAATGCGAGGTGACAAATATCATCTCGCGTTACTCCAAATAAACACGCCTCTAATTCGAGAACGTGCTTCACAAGTTGTGCTTCCAGCTCTGCTGGTAAATCTGCAGACGACCCAGGAATCTTTTTATCTTTTTTAGCGTACCTGTTACTTCCGTCCAAATGTCGTTTCAGAGTGGCCTTAGGGACACCAAACATACGCTCGGCAGCATTAAGTCCCACTTCTTTCTTACGAAGTGCATTAAGGGCCAGGTGCATACTTTGCTCGTTCCATGTATAATAAGGGCCGCGCTTTGACATTCTGAAATTAATTAAATATCAAATTACCTAGAAATTACTCGTTAGTAAGAACAAAAGTAGATTAAATTACCTTGATTGGACCGGTCCAATCATAGTGAATATTAAGTGGTTCATTGAAGGTAACATTTCGGTTTAAAAAAAATATTTTAAAAATAAAGCACTCCAAACAATTTGAGACAATATGAAATATAGACTGCGTAGTAGATGAATCATTAAATAATTTAGAAACTAAAGCAGTTTGAAAAAGTAAGTGAAACAAAACTTACGTGCAAGTTTGTCAAGCGTCGATGTTATATCGATGGCCCCGCGCACACTCTAACGCGCGTGCACCTCGATCGTTGCGTGAGTGGCACCACAGATATCTAATATACTAGTCAAAGACAGATAGGACACTTCATAGTTTGCAGTTAGTACCGCTTGTTTCCGCGAAGCGCTAGTGTCGATTCAGTCGATAGTGATGTAGGTACGTAAAGTATCAAGTTTATTAGCTTCTTGATCAGCATCAATCGTGGTCAATAGTGACGTACCACATCAATCAATGCATGGATTTTATTATTTTTCCTAATATTTAAAGGTTTGTTGTAAATAAAAGAGCATGGATTTTTTAATAAAATTATTTATTTTTATTTACAAAATAAAAAATCTGCTTGAAGGATATGCCAAATTACTGTTCTTTAGTTGCCTATATTCTCTGGTTTCTATCCATTTATGAAAGTTTTGTTCATCACATGTTGTGTAGGTAATACGACAGGATCCACAGTTAAATTTCTTTGATAGTCGTCTGCATAAATATTAATATCCCGCAGTAATATGCAAACTAATGTACTTTCACTTTACCACTTACACAGCACTTACGAGAAGACATAGCACTAAACGTTCGCTGTTCAAATTATTATTTATTTCGTTATCAACTCAAGCCCGAAAGCGAGGATATACAAACAAAAATTATATAAAAACTTGTGAAAATACTGAAATAACGACCACAGCAAGTAGTAAACAAAGCGCGACAAATCACAAATGTCTAGGCGACAGTCGACTGATGATTGAGACGTCATTAAAATGAAAGATGGCAGCGGTGCGATACTAGCGCTCGGCGCAAACATAGGAACTAAAACTGTCACAGGCCTGAGTGGCACTGAGAAGTCTGTAGTGGGGAGAGGGGAATACAGGACGCCATAGTTACTAGCTCAGTTCGTTATAATACTTGTAGTTTCTTAGAAACTACTTCGGTCCAATGGTGGCACTGGTCCATTGGTTGGGCCTTTACCCTATCTGCTGCTAATGATTCTGATGTTTCATGAGTTAATGATTTTCTAAGAAAATATACCCCAGATTTTGTTGATCAACCTTTACAAATTACATTCAGTCATTTTACTAATAATTCACATATTATCTCATACATCATTAACCAATTCACAATTAGTGAATTAAAGGCTGCTTTAAACTCAAGAAAATACACGGCTTGTGGTCTCGATGGTTTATCATATAAAATGTTTAAAAAAATTAATTCTTTTAATTTGTTAATATTTTTAACTATTCTGAACTCTCTTTGGAATAATTCTATAATACCTAAAGAATGGAAAACAGATTGCTTGGTGCCTATTTTGAAACCAGATAAAAATAAAAATAATCCAGACTCCTATCGTCCCATTACATTGACATCATGTGTGGGCAAGTTATTCGAACAACTGATGAAGCAAAGAATATAATTTTATATTGAAAGTAATCATTTACTTCTTGGTAATCAATTTGGTTTTCGTCGTGGTTATTCTGCACGTGAGAGCCTTGGTCATTTTTTCTTTTCTTGATGTAGTGGGTGCATTTAATAACATTAATCTTAATATTCGTACCTCTAGCTCGAGCTAGAACTTGCCTGGCTCGACGCTCGTAAAAAGAACGTACGTAAAGAGGAGGGTGACGAGTCCATCATAGTGGACGTCAGTCAAGAGCGAGTTCGAGATTGGGTGAATGGAAAAACGGGAGAGCTTATGTTGGCTCCCGGGGTGGCTGTTGCAGCAGGACCCCACCTGGAGGCAGAAGGCCGAAGGGACCTACATTACAGCCCCATAAGATATTATGTGAATTAAAGTCACCAGCAGTGAAAACTCGTTTAGGTAGATTATTAATTAGCTGTATAAAATTTAACTTATTAAAAGATGGGTTACATTTCTTTGGACAATAGACACTTAATATAGTCAGCTAATTGGGGAAAGTTTTTGTTATTAAATAGTTCTGAGAAAGGAGTCTTTTTAAATTTCATCTCATTATAAATATTTTTTTTCTTCTTGATGAGGCATTGTGAGGATATGCTTATGTGATTTCCGTCACAATGAATACATTTGGCTTTTTCCGTTGGTGTAGTACATACTTTGAAGCTATGATTTTCTCGACATACTGAGCATCTTTCAGCATTTTTACAGAATTTGCTCATGTTCGGCTTAAGCATCGGAAACATTGCTTCACCGGAGGGATGTAGGTACACGCTAACGTCGTGACGCCAGCCACCCAGGATGACGAAGTCAGTGTCGGCTGAAATACTGTATTCCCATTTTCCAATATTGTTCTGCGTAAGAATCTTTTGACACATTTTTTTTTATGGCTCGAAAGCATTTTGAATATCTTTCTATTCGATAGCTTAATAGGAACATTCCTAATTATACCTGTAGATTCAGTATTAGATGCAGGAATGTTAGCTTTAACTTACAACTGTTGAGGAATGTTTGATTGCTCAAGAAACTGTTTGCTAAACTTGCTTTGTCAAAGTATATCCCGATTTTAAATTTATTCATAGTTCTTAAATATTTAATGCCCCTATTAAAATGTTTTGCGTGTCTTGCTAAATCCATAAAGTATTTTATCATAGTTTGGAGAATAACTGGGTATAAACTGAAAGTCGATACTTATCGAAGAACTGAAATTTGTAACCGAGGATGTGTGAGCCTGGCTATCAACCAGTTTGTAAAGTTCAGATAGGGTATTATTTGCACCTTTGAAAGTTTTTGCATTGTCTAGAGATAAACCTCTTCAGATCGGCTAAGAAACAATCGGTGGTCATGTTTGAATCAACTTCTAGATGAATGGCTTTAGTGACGAAGCATACAAATACGGCTACATACCCTTTTGTTGTATATGCTTTACGAATAGAAGATTGTTTAATTGAAAATGGACCACAATAATCAATGCCAACTTTACTAAAGACAGGGGCTTGGGTTATTCGATCAGAAGGTAAGGAACCCATTAACTGAACAGTTCCCTTTGCTTTGAACCTATAACATATTACACACTTATTACAAGCAAGTCATTTTCAAGCCTCGTTATTAATAATAATATCAGTGATGTGACACTTCTTAGGTAAAATTATAGGAAATTTCTGAGAATAGAATAGAATCGAATTGCTATTACATAGTCCACCACTAGCTCTAAATACATTAAATAATACCATTTAATGATTGTACTCCAAAATTTCGACTAGCAATTATTGAAAGTCACGTGGTCTTACCCAAGCCAAGCCAATAGCACCGCAGTGTTCTGGGCATCGATCTTATTTTCTAAGATCGCTGGTTCTGGGACGCAGACAGCTGCCGATATACGCTGTGATGATACGACCTTATTTTCCTGGCCGCTTACAAGCTGGCCATCATAAATAGCATTTATTTTGATTTTAGAACACGATATTGTTCATTTTAATTCAATAGAACATTGTATGGAACCTAAATTAAAATTTTACTGATTCCTTCACAAACTGTTGACTTAGGCAGTACTCTGCCAATTGTAAAATTTATTATATTTCTATTTTATCAACTAAGTAAATAACTATATAAAATTGCGCTCCTTGCTCCTTCTCCTTTGACGGCTCTTTCTCCTTACGGCTCCTTCTCCTTGGCTCCTTACGGATGTTTTTACTGGTTGTTCTTTTGCTGCTTGTTCCTTCCTTGTTAATTCGACCAATAAACGAATGGTGAAAGTTTACTACGAGTTTTCCTGCTATACCTACTCATCCTGGCTACCCAACACCCGACAATGGCGCCCAAACGTGATTAAAATGCTGCAGGAAGAAGGAATAAAGAAGAAAGAATAACGAAGTAAGAGAACATAATATTTATTTTAATACAAACTTTTATTTCAGGATATGTAATGTCTATATAATCTTAATATATAACGTAATTCTATTTAAATTCAGTAGAATATTTCTTGGAGATTATGGTTCTGAATCAAGGTTATGTCGGCAAACCTTCGAGGTTGACAAGTCTGATGATCTTGGTCAGATTCCATTATTGAAGAGGATATTTTTTTTTTTCAAAGGCAGTATTCTTGAATAATTTTACACTAAATTCACTTATTAATTTCGTAAATTCAGATTATATAGTCACATTGAATGTATGGTTGTAGGTATGTGAGATTTTCATTATATATATCTGAAATCTATAGATTACTTCCCATAACTTAAACTTATACCATAAATGATATTAATTTAATTTCCATTATCATATCCCGTCAATTCAATATCTCTTAATAGAAAAAGGTTCTTTTTATAGTCGTAACTTTTTCAAGAAAAATAATATATATTAATTTTTCTTATAATTGCTATAATATTTATTTTTAACCTAAAAGTCTATCGTGATTCCATAAAATAATACATAAATAAATATTATTTAATTCCAAAATTTCATTAATTGCGATTTTTTTAATACATTTTTAAAATATCCAAAACAATTTGTCCATTCTTATTTTAATGATTTCTAATATCACACTACAGTTTACATAAGTAAGGCAATTAAAATATTAAAATATTTCCGAGAATAAATTTAATATATAATAATAAATTTCAAATAAATTATGATACATATAAAAGCACCTCGATATCAGAATTTGAACTCACTTGATTTTTCTTTGTTTTACACAATTTGTTTTGCTCGGCAATACTGCATTGGAATATTCGATTTTCAAATGTATCCTATATAATTTCTTTGTCATTGACAAATTTTCGACGTTCGATTTTCTTTTAATTTTCAATTGTTATTTACTATGAAGTCTATTTCATAGACATATGATTACGCTCTTATTACAACTAGGGGTAGTCATGTTGATTTAAATTCAAATATTATTTTATTTCATATACTTATATTATTAGCTTTTCACTGGCTTTGCTCGTTGATAGTTTGGGTTAGCGCATACCTTAACGCATGCGTTGATTTTATTTCATAATTTTTTTTTTCTCTCTTTCAATATGGATGAGTTACACTTACTTAAACCAAGGAATTTTTTATATCTATATTATTTTACATTTTTCTTTATTTTATTTACAATTTATTAAATTTTATTTATAACCTTATGGTTACAAGGGAGGTTAAATTTATTTCAATTTCACAATTTGGTTGTAAACATCTAAGGAACTAAAACTTTTACATATTTACAAATTATAGGTTGGTTATAACCATTATTAATAATTACTATTTTCCTTATTTCATTCTCATCATTTCATTTATTGTAAATACTTGTAATTATTTAGAGCGGATTGCGACTCTTTAAAAAAGCCTTCGTCTATTATAAATATTATACCTAATATATGTGGATGTATTTCCATGGGTGTTATTAGAGCAAATTACGGCTCTTTAAATAAACATTCGTTTATTATTATTATATCTATGAATATCAGGGTATTCATGGGTGTCTTTTAGAGCGGATTGCGACTCGTTAAAAAAGCCTTCGTCTATTATTACTACTTATTATATCTGTGGATGTATTTCCCATGGGTGTTCGTATGAGCGGATTGCGACTCTTTAAACAAGCCTTCGTCTATTGTATTATATATAAATAAACTTAAAACAGCGGATGGTAACTGTATAACTAAGCCCTTACTAAATTCGAGAACGTTTTTGAGTCATTCCTTATTAAATGGGAATTACTCTATATTATAAATGAGTTTACTGTACTTACTAATAACAGATTAAACAGATTAAATGAAGATGAATGTTTGTGATTTGTGTGATTGTGGAAATCGTTTCTCTTGTAAAATAATTAGTTTTATTTATAATAAAACTTGTAAATGTATCTTTTCATTTCATTCATTAGTATTTTTATATAAGTCTCATCATCAAACTTTATTTTATTAATTCTCTGAATAAAATCCTTCATTAAGGTCAGGATTTTTTCGGGGGAACCCCGGTATTGTGATGATACGACCTTATTTTCCTGGCCGCTTACAAGCTGGCCATCATAAATAGCATTTATTTTGATTTTAGAACACGATATTGTTCATTTTAATTCAATAGAACATTGTATGGAACCTAAATTAAAATTTTACTGATTCCTTCACAAACTGTTGACTTAGGCAGTACTCTGCCAATTGTAAAATTTATTATATTTCTATTTTATCAACTAAGTAAATAACTATATAAAATTGCGCTCCTTGCTCCTTCTCCTTTGACGGCTCTTTCTCCTTACGGCTCCTTCTCCTTGGCTCCTTACGGATGTTTTTACTGGTTGTTCTTTTGCTGCTTGTTCCTTCCTTGTTAATTCGACCAATAAACGAATGGTGAAAGTTTACTACGAGTTTTCCTGCTATACCTACTCATCCTGGCTACCCAACACCCGACAACGCTCTTTCTCACATTGCAACTTGCCTAATAGCACTGCTCACTCATACTCATACGTAACTTTCTCGATCACCTGGCAGGTAGAAAGTCCCACCGAAATGACCTGTCTTTTTTAAAATATTATTTTTAGTCGTAAATAATATGCTGTTAAAATTACAGCTTGCCTCAAATACATTTTTTTGAATTTTTCGCAAAATTATTTTGCATGCACCTGGCAAACTTTTAGCCCCGACTAAATAATCTGGCTTGTTTATTTTTTCACTCTTTAAATATTAAATTTTAAAGTATAAAAATTACAGAATGCCTCAAGAACATTTTTTTGAAAATATAAGGGTCGATTTAGCCCCGCTACCCTCCAGCCAGGTCTGCAGTTCTGTACTTAGGTATAACAGGAGAAGTATTTGAACTAGTTTTCATCGTGCCTCAAATACCTACTCAAAAATGTCTACCAGCTCTAGATCTATTGCTATTTGGAAGTTTGACTTCGTTCGGAAGCAAACACATCAGCTGCTAGTAAGAAAGATATATTGTTTGGAATGACAAATTCATCATCTGCTAACTTCAAGGAATTTGGAAGTATGATAGCATTAATTTTTTCTTGGGGCAGTTGTGTTGTTATTTGATCCACAACTGCACACCTTATCTTGCACGAGTAATCATGATTTAATTATTTGAAGGAAACATTTACAGTTTGAGAAATTTGCTTATTTGTTGTTCCCAAGACTTACATTATTTTTAAATAGCTTTAATTGGAGGGACTCAGTTAGGTCTTTAGTGATAAATGCCATTTGGCTACCTGAGTCTAACAACTTTGCTTACCATAGGAGTTTTGGCTTTCCTCAAAGCTACTTGCCCTTCTTTCAATAAATTGTAAGAGGTCTTTGATTGTTGGTAGCCTTGAGGAGTCACGCTTACAAAGGAATTCCCTGCAAGAGAACTGATCTAATTTCCTCAACAATATGGGTAACAGAACCATATCCCAATTGTCTACCGGTGATACGAGCGTGAACCAAAGATAGAGTTTAAAAAAAATTACTTTATTAAAAATACATAAGACAAGTACTACTGACTACTGCTAAGAGACAACTGATTAATGTTTGTGACGACAAAACATGGTGCGCAAACAACATCAGATTTTAATAGGTTATTTAGATTAATTGTTAATGGTGACCAAAAACATAAAGTTGATTGCTCATAAGAATAATGGTAAAAGTTTTAGTGACAGCGATAAGGATGTTCATTAATATGTTATGTTCTCAGAAATAAACAATGAATGGAATAATACTGTGGAAAGTTAATGTTAGGTAAATGCTATGTGCAGGTGTATAACACCCCCCGACTTAGATTGGAAATTATACTCAAAAAGTGAAAAGAGTATTTTCCAACTTAAACAAAGTTAAAATATTATGAACATAAAATCAATTGTCTCAAACTAACTAGCTAAAATATTGAATACACAATTTAGTAAATAAGTAAAGAAAAATATTCGAAATGGTAAAATTACATGCTAAGTTTTATAAATTTGAGGTTAACATAGTATTAACAATTCTAAAGAGTATAATAAAATATTAAAATAATAAAAAAATATAAATTTAGAAAAGTTTTAACTATTCGTCTTCTTGAGGCTCCATCTCGATGTCCTCGGCTTCTGCTCGTCGTTGTCGTCGCCCCGGGCACCTTGAAGATTTGCAGTGTCCAAGTATTGGTGCTATAACTCGGTTATTACAGCAGCAGCGGTAGATCACGTAGCCAACAATCGATATTGTTATGATATAGATTATAATGTGGTTGGTATGCATGTAAGAGTTTGGAGGGTCGTATTGACGGATTTTCTCCAATTCGTGATGAATATTCTTCATTTCGTAAGCAGCTGGATTTAGTTTGTCTAAATTGAGGTTTCCATTTTGAATAGGTTTGATGGTTACCTCCTCGATGTGTTTAATTAAAGGGTGATTATAGACTTCTTCCATAATGTCTATCTTTAGTTCTGGTAGTTGTAACTTTATTTCAAATTTAGTTTGACTTTCGCTTTTCAGCTTCGTAGTATGTACTGTTGTGATGCAGTTTTCAGGTATTGTTAAAATTCCTGTTCCGGAAAACTTTTTCGTAGTTGATCCGTTATTATTGCAAACTTCGATTATATTGACGCTATCTGTGAACAATAGTAGCCATGTGTTTTTTCTCAAATGTTTGATAATTTTGAAGTTTCCACGGGTGGTCATAATTTTACAGTAGATGTTGTAATTAGTGTTGTCATGTTTTAATATTGCGGTTTCAAATGTTGGTTCTGCGTTTTCGTCATGAATTATTAAGGAGTTGCATATTAATTTGCTTGATGTGTAGGTTTTGCACGTAGAAAGCTCTTCGAGTGTTGTGTAGAACCTTCCATCTTTTGTCATAGCGATAAACTTATTTTGCACCAACAGGGTGTGATACAAATATGTACCGTTATAGGTATTGGATTTGGATATGGTATATTTGTCTTGTTTAGGCAAGGACAGGATTTGGTAGACGTTTAAGACGTCATCGTCTATGAGAGGGATTTCGATTATCGATACAAAGGTTAAATCATCTAAATATGCATTAAATTGACTTGATTTTATAATATTATGGATATTAGAGACGCTCGACCATTCTACAAATTTACTAACTTGAGGGCTTTTACAGAGTTCTTTAATAAGATTATTGTGATTTAAAATATTTACAGGCAACAAACCAGAATAGGAGGAATCTATCGCGTTTACTAGTTCCTCTAACTTATCGTTAATTATAATTAAATTGTTAATTATGTATTCATACAATTCGGTAATTGTTTGATGATTTTCCATGCGTATCAGGTCGGTTTTAGTACTATATACTATATTTTGAAACTTTTTCAAAGTTTCAAAACATTGTTATTATATAGTTCCCTAATAGTGGTATTATATACATCCATCGCTTCCGTAGTAACGTGGATTTGTCTCTCTAATAAATCTTCAATTTTTATTTCTTTGTTTTGAACAGATTTGATTAGATGAGATATTTGTTTACGGTCGTCGTTGTCCATAGTTCCGAATAATGATCGTAGTATGGAACCACCAGCATTTATTATGCCTCGTTTATTTCGTTTAATAGGTAAAGTTGAAATTTTTGATTGAATATCATTTTTAAGAATATTTACAATTGGCAAAAAGTTTATAGAATGATTACTTAAATCATAATTAGATTCTAAAATTTTTACATGTTCTAAAATAGGGATTAGTTTTTTATAAGCGAGTAATATACTATTATAATTTCTATACGTAACTAATTTCCAGTTATTATTTGTATTATACATTTCTCCAATAGGATTTAGGAATAGACCTGGATTTTTATGTATAGGTACTATGTTTGCATTGATGATGTAGATGGTTGCGCATCTGAAATTAAACGTCGAAAGTATGGTTTAATATGATCGACTGAAACTGTTAAAAGTTTATTATTTTTTATAATTATTTTTACAGTTCTTGTCGTTACTGATACTATTTTGAATGGACCTGTCCATTTTATTTTGGTACCAGTTTTGCGTTTATTATTATATAGAATTAAATCGCCAATTTTATATTCGTGCGTTTTTCGCTTACTATTTACACGTGCTAAGCTTCTTTCTTTGCTTTTTATATTAGTTTCTATCGCTAACTTATGAAGTTTATGTAACTTACTAGAGATAGTTTTAAAATAAAAGTTATATGTCTTATCGTTATTTATAACTCTAAGGTGGTCACGTGTTTCTCCAAACATGAGCTCAGATGGCGTATATCCCGTTGATGAATGTTTACAGTTGTTGTAGGTCATGACAGCAATACTTAAGGCCGTTTCCCGTGGAGTGTGGCCACTTGAGACGAGACATCTCATTGTATCCTTTATGGTGGCATGAACTCTCTCGATGCTTCCGTTTGATTGCGGGAATTGTGTAAGGGCCTCCGTTTTTTCTATTTGAAGTATTTCACATACTTTTTTCATAGCTTTGGAAATAAATTCGGCTCCCAGATCAGAGTGTACTCGTAATGGTAAGCCTAGATGTTTACAATATTCTAGTAAAAGTTTAATTATTTCTTTTGTGGATTTTTCCTTTAATATATATGATGTTAAGTACTTAGTTAATTCATCTATCATAGTGAGTATATACATTTTTTTTATTTGGTTCATTTATTTCGATTAAATCGATATTGATTCGTTCTAAGGGTTTACTTGCAGTGCTGGTAATAACATACGGTTGATTCCAGTTTCGTCGTTCAATTTTGTTGATTTGACACGTACTACAAGTTTTTATATAATCCTTGACGTCTTTGGTTAGATTTGGCCATATGTATTTCAATTTAATACGTCTCGTTGTTTCGTCGATTCCTTTATGAGCGCTAAGCTTTGAATCGTGATAGTATGATATAATTTTCTGTCTTTGTTCAACAGGTGGTGTTGTTATTTTATTTGTTAATTCGCAGAATTCGAATTTTATTTCGTTTGAGTGAAATACATAGGAAAATAGTTGTTTCGCAATATCAGAATCGTATTCTCGTTCGTGAGAAGTAGTTTTTGGCATAAATACTTGCATTGTTACATTATTTATTTGTTCGTCAATTAATTTAGATTTTAATTCGATTGTGGTTTTGTAAAAGTTTAAAATATCTTCTATGTCGTCGTTTTTAAGTCGATTAAAACAGAGTAGATATATTTTATTTATTTGGTAAACGTCTTTGAAGACCTCGACATTATTTAATTTGCCTTTAAGATTACGTAATTCTGACGGAAAGTACGTTAACATTTTATCCCAAATGTCGCTGTTAGTCGTTTTTTCGCACGGCAAGAACAGTACTACATATTCGTTTTTGTTGTGGAAAATTGATTTTTCCGAGTCCATTATGTCGTCGATCGGTTCAATAGTTCCTAAACGTAGTTGTTCTTTAAAGTGGAACATAATGTCGTCATTATTGTAATTTATACAGGGTCTTGACAAGGCGTCTGCGTTTTGATTAGTTTTACCGGGTTTATATACTTCGGTATATTCGTATTGCTCTAAACTTAATCTCCATCTAACTAGTCTTGAGCCTGGGTCCTTTACTGAAAAAAGTCATGTTAATGGTTGATGATCGGTGACGATCGTAAATTTCCTACCAAACAAATATGGTCGAAAATGATTTATACACCATTTTATAGCTAATAGTTCCCTTTCTATTGTAGAGTATTTTTGCTCGGTTTCGTTGATTGTTCGAGAGGCGTACGCGACGGGTTTATCGTTGTTTACCTCGCCTTGTGATAGTATACCACCAATTGCGTATTGAGAGGCGTCTGTGGTGACAATGAACTCTTTTTAAAAATCGGGATATTGCAATATAGGTGCGGTTGTTAATAGGTTTTTACATATATTCATGCTTTCTTCACGTTGTGGACTCCATATGAATTTTTGATTTTTCTTTAGTAGTTTAGTCAGTGGCTTAGTTATATCGGCAAAATTTGGTATAAATCGCCTATAATAACCTACAAGTCCTAAAAATGCTTTGATTCCTTTGACGTTTTTTGGTGCGGGAAAGCTTTGAACGGCGACGATCTTGTCTGGATTTGGTTTAATACCGTCTTGGCTTATGATGTGTCCCAAATAACCTACTTCTTTTCTCAGGAATTCACACTTATCGGGTTGTAGTTTGAGGTTGTATTGCTTTAATCTTTGCAATATGTTTCTAAGTTTGTATTCGTGTTGTTCTAATGACGAAGCGTGCACGATGATGTCGTCCAGATAAACCAAGCAATGGTCATCTGTGAGGCCTGTGAGCACGTTATCCATTACTCGCTGGAATGTGGCAGGCGCATTCTTGAGTCCGAAAGGCATTCGCAAATATTCAAAATGTCCTTCCTCGGTGGAGAATGCTGTTTTTTCGACATCCTTAGGGTGAACCTCGATTTGATGAAAACCACTAGCTAAATCTAGTGTTGAAAAGTATTTACTTATTCCTAATTTGTCGAGTATTTCGATAATATTAGGTATCGGATATTTATCCGCTTTTGTAACCTCATTGAGTTTACGATAATCGATAACCATACGCCACTTCAACTTACCGCTCGCGTCCGATTTTTTTGGAACGATCCAGATGGGTGAGTTGAATGGGCTATGGCTTGGTTGTATTATTTTTTGTCCAAGTAAGTTTTTTACTTGTTGTTTTACTTCTGATTTATGAATTTGCGGGTAGCGATAGCTTTTAGAGTATATAGGTGGTGAATCTCCGGTATTTATTCGGTGTTTCACAATATTTGAGAATGTGAAGGTATCGCCTTCTAAGTAAAATATCTCTTTGAAATCTTTACAGATTTTTATTATATTGCTTCGCTCCTCGCGATTCAAATGGTCAGTGCGTAATAAATTTGTTATTTGTTTTGTACGTAAATGAGATGAGTCATTTTCGAAGTGGTGAATTTGTATTTCACTTAAGTTGATACCTTGTGCTTCAATTTCTGGTATAGAAGTTTGAATTTCGTCACAATTTGGGTTTATGCACGAAATGTGACTAATATGATTATTTACAGAAATTATTGCACTAGGTATTAATATATTGTTAATTTTTATTGACTCGACCAGACAATCTCCATTTTTAATATTTTTTATTTTTAATGGGATTATTTGCTCGGTCCTTCCTAATATTGTTAGGGTATTATTTCCTATATTAATGGATTTATTAGAACTATCATTAGTTTGTACAGAATTATTTACACTTGGTGTGCAGAATTTTGTTGGTTTTTTGCACAAGTATTTTTTTTTACATTGACTGGTATTTTAAGTAATAAATCATGATGTTCCATATTTAATGTTAATGTAGCATTGAATCGTCGTAGAAGATCTATACCTATTATACCGTCAAAAGGTACTTTAAAATCCATAATGTAGAATTTGTGTTCGCAGTAGTTTGTAAATGGTAATAATACGAACTTACTTGCGTTGAAAATTTCGTCTCCTATTCCGGTGACTTTTACTGACTTTTACATATAGTGGCTCCTGTATCCACTAGAAATTTAAATGGTACGTCATTTATTTTATGCGTAATAATAATTAGTTGTTTATTACGAGATTGTTGATTTAAAGAATTATTTACAATTGAAGTTCGAGCAGGTTGGTGATAGAGTTGCTTATTTCGGAAACCGACTGCTCGATGATCTCGGTCTCCGTGCTTTCGTTTAAATTATGTATAGGGTTGTTGTTTTGATTTCCCCTATTTGACGGTTGCGAGTTTTGTTTTTTTCTACAAAACTCTATCGTATGACCTTTGATTTTACAAAAGTTGCAAAATTTAGAATTATAATTGTTATTAGGATTTTCGCTTTTAAGCGGTTTTTCGTAATGTTTAAAATTATTTTTATTTGTATCGCTTTGTTCGCTATTTGTTGACCTCGAGGTTGACGGGACGTTTTTATAATTGTGCGATTTATAATGATTGATCGCTCGTTCCTCCTCAAGGCAATATTTTATAGCTTCGTTTGTGTTAGCTGGGTTGCGTGCTCTTACCTTTTCGTAAAATGCATAATCTAACCCTACTACTAAGTTATTAAGTACAAGTATATTAAATACAAGAGATCGCGTATTTGACCGATATTATAGAACGATCTATTAAGCGATCCTACCGACTGCGCCAGTTGTTACGAGCGTGAACCAAAGATAGAGTTTAAAAAAAATTACTTTATTAAAAATACATAAGACAAGTACTACTGACTACTGCTAAGAGACAACTGATGACCTAATGTTTGTGACGACAAAACATGGTGCGCAAACAACATCAGATTTTAATAGGTTATTTAGATTAATTGTTAATGGCGACCAAAAACACAAAGTTGATTGCTCATAAGAATAATGGTAAAAGTTTTAGTGACAGCGATAAGGATGTTCATTAATATGTTATGTTGTCAGAAATAAACAATGAATGGAAAAATACTGTGGGAAGTTAATGTTAGGTAAATGCTATGTGCAGGTGTATAACACCGGCTGCTATATTGAGTCTTATATGTGATACAAAGTTTTTAAGGTTACTGGCGGTGCCTTTCACTATTGGGGCAAAGTCCATCAGCAAGGTCACATTCTTGTTGATACGCAACCACTCGTTGTCGTACCGGTCCTTGAGAAGGCTTCTTGCTTGCAAATATGAATCTCCACACATAGGCAGGCCGTCCACTAAAGAGAGGACGCTCGGCTCGTGCGTGGTTTTTCACCAGACTTGCCTAACCTAACCGATTTCGATTCATAATCCAAATAAAACCAACACAAGTATTATTTTAAATTTTTAATCATCTACAATCATTGTGCGTCATAATTTGTTGCTAATTAAAAAGAAAATAAATAAGTTCCCTTGTAAAAAAACAGTACAAAACACAAAAGCATTGATTTTGGCCGAGCATCAAATAATGAAATATTGACAAATTAAAGTTTACAAGTAGTAATAACAATCTATCCCATTTTATTTATTATAGATTCGCTGCAATAGCTCTCAATAGATCGACATGACTGACTGTATTCAGGATTATTTCGTAATATGTTGTTAATGTTATTCAATTTGTAATTTCCTTTTCTCATCCGTTTTTTAGGTTCTGGTTCACCGTTTTTTTATTTTTTTTATTTCAATTAAGTTCACTTTGTTTCCTTTATTAATTCTGATAGCAAACGATAAAATCCGACATGTCTTTGAGAAAAAAATTAATTTATGTGGTGGAAGGTCGATTTCGCATCCAGTTATTTGTGGTATAGTCCAAGATCCCAGTCACCCCAGACTTACGTGAGTTTAGGAAAGATGAACTTTTTAGGATCGGTAGTATAACATAATTAGAAAGGAATGGATACTCGCTAAGCTGAAAGCGGGGCCGTTTTACAGGTAGCAGGTATCAAAGGTTAAAAAAATCATGCTAACTTACGTCAAACTAAAGGCTGGTTTTTACATATGTCATATATGATATTGTTATAAACAAACATATACAGTTGCCAGACACTTCCTGTGGGCCACAACTTTTAACAGACACTTTAAAAGTCGTAAAAAAATGTGGGAATGGACAACATTTCATTTTTTTAATCACCCATTTTTATTACTTTAATTAAAAATATATTACACGTATTTGTATATTTTATTTTTGGTTGAGTTTTTATATTTTTAATTTAATTATGAATTTTTATAAATTCTGAGGACTTATAAACTAAAAACCTTAGCTAGGACTAAAATTAAGAAATATAAACTGTCACCCAAAGAAAGTGACAGATAGTGTCAGTCAAGCCACAGAGTATACGTTATAGAAATGCAAAGAGTATAATATACCGTGTTCCAAATAGGTGTTGCCGTAGCCGGAACTCAAATCGCCTACAACATTATTCATAATGTATATAATAATACTAGCTTTTGTCCACGGTTTCACTCGTAAATATATTTCCTGTGATAGCCCATTCGAAACTAGCAAAACTTCCAAAAAAATATTATATAAAAGAAGTATTTTTATAATTATATTTAAAGAATAATTATTAATTTAGCTTCAAATGGAATAAAAATGGTTAAAATTAATAGAAGGCAACACCTGAGTTCAATAACTAACAACTGCCAACAGACATTAGTATTTTTAAATTAGAGGGTTAGCACAGATTAGGGCACTTATTAATCCTTATTTTTCAATATTTCAGTATTTTTAAAATAACTCGAAAATTAAAGGATATAAAAAATAAAAAAAATGAAAAATAAGCTTTCTAGCATGTAATCTCCAAACGGTTTTCGAATTTTGGTACCTTACGAAAAATGAAATGTTGTCCATTGTGTTCTTGTAAGAATTTTATAATTTCGGGTTCCGTGTTATTAATGGGAATATATATGTCTTTTATGATTCTATTGTTTTTTGATTTATCCTCGACACGGTATTGTGTGCCTGGTGCACTTCTAATATGGAATTGTTTTAACTGTTTGTCGATCGCGTCGTCGCAAGATGGTATTTTTGTTTTATCACTTTGGTTGACTTGATCGCTAACTACATTTTCGGGGGTGATAGGCATGTCTAAGTGAGTTCTTATGTCTATGTCATACTTATCGTTATTTGGAGATAATGGGGTTAAAGTTGAGGTGCTCGGTTGAGTAATTTCGTGGGTGTTGATTTGTATGCGTAATAATGCATCGGTATTGGTGTTATAGATTTTTTTTATAGATTATTTTATAGTAATATTCCTCTAATCATAAGCGCCATCGTGTTAATTTTGAATTAGGGTCCTTAAGTGACATGAGCCAAGTGCGTGGTTTATGGTCTGTGTAGATAATTTTCCTTCCGTATAGATAAGGTCAGAAATATTTGACAGCCCATATTATGGCTAGAAGTTCTTTTTCTATGGTGGAATATCGGTTCTCAGTTTCGGATAATGTACGTGAGGCGTATGCCATGGGTCTATCCGTTCCTACTTTTCCTTGTGATAAAACGGCTCCTATTGATACGTCAGATGCGTCTGTTGTTAATATGAATGTTTCCTCGAAGTTCGGGTATTGTAATATGGGGTCATTTGATAATATTTGTTTACTTTTTTCGAATGAATCTATAAATTCTTTTGAATGGATTACTTTGGCATTTTTCTTTAAACATTTTGTAATTGGCTTGGTTAATTTTGCTAAGTCTGGGATAAACTTCCTATAATGGCCTAATAAACCAAGGAAAGATTTAATTTCTTTCTGTGTTTTTCGTATTGGGAATTTTTTTATTACCTGGACTTTCTCTTCGTTAGGTTGAACGCCTTTCTCTGAGAGTGTATGGCCTAGGTACTTAATTTCTTTCTTTAAAAATTCGGATTTATCCAGTTGTACTTTGAAATTGTGTTCGCGCAATCTTTCGAATACTTTATTTAATTTAACTAAGTGTTCTTGTAATGATGTGGAGTATATTAGTATGTCGTCTAAATAGACTAGACAGGTTTGTGGAATGAGGTCTTTTAAAATGTTAATCATAAGTCTTTGGGACGTGCTAGGTGCGTTTCGAAGTCCAAATGGCATTCGTAGAAACTCATAGTGCTTGTCTGTGCTGAAGGCTGTTTTCTCTGTCGTCTGGGTGCATTTCTACCTGGTATCCTGATGCTAAGTCGATACATGAAAAATACTGTGCTCTTCCTAATCTATCAAGTATATCGTTTATATTTGGAATGGAATACTTATCCTCGATGGTTCGATCGTTTAACTTTCTATAGTCGATCACCATTCGATATTTTATTTTACCTGACTTATCGGGTTTTTTGTTAACTAGGTGTACGGGGCTTGACCATGGGGATATACTTTCTCTAATTATGCCTCTATATAAAAGTTCGTTAACTTGATTTTGTAATTCTTGGTTTTGAATTGGTGCTCTTCGGTAATTCTTTGTGTAGACTGGCGTGGAATCGGTTAATCGTAGTTTGTGTTTTATACTATGTGTGAAGCTAAGGGGTAGTTTTTCTGAATAGAAAATGTCTCGATACCTACAGCAAAGTTTTTGTATCTCTCTTTGTTCCTCAGGGTTAAGGTGATCGATGTTTACGCGTTTCAAGCTGTTTTTTAATTCGTTATCTACGTTGATGTAATTCGTAGAGTAATTTATGTCGCTATCGTTTATGTTCCGATTAATGGTAATGTTATGAAACTTAATGGGTATGACCTTGTTAGATATTATTAGTTGATTTTTGTTAAGGTCAATGTTACATTTATAGGTTTCTAGAATGTCGTTACCTATTAGTCCTTTATATCGTGAATCAAAGTTAAATATTAAGAATTTATGCTTATTGTTAGAATCGAATAATTCGGGTAATGGGATGTTTGCTATCTTATTGTGAGTGGAATTTCCATGTGCTGTTTTTATGTTGAAAGGTTCTGTGATGATGTCGTTTACATAGTTGGTATTCTTTAATATATCTGGGGTTATTAGTGGCTCCTGTGTCTATGAGAAACTTACCTTGAAATTCGGTTATATATAAGTAAGGTAACTTATCTATGATATAGTGGAAGTTAACTATGTGGGGTTGTATTGTTGCTCGATTTCGATAAAATTTTCACTATTAGTGAATTCGTCATGAAAATCGGTTTGTTGGTTTTCGTTTTCGATATTCTCGTGTATTTCAGCGTCCTGTTCTACCTCGGATGCTTCTATCTGATAAATTGGTTTAGATTGAGTGAAATAATCCTTTTCATTTGTTATTTCCTTTTTTATGAACCTGGGATTCTTATTATGATCTGTTGTATTGTTTGATGAATTGTTAGAATATTTCCAATAAGGGTTATAATTGGATCGTTGTTGGTTATGGTTGGGGTTGAATTGATAGTTATTTTTGTTAGGGGGTAACATTTGTATTGGGGGTACGGTTTTGATGATATTGGGATTATTAAATGGGTTTCGCAATATAAATTGAGTTTCCTCTTGTCTCGCTGTTGCTATGGCAGCTTCTAGAGTAGCGGGTTGCGTTATTTTAACTAAAATACCTATGTTATTGTCTAAATTGTGGATGAAAGTTTCGATCGCCATTACTTGGTAATATCGGCTGTAAATAATATAATAAAATTTAAATATAAATAATATTGAATTGACTTCAATAATGCTCTCGCGCTTTCTCGCACAGCGGAAGTTTTAACGAGCCTGGGAGGATGTTTGGCCCGTCAGATTTGTCGGGCTCATTGGAAAATATTTTAAAATATTATAATTAATAATATAATATAAAATTCAGCCTTCCTAAAATGACGTAAGTTCCCACATTTTTTTACCACTTTTAAAGTGTCTGTTAATAGTTGTGGCCCACAAGAAGTGTCTGGCAACTGTATATTATGTTTGTTTATAACAATATCATATATGACATATTATGTAAAAACCAGCCTTCCTACTTTGACGTAAGTTAGCATGATTTTTTTCTACCTTTGATATCTGCTACCTGTAAAACGGCCCCGCTTTCAGCTTAGCGAGTATCCATTCCTTTCTTAGTTTATGTTATACTACCGATCCCAAAAATTTCATCTTTCCTAAAATCACGTAAGACTGGGGTCGCTGGGATCTCACTCTAGTAGTATTTCCAAAAACAGCTCTATCTAGAAGGTTGAAATTTGTGTGTGCAGTACAGAGGAAATAACAGCAACACGATTCCATTTATCTTGGAAAAATCAAGGGCATGAATAGATACATGTGATACATGATTGCCGATCAATAGCAGGCATTTATTACTAATAGTGGGCTTAGCTGGGATTGTAAGTGTTCCAAAAACAACGAAAATGCTGCTTCTTGCATCTAGCCGCTAGCATTTAAAGTACCGGCAGATCAAATAGAACCGTCACGTATCATATGGTCTTGATATCGCTTCAACGGAAATATTAAAAATGATGGCATGTGTCCTCCTTGAGCATTAGTGGCAACAGCAACAGTTGCTAATCTTTCACGTACCACACCCACCTGTTTAATTCCTCTCTGAGCTACTATTTTGTTGGGCCTTTGAACTGTCGTCACCCCTGTCTCGTCCATATTTCATATTCTTTATTGCCCTTTGATGTGGTCAATCGAAGTAAACCTTAGATCACTGTATTATATAGTTAATATAGTCCTGTAAAACGTGTTCTTCGTCGGCAGTAAAGACACGGTTGACGCAACGGTAGCCAACTTTTGCATCAGTATTTCCTGCTTTAAGTTTTTGTACTAATCTGTATAATGTGAACGGTGCTAATTTCACGGCTTGAAAATCCATTTTTCATCCAAAAAGCACCACTAAAAATGTTTCATTCAATCCAATCCATTTGTAACAAAATCAGTTCACCCTTTTCAGCTTTTTCCTTATCATGTGCTTTTTCTTGTCGCGCTCTGTTTTTTTTTCAACATGTAGGTTGTATTCAGTATCTGATAAATTTCCTGTCTCATGACTAGATCATGTATTACCCTTGTCCTTCTTAATGCAAAATAGAGATAGGTTTTGCCTGTCGATAACTTCACAAAACATCAGCATGGACTTTGTATAGCTTGTAGACGTAATTTTTTGACGAAAACGTTGGTTCTAAATAAAGTTTCGAAGAGTTTTGGCGTGCATAATGGGATGGCATTTTAGGCAGTGAATCAAAGAATAGTTTCAAACTTGTAGTGCGTTCTAGATTTGACGCACGTCTGCTGGTCCTATGGTTAGGATGACTCTATACTTCGATTTTATACAAACTTCACTTGCATGTTTCTTTCATACGACGGCCCTATTTTGGTTTGTTTTGAATTACTTTGCCAGACTCTGGTAAACCCCAAATATGGTTTCCCTTCCATTCTTAGTTTTTTTATTTACTATGCGCTTCCATTGATCGGGCTCTGCAATTCTCTATCTTTCTATGCCTTTTAATGTCACACCACTCTTAGCAGCGGCTATGTTCTTAGGTACTTTAAGCTCTAAGTAGTTCATAAAAACTTGTTTATCATTCACCAAATGATCAGAACATCCAGAGTCTATGCACCACACTAAACAGTTCTCATTTGATATATTTCCACAATTGTTCGATTATTTTGACACAGAAATGCTGTTTCTCCTCTTGAATTATGTCCTGTTGACGCATAATATGCTTGTTGTCCTCTTCCTCTGGCTTTATTTATTCCCTGCACAAAACCTCTCCCTCGACTTTGATTCATTCCTTGTCCAAGACTCCTGCTGTTGCCTCCTCTTTGACCATGATAATTTTCGTACATATTTATTGTTACTATAGTTTGTGTGTCTCTCTCTCATATGACACTGGAACTTCTTGTGACCTGGTTTGCCACACACAAAACAAGAAAAGGCACTGGCACTCTGCATATTTCCAAAATTATTATTTGATTTTTTCTTTATTTTTTCTTCTTCACCCAATAATCTATTTTTCACAAAATCTAACTTCAAATTTTCCATTGTTTCTAATGCAGTGATAATGCCCTCATATGACTGCGGCATAGATAATAGCAAATAGTTAACCTTTTCTTCCTCACTCAAATTAGTATCGGCTTCCTTCAGCTCTGTAAATTTTCTTCCATTTTTGTGATATGGTTAATCAATGAATTATTATCTGCATATTTCATTTCCGATAAATTTCTCCGTAAAAATAATTTTGATCTTATTCCTTTCTTTCTAAAGTTTTCCTCCAAATTATGAAACATATAAAATGCAGTTTCCTTTTTCAGATATTCAATATGGCTGTCCGTCACGCCGGCTATGATTATGGCCTGCGCCTTCGCCTCTTTTTCCGAGTTAGCTTGACTATAATTTTCCATCCTCGATTGCCGTTGAAACTCCATTCTCTTTCAATATGCTTTTTATTCTGAATGACCACGTACTAAAATTCGTACCGGCAAATTGCAGAATTGGAAATCTTTCTCGAAAATTCGCCATTTTATATATCACCAAATATCAATGAATTCATGTAACCAGTGAAACCACGCTCTGCTACCACTGTTGTTTATATTTTGCAGGATGGTGGACAGCTTCATATAATTATACAACTCTGATTTTGATTAATAAACTTTTATTTAAACACATTCTGGATTTTCTATGAACAGACAACCATTTTGTTCCTATATCAATCTAACCATAAACAATATTAGGGATGGGCAATTGCTATTCAACGGCTGTCTCACACTCTTTAATTTGGTTAAAGATTTTTACCTGAAGTATTAAACATTATAACATTAATTATTTCCAACGTCCCGTCGTCATAGCGTGATGGTATATAAATTAGTATTATATAGGATTATAGGTAAGTAACTAATCGTCATCAGTATTGAGACATTGTCCACATATAATATATATCTGTGCACCCCGTGAAGAATAAAAATAATATATAAATATTCCTATCAAAAAAGAAAAAGGATAGGAGACTCCATGACATCTATGTTCCAGCGAGTTAACTTTCTAGCTCAGAATTAATCCAAAAAAATATATTTATTTAATTGAAATTATTACATGGTATGATTACATAGAGGTCTACATCTAACCTACATCTAGTGTTAATTAACGTTGCCGGTCATTTGAGTTCTCCTTATATTGGGAGGCTGCGTCCGGCTCCTGGTGATAAGCTGGTCGTAATGTCCTGCTTGGTGTCCTGCCCTTTGTTGATAGGAATTCGTTAATGTGTTGGACATCCGCGGTCGCGTCCTGCTGCTGGATAAGGGCGATAAGAGGGTTAGGAATGCAGTCTTGGGAATGTGGTTTAATAGTTTAACTCTTCTTCCCCGGAACTGGAAATATTCCTTCGGATCGAGGTGATATTGAAGATGTGGATGCAGGTGCTTTTTCCAGTGTGGTCATCTCAATATTGACCATAGGGACTGCTTCTGGTTGCTCTTGACTTTCGTTATCCTTTCTACGACGACACTTTAGCCATGTGATTATACTTAGTATGGTTATGCTTATAAGTATAATTAGTATAATGTTAGATGATATTATAAGATTCGGACTCTCTCTTATTTCTTGGAGGTCTCGTAGGTGTTGTATTTGCTGATGCATATGGTTGCTGTCGTTATTTATATATATTGGTTTCAGGTTTTCCATTTTAGGAATTTTAAATTCAGGTATTCTTAAGATTTCATCGGAGCTTTCCGTGGATTCCATAATATGTTCTCTAAACTTGATTTTGCATCCTTTGTTTCTTACAAGAACTGAGCCCTTAACTGAAGTCTGCTTCGTACCATCCTTGCATTCCACCTCTATGTTTTCTATAGTTGGCGAATAAATGAGGTATAAATTGTTGCTTATTTCTGTCCAGTGGTTAGTGGGACAGTTTACAATTGTCAAATTGCAGGATTGTTCTTCGAGCTTTAATATGTTTTCTTCGCATGTAGATAATGTTGTAAATTGTTTTGCGCATATATATTCTTCGGCCTTGATACAGTTGACTGCCTCGTATATGTTATCGCATCGCAATAACTGTCTATGTTGGGATATAGGGAAAGTACATAAGGAGTTTTCATAAGGTTGTACAATAGGAGTTAAGTCTAAGTACTCATAAGTATTTTCCTCTACCAATGGTAATGATAAAATAAAATAATATTCCTTACCTAACCTATATAATTTTACCTCTAAAATATTAGCAAATTATTCGTTATTAATTGTCTCTTAGGGAAACTTAATAAATTAATTGTCTATAGTGAAACATGCCATGTTGGGCAAATGTAATTGCATTAGCCACTCTTTCTAATAGATTATATAGTGTTTCTACGTGATATACTAAGTGTGAGTAAAGGAAAAACGTGTCAATTTTACTCATCATGTTCACGATTAAGTTATATAATGCGTTTTGTCTTTGCGTTAAATTGGTTAATTGATTTTGGAAATCGTCTAAAATGTTAGAGGTTAAAGAGATTTGTTCTTTTATTACGTGACGGTTTCGTTAAATTTCTTTTGTTAAACGCTCTATATCTTCGTTATCTGCGTTTCCCGTGATTGATTTTATTATTGATCCTAGTCCATTAATAAGGCCTCTTTTAAAACGGTTATTTAGATTTATATGATCTAATATTTCATCGTTTTGCTTTAATATGTAAGATACGTGTTTGTGATGTGTAGATACTGTGTATCTATCCACTGTTTGTTCTGATATAGTTTTTAAATTATTTTTAGCTATTTATTGTTGTTCTATAACTTTTTTCATGTCTAATTTGTGTATAATATTCCATTTTCCGGATTTAACTTTGGCATTTCCTAGGTTGGTAATTGCGAAATGTTGATTGGGCTTTAGTTGGTCGAAGTCGACGGACGTGGTTGCGAATCCGACTCCGCATCTGAAATTTTTATTTCATTTACACGAGTCTTCATTTTCATGTTTCTCCTTTGATAGATAATCGTGTTGTGGGGGGATAATTCTAATACTTTGAACGGACCAATAAATTTATTTTTATTTTTTCCTCTTTCTGTGTTTTTAATATATATCATTTGCCCTATTTTTGGCAAGTGAATGGAACGTTTATTTTGTTGTTGTATTTTATCTTTTAGTTCGTTTATATGGTTCAAGATGCTTTTATAGAGTTTGGTCATCATTTCCTTATGTTTGCAAAGGTAATCGGAAACAATTACGCTTTGTGGTGGTTCGTATTCGAATGGGACCTTCGTTCCGAAATGTACTTCGAATGGGGTATACTTTGTTGTACTATGAATCGTGTTGTTGTATGCTAATACAGCTAAGGAAATTAAATCTTTAAGTATAGTTTCAGGGTTACATTCCGTTTGTACTGTTAGGATTTCAATTAAAGTGGAATGGAATCTTTCAATATCCGCTTTGGACGTACAGTGTTTGGGGGTAGTAATATGGCATTTGACCCTATATTGTTTAAATAATTCTTGTGTGGTGACGGAGGAAATTCCTTTTTCTCCGTCCGCAATAATTAAGTCTGGCGTGCCTAGTGTACTAAATAGGTCTATCAATACGCTACAAATGTCGATAGAGTTTACACTAGGTAATTCTTTACATAAAGCATATTTTGTAAACTTATCAATAACTGTTAAAAATTTAGAATTCTTGAAGAAGAATATATCAATCATCCACTCTTTCATAGGTGATGTAGGGGTCTCGGTTCTTTCTAACGGGGCTACTGTCGGGTGCCTATCGTATTTCGCACGATTGCATACCTCGCAGTTCTTAACATAGTTGTATACCATTTTCTTTAATTCTAACCAATAATATTTTCTTTTTATTTCTTGAATCATAATATTAGTACCCTTATGTCTATTATTGTCCATGTGTGTGTCGTGTATAATTTGCGTTTGTTCCTCGATAGAGGTTGGTTCCACTAATATTTTCTTATATCTAATTAATTTTAGAGTATTTTTATTTAGTTCCTTTCTATACACTTCCGAGATTTCCTGGTATAAATCCTCGTCTTGACATATGATTGCGTATTTGTTTTTGTCTAAATAAGAACGAACAAATTCTAAGAATTCTACCTTAATATCGGTACCGCTTAAATTAAGATAATGATCATTATTTTTTTTACTATGCGAATACTCTATATCTAACTTAATAAAAATTCTATTCATTCTCGGACTGGGGTGCTCATTTTTCGTAGGGATTCCCGATTCGTTATCATCCGCATTGCTGTGTATCGTTTCGCAGTCGGAATCACTTCCTGTTTGTGCTATCTCGCTCTCTGTTAAATGCAGTTCGATACGTGATAGCGCGTCGGCTACAAAATTGGTACATCCCTTTGTATGCTTAATGTCAAAATCGTATTCCATCAGTTTTAATCGCCATCTAGTTAATTTGGCGTTAGGTTCCTTTAGTTTGCATAACCACGTTAGGGGTTGGTGGTCAGTTTCTATGGTAAACCTGCGGCCGTATATGTATGGCCTGAACTGTTGTAATGCCCATATTATGGCTAACAATTCTTTTTCAGTTGTGTTATATTTTTGTTCCGTATCCGATAAAGTTCGTGATACATACGCGATAGGGTGGTCGTCTTGGCCAATTACCGCTCCCATAGCTTTATCGCTAGCGTCAGTGGTGACTATAAATAATTTATTGAAATCGGGAATCTTAATACTGGGGCGTTCATCAATAGTTCTTTACATTTACTGAACGACTCTATAAATTGTGGTGTATAAACATACACCATATATAGTTGCATTTTTTTTGTGCAATCAGTGAGAGGTCGCGTTATTTTGCTTAGGTCTTTAATAAATTTGCGATAATATCCTACCATCCCTAGGAATGATTTAATCCCTTTAACGGTTTTGGGGATTGAAAATTCATTTATAGCTTTTATATTTTTTGGGTTTGGCTTAAGGCCATCTTTATTTAATATATGTCATAAAAACTCTACTTCCGTCTTGAAAAATTCGCATTTACTAAATGAAACTTTTAAGTTTGACCTTTTTAATAATTCTAATATAGTTTGTATGTTAGCTAAATGTTCGTCTCTTGTTTTTGAATAAATTATTATATCGTCAAGGTATACCAAACAAATTTTTCTTATCTGGTCCCGTAATATATTTGTCATTAACCTTTGAAAAGTACTCGGTGCATTTTTTAACCCAAATGGCATACGGACGAATTCGTAGTGGCCGTTAGGTGTGGTAAATGCGGTACACTCGATACTTCCGGGGTGCATTCTTATCTGATGGTACCCACTCGTCAAGTCTAAAGTTGTGAAATAATTACTGCCGTTTAATTGTGAGAAGATATCTTATTAGGCAATGGGAACTTATCACTTCTAGTCTGTTCGTTTAACTTACGATAGTCAATAACCATTCTATACTTTTGTATACCCTTTTTATCTAGTTTTTTTGGAACGACATGCACAGGGCTAAACCATGGCGAATCGCTATGCCTAATGATACCGTTATCTAGCATTTCTTTAACTTGGTTTTTTACCTCTTTCGCCTGTATCTGCGGTAGTCTGTAAGAACGTTGGTATATAGGCTCATTTTTTAATAACTTTATTTCGTGTGTTACGTTAGACGTGAAACTATTAGAAACGTCATTTTAAAAAATATCTTTATACTTATCTAAAATTTTATCTAAAGGCTTTTATATAATGGCTATCCGTATAATTTAAGTCGATTATTTTATGTGGAGTTTTCAATTTATTTTCATGGACGGTTATCTCTGCTTTCATTGTTTTAAGCAAATCCATCCCTATAAGAACATCATACTTGTTACTAAAGTCAAATGGAAAGACATAGTTCCCTCGTTAGGGCCAAATATTTTTTGCCAAAACGGCGTTTTGCCTAGACCTACATGGGTAGTCGTTTGATGGGCAGTCCTAACGGTAAATGTCTCGGGTATATATTCATTATCATAAAATAATCTATTATAAATTTTCCGAGTCATGAACGATCTTCCCGATCCTGTGTCGATTAAATTTTTTATACCTAGCTCTATTATATATGGAAGGTCGGAAAACGAGATATTATTTATTTGAATTATGTTATTTGATTCTGTATACTGCGCTCTTGAAAATTTTCATTTTCCACGACATTTTCTTGGTTGAATAATTCCTCTGCGACGTAACCTCTGCCTAAGTCCACAGGACCGCGGGCTGCATTGTTCACGTTATTATTTGCTGTACGCATTGATACATCGCGATTGTTTTGGAAGTTACGCGCATTATTGTGTTGATTATGATTATTATGTTGCCATTGACGATGCATTAATGATTGCGGACGCGGCGGGTATGTGTGACGTTGATTTTGATTATGGCCGCCTGGTCGGTGCGCCTGTACTGGGTAGTGGCGTTGTAGGTAAAAATCTCGGTTATTATTGTGCGGTATGTTAGTTTGATTATATGTTTTATTTTGATTCACGACTGGTTTGTTATTTGTTTTTCTGTCCAATAGCATGTTATGTGCACGTAATTGTTGTATATGATTACATAATGCTACATAGTCAAAATTTATGCACTGAGTTTGCAAATGAAATGGTAGTTGTCGAAGTAGCGCGGTTTTTGCGTCTTGTTTATAAATATTAATGATAGCTCGGGCATGGTCTGGATTATATTGATTTATCAACATAGATTCCATTGCAAATAATTTTTTATCTAATTTTAAAATCATGTCGTTGTAACTACCACCGTTCAAGTTCATGTTTAATAATTCGTGTTTATAGAGATCGATAGTTTTTCCTTCACCACATCGGCTAATTAATTGTTCTTTAATAGTATCTCAATTGTATGAATGTTCCACCATACAAATTACATCTGCGGCTTTATCTCTTAACCTAGATAACACCTGCTCTATTATGCGTGGATTATCTCCATGTGTTATAATAAATTGTTTGGCAGCGTTTAAAAACGGATATAAGCGGTCTGAGTCGCCATTGTACATGGGGATAACGTGCAGACTCTGTCCGATATCGACGTAGATGTTTTCTACTTGTTGTGCCATTATTTAGACAAATATAAATTAACAAATTGGTCAATAAATTCTAAGTAAAATTACTGTATGAGTACTTCCTGACTATTTGGATATAGTAGGATAGGGGATGTCTCGTTTAGCAGGGAAACATAGACAGAAAAATAGCAAACACTTACAATACGAGAGTTGCAGCTTGGAGGTTCATCTGGCTTGAGTTTGTTAACAATGTGGTTCTTGAGGATGTCACCTTTGATCTTGATAGACCGATGAAAAACTTCAGCGATGCCGAGTCCTTTAACGACGTGTTTTTCATGATGACGCCCCACGTTGGGCGCCAGTTAACTTTCTAGCTCAGAATTAATCCAAAATATATTTATTTAAAAAAATATTTAATTGAAATTATTACATGGTATGATTGCATAGAGGTCTACATCTAACCTACATCTAGTGTTAATTGACGTTGCCGGTCATTTGAGTTCTCCTTATATTGGGAGGCTGCGTCCGGCTCCTGGTAATAAGGTGGATAAGCTAGTCGTAATGTCCAGCTTGGTGTCCTGCCCTTTGTTGATAGGAATTCGTTAATGTGTTGGACATCCGCGGTCGCGTCCTGCTGCTGGATAAGGGCGATAAGAGGGTTAGGAATGCAGTCTTGGGAATGTGGTTTAATAGTTTAACTAGCGCGAGACCACGGAGCGCGCCGATGGCTTGAGGACACTCGCGGTTGATCGCAAATCGCAAGCCGCGTAATATTAGCGGGGGGTGTGAGCGGGTTCCGGGGAGCGGCAGCGCCGATTTGAGATTAATTGTTTATCGCTGCTTCACCTTAATTATATGAAGCATACAAACAAACGAAAAGACCCGAACTCTGCCGATTGTTACGTGAGGAAAATACGAAGTTAGCCTCAGTGGTCACGTGATCTTGCAATACGGACGCGCCGTTAGCCCCCCTTCCCGCTTCCTCTTTCTTCACCTCTAGCACCCTTCTAGTGAAGCAAAGACTAAAACTGCCTCACCTCGTACCGGGACGCGCGCCCGCTGCATATTCGAGCTCATGCGTGTACATTGCCGTACATTCCGTGGTACATATGAATGTGCAATGAATTGCGTAGTTTAAAGAAAGCAATATAGAGTAAATAAAATAAATATTTTTGAATTTGTATTACAATTTATTATGTCGTAAGCTGATTTGCTGAGTGCTGACCAAGAAGAAAATTATTAGCATTTTTAACTACCTATGTACTTTAGTGAGTGAGGCTGAGCCTCACTTGCTTCACCAGCAAAGCCGCCACTGATCTAATGAATTCATTGATTATTCCAATAGTTTTGTTGATCACTGTGACTCTGTATTGTACACTTCCCTTTGAAGAAAATACATTTCTCTTTCATTTTCCTTTGGGTAACAGGTGTGTAGAGCGTGAAATGTCTTGAAAAAGATGTCAAAGGCTGTTAAAGAAGTGCCCAGGTTGTAAGTTGTGTCGTTTATTATTATATAACACTCCGAAACATTGTCTTCGTTGGAAGTGACGGCATATATCTGGCAACCTTCAGGCTAAGTTAAAAAAATGACTTTTTTGTTGTTGTACGCCACTTGGATGTCAGCAGCAGACTGAAAACAAATAAAACCGCGTAAACTCTAAAGGCGAGCAGTCTGCTTGTTTGTCGCTCTTTTTATCATTACATATTATAAAACAAAGTTTTCATAGGCCTCATATCGAACATTAAAATCGCAAACTAACGTCTAATTCTGATTATTTAATATGTTGTTAGGATCACTACCAGTAGCGTATATGCAAATTTGCAGCTTCGAAAGACCTGTGCTAACTTTGCAGCACTCGAAAAACAGCGAAATTTTCGCACTGTTTTTGGTATTCTCAATGTAAGTCCTAATCTATGCGTTTTTTCGTAAAATATTTTCTTTACGTTTTTAAAGTAGACTAAAATTGCTTGAATTAGAGACCAAAACCAGCTCTGTAGGTAAGATACTTACCGAGATACAGCTCTCCAAAAATTGATTTTTTTTTCCAAAAAAAGTAAATTTCAAGATTTGGTCAATTTTCGACCCCAATATCGGAGTCAATAATAATATAAAGGGTAAAATTATGGAAAAAGATGTTGTACCAAATGTAATTAGCTTTAATTTGAGCAAAAAACGACGTCTGTAGGCCATATAGTTTACCGACAAATCTTAAAAATTCAAAAATAGGAAACTGCATTTTTCGCAAATTTGCTCTGTTTAGTTCTTACAATGGCTTGCGAGTAGTTTGAAAGGAAAAATCATATACATTCACAACTAATATATATTCATACTATTAATGTTGTAAATATTTACAAAGCATATTTAAAAGGCATTACAAGGACATTATTTATTTTTGGCTAGAATTTTTCATTTTGGACGCTTCGAGGGTGGGTTATAAAAATTGTCTGATTCAGCCTGAAAAATCGGTACATCATTGTCGACGTCGTCTTCTCTTTCTTCGGCAATTTGAAGCTCGGTGACGTTATGGCAAGAGACACCGGAGCAAAATTTGCAGAGTGCCGAGCATTTGAGGCCTGCCTTTACGCAGGTACAGCCGCCTCCGCTACAACCTTTCTTGCAACCGCATGATAAAAATTTCAGAAGGGAGGGTGGCGCCACTTCGCTCGTCATTGTTGTTGGAATGAGCCCCTGTTCGGTCTTTTTCCATCCCCATTTAGTGGCATCTTTTTCTACCCCCAACCACTTTTGAACTTGATGGTACGTTCGGTAAGCGTGCAATGTTGCACCATCTTCTGTTGGAGGCAAACGAGCGAGGTCAACCTTAGCAACGGCGGCTGTTTTTACAAATTTTTTGTAGCGCAAGTTGTGGAGGGTATCTTGAGTGTAGTCTCCTCCATACAAAGCTACTAGGCACTTCATTCCGGCATCTGCAATGGCTTGGTAGTCTGAATTTGGTTGGAGGAACACTTCAGCTGTGGTGATGAGCTCGGCGTTTTTCTGGATTGCGCTCCACAGTTTGTTTTTCCCATGCCAGAAAAGAGCAGAGGTGGTGTCACACCCAGTGAAGGCGTGGAGAAACATCTCGAATCCTGGGGGGACTTCCAATTCTCCACGATTGAATGAGGTTGAGGAATATTTTAAGGGTCCAGAGCCACCATTGCCACTTTTCTGGAAATAAACATTATTCACAACCGATCCCAAACCATTGAGAAGGACAAGGAGGTCCACATCCTGTCCAATGATTAGCACTGATTGAAAAGAGGTGCTCTTGTCAAGTGCCACCTTGACGATGTCGCAGTCAGCATCCTCGACTGCCTGCTTTGTCTCAATCCCCTGGCTTTGGAAGGCGGAGCAAATCAGAGCAATCAGTCGTCGTTTGTTGCTGCCGTTAGCCAATAACTTCTCCTGGGCCATTTTTATTATGGTCGACTCTTCAAAGACGATTTCATCACACTGCAGAGATCCATAGCGCCTTAAGCGTTCGGCAGTTTTTGTGTTCTTCTCTGCCCCATCCTCAGGATATCCGTCAAAGACTACAGCAACGTTCCGTCCGAAATGATTGAAGGTGTAGCTGACATACCCTGTGACGATATCCTTCATGGATTCGTTACGATGCCATATCACCTTGTGCAGTAAGTAACCATCTACCACAACAAACGTCTTGGCTCCTACTAAGATGTTTTGAGGGAGAGGAGTGAAAGCTGAGTAGAACGTTGATTTCGTTCCCTTGCGCATACCCTCTTCTGTAAACAATGCCGTGGGTTATGGAGCCAACTCATACCTGAAATCTTCCTTTAACTCTTTGTCCGACTGCTTGATGATACACAAACGCTGGAATATTGCCAGTGGCTCTATATCCACACGTTTGTTTCTTACTTTGATGGAAGTGGTCATTGAAGCCAAAGTTTGCACTTTATCTTTTCGTTTTAAAGTAACCTTTCCAAATGAGTTGCCCGTGATTTGTTTGACACCTTCTATTCCCATTTCTCTAGCCATGTGGCAAATAATCTCAGGGGCCCCAACGATGCCACTGCTGATGGATAGCAGTTTGTTTGTCAGAGGAAATGGAGGGTGAATATCAAAGTAGTGCTTCAGTTTATCCACATCACTATTGTCTCTTTCAATATGTGCTGCCCTCATATCAACATGCTGCTCACTCGTGGTACATTAAATGTCCCAAAACTTCTCTAGGCTCTCGCAAATATTGAGCATGAACACCATGCATACAGAATTTTTTTTCCGACGTCGCGAAAAGTAGAACTGTTTGGTGGTTGCGGCCACGGCCAATCTCAGAAAACGTTATCTTGTCGCCAAAGCGTTTCTCAAGGTGACTTTTGATGGTTCTGACGTCAGGCTTGAAATCGCCTTTGATGCGGTCCATGAGTTCCGTTAACGAGAACTGACATTCCTCCCTATTTTCGGTTAGGAAAGAATATATACGTGATGTTCTTTGGCTCAAAAAGCCCTCTTTTGAGTCCAGTAGTCGGTTTAGATGTGTACAGTTTCATGCGGCATTGATGGTGATACCTAGCATCAGCTGCAACTAGGTCATTTACAGAAGCAAGACGATGTATAATTTGTTGGGCCCATTCATCCCCTCGACGTCCAGCTGCTTCAAGCAAGGTCTCCCTCACATCCAGATTTTCAACTACGTGGACAACATTCCGTCGAGACAAAGGCAGTTTTTTTGGAGCTTGAAAAATTCCTCAGTTATTTCGTCCCCACAGAGAAAACAAATTTTTTGCAGGTTACATTGTCCTGAAGAAGCTCTTGATCCTCTGGATGTCGATGGTGAAGGATATTCATCATTACCTCGGCGAAACGACGCGACAACATTACTTTCAACCGTGTATCTTTTTCTGCATGCGTGGTGAACACTGACTTCATCCAACCCCTCTAGAAATCGTTTATTCTGCAGTAGGCCACGTTTCTCACTCACTCGAATGAAAGAAAGAATTCCGAGTTTTTTCACAACTACAACTTTATCTTCCTCGAGTGTGTTGCAACAAATAAAACAACATTCCGGCGGAGCCGACATTGTTTCGTTCGCGCACAAATCTGAAACAAAATTAAATGAAATGAGAACAGACGAGTAAGAGTTACATGGTTGAAAAAGAGCTGAGAAGCACTTTGTTGACCTTGTAGGTGACTTTAGAGCATTGCAACTGATGCAAGCCGTATTGCACTTTATTGCGTGGTTTTCACAAGGTTCGCTATTGGTTTTAGTAATTTTGCGGTGTGAGTTTTTGACACTACACTGGTACTGAAAAATATAGGTTAGGACAGGTTTTTTGTTTACTAAACAATGTTTACTTGGCTGAAGTAATGCCATTATAAGTTTAATTTTAGAAGATAGTTTGTATAAAATAGTTCGAGTTTAAAATGAGTGTATGCGCCAAGAAAATCTTACTATTTCACTTTTTTGGAAAAAGAAAATTTTTTGGAGTGCTGTATCTCAGTAAGTATTAAACGTACAGAGCTGGTTCTGGTCTCAAATCGTATCAATTTTAGTCTACATTAAAAACGTAAAAAAAAATTTTTATAAAAACGTGTGGCGACATTGTACGGTGACACGAAACATTAAGAAGGTAATGTCAAGAGACGTCAGACAGAGACATGTACGATAGAGACGTGTTATTTTAATTTAGTTAAACACGATGTTTAATATTATGTTTATTGAAATACACCAAGTGAATGTACGTGTGGTTTAATTGTTATAATATATAGGCGTAACATACGCCTATATAAATGGTGACCCCGAACGAAAAGTCTGCTCATAAAATTCTACCAAGGTTTTACAGATTGTAACAGCCACGTTTTCATCAGACTTATACATAATGTCCTACCAGCGTGAGTCCATACAGTTCTTTATGAGGCTACAGTATCGCTTACTTCAAAAAACTACTACATTACTTTCCTAAGAATAGAAAAACTGTTCAACCCTGCTACTACGCTTACGGTCTGGGAGACCCCGGCTGCAACTTCGCCGCGCGCTGTCTCTAATGCTGTTAAGGGGATATTTAGAAGATATAAGGTAGATATTTCAAATTTTTTTCATTATTTCTAATATTAGTTTAGTAGTTAATATTTTTAAATTAGATTTTTTATTTTTTTTTTATATGTACAATTTAATGTCTAATTTTTGTAAATATTATTACTCATTTCTTTTGTGTCGTGTCGCTTTACAACTGCGCCACGTTTGACCACAAATTTTAATTATAATTAATTACTTTATTTCAAACACGCTCATTCACTTAATACCATACGTACTGCTTACTCTTTAGCATGGCAAACGCAGACGAGCGCCTTAAATTACTTGAAGACCAAAACTTGAGTTTACAACAACAACTTCAACAACTACTGTCTAATACCGTGCCACTTTTGGAACAAAATGCCATCCTACAGCGACAACTCGATCAGCTATCGAATTCTACAGCTCCCTTAGAAGAGCAAAATAGTAAGCTTCAACAACAGTTGCAACAAGTTTCGTCTAATGAAGCTGTAGTCTCTAAACTTTCTGCAAAATTGCCTCCATTCTGGTTCGACCGACCAACAACTTGGTTCGCTCAAGTGGAAACACAATTTCTGTTCCGGCGGTCTGCTCTGCAGCAGTAGAGAGCGCGAGACCCAGGGAACTGACTATCAAGGTAGGGTAGGTAGGTAGACTGGGAAACTGGGAGACTATTGAAACTGCACGATGTAACTTCAATCTAGCCCGGGCGGCCACTGGACGGCTGAGCTCTTCTTGGTTGCTGGGAGGTCCTCTTGTCGCGAGATCTTGACGCAGACTGACGATCGCTCCGTTTGCTCGCCATTATATAGCGGGCAGCGCACGGAACGTCGCCGCGACAACAAGAACCTCCCACGCGGTCAACGTCAACCAATCAGAGCACAGTTCGCTCAGTGAAACACAACGGGTATAGAATCGTTTATTATTATTTTAAACAAACATACATGAGTTTACCACCATTTCGGAAATTATATCTGTGGAGAAGAAATGGCAAGAAACTCCACAGATTTAAATACAAACAAGTCTTATAAATATTATATTAAATACAGGGTTATAAACACATAAGTCTCGTTGAGCTGTACACGATAATCCAAATATAAATAATGTAAACATACGTATGTAACATCATTAGGCTTTACATATTAATCCGAACATGAGTAATATATATGCATCAATCCTCGCCAAACTATATATTAAATCCGAACATGAGCAATATATATGCATCAATCCTCGCCAAACTATATTAATCCGAACATGAGTAATATATATGCATCAATCCTCGCCAAACTATATATTAAATCCGAACATGAGTAATATATATGCATCAATCATTACTATATCTCTTTGACGCTTTTACCCTTCTATTAGGTGAACCCGAGGTTGTAAGGCTCGGTTCGAGTGATCTCAAACTATTTCACGACGAAAGACTCACATCAACAAATATGAGTGTGTCCTCTAAACTCCGAATATGAGTTTGGGAGGTTCCCTTGTGGAACTCTCCTGCCAAGAGGACGTGGCTTCTATCAAACTCCGAATATGAGTTTGGCAAACTCCGATTATGAGTTTGACTGCTCCCTTTGCACCTACATGTCTCGAGGACATGATTTCCATCAAACTCCGAATATGAGTTTGGAGGTTCCCCATTTGGAACCCTCATGCCAAAGGTCATGGTCTTCTTCAAACTCCGAATATGAGTTTGGCAAACTCCGAATATGAGTTTGTAAAGCTCCTTCGGGCGGGGCGTTCCCGAAGGAGGCGAACAAGTCAAGTCAGTCGTTCCCTGGTGGAACCTTCACGCCACAAGGACATGGTAACCATCAAACTCCGATTATGAGTTTGGAGAGCTCCTCCGGGTGGTGCGTTCCCGAAGGAGGCGAACACGTCGATAGTCAAGTAGTCATAAGTTTATCCTTGGGAGTTGATCAGGCCCTCAAGAATAGTCAAGTAGTGTTAAATACTATTTCACATCAATATACATTATTTTAGGGACATAGTCCCTAACGATAGCATGGTCGAACGAACCCTTCGACCGCCTCGTGGTAAGCGAGGTAAGTTTACACATGTGTAATTCCGAATAATAACATTAGGTACAAATGGCAAGTTAGTTGCCGTTCCAATCTGTAAACAAGTTATACAGTACAATATTCCGAATCAATTTTCGTCTGAAGCTATACCTTTTCAGAGGAAATACGAATCTATGCCAGTCGCTGCAACAATCTCTCCGTCTTAGACAGACAACGGGTATTGGTCAGCGGATGCCTTTCGAGCCTACGGGTTGACATAGCTCGCGGTGCGAGCTTGCCTTGGGGGTCTACCCCCGCCCTCGCGCAACGCAGTGCACTCGCTCACTTAGGCCTATGTCTAAACTCTATATTGATAGTCTATGTTTCACTATTTTAAGCACTGGCACTATGAGACATTAATTCACTGATTCATTTTCGAATTCTATTTCACTTTCACGGTCACTGATCACTTCGTCGCGAACAATTTCGTTTAGCTGGAATAACGGTAAACGACACTAAATTTGATCACGTAGTGTCACAGTTGGACACTAGAGTGATTGCCGAAGTTGAGGACATAGTTACCAATCCTCCTTCCAAAAATAAATACGATTATCTCAAATCTGCATTAATTCATCGCTTCTCTTTTTCCGAGGAACAACGTGTCCGCCAGCTGTTGAACGATGAGGAACTCGGGGATAGGAAACCTTCCCAATTCCTCCGCCACTTGTTATCACTCGCAGGTACTACACTCCCAGTTGATTCCTTCATTTTACGTCAACTTTTCTTACGTCGTCTTCCGTCGCATCTGCAGGTTATCTTAGCAACACAAAAAGGTTCTCTTAATGATATTGCGGAACTTGCCGACAAAATTTTAGAAGTTTCACCTACCACTGCTGCACTTCCTCAACATTCAGCTGTCCATGCTGCGTCTACTTCGCATACTTCACTTGCTTCGGCCGATCCACTTGGACTTTGTGCCATGAAAAAACAGCTTGAAGAGTTGACTCGCATTGTAACATCTCTCACAAAATTTCAACATACTGGAAATGTGAGCCCAAGTTCAGCGAGGAACCGTTCCCAAAAACCTGTTTCAACTAATCGGTTGTGTTGGTACCATAACAAGTTCCAAGACCAAGCCACCAAATGTGTTAAACCTTGTTCTTTCTCGGAAAAACCTAAACAACGATCAGTAAAGGCGACAATTGACCGTTGTGTGACTGGCCGTCGCCTATTTATCACGGACCAAAGTAGTAAAATTCAATTTCTGGTTGATACCGGATCGGATGTCAGTTGTTTTCCACGCAAATTATTGTCAGGTAAATGTCAGCCAACCAATTTCGAACTCAATGCGGCTAATGATAGTACTATTAAGACTTACGGCAACCTTTCCCTTAACCTTAATTTTGGTCTAAGACGTGAGTTTACTTGGCAGTTTGTTGTTGCCGATGTGAGTTCAGCTATAATTGGCTCTGATTTTTTATCACACTACAACATTTTGCCAGATTGTCGTAACTAACGTTTAGTTGATGGTATAACTGGTATATATACACTTGCTTCCATAGCGTCCATCAAACACGTCAGTGTTAAGACGATTACGATGACTAATGATTCACCTTTTAGCAAATTGCTCAGTGAATTTCCAGACATCTCTCGTCCGCCTGGTTTATTCAGGGAAATTAAACACAATACCGTTCATCACATTTTGACTAATGATGGCCCCCCCATCTCTTGTAGACCCCGTCGTCTCGCGCCTCACAAACTTGCAATTGCAAAAAAAGAATTTGGGGACATGGTAAAATGCGGCACTGCAAGACCTTCAAAAAGCCCTTGGTCGTCACCTTTACACTTGGCTCCAAAAAGAGACAACACGTGGCGTCCTTGTGGTGATTATCGATTCCTAAATGCTCGAACGATCCCTGACCGCTACCCCGTGCGTCATATAGGGGACTTTAGTAGTCATTTAGCCACCTCAACCATTTTTAGCACTTTAGATTTAGTCAAAGCCTACCAACAGATTCCTATCAATAACGATGATATATGTAAAACGGCGATTATAACCCCTTTCGGGTTATATGAATTCCCTTATATGACGTTCGGATTAAGAAACGCGGGACAAACCTTTCAAAGGTTTATTGACGAAGTCGTTCAGGATTTAAACTTTTGCTACCCGTATGTCGACGACATTCTTATTTTTTCACGAAACTCCGAAGAACACCTGAGTCATCTTCGGATTATTTTCCAAAGGTTGGTGGACTATGGAGTCGTATTAAACATATCTAAATGCGTGCTTGGGGCTACAAAAGTTACCTTTTTAGGCCATCGAGTGTCTAAAGATGGTACTTGCCCTCCACCTGAACGAATATCGGCACTTCAGGAATTTCCTTTGCCCAAATCTGTCCAAGGTCTTCGTAGGTTTTTGGGCATGATAAATTACTACCGGAGATTTTTACCACGAGCAGCCGAAATGCAGGCTCCATTGATAAATATCTTAAGCGACACCAATCTAAAGGGCGCCAAGCCTGTTCCATGGACTCCAGAATTGGAAACCGCGTTCCATGCGTGTAAGAACAGCCTATCTTTGGTTACTAAACTGGCACATCCTGTTTTAGATGCCCCTTTAGGCCTATTTACGGACGCCTCAAGCACACATGTTGGAGCTTGCCTTCAACAACGTATTGGACACATTTGGCAACCTTTAGCATTTTTTAGCAAAAAATTGACTTCTAATCAATCTTCTTGGCCAGCATATTACAGGGAACTTTTGGCTGTCTATGAGGCAGTCCAACATTTTCGTTATATATTGGAAGTACAGCAGTGCACCATATATACGGATCATAAACCCCTACTTTATGCTTTTGTTCAACGTAGAGAAAAGTTACCACCAGCTCAATTAAATCAGCTATCTTTTATTTCCCAATTTACTACTGACATTCAGCATATCAAAGGTGTGGATAATCTCGTCGCCGATACAATGTCTCGTATCGAATCCATCTCGTTGGAAGACAATTTCATTGCTTTAGCTGAGTCACAGGATAATGATGAGGAGCTTCTTGGCATACTTAATAATAACACTTCGTCGTTGAAACTGGAAAAAGTGACTATTCCAGGCACTGCCGTCTCAATTTACTGTGACACCAGTACTGGAAAACCGCGTCCATTCTTGACTCCTCCTTTCAGACGAACTTACTTTGATAGAATTCATAACCTCAGCCACCCCGGAATTCGAAATTCATCTCGTCTCGTGTCGGACAGATTTGTGTGGCCTTCTATAAAACGAGATACCCGATCTTGGGCTCGCACTTGTCTTTTGTGCCAGCGCAATAAAGTCACAAGACATGTTACGTCTCCTGTAGGCACATTTAGTCCTCCATCCGGACGATTTCAACACATCCACGTGGATATTGTTGGCCCTTTGCCAGTTTGTGAAGGTTACCGTTATCTCCTTACAGCGGTTGATAGATTCACTCGTTGGCCTGAGGCCTGGCCCATGCAAGGCATCACTGCCCAAGAGACGGCTAGGGCTCTTATTAACGGATGGATCTCTCGCTTCGGCCTTCCAACACATATTACCACGGATCAAGGACGACAATTTGAATCGGACCTTTTCCGTCGCCTTATGTTTCAATTTGGTACTAAAAAGCTACGCACCACTAGCTACCACCCTTGCGCAAACGGTATGGTGGAGCGTTTTCATAGGCAATTGAAGGCGTCATTACGTTGTCACGGTGAATCGTGGATAGAAGCTTTACCTATAGTACTTTTAGGAATGCGAGCGGCGTTGAAAGAAGATCTCAAATCTTCTTCTGCCGAACTTGTGTACGGAGAATCACTTCGCCTTCCTGGAGAAATGGTTGTTTCTTCGTCCAATAATGACGTTCCTGTTTCTTCTATAGATTTTCTTACACAACTGAGAAAAAATATGGCAGATCTTAGACCTGTCCCTGTTTCTAGTCATAGTCAAACTAACATTTTTGTTTTTAAAGACATTTCAACGGCTTCACATGTTTTCTTGCGTGCTGATCACGTAAAACCTCCCCTAGAGTCACCTTACTCTGGACCTTACCCTGTGATTAGCCGTTCTGACAAAACACTGACACTTCTTATAAAGAACAAGGAAGTAGTCGTGAGTATAAACCGCGTGAAACCCGCTTACACAGCCACCCAGGCCGACTCTCCTATTCCTTTCAATACCTTCATTAAGCCACCATCATCAGTATCACCATCATCCGCATTACCATCATCCGCATTACCATCATCTATTTATACAACTCGTGCGGGACGCAAAGTAATATTAAAAATTCCGTTTAATCTGTAACCTTCCTCTCTTCGTGGGGGGGTGATGTGGCGACATTGTACGGTGACACGAAACATTAAGAAGGTAATGTCAAGAGACGTCAGACAGAGACATGTACGATAGAGACGTGTTATTTTAATTTAGTTAAACACGATGTTTAATATTATGTTTATTGAAATACACCAAGTGAATGTACGTGTGGTTTAATTGTTATAATATATAGGCGTAACATACGCCTATAAACGTATAGTTTATGACTTATATTAAGAATACTAAAAATAGTGCAAAAAAATCGCGGATTTTGAGTGCTGCAAGGTTAGCACAGGTCTTTCGAAGCTGCGAATTTGCGTAAACACTACTGGTAGTAGTCCTAACAACATATAAAAAAAAAACAGAATTAAACGTTAGTTTGCGATTTTAGCAATTTCTAGTGTAAGATATGACGGGCCTATCATACGGATTTCACCAATGGAAAAAGCTATAAACGAAGAAGGTATTTGTGTATAAAACATCACGCTACGTCTTTTGAGAGCAGCAGTAACCAATAGTGTGATAGTACATAGTAGTAATAACATTATCCACATTCACTCACTTTAACATATTGAAATATGCCATCCTTTGCCTCCAATCGGGATGGTCTCCACTGCCGTTTCTTTTTTGTACCACAGGTCTAACAGGGAAGAGTGTTACGAGAGCCCTAATTGTTTTTGCTGTTTTCCATCTGCAAATATAAAGCAAGTTCTTAGAAATTTAATATAATATCACCTAAAGCATTTTTCTTTAAACTTTGAAGTGGAAGTTCTATTTAATAAAACAAACACGTTGTTTATGGTGTATGGTTAGCATGCATTATTATTATTTAATTTCTTTTTTTTTTATATTTTTACATAGAATTAAAAAAAAATACAATATATAAAAATATAAATATTATGAGGTTAGGTCCATTTTTTGTACAGTACTGGAGATAGGTCGCTGATAATAAAACACCGTAATTTCTTCATAGCCATTTTATTTCTTTTTTTTTGTATATAATAAATAGTGTCAAAAAGAAATACAAGTAAATTAAAAAAAATAAATTCATATAAAAAGGAGGTCGGACTGTCGCCAACATAGCCTCACAATTCCATCCATCGGCTAAACGAGAGAGACTTGGTCTTCCGCTGGGTACCCTGGAACCCCCGACGGTTTCGGGAAGTTGTCCCGTGAAGATGAAAAAAAGTTACCCCCCGGAAGCGAGGCGAAAACCCAAGCTACCGGTGGTTAGCGCTGCAGAGAGATGAACCTCTTCAATAATATGTGCCGTGCTGAGCAGTACTGATTTCTGGATCTGGATTATTATTATTGTAATTACATGATGTAGAGCAGTCATTAATTGAAGCGAGTTCTTTGCTAGTAATTTTTTGGCAAATAAATGATGCAAGTATTGGGCATTCTCTATATAATTGTAGGTCACTGTCCGGGTATAAATTTTTAAAGTTTTCTTCTAGCTGTAAAACTACAGCGACGTTTTTTTTGCCATTCTCGTTTGAAAAAGAATCCACCATATATATGTATATGCATACCTGATATTATGTTCGCATTGTCGGCCAACACAATGTCTGATAATGGAGTCAGTTGTTCTCCTTCAAACCATTTGAAATGTAGTTTTCCCTTATCCGCAATGCAGCCAAATTGCGTGGGGTCCCCGTTGTTTGGATCTTTACTGGCATTCATCCACGTCGTCGCTATGTATTGACTTCTGAGTAATTGCTGGGTCAATTCTGAGTTTGATGGTGGTAAATTGCAACTATCATTCTTTGATAATCCAGCTACCTTTAGGGATCCTGTTTTATTTTGGTACGTCTCCGTAAAAATCGCTAACCTTGCAAGATTTACATCGCTGATTTTATTTTGTTTGTATACTTTGCATACAAACTCTTCCAGCGTTTTAAAAACCTCAGATTTTATCCGGGTGTTCGTCAGGATATTCAGCTTTCCTAAAGCATCTTGAATTTTTTTGTTCCTTATCAAAATTGTCAGTGGTCCTTTTTTCCCTTTCGGTAAAACGACGGGTTATAGTCGCACCCGGTGAAAGCGTGAAAACCCGGGAGAGCTCGTGATAAAGTTGCCCCTAATTCTTTATATAATTTAGAAACATCAACATGACGCCGATGATTTCCAACTCCTAGGTCCATCCAGACCTGATTCACTTCATGCATATTACCTAGAAGGATTACTAATATATCTGTATCTGAGCTTCTGATGATAACTTCTGCTGGCCCCGTTATTTTGCAGAGGTGATACACAATTTTTGTATCAGCTTCTTCATGTCCGGTGCACGAGAAAGTTTCAATTTCTTCTCTCTCAACGACGAGATTGCGAGCTATGTATTTATAACATCTGTAGCAAGTATGTAGATTATTTATTTAACCATAAAACCTACCTGCGTTGTCATCAACGACAACCATGTCCTTTTCACTTTTATTGGGTGTTTTGGAAATTGCTCCAACTTATATTAGTTTCCGCCTCATATTATAGTATCTGTTAAGAAGGATTCCGCGTCCAGCCGCAGAATCCCTGTTTTTTCCTTGGGTGCATCCTGCCCAAACCTCCTAAAATGTTTGAAAGTAATTTGAACACAGTAAAATAAATGAATACCATAAAATGCTAAATAATTTGCGTCTGGCTAGCGGGTATGGCTTTCAAAACTTGGACTGTGGACAATTTGTCATTCGCGGCCCCCTCAATATGCCAGCTTATTGATAGTCACTAGCCAGAAACACTGTATATGCTACGGAGTTGCTGCTATCTATATCTATATACTACTTAATGCTACAAACTTTAATTTACAATATTTTGGACTATTTTTTGTCAAGGGATTAATAACTTACTTCTACCATGACAATAATAATGTCTATCTCTACACACTTGTTATTACATACAATAAATACATACAATACTTGTTACTACATACAATAAATTTGTTTAATTACAACATTACAACAAGCTAATTAAATAGGTACCTACATTTAAAATAAAAGTCCATGATTTTTCTTTATAAGATAAATGAAAAATAAAATATTACAGTTGCACAAAACTCTCGAAAAATCATGGTTAGTCTAAAAAAAGTGAAACTAAGTAATTTTTTTTTCTTACATAAAATTATTTCCTGAAGTACTTAACTATCAGGTTTGACCAATGTTCAATCAAACTATTTTGAAAACTGAAAATAAAAAAAAATTATTCAATTGTAGTAAAAATATTTAGTACTTAATGACAGCAAATGCGAATTTGTTACTATTTTTTTGTTGTTATAGATAAAACAAATAGCAAACGCAGCTAAACATTTTGCTATACGTGGGCTGTTCCGGAAGTTGTTAGTAAAACCAAAAATAATAAGTATATGAGAATATTTTATTTGCAGTTTTTCAAAATACTTTCCTCCAGCCTCAATACATTTATTTATTCATTCGAGAAAACCAGCTTTCAAAACATTTAAAAAAAAGATCTTGCGGAAGGTCGAAAAACAATCGCCTAAATTCATCAACAGCCTCATCCGAAGTCTTAAATTTTCTTCCACGGAGCATTTTTTTAATGGTGGGAAACAAAAAAAAAATCACACGGGGCTAGATCTAGGCTGTAAGGTGGATGGGGTAGTAATTGGACGCCCGTAGTGGCTAAGAAATCCATCGTTCTAGCGGCCGTATGAGCAGGCGCGTTGTCTTGATGAAAAAGAATGCCCCGAGTTCCGCTCCTTGGGCGACTCTTATTCAACTTCTCGAAGGCTCGGGGCAAACACACTTCGCAATACCACTCACTGTTAACTGTTCTACAATCTTCTAATGGAATTATTGCTACTGGGCCACTACGACGAAAAAAAAACGGCAATGATTTTTTTATTTACACTCCGCCCGCAAACAACTTTTGTAGGCAACTCGTCTTCTTCAAACACCCATTGAGTGGATTGGTGTTTTGTAAGAGGATAGTAACTATAAATCCAAGATTCGTAGGAAGTTAGGATGTATGTGTAGAAGGATGAAATCGGACAAGTCATCAATATTCAATAAGTCAAAGCAGCTATTGAGGCACAAAATTGTTCAATAAAGCTGTCTAAGTTTTGTGAACAGGCAGCGGTTATGGATTTGAATTTAAATATTTTATCTAGGTATTGAGAGGCTAGCGTGCGGGTATCCTGGTATTTCTCTATGAGTAAATTCCAGATAATTTCATAGTTCGATGCCACTGGAAGTATTCCAGATGTAACCGATACAGCGGAGCCCGAGAGTTTAGATACGAGGTTTTTTGGGGGGGGAGGCGGGGAAATGCTCATGCACACACGACGAGGGAGACCTTAAGGGCTCCCTCGAGGGTAGTGTCGGACTCCTGTCCTGAGAAGGACAGTCCTACCGACTAAAACCCCGCCTCGGATGGATAGGTTGGTGTCGGGACCACTCAGCGCGACTGGGATACGCTTGCGCGGTCCGGTGTCGAGTCGTTAGTAGAGAGGAGAAGTATATTTTTGTGGGGGGTTGATTTAAAGTGGAGGGATGCACCAAGGTGCATGTTCGTGAATGTTGGTATGATGGGTTGGTTGTCGGGGAAGTTGGTTTCGTAAGTATGTGTGGGGGTTGGGGGTTTAATATGAATAAGATGAGAAAGAAGATTTAGTGCTGGTGGCTAGGCCGGAGTGCATAGATGGTGTGGTAGCGCCGCTCCGCTCAGAAGCTGTAGTCTCGCGCGTGCATACATATGTATTTATAGTTTAGTGGCGATGTGTGAGGATGTGTAAAGTGTAAGGTTTGGTTAGTTTGGTTAAGTGGGGACACTGTATTTTATATAATATATGGTTTAATTAACAAATTGTATTACTTATATAATATTTGATCTAAATAAATTTTGTTACTTATATAATATTATGAGATAAGTGTATAAACAAAACAAGTGTTTTTTTTTTTTTTTGCACTTTGATTAGTATCTATTTTCTATCTAGGATCTTCGTGCTTGAGAGTTCGTTTGCTTCTATTGTTGATGTTGTTGTGGAGGTTGTTGTTGATGACGATCTTCATTCCCGTAGAGGAACACCGGGTCCACGCCTTGGACCCCCGCGACGTCCTCGGGAGGAGGGATAAGGAAGGGTGGGCAGAATTTACGTCGGGTTTCAGTTTTGAAATAACAACATTGGGGGTAGTTATTCCTGTTTTTGTAATGTCCCCCATGGTAATTGAAATGTTTATTGCGGAAGTGGCGGCTGATCTCTTTGCCTGTATATGTTTTCCCGCAGAGGATACATTGAGTTAGTTTGCTGGTGTTCTTTTTGGTTGTTGGGTGTTTGGGTTGCGAGACTGAAGGTGTGGTTGTTGTAATGGCCTTAAAGTTAGTGAAATACTCCGCTGCGGTGGAAGTGCTGGGTGTTGAGGCTGTGGTGGTGTCGCAGTGGATGGTGTTGTTATTCTCGGCTGTTGAATTGTTCTTCGGTGGGGGGGCAATCGGTGTATTATTTGTGGTCTTGAGTTTGTTCATGGTTGTTTCAATGGCTGCGTTTTCTATCTTGAGGTGTTGCATGAGTATGTCGTTATTGTATTCTATATATATATATATATATAATATATACGAGGTATTGTATTCTCTCTCCGTCACTGAGAGATTGATTATCATGAATCATTTCTTTGAAATTCTGATAGAACAGTGGCCAGCGGGTAGGATCGCCATTAAAAGGTACTAGTTCTAGAACAGGAAGCTTATGTTTGAATTTAGAGATAGAAGTGGGTTCCGTCTTTACCGACTTACTTTTAATATCCACTTCAATCTGGCGAATATGACAATAAAGTTCGTCAAAGGCTTCTATTGGTCTAAAGTTGGGCACAAATTCTGGGTCTACTTTAAGGCTTTCCTCGTTGATCTCGTATACCACCTGTGTATATTCCTCCCTGATCTTGTCTAGGGTTTGGACTCGGGTCAAGAATATTTTCTTGCCATCCGCGGTGTTTATCGCTTTACGCGAGTCATACATGGCTTGCACGATGGAAAATAGGCTTTGCTTTTTTGCTTCTAGTAATTTTAAACTAGCCATCTTGTAACAATGTATGAGGTAGGTAGGTAATGTGACTTTAATTGAACCGGGGGTAGATAACCTATAATTTTGGCTATGTGTCCCTGAATTCGTATAATATGCGGTGTATTTAATGTGCGGTGTGTATGTAAGGGTGTAAATGGGGTTATCCAAGCGAGAAAGGACCAACACTATGGTGGGAAAAGGTTGTTTGGGAGCACTTACAGTTTCTCTTCTGCGGCGCTGGTGTTTTTATTTGTGCTTCTTCTCCACTATAGCGATTTTTGCGTGTGCGGCCTTCGATAGATCACTCGCGGGTTATGTGTATTCACTCGCGGCGAGAATTTGTAATGATTATTTGGCGGTTGCGGTAATTGCGTTATTAGTTTGCGAGTGGATGCACGGTGCAAGAGTGCCTGCACACGAGCGAAGTGCGGGGGAGCCACTTGACGGCTATAAAGAGCGGATCGCGGAGCGGGGGGGGGGTGAGGATTGAGGGACCATAGACAACCAGTGAATCTGTGATATATATTGTCTGTGAATGTGTCTATGAATGAATGAATGAATGTTTGCCAAACCAAATATAAATAAAAAAGAATTTATAGAGTGAAAAATTTGCAATATTGAATATTTTTCATTTTCAAACCATTTCAATAACGTACACGCGCGCGTTACTTACCTAAATCTCGAGTGCGGCGATATCGGTAAGGCCTCTTATTCTCTTTATTAAAAGTCTGAATGAAGAAGAATTAAGTTTATTTTTTATTACAATTTTAATCATAAATACAACATGTCCCTTTTTAACAACCAGGCAAATTACAATATTTCCTTTAACTATACCTATAACAAAAAAACAAAAACAAAACAAAATAAAAACAAAACTTGTCATAATATAAAACAATAATGATAATCAGTAACTAAATAATACTTAATAAGTCAGCCTGTTAGGAGGTGTAACCTGCCTTCCAGATCGAGTTATATTTTTATCAGTATCATGAGTATTATTGTCCATATTATCATTCTGATTACTGGGAAGAGTCTCCTAAAAATCATAATGATGCTGGTAAGTCTGAAGTTTAAAATGTTTATTATTATTATGCAGTAACTATATGTCGTCTATTTCATCTATATTCCCCACCACTCTGATTACGTAACCAGTAAGAACGTGGTTGATCCGCTTTTCCAATGACAGTTGCAGGAATCCAAACTCCTTCTTCTCTCATACACACTGTCTCCTACATTCAACTCAGACAATGGTCTGGTATATCTATTATAATAAGTTTTGCTTTTATTTATATGTTTATTTCTGCTACTATACATCATAGAAAATTTTACTGTTTCGGGTTTTTGTAATTTAAATATAATAGGTAGTCTTGTATTTAATCTTCTGCCCATTAATAATTGCGCTGGAGACCATTTTTTACCCGCTATTGGAGTATTTCTAAAATTAAGTAACCTTAAATATAAGTAACTGTCTCTTACATTCAACTCAGAGAATGGTCTGGTATGTCTATTATAATAAGTTTTGCTCTTATTTATATGTTTATTTCTGCCACTATACATCATAGAAAATTTTACTGTCTCGGGTTTTAGTAATTTAAAATTAATAGGTAGTCTTGTATTTAATCTTCTGCCCATTAATAATTGAGCTGGAGACCATTTTTCACCCGCTATTGGAGTATTTCTAAAATTAAGTAAACTTAAATATAAATCACTTTTATCATAAACTGGTTTTTTTATTAGCTTCATAACTGTCTGTACATTACGTTCCGCTAATCCATTGGATTGTGGATAAAGTGGAGAGCTTGTAACATGCCCAAATTCCCAAACATTTGTGAATCTTTTGAACTCTTCAGAGGTAAACTGTGGTCCATTATCAGTCATTATTGTTTTATTTGATATCTCTGGAAACGCAACATTATTCTCTGTAACCTTGCTGGAACATCATTTATTTATTTTTTTAAATATTGATTCCAACGGTTTATGGTCATTCTCAATAATTAAATTAGAGTGTCCATACACATATTGATGAAACCGTAAACAACCAAACACTACAGACAACAGTAAGTTCTTTCTCTATTTGAGCCCACCTGGACTCTCCTTTGATCGATACTCTAGAAGCGAATGTAACAGGTTGCCCTTTTTGCATCATACATGCACCAAGACCATGAAAGCTTGCGTCCACTGATATAACTACCGGTAAATTGGGATCAAAATATCTTAAAACAGGTGCGCGTCTACAATTAAACTTTTAAGTTTATCAAAAAGAATGAATGAATGTTTGCCAAACCATAGGCGCCGGCCTTGAAGTATTTTTAAATACTTCGAAAGAACCCTAACACCAGTTCAACTAACAGTCACATGTATGCGGTAAACAAGTGTTAAGCAAGCGGTAAATAAGCTGTAAATAAGCTGTAAACATGCGGTAAGCAAGCGGTAAATAAGCGGTAAACAAGCGGTAAGTAAGCTGTAAACAAGCTGTAGGCAAGCGGTAAATAAGCGGTAAACAAGCTTTAAGTAAGCGGTAAAGAAGCGGAAGGTAAGCGGTAAATAAGCGGTAGGTAAGCGGTATTAAAGCGGTAATAAGCATTAAGTAGCGTTATTTAAGCGGTAAGTAGCTATAAAAGCTATAAGTAAGCTATAATTAGCTGTATATAGGTGTAAAAGCTGTATATATATGTAAAAGCAGTGAAGCTATAAAGCGGTAAGTAGTGGTAAAATAGCGGTTGGTAAGCGGTAAAGACGGTAAAAGCGTTAAATTAGCTACCACTAGTAATAATACTAGAGGTAAAATACAACTTAAATACGGACATTACAATAAAAAGGGGGATATATAATAAATAAACTATTGTGTAGGAAGGGGACACACGCGGACTACTGGACGTACATAGCTTCCTGTTCTAGTCCTCACCCTAACGACACGTGTAATCCCGTCCCTACCCGGGAAGGTTTGTTCTATGACAGCGAGAGGCCAACAAAGTGGAGGGAGATTGTCCTCTCGCACTATCACGACTTGTCCTGTTGTAACAGGACTGACTGCAGTATTCCACCTCTCTCTACTTTGTAGAGAGGAGATATACTCTACATGCCACCGTTTCCAGTATGACTGGACGAGCTTATCTATAAGCGAGTATCTTTGTAAGCGGTTAAGAGGTACATCAGATAAATTTTCTGCAGGAATATAATTGAGGGGCGTTAAATTTATAAAATGTGCGGGGGTTAGAGCAGTCGGTTCTGATGGATCGCTGCTGAGGATGCAAAGAGGGCGAGAGTTTAGAAGAGCTTCGATTTGAATAAGAGCGGTATTCAACTCTTCATATGTTAAGATCTGAGTGCCTATCACTCTGTATAGATGAGTCTTAACACTTTTTATGTTGCTTTCCCACACGCCACCCATGTGGGGTGCATAGGGAGGGTTTATTTTGAATTCTATTTTCCTTGGTGTTAATTCGCGAATAATTTCTTTCTCGTAGTCCGTAGAGGAAACCAAATTATAGACTTCGCCTAACCGCTTACGTGCGCCTATAAAATTTCTACCACCGTCACTCATTATAAGAGAGACAGGGCCTCTGCAAGCGATAAAGCGCTTGAACGCGGCAAGAAACATTTCTGTGGATAAATCAGAAACTAATTCGATATGTAGAGCCTTTGTGGCTAAACATACAAAGAGACAGATGTAAGCCTTTTGGCTCTTAACACCTCGCTTCTTAGCTAGGGTAACAAATAATGGTCCAGCATAGTCGACACCACATCTAGAGAAAGGTTTATATTGATTGACACGAACTTCAGGTAGATTTCCCATTAGAGGTGAACTCTCCTTAGGCTTACATTTGAAACAGATATTACAACTATGTACCACCTGGCGTACTAGAGTTCGAGCTGATAGAATCCAATACTTCTGACGCAGTAGAGCGAGCAGTAAACCAGGGCCAGTGTGACAATATGTTTGATGATAATATTCTACGAGTAACTTGATTAACCGAATTTTCGATGGCAACAGCACAGGATGTTGTTGGTCAAAGGTTAGTGGCGCGTTTTGTAAACGACCACCAACGCGGAGCAGTCCATTCCTGTCAAGGAAGGGGTTTAATTTGCGTAGAATACCACTACAGGTTTTTCCTGTCTTTAAAGACTTAATGTCTTGAGTAAAGTGAGCGGCTTGTACTTGTTTTATAATATATTCTTCTACGGTATTTATATCGGATATTGAAATGGGACCTCTACTTTTAAGTAATTTTATGAATCTCAATATGTAAGCGGTTATGTAGAGCAATTTACTCCATTTAGAAATTCTTTCAGCAAGTGTAAATATAGGATGCGGTTCAGACTCTGTGATTTGTAGAGACACAGTTTTATACTCTGGTATGTTAGCGGGGCACTTTTGATAGTCGGGTGCTGTCACAGGCCATTGGCTGCGCAGCTGTGAGATCCATGATGGACCTCTAAACCAAGTGTCATTATTCAATAACTTGCTAGGAGTTACTGGGCGAGATACGATATCACTGGGATTTTCTGAGCCAGGTACATGATACCAGAGCTCAGCAGGAATTATCTCCTGGATAGCGGCTGTTCGATTGGCAACATAGGTCTGCCATCGGTGAGGGGATGAATGTATCCAAGCTAGAGTAATAGTAGAGTCTGAGAATGCAAATATATTATTTACTTTACAACGCGATTTAAAATTAGTGACTACAGACTGTACAAGTAGAGCGAGTAAATGAGCAGCACAGAGTTCTAGTCGAGCTAGAGTCTGCTTCTTAAGCGGTGAGATTCGTGATTTTGCACAAAGAATTGAAACGTTAGAAGCGGGTTTATCTAAAGGTCCTACACGTACATAAATAACGGCACCATAACATTTCTCACTAGCGTCTGAGAAACATAGTAGAGTTATATGAGAGTCTTCTGCAATACCTACATGTCGCGGTATCCTGATTGCAGACAGATTAGATATCTCGCTCTCGATCTGATGCCAGAGATCTGAAATATCCTTGGGAACCTCTTCGTCCCAATCTAGCTGGCGCTTCCAGCATTCCTGCACGAGAAGTTTCAGCCCCGCAGTGAGGGGGGCGATCAGACCGAGGGGGTCGAAGAGAGCGGCGGTAGCTGACAATATTGACCGTTTAGTACATACAGGTTGCGGTTGCGGTTCGATTTTGAAAACTAATTCATCTCTACAGGGGTTCCATCTCAACCCGATTAGTTTGGTTTCAGACTCTATGTCGAAATTAACATGTTCATTCGCACGAGACCGTTCTGGAATATTTGATAGGAATTGAGAAGAGTTAGAATTGAACTTAACTATATTAAAGCCCGCTGTAGAGAACATCTTAGTTAACTGCTCGTATAGAGTCAGTGCTTGTTGTTGTAGGTACAGAATATAGATAATCGTCCATATATCCATAAGTGGAAGCAACACGGGCTGCTTCAGGAAACTTAGCAGTATTTTCAGCAGCCATAGTTTGTACCACTTTCATCGCAAGATATGGAGAGGACTTAAGACCAAAAGGTACGCGATCAAATTGGTATACATCAATAGGTTCATCACTACTGAATCTATATAGTATGCGTTGAAAACATCTATGCTCTTCAATCACTTTAAGAGAGAAGAACATTTTTTCTAAGTCTGCGGATATAGCAATAGCAAATAAGCGTAAGTTAATAAGTAAATTAAATATGCTTGATTGTAAGTTTGGTCCACAATGTAACAAATCATTCAGACTTATACCGGAAGTTGATTTAGAGCTAGCATCTAATACAATTCTAATTTTAGAAGTATCTTTATCAGTGTCACGTATATTATATAGTCACGTGTAATATATTTTTGTTAAATATTTCCTCACATTGTTGTTCTTCAGGACTGAGAAATTTCTGAGAGGTTACGGCTTCTAAATCCCAAAATTTTTGTAACATTTTATCTAAATTTTTATCAAAATTATTTGGTGTAAATGCGGTAAAGGAATGGAGATTTGAATTCTGTGTAAATGCGCCACACTCTGTTTCACCCATCATTAGGTATCCAAGAGTTGACTGAACTGCTACAATCTTAGAATGCGGGTGAGATATTTTGTTAGGTAATAATAAATGTGGAAATAGTCCTGAACCTATTACACAGTCTATTCTCGAAGGTTCATAGAATAGATCATCGGCCAAGGGTATGTCTCTAAAATATTCTAACTGTTTTTTATTTAAATTAATTGTAGGTAGGTCACCTGTAATCTTGTCCACAATTGCAGCTTTAATTTTGTATTCATGGCGGGAATCAAATCTCGAATAAAATGAAATGATAGTATATCCTAATATTGGTCTGGAGGACATACCTATTCCATATACAGCAGATTTCTGATAATGAATAGGTAGGCATAGTTGTTTACAACATGCTTCAGTTATCAGGTTAGTATTTGAACCTGTATCTAACAAAAGTCTTATACAAGAATTTTGATTTTCAGGATTCCTAGTATAAACTTTGGCAGTTGGTGAAACAGACTGATAGTTAGTGAGGGTAGAGGAATTATAATTTAAACTTGCCATATGTAGACATTGTAAGTCTGATGAAATAGGCGAGCAGCTTGTTTTGTTATTTGTAGCTCGCTCTGTTATAGGCTTTGTTGATGGATAATTTGAGGATTGAGAGCTATTGAAATTGTCATTATGGAGTAATGTATGATGTCTTCTGTTACATTTCATACAAGTGCCGTTAGACCTACACTGTTTCACAGTGTGGAAGCCGAGGCAATTTATACAAATATTATTCTGAGATTTAGTTATGAATTCATATCTAGCGGATGGCTCCAAGTTATTGAACTTGGAACAGCGGAAGAGCGGATGTCTTTCATTATTACAAACTACACAAGAGTCATTGTTCATAAAATATGAATGTAATTGCGGTTTGCGGGTATTTGAGAAAGTGTGAGAAGTGACTGGCTTTAAATTGAACTGTGTCCGTAGCAATATTTTTGATTGTTCCTTAACAAATTTCTCTAAAGAATTGAATTTAGGGATTTTCTTTGACCTAGAATGTTGTTCGAATAGTTGGACAGTTTCTTTGTCTAACTTATTTATAGCTATGTGTAGAAGGATGAAATCGGACAAGTCATCAATATTGAGTGACTTCAAAGCAGCTATTGAGGCACAAAATTGTTCAATAAAGCTGTCTAAGTTTTGTGAACAGGCAGCGGTTATGGGTTTGAATTTAAATATTTTATCTAGGTATTGAGAGGCTAGCGTGCGGGTATCTTGGTATTTCTATATGAGTAAATTCCAGATAATTTCATAGTTCGATGCCACTGGAAGTATTCCAGATGTAACCGATACAGCGGAGCCCGAGAGTTTAGATACGAGGTATTGTATTCTCTCTCCGTCACTGAGAGATTGATTATCATGTATCATTTCTTTGAAATTTTGATAGAACAGTGGCCAGCGGGTAGGATCGCCATTAAAAGGTACTAGTTCTAGAACAGGAAGCTTATGTTTAAATTTAGAGATAGAAGTGGGTTCCGTCTTTACCGACTTACTTTTAATATCCACTTCAATCTGGCGAACATGACAATAAAGTTCGTCAAAGGCTTCTATTGGTCTAAAGTTGGGCACAAATTCTGGGTCTACTTTAAGGCTTTCCTCGTTGATCTCGTATACCACCTGTGTATATTCCTCCCTGATCTTGTCTAGGGTTTGGACTCGGGTCAAGAATATTTTCTTGCCATCCGCGGTGTTTATCGCTTTACGCGAGTCGTACATGGCTTGCACGATGGAAAATAGGCTTTGCTTTTTTGCTTCTAGTAATTTTAAACTAGCCATCTTGTAACAATGTATGAGGTAGGTAGGTAATGTGACTTTAATTGAACCGGGGGTAGATAACCTATAATTTTGGCTACGTGTCCCTGAATTCGTATAATATGCGGTGTATTTAATGTGAGGTGTGTATGTAAGGGTGTAAATGGGGTTATCCAAGCGACCAACACTATGGTGGGAAAAGGTTGTTTGGGAGCACTTACAGTTTCTCTTCTGCGGCGCTGGTGTTTTTAATTTGTGCTTCTTCTCCACTATAGCGATTTTGCGGTTGCGGCCTTCGATAGATCACTCGCGGGTTATTTGTATTCACTCGCGGCGAGAATTTGTAATGATTATTTGCGGTTGCGGTAATTGCGTTATTAGTTTGCGAGTGGATGCACGGTGTGAGAGAGCAGACGTACACGAGCGAAGTGCGGGGAAAAAACCACTTGACATATGGGCGGATCGCGGAGCGGGGGGTGAGGATTGAGGGACCATAGACAACCAGTGTATCTGTGATATATATTGTCTGTGAATGTGTCTATGAATGAATGAATGAATGTTTGCCAAACCAACGCCTTTCATCCCAAGAGGGGTAGGCAGAGACAATCGAATGCCATTTGTTACGATCCTGACATATCTCTTTTGCTTCTTTTATATTCATCTTACCTTTCATACATGCTCGGCGATTGTGTGTACTTTTAATATTTCCTTCGATCAACATATTTTTTATATGTTCAATAAAAGTACATCTAGGTCGTCCTCTGCTAGCATTTCCTTTCACTTCAGCCATATAAACCTTTTTAGTCAATCTTTCATCCTTCATTCTTTCAACGTGTCCAAACCAGCGTAAACTACTTTTCTTCATTTTTGTCACAACATCATATTTTACTCCGCATTCTTCTCTAATGACATTTCGTGACATGACATTGACGTTCCGGATGCGGTCAATACGCTTTATATCACACATTCTACGTAAAGACCGCATTTCCACTGCATTTATTTTACTTTCATGCCTCTTGTTCCATACCCAAGTCTCGCTTCCATAAGTAAGTGATGTAACTAAAACAGCATTATGTATGTTCATTTTACTTTTAGTTGTAAGTTGTGTATTTCTGCATACATTGTTTAGTCCACCAAATACCTTGCTTCCCGCTTTCACTCTCCTTTCAATTTCTTTGTCTATCTTTCCACTTCTTGTAACCATACTACCTAAATAAACAAATTCATTCACTTGCTCTAACTTACATCCTTTCACATAAATCTTACACTCCGTCCTTTCATCTTCCTTTTCAAATACTAATACTTTTGATTTCGAAATATTAATTTTCATGAATTTCTTCTCAGATTCCTCATTCAAAATTGCAACTAGGTTTTGCAGCTCTTGTTCTGAATAGTTTCGAATAAATCTAGCCAAATAGTTACTAATACCCAGAAATCTCTCTAAATCCTTACGATCTGTAGGATATTTTAACAACTTTATAGCTTCAATACGAGAATGATCCGGTCGTACACCTGACTTATCAAAAATATGCCCCAAGTATTTAACACTTTCAGACATAAATTTACACTTACTAGCGTTAAATTCCACTCCATTTTTTTAGCCCTTCTCAACACTTCTTTTAGTCGTTCATCATGTTCAACTTTTGTTTTTCCCCAAACTAAAATATCGTCAATAAATAACTCTACTCCTTCTATTTTAAAACTTTTAAACACTTAATTATGAAATACCTCAGGTGCACATGTAATTCCAAATGGCAATCTTAAAAAACGGTATCTTCCAAATGGTGTTGCAAATGTGCAAAGTTTACACTTTAATAACACAATTATTTTTATGTTAATTTTAAAATCAGCCTTTTTTTTAACATTTTAATTGACATCACATTTACTTCAGCGTCAGTATCTAATTTAAAATTAATGGGTATTCCATTAACTTTTATCAATTCATACCATCCTTTGGTAATATCCACAAAATTTAAATATACACTTTCAAGGCAAGTGTTGTCATCATCATCATCACATTGTCCATCAAATACTTCTACCTGTTTTACCTTCTTCTCGGAACATTTGTTAGCAATGTGTCCCATTCTGTTACATTTATAACATCTTATTAATTGACAATTTCCATAAGTACGTAAGTACCTTGTTACATAGTTTACAATGGTTTTTTCTTTAAATATTTGTATAGTCTTCTGATCGTGATGCAGAAAATCCTGAGCCATTATTTCTTTTATCTTTCATATAATTAGTGCATATTGCTTCTGTAGGCTTATTACTTTCTAATAACATATTAGCCTGTTTACTAGATATTTCAGCAGCTCTACACCACGATACGCCTTCTTGTAAAGTTAAGTTTTGTTTTTGAAGAAGTCTTTCTTTAAGACCAACATTATTAATGCCTCTTATAATTTGAGTTAATATTAAACTATCCTTTAGGCAATCAAAGCCGCAACTTTTGCTTTTTGTTTTAATTTAGACAAAAAAATTATCAAAACTTTATCTCAAACGTTCCTGTTTTATCTCATACAAAATTTAATTCTGTCATCAAATTGTTTTATCAATAAATTATAACTATTTTTAATTTTTTCATATAAATCACATTTTTCTTTGTCCGTGATATTATCTTTCCCGGATGCCAACAAATGCCAGTAAAATTCTTGACTCCAAATTTCCTTGTAAACACAATGGTGCAGGTTGCTGCACACAATTACTAATTGATTCTGCCATTTATTTATATTGAAATACAATTAAAACCATTATTTTCAATAAAAAATTTCACTTCTGACACCATATTAAAAGTCTCAGTTTGACAGAATGAAGTTTATTTTTTATTACAATTTTAATCATAAACGCAACACTCTTTATTTCAATTCATTTCTTTAAATTATATTTTTACATATTTTATATAAAATATAAAACATAAAAATATAAAAAAGGACTTATCCTCCGGCAGCGAGGTAAATACCCAAACTTCCGGTGGTTACGGCTGCAGAGAGAGGAATCTCCTCACAATACGTGCTGTGCTGAGGAGTACTGCCTTCTGGTTCTGACCCTTGACCCAACCCACAATCTCAAGGCTCTGTAGGTACCAGCGGTCTGTGATTCAAACTACAGTTCTTCCGGCTTATACTTGCGTTTATTGTTCATTTAAGAGGAAAGACATCAATACACATAAATGCTTGAATAACATATATATATTACTAACTATACAGTACATTAATTAAGTAAAACTTTAGACGAAATCCGTTGTATCGAGACGCGCACTTGTAGGTAGTTCAACGACGAATATTTTCAGTCACTCGCGCGTGAATTTAATTTGATCGCATACTAGCGTTTCATCCTGACTTTGCTACGACTTTAATATTAATTATTTTGTATGAAATAAAATTTTATTTTATTTATTTATTTTATTATTAGGTCTCCACAGCTCCTAGGTTACTGTCAAAACTCTTGGCAAAAAGACCATTGACCGTCACGACTATCGGTACAATGATCACCGACTTCACATCCCACATGTCGACAATCTCGTGAGCCATGTCAAGCTATTTTGATCGTTTATCTTTCTCAGCTTTCACAAGATTGTCGTCATGTGGGATAGTGACATCGATTATCATTGCAAGGCGCGCTGATCGATCTACCAATACAATATCAGGCTTATTGACAACAATAGTTCTGTCTGTGATGATAGATCGATCCCAGTAGAGCCTGGCATGACCATTTTCAAGAACTGGTTCAGGCACATACATGTAATACGGTATGTACTTCCGTATTTTTTTTAAATGTAATTCTATTTTTATTGAAGTTGTGTTGTGTTGTTTGAATGTTTTATAACCCTGTAATTGACATTGCATCCACTAAATGTGATGTGAATGTGATTGTACATTTCGTAGTTTCGTATTGTGCTTTCGCTTCTTCTCTTATTCTCTTTCTCTCGTCTTTTTGTCTTACATCGGTTTTTTTCCTCTCTAACATTGCTTTGTATTTTGCCGAAGTAATGGCAAAAGGCATTCTTTTAATCTCTCGTTTTTCCTTCCGTTCAGGGGTTTTAGGTAACGTTAGGTATGAACCTAAATCAGAGTTAATAATTTTATAAGATGGACTCATATCATGTACTAGAGGCTTTTGACAGAGTTTTTTCAGAAATATCTGTTGAAGTTGTAGTTTTAGTTAAAATACCTGTAATGGGGCATAGCACATAAGATTGGTTAGAGTCTCGTTCTTTTATTAAAATATTCTGAAGAATCGTAATGGAATGTGGTGTTGCTTGAACATCATCAGTTAGTTCCGGTAGCAAAGTGGAAATATCGTCATTTTGGATAAGCGAAATATCGTCTGAATTGTGAAGTATTGTCGAAGGTAGGGTCTCATATGAGACGTTATCATGGGCTGCACTTGGAGATTTAGACAACAACATGCCATTATTATTATATCTTAACGGTTCCGTCTCAGCTATTGTATTTTCAAAAAGAAAAGCTGAGTGAGAAGTTACCGGGATAGAAGTACTAGAAATAGAAGTTGCTGAGATAGACGTTACTCGGATAGAAGTTGCTGGAATAGATGATGCTAAGATAGAAGTTGTTGGGATGGAAATTACTGGAATAGAAATTGCTGGACTAGCAGATGCTGGCATAGAAGTTTTTGATAGACTAAAGCTGTTATATATACTGTAAATAATGCGAAAATTATTATCAATGAAGTCGAGTTCTTCAGCGTTCTGTAATTCTGCAGCTTTGCTTGGACCGATTAATCTTAAAAATTGAGAAAAGGTCATTATGTCATCACTATTTAAGGCCTTAATGATGCAACGTCAGCTTCTTTATTTCTTGGTATGCACTTAGCATAATCCACAGCGTTAGGATCAAAAGGTACCAGACCACATGCCTTAAAGCCATTAATAAGGGTCTGTGCTTTAATTGATTTTTTTAATGACATCTCAATCACTTTAGCAAAATTTACTTTTGTAATTACTTGACCGGGCTTTTTACTAAGCCATTCCCTTATAGATGCTTTCCAGGCTGCTTTTACTGGTTTAAACACTGCTACGTCTGCTGGTCGGAGGATACGTGTAGCATTTGGGTACAGAGCTATCAACTCTATTTGTAACTCTGAACAAAGTTTGCTAACTTCATGCGATAGATGTGTTTTATGACCGTGCAAGAAATATATTACAGGCATAGCTATGTTTTCCGTTAAGATATAAGGATGGAAAACATTAGCTATGTATTCAAAGAATACCTCGGATGTCATCCAGCCGTTTTCGCTTCTTCCTACACCCCAAGTAGATGGTACGCTGTCTGCTACTTTCTGAGGGATTATTTGATAATTATATACTATCATCGGAGGGCAGCATTGACCAGCTGCTGAGAAAGTAAACATTACAGTCATATTGTCCTTTGAGGAGCTTGTTTCTACACTGTATATATTTTTCGTCCCTTTCACCGCCAACACCTTTCCTGTTTTCGGACACAACTGAAATCTGCTTTCGTTACCATTAAACACACGCCTTCGATCGTCCATAACTTGCATTAAACCCTTTTCAATTAAATAGTTACGAATTTCATCGAACCACTTGCGAATATCTGTTTCTGAAACGCACGCACTCAAGAATGTAACACCCTGGCTAGTTCTAAAACTAATGTTAGGATGTCGCTTTAAAAATCCTCGAACCCAGCCTTCTCCAGGATAATTATCCTTAAAAGGGTTTGATCTTGGATTGTCATTCAAAAAATTTTGAACACTCAACTGAAGATCCTCTTTCTTTAGAGGAAATCCTTTTTTGGATAACTCTAGGATCCAGACTTGAAGAGAATTTTCTTCATCGTGAGTGAGATAGGGTGACGGTCCGAAAGTAGTCTTATGGTCAGGATTTTTAAGTTTAAAATGTAACGTGGATTTTGGGATCCCATACTTGCGAGCAATTTCTCGGATTTTCCCACCGTTACTCACTTCATCCAGAGCTTTACTTAAACTTGCAGCATCATAAGGACTTGCTGTCTTCGGTTTCGGCATCTTGTCTGATATCTGCAATAAAAAACTTAGCATGAACTTGATAGTAATTGGACGATGGTGTCCAACGACTGATTATATAAGAACATGACAGTTATTGGACGATGTCCAATGACTGCAAAGATAGCAAGTAAATTAATAGGAATAACATAAAACAATATTAAGCCTTAAACACATCTACAGAGAAGATAAAATTAAAGAATTTTAATTTTCCTAGATATTAGTGATTGGACAACTTGTGATTGGACGTCCAATAACTAATAGACGAACATATTTTTTTACAGTCCTTGGACACCACATAACTTAACCTTAAACTGTAAAACATTAAGATTACCTATTGAAATCACTCGTAAAAGAATATAACTTACCATTAAGTTCGTTGCAATTCCTCTAAAACGTTGGTTGTATATATTTTTGATTTGTCCTGACCATTTTCAAGAACTGGTTCAGGCACATTCATGTAATACGGTACTTCCGTATTATTATTTTTATTAAATGTCAAATTATTTGTATTTATTAATGTAATTCTATTCGCTGATCGATCTACCAATACAATATCAGGCTTATTGGCAACAATAGTTCTGTCTGTGATGATAGATCGATCCCAGTAGAGCCTGGCATGACCATTTTCAATAACTGGTTCAGGCACATACATGTAATACGGTATGTACTTCCGTATTATTATTATTATTTTTATTAATGTAATTCTATTTTTATTGAAGTTGTGTTGTGTTGTTAGAATGTTTTATAACCATGTAATTGACATTGCATCCACTAAATGTGATGTGAATGTGATGGTGTAAGCATCGTTGGGCTATTTATTATAAGTAAATAATATAAATAAACAATTTGTTACTACTAAAAATTAAACTATTGTATACTTGTGAATTAATTTGGAACTAAAAAATGTGTACCTATATAATAGTCCGACAAATAAAAATATATTGCCTTTGATGATTTTATTATTTTTGTTCCTTAATTAATACCTACAATCCATGCAAATAAAAGGAATTGTCTCTTAGATTACAAAATTATTATATTGATGTGAGACATGTGATAATTATGACAGTTTTAGAAGGGTTGAGGTACCTAATCTAACTGTGCCTGCAAATCAAAGTCTGATTTTATAATGGTAATGTAATGGTGCTTATGAGGGCACGTAAAGCACGCACTTCTAAAAATAACATATCTTTACATCTGTTAAGGACCGTTGCTCTCAGTCATCTTGTATCTGTCAAAAATATGGCAAATCTCGATTAATCCTGGAAAGGTGAGCATATATTTTATACAACATTTCCATCCCACACCGATTATTTTAGCTTGGATAAATCCATTGATCTAAAGGGGAATATACAAAAGTTATAGTGCCTATTTGTTTCAGTTCACTACAACTGGACAAGCAGGAGCAGGTAAAAACAGGTAAGTTTATACAGGTGATTGCACTGATCTGCTTGCCTATTGAAATACATATTAAAATAAAGATAATTTTATTGTGAACGCGATGGTTAATAGTATTGCCTGCGAAAAACTGTTCATGAATTACTATTGCCAGGCTTCTAAGTTTAAAAATCTAAGGAAGCAAATATTATATAATAGGAACATTGAGCGTATTATGAAAAGCAGTAAGTAGTAGTAGATATTGCACTGCAATATAAGAGAACGTAGCTTCACAGCTGCGTGTGACTTGTCCGTTGAATGAAAGAGAGTGTGCATGCGATTTAGAAGTAATTAAATTATAAAAAAAAATTTAAAAGTACACACAATCACCGAGCATGTATGAAAGGTATGATGAATATAAAAGAAGCGAAGTAGAGCTGGGTCGTTTCGTATTTTACGTGAAACGGAACGTAACCCATTTTATAAATCGACAAACTGCTACGAAAAGCAGTGCCTAAAGAAACGGCTTTTTATTCATAAGGCGTAAATCGTACATACTACATATTATATTCATTCATTCAAAAAAACCGTTTATTCGACAGTCTGTACCATATCAGTCTAATGTATTTATACACTATACAGCGTCCATATTAAAAGAACAGCAAACCAGTTTCTTTTTCAAAACCGCGTCGTAAATATTTTTGGTAGAATTTTTATTTTTAGCATACATAGGACCCCCCGCTACATCTTTTATTTTGACCAGAATGAGGAAACTTAGAACAATTATTTTAGCCATTTATTGTTTGCATAGAAAGTACTGTCATCGGTAATGAAAAGGAATGCACGGCCCGAGAATGTCCAACACTAGAATGCCGAGCAAATTGCTGGGTCGGTCATTATGCTGTTGGACACACTCGAGCCGTGCATTCCTTCCCTGGCTGGCCCTGTATGGATTCGTCGATTTGGCCTTCGAGTCGAAACGAAAGATGTCGCGGTTCTAAATATGATAACACGGAACCCCAAAGGATGTGTTATGGGTACATGTATCTAATCTATACTAATATTATAAAGAGGTACAGTTTATAAGATTTGATGTAGGGGTAATCTCTGAAACTATAGAATCGATTTTAAAAATTATTTCATTAATAGGAAGCTAGAACCTCTCACACTTCTCACAGGCACTACACTACACACACAAGCGCAATATGTAAATGGTTGCAAAAATCTGATTCTTGAAACGGTTAGTCAAAAAAAACGACCAGGCTCTATTGTACGTACGTACAGTTGAATCGCCGAAGCAATAAACCTGCTTTTAAAAAAAAACTGATTTTCCTTCTGTCATAAAAGCGTTCGTTCGTTACATGGCAAAAATCTGTTTCTTGAAGCAGTTTGTCAAAAAAACGACCAGCTCTAAAGCGAAGGAAATATGTCAGGATCGTAGCAAATGGCCTATTGGCATAAAAGGCGTGATGATAGATAAAATTGTTAATATGGCACGCAGGGAAAACTATTTACCACACAAACGCTTAAATCCCATTTCACCCGATATTATGAATAACATATAATATGTAATTGTAAACTTGGAAATGAAGCTTAAAGTAGCGGTGTAGTAGCAGAGTGCCTTCACCTGACCTGCAACACCAGCACCAGAAAGACAATATTACCTATACTTACCTATTATATACCTAGTATAATTTATGCAAATTAAGGGATGATCGTCAGGAGACACGACTATTTTCAATTTCTTAATTTAATAAAAAAAAAATTTTTTTATTATCCTTAATTTGTATATATACCTACCATTTGAAAATAATATAATAACTTAATAAGAATTGTACCTAATATTCATTTATTATTAATTAATAATAAATAAGTTAAACTTATTTAAAATTTTGTCTTATTAATCCTGTGTCATTAAGTTACATAAGGTTACCCATTGGATTATAAATTATAAAATCAAATAAATAATATTACACTATATCACTCAGGGATATCGTAGCTATTAGTGAAAGTATTTTTAGAATCGGTTCAGTTATAGACTTTCCGCCCCCGGCTCCGGCCGTGGATATATTTGAACAATATAAAATATAGCCTATGTCACAGTTATAGACTTTCCGCCCCCGGCTCCGGCCGTGGATATATTTGAACAATATAAAATATAGCCTATGTCACAATTATAGACTTTCCGTCCCCGGCTCCGGCCGTGGATATAAGTATGTGAACAATATAAAATATAGCCTAAAAAAGGAATGAACCAATTTCTATGAGATAATAATGGGACCAATCCGAAAGCATTACCTGTGGATTAAAAAGCAACCATCAAAATCGGTTCACAACTGGCGGAGTAATAGTAATTAAATATGGAGATATAGACGACCTGATGATGGAGCTTTATCAAAATTATTAGAGATAGACAAATGCTGCTAATATACGTTAACATTCACGTCTTTATATACATGCATGCCTGACGGGAACGTTTTCCACGTAAGTAAAACCGCGGACTCTAGTTTAACTTACAATACCTATAGACAAACTTAATTATTATATGACGAGTGCGCGCGCAAGATGCGTTTCTGATGGCGGCCGAGCCCGGGCATTTTAGTTAGTATTGCTGCAGTCTGAGCTAAGGTGAGTTATAAAGTACGTAGGCTTGTTTATTGAATTGAAACTCAAAATTTTATTTTATGTGCATTTAGAAGGTGTGTAACGTGGACTGCTGAAAGTTAAGTACCACTTTCGAGATGGACATGGAGTATCTGGAAGACACCGAATGTAAATATTTTTATATATTTTACTATCTCTATATAACAATTAAACTCGCAAATCTCATTGACACATTTATCTGATTTTATCAATAATGTATTATAATCAATATTCAGTAGACTTAATTCACCTAAGACTGGAAAATAATTTAGGAACAAAGAAATAAATATTATAATTAATTATTTATATATTTTAGTTTTAAGGACGAATTGGGGCTTGAAATATATTACAGCCACGGAAAGGATTATTTCATTGAACCATTTCCACGCGAGTCTATAATAAAGTGAAATTGTTTCTAACTAAGATACTTTTTCTAGGAATTTTCAGTCCTTGTTTAATATACCAGTAGTTTACAAAAAAAAATATAATTTACCATGCCATGCCATCTACTTACACTCTAATAAACCGCAGCCATTACCCATTTATTAGTATTTGCACATAGTTAACCTAACTTGTTGCACTTGTTGAATAGAATATATGTCACTTGTTGAATATAAGGCAATCTTTAATATTTCGCTGTTTTATAACAGTTTTATTTTGTGTATTTATGCGTATTTTTTGTTAATTTCAGATTTCGACGATATAGACAGTGGCATATTGGACGATTTGTCCGGTACAATGATTGACGATTTCATGACGTTAGTCATAATTGCGTACTGGGGAGTCTACGTCGTCGATTATTTCCTTACTTTTTAGTATGCATGGTATGTATTATTTTATTTATTATTATTATTATAAATTATATAGTATTATAAAGAAAGTCTAGTAGCTACATTATTAAAAATGGATACAGACTATGTTTTATTAACTTATATTTAGTATTTCGTATGATATAATAATATTGGTAGTTTTATTTTTTTATTAAGTCATCCTATAGATAATGACCTACATTTGCATAAATCACATTACACTTCATATCAGACTCCAATACAATATACATTACATAATATAGAATACACATAACCTCCATTAATTTACAACATCACATACCTACTTAGTTAAATTAAATTTAATAAAATTGGATTAAATCAAATAAAAATAAATTATTTCAAATTAAATTAAAATAAGTCAGATTATATAAAATAAATTAAGAGAAAGTGACATTAAATACATATAATCAAATTAAAAATTAAATAAAACATAATCAAAGAAATAAATTAAAATTAAGTCCAATCAAATGAAGTCAAATTAATCTATAGGTAAGTACTATCTATAGGTCATCTCATTGCTGAGCATATTTTGTAGTAGGTACTTAACTAGAATGGTATTTTTTTGCATTTAAAATATTCCGCAGACCGAGCCTATATTTATTACTATTTAATGTTTAACACGTTCCCGTGGTAGAACTGAGTTCCTGTGGTTTTCTCGTGATTGTGATGATTTACTAAAATCATATAAATATTTATTATTTTCAGCGCTTTCAGTGGTCATACAAGGGCATTATCTATGGCTTTCCTGACTACTTTCAACGTATTTTTGGTTGGTCCCATAATTCTTTCATTGGTAAATGTAGTCTCCCATCTTAATAAATGATTTAATTTTATATATTTGTTTTATTTTTACCTATTCTTAGTAACTTTGGTAGGTACCTAATGGTAAAAACTTACAGTATTTTCTATGACATCGCGGGAGTTCAGATTTGTGGTGATGTGACATAAAATATGTTTTTAAATTTCAAAGTTTTTGAATGAGCTGCACATATCTCCCACCATGTTTATAGTTTTCGATTCATAAATATTTACTTACTTTTATATTTAATAGTTGTCAATTGAGCAGAAACCGTCAAGTTAGCCTTTTACTTACATCTAGAAATGTTTAGCTTCAATTCATGGTAGGTAAGAGTTACGACACACAGATCGGGTGAGCGGGAGTCGCAGCGTAGAGAAAGCGAGGCGACGAAAGCGGTGGCGGCTAACATTACCTACATGTCTCATTCGTTTTACTAATACAACTTTAAGGTTGATATAACCTATAAGCTCTACAGAAAGGATCAAACAATTTGACTCAAACACGTATGTTTGTACTTGCGTCAAGCAATTTAATCGTATAAAGCGAATGTTTGATACGTGTTTGATGCTTGCTATATGCGATATTGTTACGAGCTGGGGTTCGAAGAGATTTAAAATACCGATTGAATAGACAAACTTTACTTAAACACCACAAAAAATACAGTTAAATAAATGAACACTATAGAATAACACTTATTCGCACTAAATTCCACTTCACTGTTTCGCTTTGATCGCTCTTATTCGCACTGTGTTCCTTGCGGCAATGATCCTCTGTTTATATTGCCCACCGAACATTCGAGAAACGCCGAGATTGTTGTACAAAGTTGTAGACGCGGCTCGATGCGACTCGGCGCCAAATACCTACACACAGACCGCGCCCGATTTTGGTACCTATGGCTAGGCACATACGGTCCATTTTCGTTTGTACTTGATTCTCTCTGGATGTTTCTAGAGACGTCTATCGACCTTGATGTGTTTAGGTATTTATTTGTGCGATTTAAGTACCTATTCGTTACACTGCCCCCCGCTTAGACTTGCTCGTCCCGAGCAATATTCGAGCCTTTGTAAGGAGCCAGTCGATCAATATGGACAACCTTTAACTGTCCACGCGGGTATCGTTGGATCCGATAGGTCACGTCATTGATCCTCGTGATGACCTTATACGGGCCTTCCCAGCGATTCTGCAGCTTGGGAGATTTGCCTTTTCGGTGTTTCGGGTTGTGCAGCTACACCAACGATCCCTCGTCAAAACCGTTACTATTGAAGTTCCTATCGTACCTGGTCTTCATCTTTGTACTGGCCACAAGACTGCTCTGACGAATCTGGTCATGTATGTCGCACATCTTGTTTTTCAGGTTCGATACGTAGTCACTTACAGGTTGCGGCGCATCCGGAGGTCCGCCGGTCAGGAGATCAACTGGTAGTCGGAGTTCTCTCCCAAAGTTGGCATAAGCAGGAGTCACCTTTATGCTTTCATGCTCTGCGGATCGATATGAGAGCAAGAACAAGGGAATATATCGGTCCCAGTCCCTCTGGTGATCCTCAACCAGTTTCGCTAAATGAGTCTCCAAAGTGCGGTTGAACCTTTCAACCATTCCGTCGGACTGTGGGTGATACGCCGTAGTCCTCGTTTTATTTATTCCCAGGAGACGGCATACTTCCTGGAACAACTGCGACTCAAAGTTACTTGATAGGAATTTGTATCTCCAATGGTAGCCCGAACCTGCAGAATACTTCGTTGACCAACTTAGTCGCCACTGTTGTCGCTTCCTGGTTGGGAATTGCGAAGACCTCCGGCCACTTCGTGAAGTAGTCCATCACGACCATGAAGTACTTGTTCCCGTCTTCAGTGGCCGGGAACGGTCCAGCAACGTCCACCGCAATTCGTTCCCATGGAGCGCCAACATTGTACAGCTGCATACGTCCCCTCGTACGTGTCGTAGGTCCTTTCACGGCCGCACATACTGTGCACTTACGACACCAATCCTCGACATCTTGCCGGCAATGAACCCAATAAAATCGTTTCCTGATTTTCGCCAGGGTTCGATTCATGCCCAGATGTCCTCCCGAGGATCCATCGTGCACGGACTCAAGCACTGCGCGCACCTTTGACCTAGGCACGACCAGCTGCATCAGTGTCTCCTGTCCACTTGGCGACTCCCACTTGCGGTACAGCAACCCGTTGTGCAGCACTAGACTTTCCCACTGAGCCCAGTAGCTTTTCGTGGTGGAACTCATGGCGGATACAACATTCCAGCCGGGCCTTGGAACATTCTGCGTCTTCCATTCCATTATCGGCGCCAAGTTGTTATCCTTGAGTTGCTCGTCTCTCGTCCTCTCGTTCGCCCATTCGTCACTAAGGTTGTTAGTCGTAATCACTTTGATGACAGAATCACCGATTTCACGCCTCGAGCAGTGTTTACAATCTTCAGGGCACGGCCTGCGTGACAGTGCGTCAGCGTTGCCATGCATCCGTTCTCGTCGATGTTCGATCGTGAAATCGAATTCTTGTAACTGCTCGATCCACCGAGCAACTTGTCCTTCAGGATCCTTGAATTGAAGTAACCATTTCAACGCCGCATGGTCTGTCCGTAGCTTGAACTTCCTTCCGATGAGATACTTGTTGAAGTGTCGTACTGTCTTCACTACGGCCAGAAGTTCGCGTCTGGTTACACAGTAGTTCCTTTCTGGTTTCGACAGAGCCTTGCTGAAATACGCTATCACAACTTCCTTGTCCCCCTTCCGTTGTGACAGCACACCTCCAATGGCGATGTTGCTTGCGTCTGTGTCCACCACAAACTCGCCGACTTGGTCCGGGTAGCCCAATACAGGTGTTTCACACAGTCGTTGTTTCAGTTCCTGGAACGACTTCTCACAGTCCTCAGTCCACTGAAACGAACGCTTGTCCTCCGTCAGCCGATGTAGGGGCTTGGCTACTCCCGCGATGTCGTATACGAAGCGGCGGTAGTATGAGCACAGACCAAGAAACGCCCGAACATCTGTTTTGTTTTTCGGGGTGGGCCATTCTCGTACAGCTATTGTCTTGTCAGGGTCGGTTTCTACGCCATCCTTAGTAATTACATGCCCGAGGTAATTCACACGTTTCTTGAAGAAACTACACTTCTTGGCATGCAATTTCAGGTTCGCGAGCTTCAACTTGGCAAACACTCTTTCTAAATTCCTCACGTGCTCGTCGAAGTCGCGTCCCATGATGATGACGTCATCCAGGTAGACTAGGCAAGCTTTTCCCACGAGATCCGCAAGCACAACTTCCATCAGCCTTTCGAACGTTGCGGGAGCATTGCATAACCCGAAAGGCATGACGTTGAACTGCCACAGTCCATTTCCGGTCGAGAAAGCAGTCTTTTCCTTGTCCTTGGGATCGATCTCCACTTGCCAGTATCCACTCTTCAAATCCAGTGTTGAGAACCACTTGTTCCCACTCAACCTGTCCAAGGTGTCGTCAATCCGGGGTAGAGGGTAGCTGTCCTTTCTGGTTACGTCGTTCAGTCGACGATAATCCACACAGAAGCGAGTGCTGCCATCCTTCTTCTTAACTAGCACAACCGGAGAACACCATGGGCTCAAAGAAGGTTCGATGACATTAGCCTTCTTCATGTCTTCCAGCATGCACTGTACTTCGGCTTCTCTTCCTACTGGGATTCGTCGAGCACGTTGACGTATAGGTAACTCGTTGCCTGTGTTAATGGTGTGTTTCACCAATGACGTCCTGCCGAGATGCCCATCTCTGTCACTAAAGATGTCAATGTAACGAGTGAGCATCTCCTTCGCTCTTTTGTACTCGGAGATTGACAAGTCCTTTTTCGAAATATCGACGAGTTCCAAGGGGTTTGCACTGTTATTTTTCATCTCCGACAGCTTCCCCTGGGTGCAGCTCCGCATCCAATTCGCCTCGTCGCACTTCGCCACGACTTGATTCTTATTAAGAGTGACAGGAGCGCCATTGAAGTTGGTCACCCTTACTACAGCTCGTCCACTCTGGCTGAGTGAGTAACCAGCCTTTATGTTTAGAACGTTCCAGGTGGTCGATGATAGAGCACCTCGTATTGGAGGGGTCCCCATTAGTTGGTAACTCCACATCGACAAGCGTCTCCGAATATGGGTTCAGTTTGACGCCCTTGGCACAGCGCACATAGCCAGCATAACCACCTTTCAAAAATACCTGTTCCTGGCCGCACTGCAGTACACCGTTGCGCAAGTCGATGCCAAACTGGAACCGCTTCATAAAGTCGAGTCCGAGAATGCAGTCGTCTATAATGTCGGCCACGATGACGGTGTGTGGGTACTCCCCGTCACCCACCTTGAGTGTCACCGGCAGCTCGTCGTATGCGGGTATTGGCTGACCGGTTGCCGTGAAGAGTTTCAGACAGGAAGATGAACGTCTGGTTCTTTTCGTAGATCGTCCCAACAACTGAGGTCTCACAACCGTACGCGTTGCTCCTGTGTCGATCGTCATCTCACATGGCGTCCCGTTGACCTCGCCGGCGATCACCAGACTGTTCCCGTCGAAAACTTGTCGGATGGTAACTTTTGGGGCTGTGTCACGATCAGCCAGTACCCGCCCCGCGGCTCTGGCTGTTACTCGTTTCCCGGAAGCTCCGTAGTTACGGCACGGACATCAGCTTCGACGTCCCGTTTCGGCACTCGTTGATCCGTGCCTTGTCGTTTAAGCGCCGGGCAGCTAGCTTTAAGGTGCCCCGGCTTGTGGCAGTAGAAGCAGCGGGGTAAGTAGCTACGTCTCTCTGCTACAGGTGTCGTTGTTGGAGTAGCCTCCTCCGCCACTTGTCGCAATCGCTGAGAACGAGGCTCCTGTCTCACGGCTTCCACCTCTAGAGCATGGGCCAGTGCATCTTTCAGGGCGCTGTGGTGGCCCAGACGAACTGCAGCTCTGACCTCCATGCTGCGGATGCCGTCGATAAATGCTTGAACGAGGTTTGCAGCAATGAACTCTTGTCCGGCAGATGGGTACGCCTTCCTCACGATCTTCTCGATCTCCAGAGCCCATTGTTGCAGATTCTCACCAGCATGTTGCGTCCTGTCCCTCAGCTGCGCTCGGTAGACGTGCTCCAGGTGTTTGTCGCCGTACCTGGAGTCCATTGCCTCGATCAGGTTCCCGTACGTGGTGCAGCTGTCTGGAGAGGCTTCCAGAACCGACAGTGCACGGCCCCTTAAGGCCACTGTCAAGGCGGTCAGAGATTGCTCGTCTGTCCAGCCGTTGGCAGAGGCGACCGTTTGGAACTGCAATTTGTACGCTGTCCAGGACGTAGTCCCGTCGTACGGCGGCACCTTGACTCGGGGGCCAGAGACGACGGCGCCTCCAGAAACAGGAGCGGTCAGCTTCAGTTTCCTCACTTCATTCTGGAGCCTCTCGCATCGGCTGTCAAGTCGTGCCTCCAACTCTCCGTAGCGGTCGTTAAGTCTTGCATCCTGTTCTCCGCTCATCCTTGCCTGTATTTCCTTATGGAGATCCTTATAGTGCTGTTGGAGGTCTTCGATTCTCTCCTCGTGCATGTCTGTAACCCTCTGTAGCTGCTTCACCTCCATAGTCACCTTTCCCAGTGATTCTGAAAGCAGCTCCTTTAGGCTAGCAGACTGCTCCTCTTGACGTCGGGCCTGCTCCTCCAATAGCTGCCGAGTCTGCTCCTCCTGACGCCTGGCCTGCTCCTCCTGACGCCTTGCCTGCTCCTCCTGACGCCTTGCCTGCTCCTCCTGACGCCTTGCCTGCTCCTCCAATAGGTGCCGAGTCTGCTCCTCCTGACGCCTGGCCTGCTCCTCCAATAGCTGCCGAGTCTGCTCCTCCTGACGCCTGACCTCCTCCTCCTGTCGTCGGGCCTGCTGCTCCTGACGTCGGGCCTGCTCCTCCTGACGTCGGGTCTGCTCCTCCATCAGCCAAATCAGCATTCCCATGTCGGTTGCCTGGGGAGCACCCGCAGAACCCGCAGCACCCGAATCAACTCCAGCAGCAGCTCCAGCACCACCAGCAGCAGTCCCAGCAGCAGCTCCAGCACCACCAGCAGCAGTCCCAACAGCACCAGCGGCGGCTCCAGCAGCAGCCTCGTCGACCTCCTCGCCGTGATGTCCAGCAGTAGTTTGTCGTGTTTTGGGTCGCCGTGATGACGACGAGTCACGTGGTGTAATCGGCATTTTTGAATCCCACACTCCTGACACCAATTTGTTACGAGCTGGGGTTCGAAGAGATTTAAAATACCGATTGAATAGACAAACTTTACTTAAACACCACAAAAAATACAGTTAAATAAATGAACACTATAGAATAACACTTATTCGCACTAAATTCCACTTCACTGTTTCGCTTTGATCGCTCTTATTCGCACTGTGTTCCTTGCGGCAATGATCCTCTGTTTATATTGCCCACCGAACATTCGAGAAACGCCGAGATTGTTGTACAAAGTTGTAGACGCGGCTCGATGCGACTCGGCGCCAAATACCTACACACAGACCGCGCCCGATTTTGGTACCTATGGCTAGGCACATACGGTCCATTTTCGTTTGTACTTGATTCTCTCTGGATGTTTCTAGAGACGTCTATCGACCTTGATGTGTTTAGGTATTTATTTGTGCGATTTAAGTACCTATTCGTTACAATATTATTGTCGTAAAATCATATAAATATTTATTATTTTCAGCGCTTTCAGTGGTCATACAAGGGCATTATCTATGGCTTTCCTGACTACTTTCAACGTATTTTTGGTTGGTCCCATAATTCTTTCATTGGTAAATGTAGTCTCCCATCTTAATAAATGATTTAATTTTATATATTTGTTTTATTTTTACCTATTCTTAGTAACTTTGGTAGGTACCTAATGGTAAAAACTTACAGTATTTTCTATGACATCGCGGGAGTTCAGATTTGTGGTGATGTGACATAAAATATGTTTTTAAATTTCAAAGTTTTTGAATGAGCTGCACATATCTCCCACTATGTTTATAGTTTTCGATTCATAAATATTTACTTACTTTTATATTTAGTAGTTGTCAATTGAGGAGAAACCGTCAAGTTAGCCTTTTACTTACATCTAGAAATGTTTAGCTTCAATTCATGGTAGGTAAGAGTTACGACACACAGATCGGGTGAGCGGGAGTCGTAGCGTAGAGAAAGCGAGGCGACGAAAGCGGTGGCGGCTAACATTACCTACATGTCTCATTCGTTTTACTAATACAACTTTAAGGTTGATATAACCTATAAGCTCTACAGAAAGGATCAAACAATTTGACTCAAACACGTATGTTTGTACTTGCGTCAAGCAATTTAATCGTATAAAGCGAATGTTTGATACGTGTTTGATGCTTGCTATATGCGATATTATTGTCGTTTGCTTGACGCGTTTCCAACAAGGAAGTTAAACAGTAATTGCTTGACTCAAACTTGAAAGTTCATCAAGCAAGGTTCAAACATCGTATCAAGCACCCAAGGTTTAAGTCAAGCTACTTTATCATATTCGGAGTATTTATACACCTATTTTGTGTGCTACGAGTTGAGTACAATCATTGCGAACAAAACATACAATAACACCGCTGCCTCATGTCCAGCCAATAACAAGCATTTTATTCATTATGGAAAAATGGCTGACAGGCTTTTCAAAATAATAAAGTGTCTTGGCTCTACGCGACGAGAGGTTAATTTATAGAAATATTTCATAGAATCGGCGCGGTAAGTAAACGACGCGTTGTAAAGAGACGATGATGGATTGAATAAAATTAACGTCTTTACTAATTACTGTCTTTAATTTCCACTTTGGACACAATTAAACAATTAAACAGAATTAAAATATTACACAGTTAAAACAAAGCGACCATTTCATTTGCTGGCCAACGCACCACTCTCTCTGCCACCTGGCGGGCAAAAGACGTAACTACTAATCAATTGACTGTCTTCTTACATACTCCCCCTTTTGACCAAATATAGGACCACCAGTTTGGTCAAACAAACACAAAAGTTACACAAAGAGAAAGTGAGTAAGAACAATTAACAATAACAAAAAACAATTAGAACAAGGAACTTAAACATAATCTAATAGTTTAAGAGGTCGACCGCGTCTCCGTTTTGGGTTGACGGGTCGTGGCTTGGACTGATCACCCTCACACTCACGTGCATGGTAGCGAGTAAGATCGGACACGTGATACTTACCGATCGATTCATCAGGAGCTTCACGATGCGAAATTAAGTAAGTGGTGGGACTCACCTTCATTTTTATACAGTAGGGCCCATCTCTTCTTGGGACGAGTTTCGAGGTTATACCCTTACCGGCATTACTCAAAACATGGCTACGTAGAAGGATTAGGTCACCAGGTGAATAGTCTTCCCCCACACGACGGGTCTCGTCTTTAGTAGTCTTAGGAAAATGGTTACCTGTATCGATGGTATGCTCGGCGAAAGGTGTCGCTCCTCCCCCTTCACCAAAGATGTCCTCGTACTCGTGAACTAAGGTTGACAATGCAGTTCGCTCCATTGACGACAGCATCGCCCCCTCATCAGGTCGAATCACGTCTGCAGCTGCACAACTCACCTTGACGCTTGACTTCTCGCCTTGCAAAGGATACACAGCCTGCGGGTGATCAGTCATAAACCATGAGTTCGCGTGTAAGTTAAGAACAATACGAGCACTACATAAAAAATCGATACCAAAAAGTGTTTCATTATTTACGGCGTTAGGTAAAACTATGAAGGTAGTTGGTACAACCTTACCCTCAAGTTTAACGTCGACGTCAACAAGTTTGACATTCATATCGCGCACAATCCCGTCTGCAAATTTTACACGAAAATTACTTTTACGAAACGGGTGACCTTGATCGCGTAGCAACGTATACAAACTATAACCAGCTATACATCGTTTGGCCGCTGTGTCCACTAAACCGGTACCACGAACCCCATTAATCTCGACATTGAGAATAGGTCGGTTACTGGTGCCGTTACTGTTGGAGTCAGACGCAAAGGCAACCTTCATTAATGGTAGCTTGTTACAATTTTGAATAGGCGACTTGCCTCTGAGAGGCAAACTCCCATTAGGTACAAAAGTGTTAGTACACAACTCGGTGATCTTTGACAGATGACCTTGCTTAATCTTTGACAAATTTGTATTAAACGAAAACGGACTCTTCTTTGGGCTACGATTGCTACGATTTATAACATTAGGTTCATGACTAAGATCTGTAAATGGGTAGGTATCATCGCTCAAAGACTTGTCCAAAGAATGAAAATTACAAGAATAAAATGTATGACTAGTGTCTTTAGGTTTACTGTCCCCAGCATTACAATTAGCACACTTAGAACGAATGATGCCCTTAGCACCACAACCATAACACTTGATTTCACTATCCCTTTTAATTTTAAGTCGCAGACACTCAGAGCGAGCGTGACCACTTTTACGACAATAAACACAATAACTTTTGTTACCTTGAAGAGGTTGAATTACTTGGTTACACTGTGTCGCCCGAGGAACTTTGCACGTCGAAGACCGAAGCGGAGTCTCGACCGAGTTACGAGCAGTCGTTGACCCGTGAAACACAGGTGACCGGAGTGAGGTGCTCGGCGCAGGCGCCGCCGTAGAGCGCGGCTCATGCCGGCCGGCACGAAGCTCCCGTTGTCCCTGAACAGGCACCGACGCTGCTTCGTCGAACTCGTCCTCCACCTGTCTGGCGCGCTCGATGAGCTCGTCGACACTATTAACCAGGTCTCGAGGTATTCGCTTTCGAATATTGATGTTTAGCAAGCCGTAAAGAAGGTCTAATATAATTCGTTCATCAAGAACATACGGTAGACTCGCGAGTTCCGCGCGTTGACGGCTGATATAAATATCGGCGCGCTCATGTCCTTGATCTGCACTGAACACGCCACGAAATATTTTGTAGGGAGGTTTCGGCGCACCATACATGGATCGCAAACGTTGTATTGCCTCTGTCCACGAAGAAATGGAGCCCTTTACTCCCTTGTACCAAACAGCAGCATCTGCCTCTAGTAATATTGGCAGGCCGCGGAGCGCATGCTCGTCACTTATATTTGTACACTCTTTGTATACTATGATTGTATCAATAAAAGCATCCACGACACGTGGATCTTGATGAGCTCTCCCGCTGAAACGCGCTGTACAGTTAGCGAAGTTTCCCATAAGCGCGGAGGGCGGTGCGATGTGTGATGTCGGAGACAGGCTTGGAGCGCCGCTGTCACTGTTGGAATCCTTGGAAGCTAGGATAGCTGATATTAACTCTCTGTTAGACTCAGCTTGAGCCCTAGCAAAGGACGCGAACATCGCTGACATGCGCGACTCCACCTCGAAGTCCGCCTCGTGGCTACTTTGCGCACTTTTTCTTCTTGGCATTTTCACTTTTACTTAACACCTCGAAGATTGAGACAGTCACACATAAAACCAGCAAGATGCTTGTTGAAAACTGAATATATTTTAGAAACAAAATTTAAGAGTTCGTAAAAATTCGTTATTTTGGTTCGAAACTTTTATTGGCCACTAGTTGGGCTGCCACTTGTAAAGAGACGATGATGGATTGAATAAAATTAACGTCTTTACTAATTACTGTCTTTAATTTCCACTTTGGACACAATTAAACAATTAAACAGAATTAAAATATTACACAGTTAAAACAAAGCGACCATTTCATTTGCTGGCCAACGCACCACTCTCTCTGCCACCTGGCGGGCAAAAGACGTAACTACTAATCAATTGACTGTCTTCTTACAGCGTTCTTTATCTTTCTATGCAAGAATCAGATTTGCAGTAACCCCTAGCTCAGTGTTTCCCAATTAGTGGTACGCTACACTCAAAATATATCGCGGCGATTGCTGTTTGCGTACAATCGAACGTAAAAACAGCTCCGGCTGCCAGTGGAAGGGATATGTTTGCGCCTGAAATTAGTACTTGTGAATCCTGAGATTGCTGCGCGTACCCCTCAAGCAACCTGGGGTACGTTTTTACGTTCGATTGTACGCAAACAGCAATCGCCGCGATATATTTTGAGTCAATAAATTTAATTAAGATTTAAAATTTATTAAATGACAAAAACTAATTTAATTTATTAGTTATCACACCAGTTAGGGTACGCGAGTTTGGACCCTTTCTCGAAGGGGTACTCAAGAAAATCTAATTGGGAACCACTGCCCTAGCTGATTCCCAAACAACAAAATATGTATGGTTCAACTATTTCCCATTTTCACATATAACGACTTGCAGAAGATGGTGAAAGTAGCTAGATGCTCTGTGTTCGCCGATGACCTGAAGCTCTTTCTCGCTATAGAGAACGACCAGGATTGCAAGGCACTGCAAAGAGACAAGGATGCAGTGGCTAAGTGAAGGCAATCACCTGCATTTATTATCACTTTCTCAAAGTCCCGAGTCGTCTAAACATGCTGCCTCTATGCTGCTAGAAGCCGAGCTAGAAGAGTGAACAATATACGACACCTAAGCCTAACTCTTGCTTGACATGAGCAGACAATGGGAATATAGGAACCTATATATGTTTCATAAAGCGAGTTAAGTAGGCCACACATTGGTCCGGCATTGCACCGAAAATATCCCATTCCGGTCGCCATAAGATCTAGGCGGACCATTTGTTAAAAGAATTGGACGAATCTGTGGTCAGTTTCGGTGGACGTACAGCAGCGCGCCGGTGATTGGACGAATGGGTACCTTTAATTCGCGGTTTTCAGCAGTAAGGACCCTATATTACGCCTATGTTCGCAGTAGGTGGGAGCATGGAGCTATGGTCTGGGACATAAATGAAAGAAAATAGGCGTCGATGATAGAGAAGTGTGCAACGAAAATTTGCTAGGCTAATGTATAAGCGCATACTATTAGGGTATTTTCCTATTGCTAGAAATATGGTTATGGGGCTGTTAGTGCCGTGTCATCATAATTGTGGCCAAGGTTTCACAGCGGAATCGCGCCATAGGGATCGCGCGTTATCGTTGCCGACCTGGGTCATGACTCGGCAGTAGGGCAATAACGCACCTCCAGCTAGAGCACTCGCACAGTTTTATAATTTGTGTGCGAGGGTCTGGATGTAGACGTATTATCTTTCTTTCATCAATAAAATTAAACTGTATTGGGTAGTGTTTTTTTTTACATTTTACATTTTCAGTATTATTAACTCTAAGTTTACGGGTGAAATGGACAGTCCTTTGAAAGGCTTGCATGGGGACATAGGTCCAACACGTTGAGCCTTGAGGCTTATATATCCCGAAGTATTCACATTTATAGGGACTCTAGAGCAGCTACAACAATATTTACATGATGGTATACGAAAAAAAACTATTATCGAGTTCTATCTTAGCGGTTCACATAAGACACAGAGGTTTACAGAAGTAAATTATCATAAGAATCGAGACTGTGAAATACATTTGGTTTCGGAACCCTAATATCTCCCATGTTTGACACTAGTACACACCCGCAAAAAATAAGTATTGGCATTCCCACCCAGGAATAACTTTAGTGTGGAAAACTAATCTACAGATTTAAGGTTTTTGGAAAATATAAAGTAAGTATATCAATTAAAAATATGATTTCATATTCAACAGGATTTTACGTGGTTGGTCTGACTAACTACATAATAATATGTTTTATACTTTGAGTATATAGCAAAAGAGACGTGAAGCGTATAAATAAATCACCGAACAATTTTTTCTGCCACTTTTTGGGGGGGGGGGGGGGGGTACCACTGTATTTTTCTGTCGTTTTATTGTCGCAACGGATTTTACTTTATATGATGATTATGTTAAAATACAAACATAATAATTATAATTAATGATTGGAAACACTAAATTTGACGCCCTAGATTAACTATTTTCCTAGAGCTCTGTCTCGCGACACAAAACGATACCAACGAAATCTAAGGTTTACTGCGCACCTGGTCAGTTTAACTGGTCAAAGGGGAAAAAATGGCGAAAGGGGGAGCCTGTCTATGGCCCCTCCATAGGCTTAGTACTCCATGGTTTTATATAAATTCACGGGTTGCCATACTATAGATAAGGGTACTGGAACCGTATTACCGGCCACAGGGTACCCAGCGGAAGATAAGTTTCCTCTTTTAGCCGATTGTATTTATGAGGCTATACCTAACTACTAACTAGTAGCTCTGTAAGTTTTTAGTATGGTTTGTCGGATTATACAATAATATATTTACATTGATTTTAACCCTACAATAACTAAGTGGATCCTGCGGTTAGGACAGTGTTAAAATATTGAATGCTCTCCACAGACTTGTTATACTTTATATTAAGGGTGTTTATAGGATGTATGTATAATCGCCCTGATGTCGCTCGGTCACCGCTCCGCCTCCGCTTGTGTGGTAGGTACGGTATCGCCATTTGGAATTAGTATCCTCTCTGCCTACCCTTTGGGGAAATAATCGTGAAGCTATGTAAGTGTTACAGTAAAGACAATAAATTATTTAGTGAGAAAATTGTTTTCACAAATTAGTCAATAGTTTTAAATTTGAGCTGATTATTTTTTGAGGCTAGCTGAGTCAAGTGTAACCAATATATTGAGTTATTTTGAGATCGAAAGTGTGTCTGAAAGTTTTTATTCAAAAACATTATTCTGATTTCATTTACAGCACAGAATTGATGTAGGATTTCAAAAGGGGTGGCATGAAGGGTTGGTCAGAGGGTGGCACCTGAAATCAATAACGGCAGACAGATACTTAGAGCATCATCCCCCAACTAGCTCTCCCGTAGTGATGGTGTAGGTAGGTACGTATTTTCTAGGACGGATCGCCGCTAAGACAAAAGTGAAGCAACCAAGTTATGCCAGTTTCATTGTAAATACGAGCCTCACGCACACATTCTCATTCGGTTATGCTAATCAGCCGCCATTAAGAAAATAAAAAAAAATGCCGTCTTGTGTAGTAACATTATGCAAAAACAACTCCATTACTCATAAAAAATCTCAAGGAATCATATTTCATAGGTAAGTTAGTAATTTACCACTTATACTACAATTTAAAGATATATTAGAGATAAATAAAATCTTTCACTCACTTTTGTCTTAGCGGCGATCCGTCCTCTACTTTTTTACGTCCATGCTCTACACTAAATAATTGGTAGTCTTGCATATAATGTTGATATATTTTGATTTATCTATAACATCATATGAGTGAATAATGGGTATGCTTGAATTATGATCACAGGGGACAATTTATGTTATAGAATAGTACAGCAAACAAGTAACTCAAATAAGCTGTTCTTTTATATAATTTCCTACGTTCCTAATGCTCCATTAGGGTTGTCAGTGTCACTTATTAGAATAAAAACAACATATTGTTTTTTTTTCATTTTTCAGTATTCACACACCATCTTTTGGCGTGACTAATGCACTGGTAACAATGACCACATTTAGGGAGTATTATATTATATATTTAATTGGATAGGAATAAAGCCTGGTAGCTGCACGTAATAATACACTTACCTAATCACTTCTCAGGTATTTAAATGGAAGGGCCCATTCATAAGAAATTATCTTAGTCTCGAGCCGAAAATTACAGGTCCATATCAATATTATGCTCAGCAAGATCTTTGAAAAGATTGTCTATGATCAGATTTACCGAATCCTAATTCAAAAAATATCCGAAGCTCAGCATGGATTTATGCGTGATAGATCGACGACAACGAATCTAGCTGTATACCTACGTCCTCCGAATCATGGAGAGGAGCAACCAGGTGTACGTGATCTATACCGACTTCGAAAAGCCTTCGACCGTGCGTGTGGATCATGCTAAACTACAACGACTGTGCGTACACGGATACTTGTTTTGCTGGATATACGATCGTACCTGACGAACGTTTGGCTCAGGGTGTGGCACGATAAGAAAATTTATCTTTGCGTATACCGTATCGATTTGATCTCGACAGACTGAAGGACTATTATATATACGAAATTGTAACTTTTACACGTAGCAGCAATCCATTAATATTCAATGAATAGGTACCCATCAACCGGAAGGTCGATGATATAAAAGATGTGTAACTCTGGACGGGAAGATATTGTTTACTGACTCAGTAATAAACAAGGCATACAGAGGTCTCGGTTTCGTGATCAGGACCTGTAAACCCTTCACAGATCTTAATAGCGTGATACCTACTTGTGTATAGTTCTTAAGAGGATCGTGTAGCTCAGCGTACGCAGCGAAATAGGTATTTAGAAAATCATATTCTGTCTCAAGCGCGCTTTTCCCCCGGGCATCAGTGCGACAGAGAGCAGCAGCTCGTGAGTGTTTGTAGGTATGTTCTTCGTAGAAAATTGCGTTTTGGGCGAAAACAATTTACACATGCTAAACTATAACGAAACCTTATAATTTTGGTGTCAAACGTTTTAGCAGATTATAATCTACGTACGTACGTTTTGCTTTTTTTGAAATTTTGCTTTGTTTTCAAATACAGACGGTTTATTACCAGCAAGTTATGAACCAAAAAAACCGAGATTTGAGGGGCTTATAACTTTTGACCTATCACGAATTTTGATAAAAGGAAAAAATACGTACGTAGTTTTTCATTATGTCAGTAACATATTACAAAATCGTTAAAATTAAATAATATTTAGGGGTAGTAAAACGTTTTCTCCGTTTGTATGGACATGGACGCGGTACACTACACTCTTAAGTACGTAGTATTCTTGAGTACGCTAGTTGCATTTGGTCCCCACATTATAAAATATACGTAGAGCGAATTAAGCGAATACAGAGGTACCTACTCCTTCAGCGAGTTATATGGCCGATTGTTGACATTACGGAATGCTGACCTAGCGGGAGCGTAGACATGGATACGGGGCTCCTGTACAACAAGACAGCCCTGAGCTTGGTCGCGGTCGCAAAACCAACCCCTCACAGATACAAACACACACACACGTTACACAACCCCACGCGCATATATACGGTGGAGTGCATAAGCTCGTTGATTTGGTCTGATTGATAGGTTTAGATTTTAGAGTGTAATTTAATTTGATTTAATTGCATTTGACTTAGTTTATTAGGTACTTAGTCATATTTAATATAAATTTATGTGATTTTATTAACCGACTTCGAAAAAAAGAAGGAGAAGGTTCTCAAATCGGACCGTATTTTTTTATGTTTAAAAAAATGATTATTTTAAGTTTATAAAAAAATGCTGATTTAAAGTTTAAAAATAAATATTGTTTTGAGTTTTAAAAATAAATGTTCCCTTAAGGTTTCAAAATAAACGTTGATTTGAAGTTTAATTGCTTTATTTTATTAGCTTTATTCAACACATTCTTCATAGGTTTTCTTTGACTTATAATACAACATAAATCTTACATATGAAATGTTGTCTTTTAGTTCTATCATGGTATAGAACAGCAAATAGCCAAGAAAATAGAAATACTCGAACCGAATATATTCGGCAACAAAACCGAATAATTCGGCAGAATACAAATAGTAGAAAAGATGCCGAATACGCCGAATACCGAATATCAAACGAATATTCGGCGCATCTCTAGTTGCTACCTATCCAAGGGGGTGAATTGTATTCCTCATACAATGCGTACGAAGTAGCGGGCTAGTATAAAATAAAATCATGTAAATTCTACTGGGAGAGTACCCAACAGACTGGCTTCAGGAATATTTACATAAGTATTTATAATATTGTTAAGAAATAATGTGCGCGTGCCTCTGTCTGTCTGCACAAATCTTCTAGTGGTGAGACATGAGAGTAATATTTTTATCCATCTTGCCACAGGTTTCCGTGGTGTAGCGGTTATCACATCTGCCTAACACGCAGAAGGTCCCCGGTTCGATCCCGGGCGGAAACATTTTTTTTTATTGACGCTCCCCAAAACTATATGAAGTATTTTTTTATAAAGAAACATGTGACCTTGCCACCGCCTGCCATTAATGCGTGCAAAATTTTTTTCGGAACAATTTTTTATTGACTCTGATTTGTACATAGGTATAGAAATATCTTTAATACTAAATTACAAATAAAAATGTTCAGGTAAATCCCTGTTTACTGGGAGAGTACCCAACAGACTGGCTGCATTGCCTCCTTGGGTGGCAATGCTTATTCATTGACCGAAATAAGAGCCAGCCCGTTAGTCATGTGAACTTTCAATTAGTCGTTTAGATCTATACCTAGGTCCATTAAGTGCAGTAAAGCAACAGGCTTGCCACCTGTTCTGTTGAATATGGACAACTGCCAAAAAGTTGACACTGATAATGGTGTCTCTGGCCACACCGCAAGCTAAAGGCCGTGAAGGTGTGTTTGTTTACTTTGTGAAAATCGTCTATTTATTTACTCAGGTAAAGCTCAGGCTTACTAAGCAACCGTTCGATTATTCCTCACTTTCCAGTAAATAAGCCACAATGTAAAGCCGGCCTTTACAAACAGACCGAAATTATCAATCATAATACGTCTGTTTAAAAATGGTATCGCTAAAGAAATCGTTATAAAATCAATTAGAATTAATTTTTTTCAAAAATTCCAACGGGATATCGTTGTTTAACTTTTTTGAATTTTCTAGCCTGGTTTGGATAGTTTGAATTATTTACAAAAAAAATGGCACTATTATTTGCTATACTATAGTCGCGGACTTTTTTGTAGAACTATTTAAGAGATACATTTCCACCATTCATTATATTCGTGTAACTGTTATGGTTTTTGCAGCGCACGCCAGAATTGCTCGCAGATGGGATATTTTGTCCGACTTACGTGAAACTTATTGTTATATTTTGACCAATTTACTCAATAGCTTTATAAATTTTAGACTATGTTATTCTGATGTATGAACTATATTATTGTAAAGCTTCATTAAAAATAATTCTTTATTTTTTGCGTGAACGAGTAACAAACATCCACACATACATCCATACAAACTTTCGCGTTTATAACATTAGTGGGATGACACTTTGTCTGTTTTATTTTGTTAGTACCACTAGTAAAATTGATTGGATAGATTGGTTTCGGGGAAATGCAGCCAAAACAAACTAAAAAACCAATTAATAATAGCAACATTCTGACTATTAACGATGAAAAAATAAATATATCCACAAATAAAAAGTATCTTGGTTCGATTCTTGACAGGCATTGACTTGGCAATCACATATCGATCACATCAAATCAAAAATAGATGTCACTTGACAACAGCTGTGCGCGCAAACTCAGTGCGCGCGGCGATACGCGACCACCGTCACAGAGATTGTCGCTATTCCGAGACGGAGCAGTACCTAACAAATAACGCGGGTGGAACCGCAAGGCACAGCTAGTCATAATGCTAACAAGTTTTTTTCAAAGGAAACATTCATTTTTTTTTTTAAATTAGTAAAATTGCATTCAAAGATTTTCATTAAATTACATTTTAAAAATAAGAAAAACACCGACCATCAAATTTAATAAACCGATGTCCTAATTATATTTCATGGCCTTTATTAAATTTTTAAATGCAATTTGTTCCTTATGATTGACCTGAATCCTTTAGTTTAGATAGAGGATCTGTGGACCTAATCAATCGGTCAAGTCAAGCGCGCTCTTTAGGGTCATTAATTTTCACATATTCGAATTCGGATTGGCAAAAGGAACACAGCTATTTTAACCGAACTTCAAAAGAAGGAACCTCCGTTCTCAATTCGTCGGAATCTTTTATGTTTTTTTTATGTATGTTCCCCGATTACTTGAAGACGCCTGGACCGATATGGATTTTTTTTTGTTTGAAAGGGTGGTCCCATGGTCATCAGGTCAGGATCTGATGATGGGATCCTGGAGAAATCGAGAACCCTTCTAGAGATATAAGCACACTTGAAGCGATTCGGTTTTTTTATAAATTGCTTTCGGAAAGCACACTTTTTAGTGCATAATTTTTGATGTCGGTACACCTTTTTTTTTTAAAAATACATATAAAATTGAATAAAAATAGGTTAAAACACAAATATTTGTATATAGTATTTCTTTTTATTATTCATTACTTAATACATGTAAAATTAATATTGAAACATTTTAAAGCGACATCTGTTATAAAAAATACGTTACTACAAAATAAGCTCCCTTTCAAAGTTTCAGCGTACTGAAGTTCCAAAATTAGACGTTAGATGGCGCTTCTTCGTACTTGATCTGGATCTGAGTTTTATCTGATATCGCAAAAAATCCCTAACCCTAAAAAAATGCTAAACACCAATTTTCTTTAAGAATATGTGCTTTAATTGACTTATGCTTCGTACGGCACGTAAAGCCGGCTTCCACACTTCTTTTAAAAATAACAGATATTTCACAAATACCGTCTTTACCATAAGAGCACACGGGACCCGTGCCCAGGGCCCCCATCCTCACAGGGGCCACTAAAGGCCGATTTATATTCGCTTACCATACACATTGTTTTTTAAGAGGCTACCTTCATATTAAATCATATTTTTCAAATCGTTTTGAGTGAAACCTAAAGCTCTTAGAAATATAGAAAAAATTACATGTTATAATTAATCATATTTCATAATAATCTGTTAATCATAAAACATGTTTTAAGAAACTTTGCTCGATAGAAAAAAATTGCAAAGTAGCCTCTGAAAATAGTCTCCTTTCCAAATTTCTCAGTAGTACATGAAGTATTGTTTATTAAATTAAGTACGAATTTGTATCATCTATTACTAAAGTAAGATGTTAATTTAGATTTTCAATAAAGCTACTCCTTTAATTTAAATAAATTATTTTTGATTTGTCACTTAGGACGTTTGTTCCAAGCACCTTCCGTGCGCCTCTTCTCTTTTGTTTCTATTCAATGCGACAGAGAGAGATTCAGCGGAGAGACCAATCGATCACGTAGCGCTAGGGTAGCGCTAGAGTATCGTATGCAGCTAGGCCACGCCCCTCAAACTATGATTTTATTTGAATGTATCGTCTTAACACGCATTTATTCGCTTGACCTGTATGTATATACACTATGTTGCAAAAAAAAGAGCACTTAAAACTTAATTGGTTATCATTATATTTTGAAGTTAATAATGTTTCAATAATTATTATTTATGATGTTTCAACATATTATAATCGAATTTCTACATTTTTTAATCATCACAAGTAGAAATCTGAGGTAAATTAAATAAAAAAATGAAAAACCATTTTATTAAGTAATTTTAATGAGTATGAAGTGACAAATTAAACTAAAATAATTTTTTTAATTAATTTTTTTAAATGAACCTACACAATAATCAATATCGAGTATGACCACCTCTCGCAGTTATGACAGCTGCCATTCTTTTTCTCATACTCCCAATCAGGTTTCTTATGGTTTATTGTGGTATCAGTTCCCATTCAGCCTGAATCACAGTTTTTAACTCTGTGAGATTTTGTGGAGCTGGAGTTACAGCTCGTACCCGGCGTTTTAGTACGTCCCATAGATGCTCTATAAGGTTGAGGTCGGGACTCCTCGCTGGCCAATCCAATCGAGGAAACCCAACCTCCTCCATATATGCGGATATTGCAACGGCACGATGAGGACGAGCATTATCTATATATATATATAAATGAATTGCTATTCTTTGTCTCGCTAAAACTCGAGAACGGCTGAACCGATTTGGCTGATTTTAGTCTTAAAATATTCCTAGATATCCAGGGAAGGTTTAAAAGGGGAGACAATTCGAATAATTGCCGAAAAACCCCTAAAAACAGCCCTTTTCTTTTTCCCATAATAACAGAGTCAATTTGAACCTTATCGCTATTCAATAAAGTTAATTTTAAATTAAAAGCACTCATTGTTGTCTATGCAATGTAGATGTGTTCCTAATGTCACCGCACAAAGTTAAAATTCGCGTGCGTGTTGGAGAATCTAATTTCGCGTTCCGACACTCAACAAAAGTGATAATATCGCGAACGCGACAAAATTGAATACCTAGTCACAAAATGTAATTTAAGTAATTTAATAGATCATTAGTAGTACTGATTTTCAATTTGGTCGGCTTCGCGAAACTTAATTTTGCCTAGGAGTAGGGGTAGGAGTAGAGGTAGGAGTAGGGGTAGGAGTAGGGGTAGGTGTAGGGGTAGGGTAGGGTAGGGTATAGGGTAGGTAGGACATCACGGACTATCATTTACGAAAAGTGCTGGTAGAATACCACGCCACGCCAGTCTTAATGATGTCATCCGTAGGGCCCTTGCCACTGTCCACGTGCCAGCTATATTAGAACCGCCTGGTATGGCACGTGATGATGGAAAAAGGCCCGACGCTGTGGGAAGCTACCTGTGTCGATACATTGGCGGCTTCTCACGTCCAGTCTACATCTAATAATGCTGGTGTAGCAGCAACAACAGCTGAAAACCTCAAACGGCGTAAGTATGCAAACCTTGCACAATTACTTATTTGCACCGTTTGGGGTTGAAACCATGGGTCCGTGGGGCCTCGGAGCAAAGAAATTATATAAGGAACTATCATCTCGTCTAATCGACATTTCAGGTGACAAGAGGGCTGGAGCATACCTTGGGCAACGTATTAGCATAGCTATACAGCGAGGAAACGCTGCTAGCCTTCTTGGCACTTTACCGCAGGACAGTGATTTGAGAAGGTTTTCTACTATTCATGATTAGAGAGCCACTCATGGGGTTCCCTGTGTTTAATTTTTGAATATTTAGTTTTAGTTTTGTTTTAAAATTGTTGTTTTTTTACCCGTTTGTGTAAATTACTACGAAATTTTATAAGTATGTATTCAAAAAATTATGGTAAGGTAAGGCAGCTCCATCGTCGAGGCCAAATGATTTGGCTATTGGTAAGAATCTGCGTCTTGTACCACGAATGCACATACTGATAGCTCGTATTATTGAGATAATGATTCTTGATCTTAGCCATCCCATCACTGTACTTATAGATCTGCCCCAACGGTCAGCAAAGGCTTCACCAAGATGTTTCACGAAAGTACTCATTTGTGGTGCAAAGACTCCATCAACAGATGTCACAAGTGGAGTGAAAGTCGCATGTCGCTTCTCGCAAGCGGAAGAATATTTTCTTTTCTTTTCTTCTTCAGCCGATTTTAGTACGGAGGCAACAGGGCGTGAGATGTGAGAAGGAGCGTCAAATTCAAATTCAAATTCAAATATATTTATTGACTCACATTATTACATGTTACCTGTTAAGGCGTACAATAAAGATCAAACTAATTATTCTACAATGCTACATCATATAAATATTGAATTATAATATAATCATTAATCTAATTCATAAATTACAAAATTAAATGTAATTAATTAAAGGTAATATTGATTACCAATTAAAAAATAAAAATATTAATCAATAAGTGTATAATAGTAAATTGCAATGTCAAAATAAAGGGTCTTTTAAAAAATCCTCAACGGTATAATAACACTTTTCAGGGCATCAGGTAGGTGGTTATAAAGGGAAGCAGCCATTATGTGCGTTGTGTTTTCATAAAACTGTGTCTTAGCTTGGTGACAGGGCTGAACATAATATTTATTTCTATTCTTACGTGGTCGCCTGTTTACAATTATTTTAAAATCATTTAAATTAGCTTTGACATAGCTACGTGCTTCATAAATATAATATAGAAGGCAATATATAACTTTAATTGTATAAATATAGGCTTACATGAATCCGTTTGTTTCATGCCAGACATTGCTCTGATACACTTTTTTTGTAACCTAAATAAAGGTAATATGTTGGTTTTTGCAGCGTTTCCCCAGTTGAGTATGCTATATCTTAAATTAGACGCAACAAATCCGTGATATGCAGTAAGAGCTGCTGTTTGTGATGTGTTTTCACGTAGTTTTTTAAGGGCAAATGAAAATCTACTCAATTTAGCACACAGATGAGATTTCCAGTTTATATGGCGGTCTAACATCACACCCAGAAATTTTATTTCATTTACCTCTTTTATAATTTCATAATTGTGTGTTAATGTTATGTTTTTTCTATTTGACTGTGGAAAATAGAACTGCATACATTTTGTTTTAATTATATTTATTACAAGGTTATTATTTTCAAGCCATTCTATTACATTATTTACAGATCTGTTTATCTCGCATTCATATTCATTAATATTTGTCCCTTTAATTAAAATCGTTGAGTCATCAGCAAATAAAATCATCTTCTGATCTAATATAGCAGGGAGGTCATTAATATATAAAATAAACATCAACGGCCCCAATATGCTACCTTGAGGGACTCCATATTCTACTATTCTATAATTCGATCGCATTCCCTTCTCAATACCATCCGTATCTACGTATGTAATTTCTGTATATTGTTGTCTGTTCGTCAGATAAGATTTTATAAGTTCATAAATTGTTCCTCTAATACCATATGCATATAGTTTTTGTAAGAGTAAGGAATGGTCAACAACACGAATATCAAATAACGCCTCCCTCTGAGCTATCCAAACACCACGGCAAGAAAAATCTCCGCGTAGTCCGCAAGTACCTTCCGTGATAATAGGTTCTTTGATTACATTTCCCCTGAGTGTTTCCAGTGGCTGACGGTCAAAAGTAACATGAGACAGCTCAAAAAGTAACATTTTCACGACAAAAGTAACATTTACGGTAGAAAACGACTCTAATATCTTTGCTCTAATACTGTAATATGGCAGTTTATTACACAAAAAAATAAAAAGTCTACTTTTCCATTGGTTAGGTTTCATTGATCGAATAATAATTAACTGTTGAACCTATTTGCTGTCAATCTATGTTATAATATGTATAGTATAATAACCTTTAAAATTAATAATTTTTTGAATCACAGATTATTGTTTATTTATATCTAATTTTGTTTTGTCTTCGTATCGAAGTTCGTGAAAAATAATCTGTATTTTTTTGTTTGCTGGAAAATATTTTTGAATATTTTTTTAAATCCTAAAAGTAACGTAAAAGTAACATTTGATATCGTGTAACATGGAGGTAACGTGAGAGGGTCAAAAGTAACGTAAAATGTTACAAAAGTAACATTCTGGCAACACTACATGCAAGTTCAAATAAATCACAAAAAAGATTACGAATTTCGTTGTGACGACGTGTTACTAGACCACCTGTTTTGCAGCAGAGGGCATGATCCACATCAAATTCATCGCTGCCGCAACCATCACAAGATATTGGCATAGAAACTGGTATTCTTTTGTATCGTAGTGCTAAAGCATCCCTGAATTCCAAAGGTGAGAGATCAAGATGATCTTTCTTAGTCGGTATAGTTGATAGCCAGTTCGAAGATTTTGTTTTCATTTTAGTTGAGATCGATCGTTCAATTGCTCTTCTCCTGGCGGGAGGTAAATTAGTCAGAATGGTGTCTAATAATTCGTCATCAAGTGTTTCTTTAATTTTGTGGCATTCTTTTCGTGCCTCATTGATAGTTATATGATGTTGGGTGAGATCTAAACCTTTATTTTCGAGTAAAGATGTTGAAAGGATTGCACTACCTTTTTTTGAAGATTCATAATTTAAATTTGTTAATTTTGATAAAGCAGGAATTGCTAGACCACCTTTGTGAACAGGTAGGGGAAAAAGGTCAGAGATAAATAAAGTAGGTAAAAAACTGGAACGTAGAATGTTTCTTAGTGGTTCAAATGAATGATGGCGTTATTTAGGACTCTTAGTAGAAATAACCATTGGAATTGAGCTGCTTTGGTGATGGCCGTATATGCAGCTTGTGGTGAGTCTTTGCAGATGTGTGTAAGTTTATCTATTATGGAAATCCAGTTTTTAACTTACCTTTTATAAAGTTTTCTTTTCATACGCCTATGTAACTACCAAGAAAGCGTGAACCAGTTATAATGGACACATTAATTCCCTTGAAAACCTGGGAGGCATTTAGAAAGTCATTTTTAGGAATGACTTTTTTTCTTGAGGGAAATAACCATATGATGGGCCTATTTTTTTCATTTTTTCCCACCAAAGGCTAAGGTCTTTAAAAGTGCCTTGTGCTGATGAATCATCTGCATACCAACATTGGGTAGTTTTATGTTCTGTTTTGAGTTTATTTATTATTGGTAGTGTAGCAAGAGCATACAAAGGCATAGCTAGTGGGTCACCTTGAGTTACTCCTTCTTTACTATATAATCTCATTTCAGAGTCACGGATTACTAGTTCTGCATGACCTGACCATTATATGTATTATATAAAAAGCGAGCACAATGTGGCCAATATATTCTAGCTTGCCAAAGGGCTAACTGTCTGTTCATAGAATTAAAAGTATTTTTTGCATCAACGAGAAGCATTCCCCAGTTAGAATATGGTTGGCATTCTTTTTCGAAGAGATCATTCATTGCGAGTATGGCACCTTCAATGCCGCTACTAAGTCCACTGCAAAGCTGCGATTGGGCGCAGACTTCTGTAACCTTGGAACCAGTGGTTAAAATCATACATTTGGAGATGATTCTACGTAGACATTCGCCAATACCAATCGGTCTTACACCTGGGTATTTGTCTAGGTCTACAAGTCGACTTGACATAAGGGCTTGTATTTTACTCCATGGTACAAAATTATTATTTAATTCCATTGTAAATTTTGCTACGGCGTTTCTTGAATGTAAACTAGCTTCACCGAAACGTAACAGGTAATCTTTCCAGTTTTCGGATGTTGTCCCAGTCGGACCTCCGCCACCATGTAATTTCCTGGCAACTAATTCCACATGTTCACAAGTTATATCAACTTCTAGTAATTCTATCTTCAGTTATGCTATCTGGTAGGTTGAATAATTCTGGATCGGGATTTAAAGCAAGGGGATGTTTTTCATGTAATACATCCATGACAGTTTTTTCAGTTATATCAATGTAATCTTCGGGTCTGAGAATTTTAGTAACATCTTTAGTCAATAGCCAGTTTAGAGCTTCCCGTACTTTTCCTCGCTGTATGAGGCGTGTGAAAGTTTTAGTCACTTGGTCATTGTTATCATTATCAAATTTCTGGTTGTAGGAAATACGGAGCGAGTGGTCGGCTTTGGTCGCCTCAGTAATAAGTATATCGAATTGTTCATCAGCCCAAAGTTTTAGGCGACGGTCTAGTGATCTCTTTATATCTTTTGCTTTCTTAGTATTCTTTTCTCTTTGTAACATAACGGACACATAAATTAAAAGACGTTCAGATGGATGGTCTGATTTAACCAGGAGTTCTATTTCTTCAGCTAAATTATGGATAAATCTTCTACTCACAGAATTAGAAGGAAGGTCGGTTAGTTTCCCATGAAGATAGCATACTTTATCCCATCGTTTTTGCCATATATCAGACTTTGGTCCTATTCTGTTTAGATATGGTGAACCATAAGCTTCTTCAAGGCTTGTTGTGTGTTCAGTGTTGGTAGTCACTGGAGGTGGTTGGTCACAATGAGCTGCACGTATTTGTCGTTGTAATCCATTCTTTTTAAAGGACCTTGAACATTGAGGACACTGCACGGTATTTATTGAAGAATTATTTTGACAAGGCAAATCAAAATCCTGGGTATTCATATGTATTTTAACTTCTTTAGGTTATTTATTTTATAAGATTATTTTTTGCACTATTAATTTTAAATTCATTTGTCAAAGTGGTAGTAAATTGAAATAAATTAATATATTATTATAGATGGCAAAAATATTAAAATAAAACAATGATCAAGTATGGGCTAATCACATTTTACTTACATATCTACAAACACAGATAGGTTCTTAACTAGACCCTAAAAGTAACTTACAGACACGCACGTCACTAATTATCTGATACCTATATCCTAGTCTAGACCTATGTACTTAATCGACCATATACAATCACTAAATGCACAACAATCTGCACACTGCACAACACACCGATATACGTCACGTCCACAATGCCCTATGTCCCACACAACAGTGTGTAGCTGATTGAGGTCACCGCCGCGCAATGTAGAGACCACCATTACGGGGTGGAGTGAGGCGGGCGCGGAAGACCATGTCACAAATCTCCTAATACGGCCTCTCCTGACACTCTGCCGTCCTCGGCAGACTCCGTAGTTGTAGGAGACCGATCAGCACTGTCACTGACTGCAAATACAAAATAATTAATAAAACAATCCATATCGTCAAGGTGGCTTACACCTTACATTAACATATTTGTCTCGACGTTCGGCCGTCCTTTAATTAAATACCGAACTTTTTTAGATATATCCTCAGATTACAGAACAAAAGGTATATCCTTCAAATACATGAGTTAATCAGTCATCCAACATAAAAGTTATACAATGCCGATACTCATTCAACTTGACCAAAGCGAGTCTTGGTGGGTCCGACGTGACGTATGTGCTACTATCAGTGGTGTTGTACAGAAATGTATGTGGTGCTGCTTGCCTTTATTTTCAGTAGGTACCTATCTATTATTATCCTATGAGCTTATCCGACCTATGTTTCGTACCTAATGATCTTATTTACCTATGTAGTGAACATGAATTATTGCCGTTTAAACTTATCGGAATTAGACTTCGTTTCAGATTTAAAACAATCATTTTGTTTATGTCCCACTTCGTTGCAGCGGAAACATTTACCGTCTTTTTCCGTAGGAGCATGTTGAGTCCGACTAAACTTTCCTCGCTCGGATTCACTTTTGTTTGTACTAAGCTTAACAAATGCAGACAAAAAGTTCACGAGCCTGACACATTAACATGCGGATCCTTGACTCCATGTAAAATTATTGCAGTCGTTAACTCATCTCTTATGCCGCGTACTATCTAACCTTAATAATGATTTATTGTCATTAATTTAATACATCGCATAAGTTATACAGTATGTTAGCAATATCAATTTTACTTAAACACAAAAGTCCTTTTTAATATTCGACAACATTTAAGGCACCATTTAGCATCACCCTTTAAACAAAGACCCACTTGAGATAAACATTCCGTATCCGACCAACTCAACTTCGTCAAACCACGCGTCGACTTTGTTTACATTCGGATCGAACAATTTGAACCGGCCGAACTTGTACCTTATTGCATCTACGATAACGTTCGCGGTACTGTGGGTCACTGTATTCGACGGAGCTCGCTCTAAAGAACTCAGTCGTTGAACAAACGAACTTATTGTTTCTAATGACACACGTAGTATATTGCCCTTTGACCTACTTCGTCTATGTTTGTTTTTTTTGAACATCTGCAGTGGACAATCGCGATCTTCACTACGAGTACGCGTACGCGAACATCTAGATCTGACCATAATTACTTTGCTTGTATTGAAATTGACAATTTTTTTTTAAATTATATCTTAGATCACTGCCTTGCGGAAGTGCAATTCTATCCCACTTCTGATATTATAGATGGCAAAAATATTAAAATAAAACAATGATCAAGTATGGGCTAATCACATTTTACTTACATATCTACAAACACAGATAGGTTCTTAACTAGACCCTAAAAGTAACTTACAGACACGCACGTCACTAATTATCTGATACCTATATCCTAGTCTAGACCTATGTACTTAATCGACCATATACAATCACTAAATGCACAACAATCTGCACACTGCACAACACACCGATATACGTCACGTCCACAATGCCCTATGTCCCACACAACAGTGTGTAGCTGATTGAGGTCACCGCCGCGCAATGTAGAGACCACCATTACGGGTTGGAGTGAGGCGGGCGCGGAAGACCATGTCACAAATCTCCTAATAATATATAATACTAGCGGACCCGGCAGACATTGTCCTGCCCAAACGTTGGCTTGCTTGCACTACTCCTACCTACCCCTACCCCTACCCCTACCCCTACCCCTACCCCTACCCCTACTACCCCTACCCCTACCCCTACCCCTACCCCTACCCCTACCCCTACCCCTACCCCTAACCCTATATAAAAAAAAATTTAGGGGTGGACCACCCTTAACATTTAGGGGGATGAAAAATAGATGTTGTCCGATTCTCAACCCTAACGGATATGCATACAAAATTTCATAAGGATCGGTCAAGCCGTTTCGGAGGAGTATGGGAACGAACATTGTGACAGGAGAATTTTATATATTAGATTTTAATATTGTCCACACGCGAAGCCGGGGTGGATAGCTAGTATAAACATATTAGAAATAGCTGTTTCCCATGACTTCTAATTTTAAAATGTTGACACTTCATACATAGCTTTTGTCATGTTCACCTCTGCCCACCCCGTTCCCGTCGTCATGCCGTGATAATAAAAAGTATCCTATGTTACTTCTAATACCTCCAAGAATATATGTGCAAAATTTCATGATGATCGGTTAAGTAGTTTTTGCGTGAAAGCGTAACAAACAAACTTACATTCGCATTTATATTAATAGGGAAGGGATAGGGAAGGGATATAATAAAATTTACACCTTCTAATGACAGTTACTTTTTTTTGTAAAATTAAAAGTTGGCCTTTCAGTATAATAAGTATAAAAAATAGAATAAAATATAGAAACATTTGAAAGCGCCATCTATTACAAAAATACATTACTACAAAATAAACTTCCTTTCAAAGTTCAGTTTCATCAATAGGTTTCATGAATTATCCGTAGTTCCAAAATTAGATAATAGGTGGCGCTTAACGTCTACGTCTTGATCTGAGTGAGACTTAACTTTTATCCTGAATACTTTTATCCCGAATATTATGTTTTAATACAAAAAAAAAGCCTAATCCTAAAAAAATGCTTAGCACCAATTTTCTTTGAGAATATGTGCTTTAATCGACTCGTACTTCGGAGGGCACGTAAAGTCATTCTAAAAATAACAGATATTTACGTCTGTTAAAGAAGTGACACGATCTAGATCCATCAAGAATTATTAGGAATAGGAATAATTATGACAAATGGGAACAGGTTCAAAATTGTAAGAAAAAAGAGATACTTAATACATAAATAATAGCTTTGTAAGATAGATGTAAGTACCTACAGTTACAGTTTTATGTGTTTACTTCAAGTTAAAGTTATATCTACAATCTAATTGATATATATTTACAATCTACAATACAATAAGTATGAGGTACCTACCTTATTTTATGACAATCTTTTATTTTTATTGTCAATGAGGAGTGTAATGCATAAATAAAATGATACCTTACGTCCACGTCACGCCTTGGTGGATAGCACACGTGCCCGCGGAGACGTGATGGGGAATCCGGGTTAATCCTGTCCGCGCTGTGATGGTTGTGATTAGTCAGTGATTACTAAGACATATCACAGTCGGCGGAATAATCTTAGCTACCGATTTATCGGCATACTATTGCACAAGATTAAACACTGGACATTGGCAGAATTGCGACGATAAGTCAGCACTGTTGCCATATATCAAAAGAAGAAGAAGAAAATGATACCTAAATGAAATACAAAACAATTCTCTTTCACTTTGAGTAGGTAGATATAGGTAGAGAGATGGCGACAGAAAGTGGTTGTAAGCACTTGCCGGCAGAAAACCTCTTTTTCGTGTACTCTGAGGCCCCCTCTACAAATTATTGTTGTCGAGTAGGGGTCCAGCGCTTGTCGGTACGGCGCTGAGGCGGTTTATAAGAAAAAAACATACAACTTCAAGGAGTAAATTGGAAGAAAATATTTTTCCTACAACCGAGAGGTCCCCACAAATGCTGTTCACTCATTTTCTGCCAGCTAGTAGGATAGTTTTTTTTCTAAAAGGTACCGACAAGCGCTGGACCCTTACTCGACAACAAGAATTTGTAGTGGGGGGGGCTCAGACTACACGAAAAAGAGGTTTTCTGCCGGCAAGTGCTTACAACCACATTCTGTCGCCATCTCTCTACCTAATAGGTATGTACATCGGTGGCCAAATTAACCACTTGGTTAAGACGTCTGGTATTAACTAGGCAGACCACGGGTTCGATCCCGGATCCCGGCCATGTACCAATGGGTTAATTGAAAACTTATGTACATAATCCGACAAACCACACCTACAGGCCTTTCCATCTAAATATACCTCAACAGAACTGGCCACTCGTTGGGCACCCTGGTACCGTATGAGGGTAGGTATTTGTTTCATGTTCTATTTTTGAGCATACTATACATTATGAGAAACAGATTGAGATAGCTACAAAAATGGTTTAGCATAAAATATGATAATAGTGTTTTCCAATTATTTATGAAGATTCAAACTACCATATGGCATTAGAACAGTAATGTAAACAATATTTTCAGTTTGACAAAAATAAACAAATAAGTATTTTCGAGTTGGCATAACACTAAGTAGGTATGTAATTACTTTAATAAGGAAAGTCGAAGCACAAGCGAGTAATCTCAACTAAACTTAACACTAAACACCGATGGAGACTTGTCTTCCGCTGGGTACCCTGGAACCGTAACACGGTTTCGGGAGCTGTAAGAAAGAAAAAAAAAAGAAAAAAGAACAATATGCGCATTTGTATTAATAACGCCATCTAGCGAGCATTTAATATATTATGAATGTGTCTGTCAACAGCGTCGACAGCTTTCATTGTATTTGTTTGAGCACCCAACCGTTTGAGGCGCTGCTGTAGCTATTCCAAGGGCTATATGAAGATACCATACCATGTTTTAGGGTAGGTATTACCTAGGTTTAATAAATTGGAACGACATTAAGATTCAAAGTTATTATGTAAAAGTAGAAATTCTGCAGAAGTTCGTATTACGTCAAGTCAGATGGAAAAGCCTCTTTGTACGGTTTGTCGGATATGTACATATATTATATCAATAAAATATTGCGAACATGAATCGATAAGTTATATTTACGTACATAAACTAAATCAAAAACAAAACCGACCATAACCTGCCTTTTTTCCTTTAATTTTATAAATATACTTATATTAATACTGTCAATCAAAAAGGTTCATAGATTTCATTAAAAATACGAATTTACATTTCATTGTTCTTGTAATATTTTGACAATTTTGACGTAATGATTTTCTAGTGCTTTTATAAAAATTAAACATTTTTATATTTATTTATGAATAGTCAGTTTAAAATCTATACGGAGACGAATCTGTGTGTTATGAAATTATCAAGTTAATATGGGAGACGGTCTCAAAATATCTAAAGGTATGTGAAAATAATTATAAACTAAATATAGATTAGTAAATCACACTGTTTTATATATCTCCACTATGTTTTCATAAACTAGAAAGTGCTGTGGTACTAATACATAGTATTTATTAATAGTATTATCATTTATGAATTAGTTTTATTGATGACTTTTGACATAGGTATATTTTAATTGTATAGGACATTAGGTATATAAAAATATTGGCGATATTTACTAAAACGAATCGAATTAAAACCCTAAACTTCAGCGTAGGCTTCAAAAAATGTAATAGAAATATTTTAATTACAGACAAACGTCATAGAAGCTCTAGCAGTTTAGCTGCAATTATAATAGAAGGGACACGTTCAGAAAGAAAGTTAGATATAAAAGGTAGAGGTACTTATTACTTACTTATTAACCTATTAACTTATGTACGTACAATTTTAGATAAATTTTAAATGGCAATATTGACATTATTCTTTGATTATTTATTTAATTTTACGGATTATATTTAATAAATAATTATTAATACAGCTTCGATACCCGAAGTCGATGATCACTTCGCAGTGGCAGAAGCCCGTTGCGATGAATTGCAAGAAAAAATTGACCTAGTGAAATCTTTAAAAAGGAAAAAGAAACTGAAACGTGGCAGGTAATTCTATACAATAATACTAATTATTTTGGCAAAGTTTCTAAAGGGACAATTTATTTTTATATAATAAATTATGCTCACTACCGTACACATTTTTTATTTTAAAGATTTGGTAATTTGCTTTCTATTCCTGGGATACATCGTTGATGACACAATGAGAGCTCACTTAGGCAGAACATTGGGAAAAATGTACTTGATAATAATTAATATGTATAATTATATTGTCTTATTTTAAGTATGACACGTGTGGATACCAGAAATGAAGTAGATTCAGCGCCGTTTATTACAGTTCGCACGCAACCGAAAAAGAGTAAGTTTTATTTGCTAGTTATTTTAATCAATGCCTCTACGTGGCAAGATATTGCCAACTTTTATTCCCCTGAAGGATTTTCCCTATGTTTATATGGGATTATCTGTATGGAGCGTTATCAACAGTTATCCCGTATCATAAGTTAGTGATGGTTATCATTCATTCATTCACTCGTCCGATTGTAGGTACTTAGCGGGAGACATAACATCGCTCTTCATTAGCCATGTTAGTTAGACATTAGCCATCACAGGTAAAGAGGCTATCGATCATTTAGGTCGTAGCTGAAAATGCAATGTTTTTACTGGAGCTGCATTAAAGCGGTTTTGCTTTATTTATTTTGCAACTGTTTTTGATTTTACATAATAAAAAAAACTTATTAGCCGAGTATATTGATGTAGATAAGTCTACGCTGACCAATCTTAACAAATAAATTCGCTTAGCGTAGACAATTAAATTCGCTTTGTGCTCTCAAACGTGACATTACCGAGTTTGCTGCAATAATTAGGATGGAGCGAAATCCACTTTATCAATTTCCGGTTGTCTAATAGCGACCAAAATATGCAGATGCGAACTGACATAATATGCAAAGCTAGCGCGTTGTCACAATAAAACTTTTTTTTTCCTTGATTATAAAGTATTTTACCGCACGAATGTCTTGTTTCATTAGATACTGAGTGGGCAGTGGATATGTGCTGGGAAGGCGCATTTTGTGCAACATTTCGCATACCAGCAAATCTTTGTAATCATGATTATAATGGTTGTGTTTCTAAAATTACACGTTTGTTATTAATATTAAAATATGTCCACCGTTTGGTTTGGTAACATTGATGAAAACTGAAATGAAAAGAAATGTTTACCTACATAATAATGTTGTTTTAAATGGACGAGATTGAGTTTGAAATGACTAATAAGATAATTATAAATAGCCATAATTTTTAGTTATTGCAAACATTTCTATCTCTAGGATTGAAGAAATATGGTTAACAGCTTCCATTTCCAGTGTAAGTCGCTTCAAGAACGTAAGAAATCTATCAAAAGAGTTTCTGATGACAAATTAGCTCATTTCTAAACGACAGGTTCTTTTTTATATCTCTTCTTGAAAATATCAAGACTTCGATTATGTGGCTGTCCAAAGAAGTGGAAGGTACCCAGAGACGAGAAGAGGTTTTCGACGGCTCAAAGAAAGTCATGACGAATTTTGATTGGAAGTAGACATATTTTAGGGATTAAAAGTTTATAAATAAACCTAGAAAGGTAGCTTAAGCTAGAAACACATTCTATAAGTGTCGATACAGTTGCAATAGATGACTTTAGCCTTGATAAAATACATGAAATTAATTATCGCGAGAACTGGCTGCCCAGTGGAAGTTATGGATGTACGAACGACACTTTCGTCGACAACACTGTGGCAATGATGGCTACCGTCATGCGGTGCGACGCTTGTGTATCTAATTAGTGTGTGTACCTACTTATAATACAATATTTAGGGCCATACAGCAGTACGTCCTCAATCTCGACATCTCAGACTAAATATAAATAAATATCTGGTAGAATAACATAACTGAAACACCAATAACAATATCTCACAAATCTAGAAATCATAGCTTTAATAGAGCTTGGAACAGAAGGAAAATTAAATTAAGTCTTCTATGTCAGACAAGTCATAGAGCGAGCAGGTAATGTCCCAACCGAGGCACTTTCTTAATTTTGTACACCTGAAAAGCATTAATTTGATTAATAAACGTTAAATTTGATTTAAAAAAATATATGATCTAACTAGAGATTTTAGGGTTAAATATTTATTTAATAGTTGACAGCATAATAATTTAACTTGTTTTTTATTTGTAATGATATATAATAGGTACCATTAAATTTTAATATTTCTATCAATGAGGACTGATAAGCAACAATAAATAATATTTCGTACATTTAAAACATTAACAGGTGTTTTGTTATTTTTTAAAACTTAGAGACGATGCGGAGGCATTAGATATTAATACAAAAATATGAAAAAAAAATCGTAGATAAGACGTAATATTAGAACAGAAAATTCAAAAAAAAATTCATGCTCCACCCTTCATACGTTCATACCGTTAGGAGTTAGGATTTTTTTATATACTTAGATGCAAAAGAATAGAGTGCGCCCTAACACTTCTTATTAGGGGTAGTTTTTGGTTCTAAAAGTTCTAAATCCAAAATGTACTGACAAACCGCGCCTAAAAAACCATGAATATGATTTCAGAATCGATACAAGACAATAGACTAAGACGGATTAAACCAACCCCACCTCGAGGTTACTTAGACTCTGCCACGGTTGAACAACACATAATGTTAGAGAACATGCAAGGTTACAACCAAATGCATTCTAAAAGAACAGTGGAAGGCCCCGGTCCGCATAGGACGAAGGTATGGTATTCCAACTATATTTATTGCAATTTTCATAAGGGATTTCTTAATAATTCTACGGGACCTTTCAAGAATTCGAAATTATATAAAAATCTTTCAAGTCCAGCGTCTCAGACCTAGCTACCAATAGATGGTGTCGTATTTTTGGTTTTTTATTTTTAACGCCTAAAAAACAAGGAAAAAGTTCTCAATTCGGACCGTAGGTATTTTTTATGTATGTACTTACATCGACTACTCCGCCAGTTGTGAACCGATTTTGATGGTTTTTTTAAATCGATTGATAATTCTTCCGGATTGGTCCCATTTTTATCTAATAGAAATTGGTTCATTTATTTTTCAGAAATTTTGGAAAAACTGACTTTATAAGTACATTTTTCTTGATATCTCGATAAAATATGTACCGATTTTGAACCGACTTCCAAAAAAAGAAGGAGAATCTCTATTCGGACCGTATTTTTTTTAATGAATTAACAAACGACATTTACCATAGCGCAGACAATTTTTAATGTTACTAATTTACTAATAAAACAATACCATTATTCTGCGCTATGACGATTTGACACGTAAAAAATACGACATTGCCATCTATTGACGTGTGTTAGAACAGGACGTTCGTTAGTGAGATATAATTGCTATTTACAATTTGTAGGCATACCGCATTGATTGTACATTGATAGGTATATATTTTAATTTATTTGTCTTTTAGCCGAAAAATCAATATTTGGAGACACATAGACCAAGTCCAAATCGTCGAGTGTACCAGCCTGATGGTGACAGTTAGTTAACATTTTTAATAAATACCTACTAATAGCTTGCCGGTAAAAATATGTGAATAAGTACCTAACAACCCTCCAATTTTAATTGAAATATTGCTTTATCTTACAAAACTTTTTTTAAGTTTTAAATATGGAACACCTATTATCTTCGTAAACGTGAAAGATTTTTTCAAATCGGTCCGGTAGTTTTTGCATTCACTTATTTCAAAGGAACAAATGTATACAGGTTGTCACAAAAGTCAAGGACAGCAGAAAAGGGTGGTCCTTTGATGTTTTTGATCTGACGTACGCCACCCTTCATTAGTAGGTAATTAATTAAATAAAGTTTCTAGTAGGGCTGATGACAGTGAAAGAAAATAAATATTTTTTATTTAGTCTATGACGTATAATCACTGAAAATAATGTTTAAATAAATATTTCTTTTTAATATCTAAATGAAAAAGCTTAAATTCATACTGCCGGTCACGTGACCACGAACGGTAAGTGACGCCCTGTGACCTGTGACGCCACTACTAAGTAAATGTCAAATAAATAACCACAGACTACTAACTATAATTATTTTAATAACTGTCTGTCAATCTGTCACTGACTTATAAGTTGTTTTATTGTTATTTCATCTAATCTGTGACCATCATTTTGTTCGTTACCAAGGTCATGACGTCATCATCGCGCCCAGAACGTTAATGATTTGATTTTTTAAATGAAAATGCAAATATTAAATTTTCTTATTATTTTATTAGGTACTAGCTGTTTCCCACGACTTCGTACTTGACTATTTCAGAATGTTGGCAAACATACACTTCATACATAGCTTTTGTCGTGTTCACCTCTGGTGAAAGAATTTTTGAAATCGGCACAGTAGTTTTTGAGTTTATTCATTACACACATACACAGAAACATACAAACATACAAAAATACAAATCTTTCCTCTTTATAATATTAGTATAGATTATAGATAATAAACCTTACAGCTATAATTTAAAAGTATTCCCAAAAAATGTCATCGTCTCTACACATAAAAATAATTGAAAACAATAAATATGCAGAAACGATATTGTGTCGGATATAAATATATTTTTTTACGACCTATATTAAAATAAAAAAATATTTTTATAAATGAATTTTAATAAATTCCAAACTGACATTCCGCTAAAGTGAGCTTATGATTGGCTATTTTATTTAATTAATAACTAAATTACAGATATACTTTATTATTGCATGTAATAATACAAACTATTAACTGAATAATATTTACAGGGAGAAATTCAGCGGCTCGAAATAAAAAAGTATTGTCAGAGGTTGCTGCCATGATCAATCGACCAAATAATGAAAATCTAAATTACATCGGACGAGATGAGTACGTACGAGTATATCCGCTGTCATACAGACATTGTCCATAGGGTTGAACTTGATTTAAAATACCACTAAGTACCTATTTAACAAACTGTTTCTGCTTCTGCATACACCTGCGGCTATCGTCACGAAGCTTCGTCAAATTTGGCGATAAACGCAAAATAGGAAGTCGTTATCGGGCCGATAGACGAAGAATTTTTGAATGTGTTAAAAACCGCCGAGCCCGGCAAAATACGGAATAAAAGAGTTTAGCAGACTATAGTTCTGTTCGCGTACGCTCCCCATGTGTCGTTTATACGCCGTTTTTAAGATCATTACATGCTGCAGCTATCTGTAAATAACGCAATAACTATTTTATATCTTGAGTACGAAATTAAAATTGCTTTTTAAAGATAAATATATTAAACATGATATGAAGGAAGTAACATTTTCAAAATCAGTTGCACATAAGTTTTACGAAGCCCTGAAAGTCCTTAATTTATTGCACATTTTTAACCGATTTTTCTTTTAATGTATTCATTAATGTACAATTTAATTTCGTTTATTTCATAGATAATTTTATAAATTTTAAGAAAACATTAACTACTACTTGTTTTTTTTAATAGTAGGTATTTGTATAATACTCATACAGCCGAAGTCCGTTTCGTGTATTTCGTGCGCATCAAGACATTTCTTTTGATACCAAACACGACATGATTATCTCAAAAATAATTTTTTAGTTGAGATTATTAAGAGCTAAGATGTGACATCAAAAACATATTTCATCGTCATTATATGTCATTGAATATTGTTAATTTTATTGCAGACAAAAGTCGCCTGTTGAAATTCGAGTTTCTACTCATAAAAATTTACAAAGAAGTAACAAAAATGGTAATATTATTAATACTGACCCTTAGTAGTATAAAATAAATTACCTAGTGAAAATTTTTGAAATGTGATATCAGAATTATCTCCAAGGATTTTCGAGATAAACCCTCCAGCGATCTTTGTGCAAAAAATCACGTCGATACGTTGCTCTGTTGTGTCGTGGAAGAAGGACAAACAAACAAACAAACACTTTCCTATTGATAATATTAGTTAGAAAGATCGTATATGTACTAGTACATTTTCCCTGTCCCGTATCTAAAATATGGTCAATACCTATAGTCTAATTAAAGTGTGAATGTTTTCCCTTGGACTTACTGCTTGGATACTGGAGATTTTCTTCCATCTGTCTACCTATCTATCATCACGCCTTTAATCCCAAGAGGGGTACGCAGATAATGTTTTTTCTTGTTCGATCTTCGTTTTCTTAGTAGAGCGTCAACAATTTTCTTTAAGAACATGCGCTTTCATCGACTCTTCGTGCTCTAAGGGCACGTAAAGCCGGCTCCGCACTTTAAAATAACATATATTTAACATCTGCAACAAGCTTGGCACCTTTTCTGTTCAATATGGACAACTGCCATAAAGTGTCTCTGGGCACACAGCAACATATAAAGGCCGTGAAAATATGTTTGTTTTGTTTGTCTTTTTTATTATTTGTGGGAAATTTTGAAAAATTAGAAAGACTGATATTTTATATATCTTAGATACCTATATAACATAGAAAGATAGTACATTTGAGAAAATTGCTATATTACTCTATATATTTCAGAAACAATTAAAGAAGAGCAACTGGAATATACGCGAGTTCGGGTCGGTACTCCACCTGGAACTAAACAAAGACATGGTAAAGTTTTGATTTTATCACAGAACATTATAAACATCAATAGAAGTAACTGGTGGGCGTTCCTGCGTAATCGCACAAATGTGCTGCAGCATATATTTATGATTTCTGCATATCTTCAGAATTCCCCCTGAATATAATCTTCTTTTCTGGTAGATTTATTGATTAGGCACCAGTTAGGTATTGTAGGGATATTTTAACTGGCGCATGGAAAATGTACAATTATTTTATTATCGAATGTCCGGTGTATAACAAATTGTAATTTTAACAGAGCTCTTTTTAGCTCTGATTTATTATTATTAGCCTCTTTCGTTTCATTTCAAAGAGATTCAGTTACCGCGTTAGGTCAAAATCACAACCAAAATATTTTGGACCTATTTGACAATGTTAAACTTTAAACTGTCGGAATCATCGTTAGCTATTGTAAAATGGTTGAATTTTATTGTGCACTTTATCTACACATAATAATAATAAGCTTGTGGCGAGCCGTGGGTGAGTAACGACACCGTCGAACCCGAGTGCTCCAGAGAGTAGGTTAAGGCAGGCGTCCCCACTGCCAGACCTGAGACTCTCGACCCTGGCTTGCCTTAATTGGTTGTCCAGGGTGGAGTCGTTAGAGTATAATATTATGTATTATGCTCGGGGGTGGAAGTGTCTAAAGGCGTAATAACGGGGAAGCTATATGTGAAACCGGTGTCACACCTCTCGACACCCCCAGCCGCTTACACCAATGTTGCCTGTCTTACTGCCGGCAGAAATGCTTAAAAATGGTGGTTGTTTTAGGAGGCCCATTTAGTAAACGGCGAGTCACCACCTGCCAAGTTTACGTTTCATGAGATGAATGATATATATGATCTGCAGGTGACCGTAGTCTCAACCAATAAACTTGATAAACCAATCCATTTAACATCTCAAAACAATAGCCCGAATTTAATTTAATTTTATCTCAGCAATAGTCCAGGCACCTGACGGGGCCTGTCTGTGAGCGCATTGTATTTGATGCAATCAGAGATAGGTCCCGACGGGTGCTAGTCACAACACTTTAGATTAAACACTCTAAAAGGGCCTCTACGTGTTGGACCCATGTCCCCATGCAAGCCTTACAAAGGACCGGGTATTATGCCTGTGAATTTAGAGAGAATAAGCCTCTATTCAGTCAAATTTAAATACTAGATTACATGTTCACTTTAGTGACTCGCATTGAATGAGACGACATCGACAACTTGGTCTGTTAGCCCATATTTGGCAAAGGCCTCCCCCAACTGTTTCCATTTTGATCTGTTTATTTATATTCTTGTTCATGTTTTTCCTGCTATTGCTACAATTTCATCTTCCCACCTTCCAAACTGTCTTCCTCGTTTCCTTTGTTATGCCAAAACATAACAGTTTTGTTCCATTTTTCGATTCCTCTTACAGTGTGCCCAGTTCTAAACTGTCTTCCTCGTTTCCTTTGTTATGCCAAAAAATAACAGTTTTGTTCCATTTTTCGATTCCTCTTACAGTGTGCCCAGTTTTAAACTGTCTTCCTCGTTTCTTTTGTTATGCCAAAACATAACAGTTTTGTTCCATTTTTCGATTCCTCTTACAGTGTGCCCAGTTCTAAACTGTCTTCCTCGTTTCCTTTGTTATGCCAAAAAATAACAGTTTTGTTCCATTTTTCGATTCCTCTTACAGTGTGCCCAGTTTCTTATTTTGGTAGTTACATCAACAATTTTTGTTGTGTTCCGAATGGTTTGGTTTCTAATTCTTTGTATTCTTCTTATACATAGCAAATAACAAAAAAGTATAAATGATATACATAGTGCTGTTTAAGTTGCATCTAACTGGAAGAGAGACGGGTATGGAATAAGAGGCATGAAAGTAAGATAAATGCAGTGGAAATACGGTATTTTAGCAGGAAAGGAAATTCTGTCAGAGCGCGGCCTATAGGTGTACTATTATTGACCATTAATTAATTGAAGGCAGTAGATATTAAATCAAACTCAAATATTATTATGTTCAATCAAATAATATAAACTACCACCACTTCGGAAAGTCCATCGCCGAGCATGTATGAAAGGTATAATGAATATAAAAAAGGTGAAAGAAGTATGTGAGTATCGTTGCAAATGTCATTCGATTGTCTCTGTCTAATCCTCTTGGAATACAATACCTCGTGATAGATAGATAAATAATAAATCCATTACGAATATTTAATTAACTAAATAGTTGCAGGTCAGAAACAATTCGGCGTCAATGTGAAAAACCAGAAAACGGAATCCTTTCGACCAGAAGTTGAGACTTTATTTGACAAGCAAACAGATCACGTGGCAGGAAACCGGGCCTCAGTACACGAGACGAAACCACAATATTCCATACCAGCTGCATTAAATATTAAGAAAGGTAAATCTGAAATGTTTCAATATATAACAAACTACCCGTCTAAGAATATAATAGTTACTCGCTCTATATAATATAAGGGCACGTACACAAAGGCAGCCTGTTATCTGCATTCGGCGAGTCGGCAGTCTTGCTGTACAAAACAAGATTTCAACTTGCCGCTTCGCTAATAATATGCAGACGGACGGTCGCTAAAGTTACTCTACTAATAATTCGACAGTCGCTTAGGGTTACTTATGGAAGAAATTATAACATGGTGTTTTAGAAATATAACATGATATTTATTAAGAAGTAGTTAAATTAAAATAGTTTTTTTAAACTTAACTAAATATATAAAAAATACAATAAAAAACAAGTAATTTACATTTTGGAAAATATAGAAAAGTATTTAAAAAGAAATGATCTTCGTTTTCCATTACTATAAGAATTTTAAAATAAAATGTGCACACTTTGAAAACCCTAATCGACCCTATGAACCTAAACTATTTAGATAGAGAAATGGTGCTCATACAAAAACTGTTCAATACCTTAAATTATAATTTGAAGAATTTTTGAAAATACTATTTATTGAGAAATAGATGACTTGACAAATACCACATGTCTTCCGTCTAAGATATTTTTTTTATTTATCAACTTTTTTTACGGCTTGCTTTACAACGGTTCCAGGGTACCCAGCGGAAGACCAAGTCTCCCTCTTTTAGCCGATGGTATTTGTGAGTAGGTATATGGCATACTATCTGATAGTGTCTGCTTAGACCTATTAATCAATCATACGGTTCACATAACATCCAAAATAAGCAACAAAAAATATAAATACAGACCTGATTTTACGTCATAAACGTTTTTACGCTATAGACGCCTTGTTAATTTTTTTTTATTGTCTGTAGAGCCCCCCCCCCCCCCCATAGTACTTTATTCTTACTGGACCCCCAGCAAGTAGAAATTGACTCCGAGGTCCATATATACCACTTTGGGAATACCATAGATATCTATTTAGGAAATAATCGGTAAACCCGGGAGAAAGACTAGTTAAAAAAAGATAATTATTGTAAAGTGGCCATATTACACTGGTAAACCTAGAAAGACTAGTTAATTATAAACTAAGTATTGTAAAGAGAGATTTGTTAGAGTTAGAGGTAAAATAGGAACGAACGTCACCCCTACGTCCATTCGCTGCGGCCGCTTAGCGAACACTAAGGATTGCTCATTCATACACTATTAAATTTTTAGAAAATATAATTAGGAAATCGAATTGAAGTTAGGACAGTTAGGATCCTATTTAGGACAGTTAGGATGTCCCGACCGCTCTACTTCCTAAATAGGTTACGATTTAGGAGAGTGTAATCGTATCTCTACGATTTAGAACGAATAGTTGGTTGGCGCCCGTGCTTCAGATATAGTATCTTTTTTTCTTCAATATATTTAGATACTAAACTTAATAAATAATCGAACTGCTCAGAATCTTCTAAAATCTCCTGGTTCCAAAATATGCACAAAGTTCATATGAGACAATTTTTTTCTTAACATTAAGTATTCTTTAACCCATTGTTCCCACCGTTACAGCAGGGCAAGCCTTATCACTACATAGTATAAAACAAAGTCGCTTCTGTCTGTCTGTCCCTATGTAGGTATGCTTAGATCTTTAAAACTACGCAACGGATTTTGATACGGGTTTTTTTAATAGATAAGAGTGATTCAATAGGAAGGTTTATATGTATATAACATGCATAATGTAGTAAAGAAAAACTGATAATTTTAGAGGTTTCTAATGTGATGTCGTCAATAAAGACATTTTTTTGCGCTTACATAGCAAACGCTGGCTGAACCCTACGAGATATATCAAATAATAATAATAATAACCTACAAAAAGGTCTACAAAAAAGTCCTCTGTGGTATATGTCTATCTCTTAGGGATAACCCACAATAACCATTTTTTATCCTTTACTTTTTACGAGAAATAATAACTTATTTACGAAGCGATTTTAAGCAATACAGCATTAATCCTTATACAATTAAGTACCTTAAATACATTGTGCATTTAATATAGGTCAATATGACCCTTTATAGCATGTAATCTAAATTAATATTTTCGAAGATATTAACCCGTGCGAGGCCGGGGCTAGTCGCTAGTATTTTGTTATTTTGATAGATACGGCGCCATCGAAACGTGTAATGCTCTTGGTTCTACTTCACGACTGCGAGTCGTCTGTCAGATTTACAATTAAATTTAGTGTAGTGTGATCCTGTACTGTAGAGAGAGTACGAAGCTGATCTAGTGTTCCTAATTAGGTTCCTAAGTGTTCCTAATTAGATTTTCTAAAACTTGTATGTATAGTGTAATAGGCGTTTAAGGAACTAAATGAACAATTCTTTATTATAGTGGACGGCCTACGTAAAAAAATACAGGATAGCCGTTTGGCACACGGTTGGGTACTTTAGGTTAAAACAATAATTTAGACCGGCAGTTCTTAAAAATATTCCCAGGGGGGAGTTATGACTTCATAAATGTTTTGTATGGGATTTGAATTATTTTTTCAGAAACCTATCGTGTGTGGTATCAAATGAAAGGATTTCATGAGCTGGTTCTATAAATATACTACACCATTACCTTTCAGCCACCTCTTTTCTGAAAATCCTAAAAATATTTTCAAAACACACCAAGTTTTTTGGCGCTTCTTTAGGTAGAAGACAGATTAGTATTTTTTTGTAAAACATACGACAAATGTCTCTTGATATACTCATATCATATGTCAGAAAGGCGATTTTAAAAATATTAATATTTACTTTTTTTTAAGTTGAACAGATCTTTGAGATTCAGAATATTTTTAAAGTTATTGAACGTGCTGTTATTGTGTTTTATGGTATTATCTAAGTTAATACCTCTCCCGAAACTTATTTCAAAAAATTCTGCATCTCAAAGATCTGTCCAACTGTTATAAATATTTTTAAAAACGTCTCTTTGACATTAGATATTAGTATATCAAGAGACATTTGGCGTATGTTTTACAAAAATTTACTCAGCTGTCTCTTACCTGAATTGGTAAGTTTTAAAATGTGTTTTTGATTTTTAGAAAACAGGTGCCTGAAAGGTAGTGTTGTAGTAGGTATATTCTTAGAACCGGCTCATGAAACCCTTTCATTTGATACCCACACACAAAAATTAAAATACCTTACAAAAGTTTATATATCATAACTCCCAATCCCCCCTGGGATTATTTTTAAGAACTGCCTACCTGTGTGCCAAACATCAATTTGCAGTTTTCGGGCCAATTTGGCGTTGTACAGTAATAATAATTTTAGCGGCTTTTGCAATTTATTGGAAAATAAGCAAATGAAAGCGTTTTAAAAAAACTATAAATAACAACTAACATTATTTTAACACTAAATTTGTTTTTGTAACATTTTTTTTTCTTTCTTCACGGGTTACCTTACAGCTCCCTATACCATGTTACGGTTCCAGGGTACCCAGCGGAAGACCAAGTCTCCCTCATTTAGCCGATGGTATATTTTGTGAGGCTATATCTAACGAGTGGATAGTTCTGTTGTCGGATTATGTACCTACATAAGTTTTTAATTAAAAAAACCCATTGGTACATGGCCGGGATCCGGGATCGAACACGGGGTCTGCCTAGTTAATACCAGACCTTTTATTTATTTATTATTATAACCTGTAACATTTGTCTATGAAACATTAAAATATTCAATCTATCTCAAAATCTACGCGCGTAACTTGCACAGCCTGACTGGGGCCTTAAGTAGCATAATGTGAGGGACAATAAAATTGTTATTTTTCCAATATTGATTAAAATTTGTATGGCTATCTTCACAGACATTTTTGTGCCTACTCACCAAATGCAGACAACCGACTGCCTTTGTGTAAGTGCGTATTATAATATGTATTATTTCGTATTCGGGGTCCCGGGTTCAATTATCACTCATGCCAAAAATGCTAAGCACCAATTTTCTTTATATGTGCTGTAGTCCAGTTCTCGTACTTCGGAGGGCATTAAAGCAGACATCCGCACTTCTAAATATAACAGTTATTTACGTCTGTTGAATCTAGGTCTTGACACCTGTTCTGTTTAAGATGGATAACTAGCAAAAAGTAAACACCGTTTCTTGGTGTCTCTGGTCACACTGCAACACTGCAAGGTATAAAAGGCCAAGAAGATGTGTGTGTGTAGAAATAGTATTTATTCGAGATTATACATATTTTGTCTTTTACTAATCGCAATAGTTTGCATGATCTAGGTCCATAAAATGCAGCAAAGTTGAAAAATATTCCCGTTGTCATGCATCTAATATTAATTTTAATGTACATACCTACATAATGTTTTTTTGTGTTTAATTTATTGAATATATATTTAAAATCATATTCAGGCAGGTATAGGAATTTAACAAGTCCAAATGGATCAGAACTTTAAAATCGTTTTAGGTCGAGTATCAGAAAGTGGTCTTATAATGGATGATGATGATGATCATATGATTGATCAACAGTCAACTACTAGAATTGCAAAGGTAATCATTTATTTTCCTAAATTTAAATTTAAAAAGCTACTAATAGTTGCACTGGCTTAGGGCCGTAGTAAGACTTTACGAATAGACTCAGCAACTGTGTTTGTCGTATGCAGTGCTGGGGGCCCATTCTCGCGTTTGTAGACATTTTGTCGAACGATAGAGTTCCGTACCATTGTCGTCACGAACTCTAGAGTCACGGATTTTTAGTTATTTAATACTAGCATATCGCCCCCGGCTTCGCCCGTGGATATTTACGAACAAAATAAAATATACCCTTAAAGTAGCTAGATTTCGAGATTTTTTGACAAACAATTTTTTTAACTTTCGTAAAAAATAATTTTTTTTAATAAAAAGTATCCTATGTTACTTCTAATACCTCCAAGAATATATGTGCAAAATTTCATGATGATCGGTTAAGTAGTTTTTGCGTGAAAGCGTAACAAACAAACTTACATTCGCATTTATATTAATAGGAATTTAATTTAAATAACTTAACAATTTGTTGTAAGTACTTACCTACATTTTTCATAAAATAATTACTTACTGAAATTTTTTTTCATTATTTTTATTTTTCAAGTGAGTAGGTACTAAATTATTCCCATATTTTTCATATTTTTTTCATAGTCCTGAAAGTTCCTGATAAACTCTTCTTTCACATTTTCCTTTCATGCAAATTTATACTAAGCAATTAGTAATAACGCATATAAAAACAATTTTATTGTTTTCATAATTCCTGAAAATTTCTGAAAAACATTTTTTAATACTTTTTTTGTAAATACCATACATAAGCAATTAGTTGTACTTTTTCATATATCCTGAAAATTACTGAAATCTGTTTTTGACAATGTGAAAAAATGTGTTATTTTATTATGTACCTCGGGGTTTTAAGAGCTCTCATATCTCGCTAAATATTTACCAAATAATATATATTATAAAGAGGTTAAAACAAGTCCATGCGACATCAATGTCGACTACAAAATGACCACTTGACACATGTCGTACGCTGGGAATAGAGAATAGAGGGAATAAAAAACATGGCGGATTTCAAATGACGTAGCTGTCAACATCTTTCTTGTAGTAGTTATTATATCTAACGTGAGACAAAACGAGTAAAAACAAGTTTATTCGTCGACATACGACATCCAACTCTATCGTTCCCAAGAATTAACTTTTATAAAAAGCAGATATTTTTGTGATATTTTGACATAGAGATTTCTCTAATTCGACTAAATGTCTAAAGAGCGACAATCGGCCCCCAGGAACCCGGCTAAGTATTAGTGAATGTGGATATTCATTGGACTTTTCCTTGTGTTTTTTATTTGCCCTTAAAATATTCAATTTTTTTCATCTTAAAAACATTTTCGCTGAGTGTGTAGATTACGAATGTCGAAGAATCCAAATAATTATTTTAGAGTTGGTTATTTTCATCCCTAAACTTTATAATTGCCTATATCTCCCGATTGAGAAGTCCTATACGTCTAAAGTTTCTTCCTTACATATAATTGTATAAGTATAAGTATTTCAGATGAAAATAACCACTTCTAAAAAAATTTTTGGATTCTTCGATATTCGTAATCTATATACTCTACTTTATCGAACTGCAAAGTATCACCGACGTGCGAATTATTGTAAGGGTCTCCAAGGGTTGCCACCCATTATTTTTTTAATTTGCAAAAATATAGTAGGATACTTTTCAAAAAATAGTATAAATTCAGGACAAAAAAAATAATACACACTTATTTTTCATTATTTCATTATTTATAATCGAACTTCAAAAGAAGGAGGAGGTTCTCAATTCGTCGGAATCTTTTATGTTTTTTCTTTAATTATGTATGTCCCCAATTACTAGGTGCTCTTTTCTTTTTTCTCGCCATTTCACATTCATGACGGAAAAAAATATTTCCGTAAAAGCAGAAGTTGCAGGAATGGAGAGAAAAAGCAAATTTGTATCTGTGCTTTTGAAAAGCATTTGCCATTTTTAAGCAGTATTTTTAGATTGATTGATTAGATTCTTTGTTTACTTTCGAAATAATTCCATACAAGAACCCCCCCCCCCCCCCCGTTATTCAGGCTACTCGTCTTACAAACTAGATTAGCATCAATGAAAAATGTTCTTTGTGACTAAACATTGTCACGATTTCTAAATTAATTATTTTGTAATTAATTATTAGATACTATTACTTACAGAAATTAAAATAATTAAATATATAAAATAACAACGAAATAAATAGTGTCTTTATAGACGGTAGACCAGTGGTTAGAAAATTGGCCTTGCAACAGAGGTTCTAGATATGGTTAACTAATTTTTTTGATTAGGATCGTCGTCGATTACGTAAATTCCGTTATCGCAACCGACGCTACGAACTGCCTACGATCTCTTCACAAATGAAGCAATCTGGAATGCGATGTTATTATGAAAACACTCAACACTATACCAATATACCGTTTGTTGCGAGCAAGAGTACAGCACCTTCCCACAATATTGGAGTGAATATCCAACAGGTATGAAACAAATGTATTTAGTATTGTACTAAATGAATGGCAGCGACTTTTCTTACGCTGAAATATTGTTCAAGCATTGGACATTTGATTTTTGTGATTAGAAACTAGCTCAATTATCTCTTTATCACGGGCGATATTTGTATATTTCGTAAGATCAGAATTGACATGCTGGTTTGTTAAAACATTATGTTTTAGGTACTATAGAACTCACGTAAATTTCAATCCATATCCTAAAATCCTAAGTTTAATTTCGTTACGATGGCGATAGTTTTTATGTTTAAACAAGTTGTCTAATATGCTACTCGATTTAAATAAAATTGTCACTGTTGTCATCACCGCAACTAAATGAAATTCAGCCAAAAGTTAACTATTTCTTAGAATTTAATAATCACATTTCGGACTGCATTATATCAGTAAATTCAGGAAAGGGGCTTTCCAATAAACATTATTTGCTACTCGTTAGATAGCTTCAATAAAAAAAAATTGGTTGCCAAATGAGGATGGGAAATTTCGTTGTTCCCAAAATACCTACTTATCAATTTATTTTCAATTCACAGGTGTTAAATGGATTGAAAATTCAGCAACCGTTATGTGGTATACCATTAACAATAGCACATCACATGGGTAAGTTGATATCAAGTGATTTCTCTGATTGTTATCAATGGGTAATTAAATATTTATGTCGTTGTTAGTTTCTATTTGTCTTAGCTAAAGCAAATACGGATAGGACATAATAATATAGGACTTTTCACAATGTATGTATTAGTTCTATAGATATTATTATATTCTAATCTAAGCCTAACCTAAATAACTACTTGCATTGTTAGTAATGATAGTACCCTATTCGGTCTTAAAATACCTCAAAAGAATTAGCGTCTAGGCAGCCTAAAAAAATCTTTCAACAATTTAAGCCTAATTCCATTTTTATAAAATTTTAAAACCTGTGTTATTTAAATGTGAAACTAGAACTTAACTACAAAATAAAAGAGTTTTATGGATTTATACTGAGCTAAAACTAGGCTACGCCCATGGGAACATTCCGCCAAAAAATATTGATTCAATCGTTTGATTTTTTTGTTGTAGGTTTACGACATATTCCCGATAAAAGCATGAAACATCCTTTAAGTGCGGTATGTAAAAATAATTATTATATTTGAAATTAAATTATAACATTAAAATAGAAAAAGTTTATACTTTATTGTTAGATGTACAGAGCTAACTGTTGATTATCCCTGGCAAAATATAAAGACAGAAAGACTAAAAAAAGGAACAGTTATTTATACTTAAGAGATTAGTTGTCACTTGTCAGCAAATGTGGGCAAACGAGTTTTATCTTAGTTTGTTAAAACATGTGCCGGTCAAATACAGCGATGATTGTTTTAAAATCGTAAACAACAATTAAAAAACACTATTTTTATTGTATTGAAATCCAAATCAAAGTTAACGTAAGTTTAATTATTATTCAGAATTGCGTGATCTTTGCGATTTATTTATAATATTACAGGTAATTTTGTTTTTTTTTCTATCAAGAAAATATAAAGGAATTGCGTATTTGATCCATGACGCTTATAATATATATATCCTCTATCATATTGTGTATTAAGTACAAAAATAATGGTAAGGTATTGTCGATACAGTAAATGTACATATATGCGAAGCGATGTGAGGTAGTTTTAACATAACGTAACATATACGACACCCTTACTTATTCTTGAACTTCTTTGCATCCATTGAACAATATTTCTTAATTCACCAACACACATGTTTAGCTCAAATGCATAATATTTAAGAAAATAAATAAATAACTGATTTAGTCTTTTTGTCTGTATATTCAATTCAGGTATATTCAACAATTTTATTTATAATTTTATTATAGCTGCCATCACTAGAAATCAATGAAGTGAACGCTATTCAAGTAGGGAAACGATTGTTGAGGTTGCCATCATATAAATATATGTCATATAATCGTTTACTCAACTTATATCGAGAAGGGGATGGCATGGTGCCTAGGTTTCTTAGAGCAATAAGCAGACCTCATTACTTTTACACATCTATGTACAAGTAAGTATATTTTATTTTTATTTTAGTTCTAAGGTGGAGTGTGTCGGACTTAGCTACCAATAAATGGCACTAATTTCTTCCTCGTAATTTAATAAATAAAATCTAATTAAATTTACCATAGCGCATACAATTTATAATGGTAATGTAATATACAATATTGTTTTATAGTTCTTGTATTTTGTCCACATTTTTATTATTTTGATCAATTTTAGGGTTCCGAACATCTCCAATGAAAAAAACGGAAAATAAAAAAATGTCACGGACGTAGGTATAGCGTAAATAATCGAATTTCAATTTTGGGGGAAAAATTAAAAAATATGATAAATGAGTGGGCTCGTTATAAGGATTACAAATATATTTTTTTATAATTTTAAAATGCATAGTTTAAATTATATTAGAAAATATACGAAAATTGATCGTTCCCACCCCTTATCTCAGAAACTAATGACTCTAAAATTTTGAAAATAAAAATAGGGAATAAAGGGCCTTTCTAATAGTTTACAAGAAAAACTAAACCAAAATCTACTCGCAACTTGGCCAATGTTTATTTAATGTTACGAACTAATTTACGAACGAAACAATATTGTATATTACATTACCACTATAAATTGTCTGCGCTATGGTATATTTCGTAAAATTTGGACATCGACATACGATCAGTTCAATAGTTAATATTAAAATGTGAATTGATTGTGAATTATTTTGCGTCGTGGACAGCATACTCGTGAGTACAATAATCCAAAAAACTAAAAAAAAAATCTTGTAATTACCAGTTTCCAAAAATCGTTAGACCTGGCTACATATATATCGTGCGTCGGTGGCCGAGTGGTTAAGACGTCTGGTATTTACTAGACAGACCCCGAGTTCGATCCCGGATCCCGGTCATGTACCAATGGGTTTTTTAATTAAAAACTTATGTACATAATCCGACAAACCACACTTAGAGGCTTTTCCATCTAAATATATCTCAACAGAACTAGCCACTCGTTAGATATAGCCTCACAAATACCATCGGCTAAACGAGGGAGACTTGGTCTTCCGCTGGGTACCCTGGAACCGTAACACGGTTTCGGGAGGTGTAAAGCAACCCGTGAAGGAAAAAAAAAAAACATATATTATATAATATAACTAGTTGTGCCTTGCGGTTGGTTGCACTCGCGGTAATGGTTACTGCTTCTCTCCTTTGGGTCGTAGCGTGATGTTAAAAGGCGTTCCTCAAGACTTGGGCTATCAAATGCAAAAAATATTTTTCAAATCCAACTGGAAGTTCCAGAGATTAGCGCGTTCAAACAAACAAACTCTTCAGTTTTATTATTATTAGTATAGATAATTTAGGGGTGTGCGAATAATGCGAACTTACGAATTATTCGTTCCGAATCGAATACTAAAATTCGAATGTTTTTCGAATATATCGATTGTTATATTATTCGTGAGTTTTTGAGTATTTTAAATTTAGGGTTTGTTAACAATTAATTTAATATACATTTTTTTTAAACGATGAAATATGATTACACAAATAGAACAATTAGTAATAGTTTTTTTGAAAGAATAAATGAAATGACAAAGTTAATTATTTTTTTCTTGAACAAAAAAATTAAGAATATGAATAAAAAAACTTGGAGAATTTTGAAACATTGCATGTGTAACCTTTTTCTTATAGATTTTTTTCAAACAGAAGTTAATAATTATAAAAACCAAAACGAATTGAAAATATATCTTGCCAATATTATATTATCTAGACTTTTTATGTTACTGATAGAAATGAACATAATATATATTAAAATTGAGCAATTGTTTTCTCTGTGTAATTAATTTTAAATCAAAAAGTATATTATTCGTAAGTAAAATATTTTAATACATGTTGTGATGGAATTTAAATTGAAAACAATAGAAAATCCAGAAAAATTTCGAATTATTCGAACATTTTCAAATATTGATATTCGATTCGAACGCTATTCGCACACCCTAATAGATATAGAAGAAGTAACCACACACATCGCAGATAATATATACGTTATATGTGATCGTAAACTATCAAAATATACTAACCGATATCAAAAGATTCTGTCACTATTTGCAAATAGTAAATACTGGACAAAGCTTGATTGACAGTAAATACTTTACAAAGCTTGATTAACCGCGCGAATGAGCTGCGGGGGCGAGAGGAGGTCTGCATAAGCGAACTCATGTTTAAATGTTTAATTTTAATGTCCAATATTTAATATAATAATACACGCGTCTTATATACATTAAGGCTCCTATATCCATAATTTGTATGGGGGATAAACAATTTCCCAATTTCACTGTAAATAATCCACTTGTGTCTCTGTAATTTAGCATATAGTTACTTATTCAATATATCTAAGTGAAATAGCCGTTATTTTTTCAATTGGTTTTATTTAATAGGAAATATGGGTGGTAGAATAAAGGATTATTTTGTCTCTTTCATAATATATCACAAAACTCTCATTACCCTTCAATTATATACATCGCGTTTTATTGTAGCTTATTGAAAATTATAATTCTCAAAAATAAGAAAATAATAATAATTTTCAATTTTCAATAAGCTACAAAAAAAACGCAAGACATTTAATTGAAGGGTAATGGTATAACAGCGCTTTGAAAAATTAGAGTTTTGTGATTATGAAAGAGAAAACTCGGGCAAACCCATATTTCCTACTCAATCAAACCCATTGAAAAAATAACAGCTATTTTACTTACATATTTTGAAAGAGTAACTATAATAATATGCTAAATTACAGTGACACGTGTGGATTATTTACAGAGAAATTGGGAATAGTTTATCCCAGAAAAATTATGGATATAGGAGCCTACTCTTATCTTCTTTATAATTTTGCGCACGGGTACATTACAACATTTTGAATACCTACGATAATACGCTAATAAGTACTTATCTATTAGAGGTAGATACCACCGCGGTCTTTTTTGTAGAACATTTTATTCTACACAATTATTTCTTAGTCTTTTTGTATATCTCTGTCGAATTAGACAGCATATGCTATGAAAACTTGGTATGGTTAACTTTTTCTCCGACTTGAATCACTTGTACTGTTAATTCTCAGCTTGTCCATGTTTAATACTCGTAAGCTTCCCCGTGAAGGAACTTTTCTAATTGTAAAATCACAAACAGATATATAATAAATTGATAGATGTCAAATACCTACGTCAACAAAAAACAAAATCTTTTAAATTTTTTTAAATTTTCCTTGTTGAATCCTAAATATTTTTCTTTTTTGGCAACTGGTTACGAAACATTAAAAATACTAGCTGTGAAACAAGAACAAAATATCTTCTTGGCAACTGGTTGCAGAGCAAGAATGTTTGTTCTTTTTTGACAACTGGATGCGAAACTCAGTTGCCATGGCGGCCGGAAGGAATGAAATCCGTTCATTAGTTTTTGCGTGAAAAAGGCACAGACGCGGTGGGTACTTTGTTTTATTATATGTAGTGATATAGAAGTGGTTATGCCAGGCAAGATGCGGAGCGTGCGATAGTTTTAAACGTTTAGTATTTTAAATTCGTTTAGTAGTTCCGGAGATAAATCGCATTTAGGTACAATGTCGTGACTGCTTACGCAGGTCGCTACAGTCCCTACGACCTTGCTACGCGTCGCTACAACATAAGTTTAATCATTTTTCAAACGGTACACCTACGTAGCGAATCAAAATAACTATACTTGAAAATTAATATTGCGATCGTTGATCCAGGATTGAGATGGCCTGTCTCTCTACGCAAATTTTCAAGAATATTTCCACTTATTGGGAAAATAAACGGGCTGAAACAAAATACCGTGTTATTGTAAATGTGCAAATTGAGCTTAATATGTGAAAATTCGATTCAAATTGGCTTGCATACTTCCATCACTTGAATTTCAAATAAATTAACTAAGAGAGTATTATTAATACAGAGTATATATTCTGTGGTTGATATATAATCGTCGGGAGCGTCGGTGGTCGAGTGGGTAAAACGTCGGCTCACAACTGACAAGTTGCGGGTTCGATCCCCACATCCGACCATGTACCAATGGGTTTTTATAATAAAAAATCTATGTACATTATCCGACAAACTGTACAAAGAGGCTATTGCATCTAATAGCTGAGAGCTGGCCACTGATTAGGTATAGCCTAAAAAAATTTTTGGCTAAGTGAGAAAGACTTTGTCTTCCGCTGGGTACCCTGGGGCCGCCAACGGTTCCCGGGAGCTGCAAGGCAACACGTGAAGATTTTTTTTATATAAAATTCCCTATTATTTGATCCTTGATCATGCTTTATTTATGAACCTCAACCTGAAGAGAAAATTATTATTTCTCTAATATAAATAAATTGTTATTGAACGGACTATATCGTATGTCGTAGTCGAACTCAAATTGTACCTGCATTTTAATTGGAGACCTTTTTTTTAATGTCGTTATTATATTTATTGAAATTAGAAACGATAAAGCTACAAATTTGAAGTATTTTAAGTTAATATGAAGGAAGTATTTTTTCGAAATTCAACCCCTAAGGGGGTAAAAGGTGGTACATAGATTTATGAGTTTCTGTTCCGTTGTGCATAGTCTATGATCTTTATTTACAAATCATTATATCCAAGAGTCAGTGAGAGTCCATAAAAATAACAAGTTATAGCAATTTTTTTTTTCACGCGAAATCTACTATAGTTATCGGAGCGAGAGTTGAGGCGAACTGTACTCCCACATACCTACTCATTTTTGCATAAAGGTGTTAATTTAAGGCAATCCGTGAAGAAAGAAAAAAAAGGTTCATTTTTGTTCTATTACGTCTGTACAGATACGTCACACACAGAAACCTTTGCATGTGTTGTTTGCCTCAATTCTTACTGCGTTACCTTATACGCTTTTCGTACGTACGAGGCGCCACTTTTTTTCTCATACAAATTTATTAAATACAACACGATAGTCCCACTGATCCGAATTCCAATACAAAACAGTAGTAGATTTTCAATTGGCGTCACGAGTAAGTCTTGTGTACCTTTGTGCAGTTTGAATACAAACAGGGACGATATGGACAACGCAACTTCAAAAGGGAATTGCTACAGCCAAGAAGCAAAGCAGAATTTAGCAGAATATGCAAGCCTATATAAGGAATATGAGAAACTAGACAAAATCGTGAAAGAGGGCAACTGTGATCCTGACTGCGAAATACGGAAAAATGATTTATCCAGGGAGCTTGCTGCAAGGGAGGAACAAATACGACGAGTGAGTTCTAACTAATATTATAAATGCTGTGTGTGTTTGTTTGTGAATCCTTATTTCGTATCAGATCGACATGATTGCGCAGAGATAGCTGGAGGCCTGGGGAGTGATACTTTTTATCCCGGAAGTCCTTCAGAATAAATTCTTTCCACATTTACACTGGCAAAGCCGGGGCGGAAAGCTTGTCTTCTAGTCTATTTGTATTGTAGGCAATCTACCCTCACCCTAACCTTTATTTAATTTGGTTCGGATTTTCTAAGTTAATTGAGCTAAATATGATTTTTACTTCCAATTGAAAGAATGAAGGATGAAAGATTGACTAAAAAGGTTTATATGGCTGAAGTGAAAGGAAATGCTGGTAGAGGACGACCTATGTGTACTTTTATTGAACATATAAAAAAATAATTGATCGAAGGCAATATTAATAGTACACACAATCGCCGAGCATGTATGAAAGGTATAATGAATACCTGTTAGTAAAAGAAGCGAAAGAAGTATGTCAGGCGTAGCAAATGGCATTCGATTGTCTCTGCCTACCCCTCTTGGGATAAAAGGCGTGATGATAGATAGATACTTCCAGAAAGCAGTCCATCTGGGTAACTGTATTTTTGCACATTTTTTTTTTGTTGTGATTAAAACATTATAAATTTCTCTTATTCTATGTCCACAATTAAGACTTTAGTATAATTTTCCAAGTAATGTTTACCCATAGGTAATGTGATAGAAATATGTGTTGTGTATATAAAATATTCCCCAAAAAAAAATAAATTACAATGCTATGGGCATTTTGTGTATAGATGTAAAGTAAGAATCACGAATTCGTAGAAATATGGTAAAATTGTCAATGCGTTCCAAATAAGTTTTATTAGTAACAGAAGTACGGCTAAATAGTTTGTAGTAAATTTAAAGCAAGTTATTCATGTTTGTTTATAAATTAGTGATAATTTTAGTCGAATTTATGTCAAACGGAGTTGTCAAAACACTCTTTACACCATAGATGTAGTATGGTGGCGCTCTACTAGATTGGTAATGTTGCCATTAGAACGAGACCAAAAAATGTATACATCAGTGTGCGTGACAAATGTGTAATTCGATAGATTTTTCATCTTAGATGACTTACATCCAGGTACTGCACCATCCACGCATTAACCATAATTAATCATGTCTATTAAACACCAAATTATACTTAAAACAGGATAAGCAATTACTTTACGGTCTTGTCTATTTGTCTCGCTTTAACATACGCGTATCTATGCGTTTTTTCTTTTCATTGCCAATCTAGTAGAGCGCCCGCGCGACTATACTGAATCTATGGTGTAAAGCACCGTTTTTTGAATACGGTAACAGCCTGTAACAGCTCAGTATCAACATCAGTAGTAATTTTCTGTTTTAAAGTATTATTTAGTGTATAGTAGACGTGGTTAATTATGTTTACGTGTGCAGTCACTGGATGTAAATCATCTAAGATATAAATCCATAGAATTACACATTTACACGCACATTGATGTATTAATTTTTTGGTCCCGTTCCAATTGCGATTTTACCAATGCCATTATACTATATTAGATATCTATGCTTTATACAAACTAGTTTTTTCTTTTTCACATAGAACTCGACATTTATAGCGTCAACAGAGCGTAATATAATTGAATAGATTTAAATTTTGTTATAAATATTTCAGGCAGTAAACGAGTATAGAAAAGAAGTAGACGTGTCACCTTTGAGAGCTTCTGCTTCAACTGCTGAAGAAGGGTACAGACATTCAACTTTTAAGTTGAATAAATATTAATCATCGAGGTGATATGTAATCGTAGAAGAAATTTCTCAGATACCCCTTTGTGTTTACATTACATTCAGACTTTTAATGAGACGTTATAAAAATCATGTGATTGCTTATGAAACTTAAATTACGATGGTTCCCTTTCATGGCTATTAAGTATATTTTATGTAACTTTGTTTTGAATTCTTGTTAAGCACTAATATAATTAAAACCGTGGTTAGCATTTTTTTACTTTTATTCGGATTTTCATAAGCAAGGGATGTTTGATGTGTTAATTTTGTTAAACAAATAATAAATGTTTAAAGAAGGCTTTATACCAAATAATTGCAATGAAGGCGTCTGTGTCATCTGATACGATGATGGTTCTTGTTTCGCAGTCAATATGGTTAAAAGAAAGTGTGAACTGCTCTTTTATAAAATACAAGGATTGAGCTCTTCTTATTTAATCAATAGTATGCGATAACAACTAAAGTGTTGCTAAATATATCAGCTATATCAATATATTGATTTTGACAAACTTAAATATGAAAATCAATTGATTGTATTAAAAAATAAAGAAACCGAAAACTAAATTATTTAATTAAAAAAAAAGTAATAATTTAAAGTTGTAGTTCATATTATTCTAACTATCATCATCAACATGTAATATTTCAAGAAAATTTATTATTAATTATTAATGTGAAAATAAAGTAAAATTCAAATTGCAATTAATAACATTGATTTTCAAATTAAATATCCTATAAATTGGTCGACAAACCCAATTTGTGTGATAATATATTATTTTTAATACCAGAAATCAAAAAATGTTGTAAATTTTAAAATGTAACCTAGCTTGTTAGGCCAGAGCCAAATGGTAAAAAGTAAAAAAAAATTAGAACAGGATGATACTCATTGGAAATGGAAGAAAATAAAACAAAAATAAGGGGAAAATAAATTACGGGCGATTTGAGGTCGGGAAGTGGAAGGGGTGGACTTTTAAGGGTGGAAAACTACAATTCCTATCGATAAAAGTTAAATGGCAAAGTTGTAGGTAATAAAAAGATCTAAAACTTTTGTATCTACACTTTTTTCACATAACCTCAAAATATCATCGAAAAATGAAAATAACCGACTTTTCAGTTTTTTATTTTTATCTTCCACAAAAAAAAAATGTTTACACAATTTAGTAGAAACTTCCCAAAAGTTAAGTCCCAAAGACGCTATAATTTTTTCGATTCAAAATATTTATTTTTTCCCCTTATTTTGATTTTATATCGATAAAATCAATCTCATTTTCAGTCGAAAATTCTCAAGTCAAAAAAGCTGCTTCTTAAAAAAAGTCGGTGCGCTTTTTGTTCGTTGTAACCTCTACTTTCTGATAGTGTACAAAAAAAATACATTACAATAGAATTTTTTCTCAGAAATTTAAATTAAATCGTAAAATTTTAAGCATAAATTTTTTCAATTGAAATGCATAACAAATTTATTTATATACTTATTATAAGATTTTCTATTCCAAAAATGTAATTAGAATTTAATAAATCAACTTTTTATCGAAAGAAAATTGCACAGTCACATTTTTTAGGTTAAATCCCATTTTTTTAAATGAAAAAAATTATACTTAAAATTTTACGATCAATTTAAATTGCTGAGAAATTTTTCTATTGTAATGTATACTTTTTTGTACACTATCAGAAAGTAGAGGTTACATCGAACAGAAATCGCACCGACGTTTTTTAAGAAGCAGCTTTTTTGACTTGAGAATTTTCGACTGAAAATGAGATTGATTTTATCGATATAAAATCAAAATAAGGGGAAAAAATAAATATTTTGAATCGAAAAAATTATAGCGTCTTTGGGACTTAACTTTTGGGAAGTTTCTACTAAATTGTGTAAACATTTTTTTTGTGGAAGGAAAAAATAAAAAACTGAAAAGTCGGTTTGGGACTTAACAAGGTTAAGTTTCTACCTAATTTTGTGAAAAAACATATTTTTGTGGGAGATAAAAATAAAAAACCAAAAAGTCGGTTATTTTCATTTTTCGCTGATACTTTGAAGTTATGTAAAAAAAGTGTAGATACCTACAATTTTGCCATTTAACTTTTTCGATAGGAATTGTAGTTTTATTACCCTTAAAAGTCCACCCCCTTCCACTTCCCGACCTCAAATCTCCCGTAATTTATTTTCCCCTTATTTTCGTTTTATTTTCTTCCTTCTCCAATGGAAGAATCCTGTTCTAAATTTTTTTGGTTTCAAAAATTATCGGCCCTGGCCTATGTGTATCATATCGTACAATAGTATTACACCGTAAATGATTTACTACAGATATTATAATACCAATCCAAAGTAATGCAGTCCTTGAACAATAGTTCACATAGGCTTAGAGTGATAAGAAAAAGTAGTCTAATAACCTGATTCTGGGATTTTATCCAGAACATAATATATTTTTATTTATTGTAAAACATAAACTGTTATTATCACTACTACTGATTTTCTTCTGATTGTAAAATTTGTGAACAATTTGTGTGCGTTCGTTACGTCTAATCGAAAATTGTTAATGCATTTTTATTTTGTTTTGTCTTGCTATTTTTCCGATAAATCTTTAATTATAATAAAAGGACATTATTATGTCGTAATAATCTGTTATTTCATTTTTAAACGAATCTTATTATCACTAATCACCAAAACGCAAAAATTATAGCTTATTAGACTTTCTAGATTACATATGGTCCCACTAATTTGACCTACTAGTGGGACAATACCTTAACACATAAGGGTTCTTACTCCCACTATTATCTCGTCTCTGAAAACTTATATGTAAGTTAAAAGCGAGGAGCGCAAGCGACGAGCGTGGGTCTGATAACCAGTGTGACAAAAACGGTGTGACCACGAACCCAACATAATAATAAAAATGGGACGACGAGCACTGGTGGATGATAATGGATAGAACCTGAGACATTTTACAGGAGTCGGACATCAATAACCCTCCGATGCAAAATATGAACTTAATGTTGCATTAAGCATTGAATAATTTATATTCACTGGCTCTAAAATCAATTATAAACAACTAGATACAAACCCGGCTTCGCTCGGGGTGTTCTTTACGTTTTATATTTTTTTTTTTGACAAAACAAAACGCAAAAAAGTGACTAATGTCACTTTTCGTAGTAGGTATGCTAATCTATGGTAATATGGGCTATGTTTTATTAATTAGCAGTTTCATTTTTTCTGTATTATTTAGGTAATTATATGAATTGGATAATTTTATATAAAACGACCTGTCTTTGGAGTTCATAGCTCTAACAAACGTTACCCAATGCCTACTCTTTTCTTTGACTCAAACCCGACTCAAACCACATAACTCAAACAAACGTTACTGTGACGTTGAAAATTGCTTCTGACAGCATTAATGAATAAAATTTACTGAAATTACGTGATTATACGAATATATATACAGTTCCTAACCCAGAAAAGATTAAATTTATTTTCTTAACAATTTGGTATGCGTTTGGATCAAGTCTACCGTACCCCTAAACAAAATTATTAATATAGATATATTATATATTATGTACCTACTTAATGCAAGTAAAGATATCAGCGGTCACCTATGCATTAGTATTTTCTTCCTTCACTTTATCAACAATTTTTTTCGTTTGTTTCTTAAATAAAACTGCACTGAAATTAATAAAAAATAGAAAGTATTTTTTAAACGTTGAATTATTTATTGATAAACTACTATAAGTACAATATATTGTGTTACTAATTTCAAATATAACATTGAATCTACATAATACTAATAAATTAACATTTATATAATAATATAATAGAACATTTAATCAAAACACGATATTTACAAAGTATTATGGATTATAAATTTATATTGACTATATTATGATCACAAAATAATGATTTCTTTAACATTTCTTCTTCGCTGAAAATTCATCAAAAGCATATTAACAATTGCAAAGTTTTAGATAAAGTTTTAGTTTACAGAATTTTAAATAATGAAACCATTAAATTAAAATAAAATGTATATACAAAAATATTGTGCGCATCGTAATGTTACAAATAATGTGTCTTATTTCTATTCAGAAATGTAAACAGTGAATACAACATATATCTACCTACTTGTAGTACATTCTATTGCACGTTTAATGTATGTTGTTTTTAAAGATCGTAAACATCGCTTGCTAAATATATTTTTATGCTGTTCTTAATAAAAAACTGCGATTTTCCTTTAAATTACAGAAGAAATTTTAATAATATTGTCATTGTGTAATAATATTTATCTGTAGATAGAATATAATAAATATTTTTTTATGCATGTCACGTATCTACCTATATAAACATTTTAAAATGAAACAATTTTTATGTTTTCTTTAAAACATGCGAGACAAGTTTTAGGTAATAATATTTCTAGTAAATGTTACTGAAGCACAACTATTAAAAGATTTACAAATATAGCTCATAGTAACTAGGTAGGTACTTATATTAAGTTACTGTTTAAGATATACTTAATAAATTGACATATACTTAATCAGAATGTTATATAAAATTACAAATATTTTACAATGCAACAAAGCTGAGTTAAGGTAACCTATAGATAGTTACTGAGCTAAAATTGAGAGCAGTGTAACGGTTGGCTACATTTGGTCGGTCGTAATATTATTTGTCTTTAGATTTGGCAATGTTTCCTACGATAGTTCAATATAATACAGTATTTTGAATTTGGTCGCCCTTTCACATCACAACAGCCAATTAGGGAGTTAAAATACACTGACGAGCAAAATCACTAGTCCGAGGGGATACAAACAGGTCCCCTGCAAAGTGCTAGAAAAAATGTAAATCACACAACGTAGCTGCATGAAGTAAAAAGTTTACTGAAAACAGTTTTATATTACGCATTAAAACTTAAAACATTTTTACATATTACATGGATAAAAAAGGACGGAGTGTAACATTTGTGTGAAAGGATGTAAATTAGAGCAAGTACATGAATTTGTTTATTTAGGTAGTATGTTCACAAGTAGTGGAAAAGAAGACAAGTAGATTGAAAGAAGAGTGAAAGCGGGAAGCAAGGTATTTGGTGGTAAAAAGTGAAAGTGGATAAGGTGAAAGGAAATGCTGGCAGAGGACGACAAAGGTGTACTTTTATTGTACATATAAAAAAAATATTGATCGACGGCAATATTAAAAGTACACACAATCGCCGAGCATGTATGAAACGTATGATGAATATAAAAGAAGCGAAAGAGGTATGTCAGGATCGTAGCAAATGACATTCGATAGTCTCTGCCTACCCCTCTTTTGATAAACGGCGTAATGATAGATAGATAAAAAAAAGTAAAAAAAAACAATTTCCGATTTTGATAATTTTGCAACATTTGCTGAAAAATCTGGTATTCAGCACAATTTAAGGATGTCAAATTGTGTGGAAGTTGTATTGAGAGCATAAGCCAACACGAAAAACTGAATGATAAAAAATAAATTCCTTTTTATTTAACAAATAAAATAATTTGCACATATAAAATACACTTCAGTTGCTTCTTACTTCAAGAAGCTATATTAAAGTGGCCCCTTTATATTGCTCGCCGTGTACATAAAATCGTACATATTAAATTGCATAGTTTGAAATCGTGCGTTGTACGCAATACAATATTCAATCGGACCACGGGCGGTAGCTAGAAAAAGGCTGCCGTGTAGGCCTATAATGCTTTATTCAATTGCGCGAATCAGTGGAAGATGGGAGGTTCTCGCCTTCGATTTTGTGACGAGTGGCTTGCAAATAAGCCTCGGCTGCTAGAGCTGGCCAAGCGTCTGTGGGTGTTGGCACTGCATTTTGGATGTTGGCCCATGACTCCGATGTTGACACCTCGGCAGGTCTGTCTGCACTCTCCTTCATTTTTGGACACTCCATAGAAATCGGCTTCGGTGTCTCGATCCTATAAAATATGCTTTGTTGTCCTTGGTCCTACTGCGTGGCACTATAGGTGAACCGCTGTGAAAGTAGCACTCCCATGTCGGTGAGGGGCGGGCGTGATTCTGTTATACACGATGCGAGGTTTCGCGCGATGTGTCTGTTGTCGACGCGATTTACCTCGGGCTTTTGCGGGTAAGTTTTGATTTTGATGAAATTTGGTATGAGGATAGCTTGAACCCTGAAATTTTTGAGGTGTATCGCGTCGACAACATATATCGCGTGAAACTTCGTATCGTGTATGGCAGAATCACGCCCGCGCGAACCATGAGAGTGCTACTTTCTCAGTGGTTTACCTATACCAGTAGTGCGACAGGAGATTTTCTATTTTAACTTTTAATTTGTTCAATGCACAATAAACTATGAATTATTTTGTTATATTTCTAAATAAAAAGTCATCAAAAGCATTTCGATTTAACTGGAATGACCTCAAATTGGAAATCATCGGCTAAATGAAGAAAATCTGTTTTACTCTGGGTACTCTAGGGCCCACAAAGATATAAAAAAAACCTAACTGAAATTACCCCACCCGACTCCATGAGAAGCCTGTATTAGGTATTACTACTACAAATTTTGTATGTAAGTTAATTTTATTTAAAAGCCACTTGACTATAAATACAATGATTAGGTAACTTCTTATTTGTTTGTAATAAATAATAAATTCTAGTAAATAAAACTAACCTTACGCGATCGGGCGACTGTACGGCGTCATTAGTACTCGATATCTCGAGATCCTCAGTGTAGTTCACGTGAAGTTTGTCTGTTTCAGCTCGTTGATCCTTCACTGCATATGATACAAATATATTATAATAATAATATGACAAAAACAACAAGTCACGGCCTTTATACCTTGCGGCGTAGTATGAGACACCGGCAACAGTGTCAACTTTTTGCCAGTTATTAATATTGAACAGTACAGGTGGCAAGCCCGTTGATGCACTTAATGGATCTAGATGTTACTTCTTTAACAGACGTAAATATCTGTTATTTTTAGAAGTGCAGGCGTTTTACTTGCCCTACGTAGTACGATTAAAGCACATATTTTTAAAGAAACCTCCCTTAAAATAATAATTTATACTTTTACATTTTAAGTTAGATATTTTCACAATGGCATCCAGACCTGGAATCAATACTCACTCTAAATAAATTGCTATCAATGTCTGCGGCATTAGGTACCGTCTATTTGGAATTTCTCAAAGAATTGTGGTCGGTTTCGGTGGACCGTACGGCGACGCGCCGGGATTTGGACGAATGTGTGGCCACCTAGGCAACCCGTGAAGATTTTATTTTTCAAATATATAGTGGAGACATAAATATTTAGAAATCCTAATAGCTCCACTCATATTGAACAGTGGAACCACGAGTACCCGAAAATCCTATTGGACCCACCCGTATTTAGCAGTGGAACCACGAGTACTTGGAAATCCTATTGGACCCACTGATGGAACCATGTAGTGGAACCAACAGTCCGAAGCCAGAATTTCCAGGTTTGAGAATTATTTTCACTTTATAATAGGTACCTACCTACTTCTAATACATACTTATTATCACGCAAACACAAACGCAGCATCACGACCGTTATGGCGTGGCCAGAGTCATTAGTATCAAAAAGCGATTATCACCCTATCAATAGAGAAAATGTCAAACCATGGATTCGTTAGGAACCCTGAAAAATATAAAATCCACGAACATTGAGTAGTGATGGCAGCTTCAGGCCAACCCAGAGAATCGCCTTCAACGTCCACTGGCTCATCCTCGGCGTCGTAAATGCGAGATTCACGCGGCATTTCTTCGCGTGTGACTCTGTCGTTGTCTTCTAGGTCATACCCGAGCATGCTCTCAACAGTATGATGCCGTTTACGTGTACGCATTTTCAAACGACGCTGGCGGTTAGCTCGGATTCTTTGGTATGTCTGTAATGCATTCTCTATTATTAATTTCCATCCCAAAATACCTCAACACTCAATTTTTCATTATGATTCCATACTAGCGTACAATATTAGGAATACAATTCACCCCCTTGGGCAGGTAGCGTGATGTTAAATAGCCTTCAATCTTCCCCGAGAATTGTCCTATCAAATTCAAACATTTTTTTCAAATCGGTCAAGTAGTTTTCTATGGAATACGAAGAAACAAATATAGATTTTTATATATTAGGCTCTGCCTGTGGATATATTCGAACAATATAAAGTATAGAATATGTTACTCAGGGATATCGTAACTCTCTATTAGTGAAATCATTTTTAGAATCGGTTCAGTAGTTTTTGAGTTGATACATTACAAACAAAAATAAAATTTTACCTCTTTATAATTTTAGTATAGACTCGTTTATACAGTTTGACTGTAAGATTACTTAATTTTACTCTTTTTGGGTTTCGTGCATACGATGAAAAAACGGAATATATGAATATTGGGCTTATAGCTTACAGGAAAACCTAAACGAAAATCCTATCCACGAAAAATTGTATTCTTGGCCAAATCCAGGCGACGTAGAGCAACCAGTGAAGTTTGAAAAAATATTAAACCTGAAGCCATGTTGAAACAAAGTTGCAGAAAATGTTCCACCGACATCTAGTCATAAGTTTCACAATCAAGTGGTACTTTGGATTGGAATTGCATTCACCTGAATGAGTGTTACAGATTCAGTGGCGGCAAATAGCTCTTGGCTGCTTCAGGCCGCTACTAAGTTGAACAAGCCTCCCGTGATGAAAAACTATTTACCTCCCATCGGGCGTCTTCATCTTGATGATGCAGTGAGTGAGTTGCTGGTAACCCGGTATCTCTAGGCAAGGCGCTAAGACTGTATAAATGTTGTAACTCTTGTAAGAAGTGTGCCTGCGCTACTCCAGGGCCAAGTCGGGTACCACAAACACCGCAAGCAGACTTACGCTCTCCATCAGCTAAAATAATTATTAGCAAAGAATGTAGGGAAGCCTGAGCAAGGATTAAAGTGGTAATATTATAGCAGACATGGGGCAGTTTAGAGTGAACTTTGATATTAATATTAATCTGAATTAAAACAAATACAACTAAATTCTTAGAAAATTTACAATTACAATGGCGTGATAGTAGGATAAAACAAACAAACCAACGAATTTATAATATTAATTTGGAATGATAATATATTAAAAATTTAAACTACATTTGTGTCAGAATGCTATTAGAGACGGGATTATATTTAAAAACTATATATACAAATACAAATTATAAAAATAATACTTCTTCCAGAACCCCTCCCTGTGTGGCATGGTTGGTTCCCAAAACACTGGCTGCGTTACCTCCCTGAAAGGTTAAAGTGATCCTTTGAGCGAGGTAAGAGCCAGCCTTTACAGCGTGGACTAGTCTCGTACCTAAACTTTTCATAAAATTTTCATTTCGGCAGATTGAACCAACAGAACTATTGTTTTCACTGCAAGCGCCGAAAATAAATAATTTGTTATAATCCTTACATGAAAAGAAGTCATGGGAATCCGTGCAGGTTTGAGTGACAGGTGGATCATCGTCCTTGCAGGGTCTTGGTGACGCAGACGTAGCGCTCCCGGGAGAACTAGTGTCATCACGTGCTGCATATACATGACGGTACAGCGGCGGAGTGGCGCTTTCATCTCGGACATTCTAAATACATAATATTTTTATATTAATAGTCAAATTCCCATTTGAATACCGACTTACTCGTGTAATGACTATTTTCACCTCTCCAGCACGAAAAGGGCGCTTTTAGTGCATAAAAACCGCAGCAAAAAGCGATTTTCCTGCGAGCGTGAATAAAAGTGATTCGAATTTCAAACACGAATTCCAATGTCATGAGTTTCGATGACGTAAAGCTCGCTTCCCACGGTGCGTGATATTGCGGACGGACGCGCACCAGCCCGCACCGACACGCACCGTGGGAAGGGTGTTCGTCCGTGCTCGTGCGTGCTTGTGCGTCGCGGTGCGCCCGATCCGCGGCGAGTCGGTAACTTCAAAGGTGCGGTGCGTGCTCGTCCGTGCTCGTGCGTACTCGTGCGTGGCCGTCCGCGGCCGTCTGATATTACTATACTCTTTGGTCTGTCGTGCGGCCTGGTGCGTGCTATCACGCACCGTGGGAAGCCAGCATAACGTGCAACCCTGGTGGAAGGGATTAGACGTGAGCTTATGTATGCACCTTTGTTGTTTTGATGAGCACAATAGAAATAAAAGTTTAAATCTATCTATCTATCGTTTAAATCTATATATCTATCTATCTATCTATCATCACGCCATTCATCCCAAGAGGGGTAGGCAGAGACAATCGAATGCCATTTGTTACGATCCTGACATATCTCTTTTGCTTCTTTTATATTCATCATACCTTTCATACATGCTCGGCGATTGTGTGTACTTTTAATATTTCCATCGATCAACATATTTTTTAATATGTTCAATAAAAGTACATCTAGGTCGTCCTCTGCCAGCTTTTCCTTTCACTTCAGCCATATAAACCTTTTTTGTAAAGCTTTCATCCATCATTCTTTCAACGTGTCCAAACCAGCGTAAGGTACTTTTCTTCATTTTAGTCACAACATCATCTTTTACACCGCATTCTTCTCTAATGACATCGTTCCGGATGCGGTCAATACGTTTTAATTTACATTTAAAATGAACATACATAATGCAGTTTTAGTCCATCACTTATTTATGGAAGCGAGACTTGGGTATGGAATAAGAAGCAGTAAAGTAAGATAAATGCAGTGGAAATGCGGTCTTTACGTAGAATGTGTGAAGTTTAAATAATTAAAGAAAAGAGAGTTTACTTCCTCAACATTAATATGTTGTATTGTAATCATTATTACCAAATAGTCACTTCACGTGTCAATTGCAATTTACGCTATCAAAATTTACAAATTAAATTTCATAGGGCAACACAGTATGAGATTGCGTCTATATTAAACGATGTCAATTGGATATTGTGTTTGTTAATAAATCTAGAGTGTATTTCCGAATTTGTGGCATGTAAATGAAATTCGTTGCTAGATAATTTAAGGGGGTAAAACGTATGTGGGTAGAGCAACAAGTGACATTCACCGCGGAGCTGCTATCTAATTATATACTCCGTTTCCTGGTCCACACTTCCCCGTGGTCCCCCTGGTAGTTACCATTGTGTAACTAAGCTTCCAGTAACCATCAACCCCTTGGGATCTTGCAGGAAGACTCGCCAAGACTCACTGGCCAGCGTGGGTGAATAATTAAAATGATCAGGGAATAATCTAGAATACTATGCTCAATATATTTAGAGTAGGTACCTGTGTAAAAAAATTAAAACTTTCATTCAGCTAGTAAAAAATAAAACTAATATACCCTAAGAGCTTGTCCCACGCTTTGTCCCAGTGCATACTGTTCTCCAAGGTGCCGAGCAAATGATTTTCCAGGGTACAAGGGGTGAAAAGCGCCCCCTATAGGTCTGAAGGCGCCGCAACCGAAACTTTGCAGCGCTGGGTGTAAGAACTGAGGAGCCATGTGATGAAGGAACCCCTCCATGCTGCAGACGGTTGCCTGAAAAAAATATACACAATTAAAATTTGATGTTAGAAATTATATGCGCCAATGCTTATGTAAAATACCGTAACCTTATCATAAATATGAACTAAATAGGGATGTTGACAGTGAAAGAAAATAAATACACAATAATATTTTTTATATAGTCTATAACGTATAATCACTGAAAATAATGTTTATTTATTTGTTTAATAAATATTTCTTTTTTAATATCTAAATGAAAAATATTTAATTCATACTTCCGGTCACGTGACCACAAACGGTAAGTGACGTCATTTCAAAGTAAATGTCAAATAAATAACCACAGTCTAGTAACTATATTATAATAACCGTCTGTCAATCTGTCATTGACTATTGATCTATCTATCTATCTATCTATCATCACGCCTTTCATCCCAAGAGGGGTAGGCAGAGACAATCGAATGCCATTTGTTACGATTGACTATTGACTAAGTTATTTTCTTGTTATTTTATCTAATCTGCGACCATAATTTTTTTGCAATGCATCCTGAACTACGGATACACGAAAGACCGTGGTGACCCAGCTCATCCACCACCGCTCCACAGTGGCAGACACACAATTAATGTAGCCCCCAGGCGTAGTCCCAATGCGATTCTCATTGTATTCCGCTGTAGCAACGTACCAAGACCAACGTTAGGTGATGGTATGGCTTGTAGCCGACTCCGATTTATTTAAATATGTTTCAATATATTTTTATCTGCATGATTTTTTTGAAACGCACAAAACAGCTACGTGTTTAGCCTAGCTTGTTGCGGACGACGCCAAACATCTGCTGTTGCCCCCTCTATTATAATAATAATAATTTAAAAAAAAATAAGATCGGCAAAAATAAACGGGTAAACTTTTTAGTATTTAGTGTTAAAACACATTCCAAAAAGTTCCGTTCAGTATACCCGGGTTCCGAGGTATAAACCTTACGGCACTCCACTGAGAAACGAAATTTTGAATATCAAGAGAAAGAAAAGAAAGTGCTGGGTCAGGAAATGGATTCAACGAAGAAATGATCTTGGAGCATCCAACAATCTGTGCTTAGAGTTGAGATTAGAAGACGTTAGCGAGTTTCATAATATGTTTCGAGTGTCACGAGATCAATTTGATTACTTGCTCAACAAAATTGGTCCAGTTATTCAAAAACAAGATACGCAGATAAATGCAATACCCGCTCGTCTTAAATTAGAAGTGGCGTTAATATTCTTGGCCACAGGAGACTCATTTGGTACAATTTCACGAGAAGTACCTGTGTCTAGAAGTACCATTAGTTTGTTTTTAATACACGTTTTGAATGCAATTTACGCCGCTTTGGAAGAATATATAAAAGTGAGTACTTTGAATTTGTATAGCATACAGCTGTTGCCCGCGACTTTGCAGCCTGTCCTTCCTCGGGATTCAAGCTATCTCTATACTAAATTTCATCAAAATCGGTTCAGCATTTTCTGAGATTACTTACACAAACAAACAAAAAATCTAAAAACCTCATTGATATTGGTAACATAGATAAGTCGTGTAAAATTTGTTTTTTTTTAAATATTGTATAGCCACGGCTAGTGTACTATTTCATAATATTATTATGTATGTATTGATTGAGAAGCGTAACATCGGTAGGTAAAAATAAGACAGGTATTTTTAAATTAAATGTTTTATTAAGTATTATATTATTAAATTTATATTATTTTTATTATATTATATTTTCAAAATATATTTTTATTTGTTAAATAAAAAAAGAATATAATATAAAAACCTTAAAATAGACTTAATACAATTATAAAATCTAAAACAAAATTTATAAATAAAAAAATTGTCCCAGGTCCCCAGACATTGGAAGTGTACCCAGAAGGCTGGCTGCATTTCCTCGTTGAATTGCAAGGCTAATGCGTTGTGCGAAGTACGTACCAGCCTTCTGGTCATTTGTAGATTTAATTAGGCGTTTTGAAATTTCTTTACAAATTGAATGAGCGCTTGGTCCCCAAGGCCCAAGTGTTTCAAATCCAAGTGGCGCAAATATGTAGTCGTCGCTGAGGCCGACATATCTGCGCCGCTTTGCGTTTTCTGCTATGGCTGCGCTGCTGATCCTGCCTTAGAGGAAGTAAATGGAAGATGGGACTGGGCGAGGGTATCGACGCAAGTTGCATCCCAAACTAGTGATCGTCCCATCTTCCAAGGTGCCAGCGTCATGCCGTCGGGCCTCTTTCCGTCGTCTCGTGATAAGCCGTTGGGTTCGAGTATAGCAGGTGCGTCTGCGGTTACAAGGGCTCGACGGATGACGTCGTTGAGGTCAGCATGTCTACGGAGGCGTCCAGCACTCTTACAGCAGGACTGCCCATGGTGGCCGAGTTGATCCACAGGTCGGCCACATCGGCATTGATGTGTCTCGTTACATGGTGCGCCTAGGCGCAGAGCTGTGGCTAACCTGAAAGAGGTACGATCAAGTAGCGTTCCAATATGGGCTGACGGTAGTGCATGAAGCCATAGCCCTAACTCCCATTCGCTGACAGCTAGGAGACGAGCACGATCTGCAGAATTGGTAGCCGCGTTTAAAAGATTATTTCGCGCCAATCTGCAAAGGGGTTCGTCCCACATCTTCTGCGAGGAGGAAATTGTCGGATATATTTATAAATTATTATAAAAAAATATTTATTATTAAAAGTTTTCATAATTTTCTGGACACCAAACCGGATTCGGTATAAATTCTTGTGAAACAACTGTAGATTGATTCACAAGTAGTAGTGTATCATCAACCGTAACATCTGATGTGTCAACACTCAAAATATTAGCTTGTGATTCTTGTACTGGCATAGACTGAAAAATGAAAAAATAAAATAAATACTGTTTTCAGGTACCAAACACAGAACGGGAATGGAAGTCAATTATTTCTGGCTTTGCATTGAGATGGAATTTTCCAAACTGTATTGGCGCGCTGGATGGAAAGCATATACATATTAAATATACCCAATACCGATTGTTCTTATGGCATGTGTTGATTACGACTATCGCTTCACTTTTGTTGACATTGGAGCCAAGAGAAGGCAGTCTGATGGCGGGATTTTTAATTCATGTTCTTTAAAAACGGCCATTGAAGAAAATACAATAAACAATCCTAGCGGATCGGTCATTGTTGGTGATGAAGCTTTCCCTCTTCGAACTTCTATCTATCATCACGCCTTTCATCCCAAGAGGGGTAGGCAGAGACAATCGAATGCCATTTGTTACGATCCTGACATATCTCGTTTGCTTCTTTTATATTCATCATACCTTTCATACATGCTCGGCGATTGTGTGTACTTTTAATATTTCGATCGATCAACATATTTTTATATGTTCAATAAAAGTACATCTAGGTCGTCCTCTGCCAGCATTTCCTTTCACTTCAGCCATATAAACCTTTTTAGTCAATCTTTCATCCTTCATTCTTTCAACGTGTCCAAACCAGCGTAAACTACTTTTCTTCATTTTAGTCACAACATCATCTTTTACACCGCATTCTTCTCTAATGTCATCGTTCCGGATACTATCAATACGTTTTATATCTCACATTCTACGTAAAGACCGCATTTCCACTGCATTTATTTTACTTTCATGCTTCTTATTCCATACCCAAGTCTCGCTTCCATAAGTAAGTGATGGAACTAAAACTGGATTATGTATGTTCATTTTACTTTTAGTTGTAAGTTGTTTATTTCTGCATACATTGTTTAGTCCACCAAATACCTTGCTTCCCGCTTTCACTCTTCTTTCAATTTCCTTGTCTATCTTTCCACTTCTTGTAAACATACTACCTAAATAAACATATTCATTCACTTGCTCTAATTTACATCCTTTCACACAAATGTTGCACTCCGTCCTTTCATCATCCTTTTCAAATACTAATACTTTTGATTTCGAACTTACTTGATGAAACCTTATCGACGCCGTAATAATTTAACAAGGGAACAACATATTTTCAATTATAGATTATCGAGGTGGAGAATAGTGGAGAACGCGTTTGGTATATTAGCAAGCCGCTTTCGTTTATTTGAAAGACCACTTGGTCTAACACCAAAATCAGTTGATACTGTCGTCAAATCTGATTGTGCATTGCATAACTGGCTAAGTAAAACCTCTCCACATGTGTATACTCCTCCAGGGTATATTGATGAAGAAATACTAGGCAGTGGAGTGACACCAGGTGCGTGGAGGTCTTACTTCAATAATGTCGGCGCTGTATATTGGCAGGACCTTAAAATATTGTTGTAACATTACCAAAATATGCGTGTGTACGTAGTTGCTCAGGGTCTAATTAAGTAATAAATTATAATAAATACATAAATGGTCTATTATTCATTTGGCCTAAAATGTGTGGAGCTGTGATAGGTCGGTTAACAAGAGCGGCGTGAAGAAAAACATTCAATTTATATCAAAAGTTTATCAAACGCATCATCTCGAACATTTATTTTCAACTTATATTTGATGTGAGCATGTATGTAGGTAGGGTAAGGTTGCACCATCTAGTGCCGTCAACCTGAACTATTTAGTCGAGTGAGCAAACTTAAACAAGTGGATGGCCGGCCGACTTCGTAAAGCAAAAATAATTAAAAAGTAAGTTTTTATACAGTTTTCATTAAAAAATTTGACTCATTTGTAAGCTTTTTATGGCAGGAATGTGATCCTTACATATTTTCTTTGTTAACATCTACTTGTAATACTTATTTGGCAATTGTTTAGGCATACTCAAACGGTAGAACTCTTTTAGGTTATGTCAGTGATTTTAGTTTTAAACTTAGAAGACCCAGTTGCTTAAGTCGTACCTGTGCAAAATTCCTTACTCGTACCGGTACGACTTAGGTGATGAAAGCATGATCCAGTGTATAAAATGTAAATGTTGGATATATGACCTATGTGCTGACGTTAAAAGTAAAATTAAGAAATATATTTGTGATATCTGTGTTCAATCTCAATAATTTTCTAAGCATTACTTTGTTTTTTAAGAAATTGTATTTTTATTTTCTATGTGTTAATTCTTTAGTAATTAGATCTGACTTTGTAACTAATAACCAAAGAAAAATGATTTAAGTTGATCTCAGACTGATAATTGTTTGTAGTTTTTTAGTTGTTCATGTGATCTCTGGTTATTAAGTACCTACATTTTTTTATAAAGTTTATTATGTTCACTAAAGTCTATTTTCTAAGTACGACTAAGGCTATAGGTGGTACGAATTAGGCGACTAGGCGCCTTAATCGTACCGAAGGTATATTTTTGAAAAACGTTAAAATACCTATTTTGATAAAAGATTTTTAAGTTTCTATGATTATTAATTAAAAGGCAATTAAATAAAGATTCAGTAGATGCAGAAGATTTTGTTTTATTTCAATTGCACTGAATATTACAGTATTATTTCCTTAGGGGGTACGACTTAGCAACCTTACCCTACTTACCAGATTTGAAACAGTAGGTCTGCTTTCTATAGCTGGCCTCATAAAAGAGTCCACAATGGGAACCATGGAAGTCTTGGTGTACACTACATCATCTACACTAACTCTAGTACCAATGGAAGACTTCATTTTTTACTGGCTTCTCATATTTTTAATTTTGACAACTATTTCTTTAGGACCAAAGTTGTCAATAGCCAGCTCAGCAGTGAAAGATTTGAGAGCTGCATCCCTCGCATCTCTATTTTTATATTGTGGATTTTGTTGGTTCCATAGACACTCATAATTTCGGTATATTTCTATAAATTTAATGTTGTCTTGCTGACCGATTTTAACAATATTTTTTGACATTTTTACACGTCCTCTAAAAAATATAGATCACGAATGGCGAGTCTCGTATCAAAATCAATTCAGAGTGATTTGTACGAGGCTCGTATAGACACTTACGATTCTGGCCAGAGCATTGTTTATACAAGTCGAGACACGTATGCGTTTATCGAATTACGAGTACTCGCATGCAGTGTAAACATTTTAAGATAGGAGAGCATTGTAGGAGAGTATCGCCTTGTATGCTAGCATTCGAGTAGGTATTGCTTGAATGATACGAGTTTCTATCATAATGTAAACAATTGCATGCGAAAATCGTATGAGGTGTTCTCGCATAGGATAATCGCATACCATTTCTCTCCACTCGCATTCGAGAAACTCTTCTTGTGTAACAGGCGCTTAAGGCTCCGCTGTCTGTACTTCTGTCTGTCTGTCTGTCTGTCTGTCACCAGGCTGTATCTCATGAACCGTGATAGTTAGACAGTTGAAATTTTCACAGATGATGTATTTCTGTTGCCGCTATAACAACAAATACTAAAAAATAGAATAAAATAAATATTTAAGGGGGCTCCCATACAACAAACGTGTTTTTTTTGCTCGTTTTTGCTCGATATTGATAACGGCAACATGTAGATTGTAGACGCTTGAAATATTCACATAATATTTAGTTATATACCTATTCACTTTAAAAACAAATAATTAAATTAAAATAAAATTAATATTTGAAGGGGGCTGGCTCCATACAACAAACGTGTTTTTTTTTTTTTTTTTGTTTTTATAGATAATGGTACGGAACCCTTCGTGCGCGAGTCCGACTCGCAATTGGCCGATTTTTTATTATTTAAGTAGTTAACATGCATAAATTGAGCTTCTTATGGGCTTATAATGCACATACTTTTCATATAATTATTATAGTTCGCTTATAAGATTCTGCATAAAATATTATAATTTATCATTCTGTGAGATAGAATATTAGCGTTCGTACATTATTTAACTTTATTATTATCTTGATTTAGATTTCTGAATTTAATTTCGTTGCGACGCACATTAGACAACTTATTTAAAGGCAATTCACGCAACGAAAAAAATTAATGACGCCTTTACGAAAGTACGGTTTATCAAATTTACTCGATGTTTGTCATACGATATATCGGATTGATTCGATATTTTGACAAATAATTTTTCTATTCGATATATTTATATCGATTAAAAAACGAACACTGACTAATTATTACAATAAAAACAAAAGTAAATTTTAACATTACTTAATGATTCAAATTTTAAATAAATGTCATTAACAGGTAGTGAGCAGCTAGAACAACGATGGAAATTATATATTATTTCTTGCGGTTGGCTATCCTACCGTAGTAGGTATACATATGTAAACTAATGAATATTAATTTCTTAGGACCTAACCTATTATAAAATGTAATCTGTGGATTCTGGGGGTTCATTTCATTCACTTACTCACTCTCCCTGCTCCACTCTTCTGCTCTGCTGCTTGTCAGTAACGCATTAAGCAATTAATGATTGTTTATTAGAGTGATAAGTGTAATTACTCTAAAATAACTGAGTTGACACAACATCTGATTGCATGTTCGAAGTTGAAAATGTATGTATAATGTTATAATTCTATGATGTTTATGAAACTAACCTCTACTCGTTTGTGACAAACAAATGTTTTATATTGGGGTAATATTCTAATGATGGTTTATCTACTCTTATATCGTAAAGTCTCTATTACAAAATCGAATTATACTTCATAATAGACTTCAAACTTCGATACTAGAATGTATTATAGTAGGTACCGAAGTTTTCATACAAAAACGATATCGTAATGTTTTGTTTTTTTTAAATGCAGAAAGGGCACAGGATTTTTTTTATACAGCCACATTAAACTCTATGAAAATATCGACACGCGCATGTCCGAGTTACTTGACAGTTAATGCGCATGCGCACTAATGCGCAGTAGGAAGGTAACCGCGGTTTACCGCTAATTTGTCGATTAAGAAAAATATCTTGGTTCAATTTGTTTTGTAATATTGCATGGGATTAGATAAAGTAGTGTATGAACGGCCACATAACTTGGAATTAAACACTCGTGGATGCTATTATAAATTAATATAAATTCCACTTGCATTTTAATTACCCCTGTTATTATCCCGTATCATAAACTACTATTATAACACATTTCATAATCAATATAATTCAGACGTACGAAATCAAGGACAGCAAACTTTCTGCGTTTCATTACAAAAAGGTAATATTATTATTAAACTTTTGTGGATAGTATTCGATATTGAAAAAATATCCCAGAATCGATGTTTTTCGATATATCGCTTGAAAACATGGATTCTGGGATTCAATGTTTTATATTGAATATAAATATCGATATATTATTTAACGGACACCCCTAGTGAGCCTCTTTCATTTGAGGCAATTACTAAAAGTACACAGCTTACAGACACAAATGAGAAAATTATCAAAGTAATTGAAACCTTATTTCATATACATTAAGCGTTACCTACGTAAATTAGAGAAATTTACGAAATTCTTACAAAATTATTGAAAATGATTCCAAAACTTGTTAAAATATTTTAAATATTTTATCAAGAACATAAAATATTAAATATATTTACTGTATCATGTTATTGTTATAATTGAAGAAAGTTATATAGTTTTTGAGATATTTGTACCGAAACTCACCCTGGTTTCATTATTGTTTCCGTGGGATGAGAGTAAGGAAATATTAGTTTATTGCATATCTATTATCTATATATATATATATATATATATATAAAAAGAGAAGTTCCGATTCACTGACTCATCAACGCCCAGCCCAAAAACTTGGACCTAGGAAGCTGACATTTTGCACAGGGGTTCCCTTTATTATGTAGACAAGGAATAAGGAAGGAAATTTCGATATTCAACCCCTAAGGGGGTCAAATGGGGTAAATACGTTTATATGTAAAATCTTATTTCCTGCGTGAATCAACTTGAAACTTGGTTAAAATATTCTTTCAACCAAATAATAAAATACTTATTTTGGATTTTTAAGAACAACACTTAAGGAGGGGTGCAACGGGGTATAGAAGTTTATATAGGGAATACCTACGTGTATCAACTTGAAACTTGGTACAAATATTATTCAAAACAAATAAAGAAAGGTGCGTCGGTGGCCGAGTGGTTAAGACGTCTGGTATTTACTAGACAGACCCCGAGTTCGATCCCGGATCCCGGTCATGTACCAATGGGGTTTTTTAATTAAAAACTTATGTACATAATCCGACAAACCACACTTAGAGGCTTTTCCATCTAAATATATCTCAACAGAACTAGCCACTCGTTAGATATAGCCTCACAAATACCATCGGCTAAACAAGGGAGACTAGGTCTGCCGCTGGGTACCCTGGAACCGTAACACGGTTTCGGGAGCTGTAAAGCAACCCGTGAAGAAAAAAAAAAAAAAATAAAGAAACACGTATTTTTGGATCTTTAAAAACGACCCTTACGGAGGGGTGCAACGGGGTGTAGAAGTTTGTATTGGGAAATCGTATTACCTGCGTGTATCAACTTGAAACTTGGTACAAATATTCTTCAAAACAAAAAAAACGAAACATAAATTACGTCATTATTCCTAATTCTACGCGGACGAAGTCGCGGGCAAAAGCTAGTCAATTATATATTAAAAAAATACGTTTAACACAATATTCAATAGATAAGTGTATCTTTAGGTATTCATAACATTTAAGAAACTCCTACAGAATTAACGTAAATTGAACCTCAAAACACAACATTTTACCAGTTTCCGTAAATACACCCTATACTCAGGATTTTAGAATTAGGATTAAAATTTACGTTTAATATTTACTTTTAATATTTCCATCGATAAATACATTTTTTATATGTTCAATAAAAGTACACGTAGGTCGTCATCTGCCAGCATATCTTTTCACTTCAGCCATTTAAACTTTTTTAGCAAATTTTTCATCTTTCTTTCTGAAAGATTGGACACCAGCGTAAACTACTTTTCTTCATTTTAGTCACAACATCATCTTTCACTCCGCATTCTTCTCTAATGACATCGTTGCGGATGCGGACTTGCTCTAATTTACATACTTTCACACAAATGTTACAGTGCATCCTTTCATCATCCTTTTATAGTACTTTTGATTTCGAATTATAATTTTTCATAAATTTCTTCTCGCATTCCTATTTCAAAAGTGCAATCAGGCTTTGCATCTTTTGTACCGAAGATGCAATTAATACCGCATCATCGGCATATAAAAGACAGCAAACCCTAGTAAGACCCATTTCTATAAATAAAAATAAAAATCCCACTCAATTGAATGAAGCGAAAGAGGTGTGCCAGGGTCGTCGCGATTAGATGTGTTTGGTATCTGCCTACCCTAACGGAAATAAAGCGTGAGCATATATGTATGTATGTATGCTTCCTTTATGGATTTATTTATGGGTTGATCTTAGCATATTAAAATAATACGGACGAAATCATGGGCTTGATCTAGTAGAAAGTATCTATCACGCCTTTTATCTCAAGAGGGGTAGGCAGAGACAATCGAATGCCATTTGCTACGATCCTGACATACTTCTTTCGCTTGTTTTATATTAATCATCATTAAAATATTTCATACATGCTCGGCGATTGTGTGTACTTTTAATATGCGAATGCCATTTCGCTACGTTAAATGTACAAGGCGGAATGAATGGCAAAATGAATGAGATTAGTAGAAAGTAAAATTGTTTAAATACATTTCAATGAAAAACTGAAATTTCACGAAATATGTAAGTTTATGCAACTGGCCAACTCGTTAAAATGTTACAATTTGTATATGAAAGATTTTATTGATTTGTGTATTTATCTGTTTATAACCAGAAAGCCACACAAGTGTAGAATTTAAAATAGTTTGTTTAAGTAACCCATATTGCGTCGTTTTCGTGCACTTAGCATAACACTTCAAGCACATTAACCGCGTCCGTTGAGGATTGTTTTTTCAGAAACAACAAACAGTATTTCTACTGAAACAATTCTACCGCCGTCGGTGGTCGGGATTTTTATTGCGGTACGCCACACGTCTATTATTCTTATAGACGGGTAATAATAAAGAAGTGACACTGTTGGGTCTTTGGCCACACTGACAGGTAAAAAGTTTTAGTAAAAAAGCCGGGAGCGGAAAGCTAGTAATATTTTAAAGATTGTAACTTTGTAAGTTTGGATGTACTCTCAAACTACTGAACCGATTGTAAGATTTCTTTCACGAGTATAAAGCTACGATATCCTTGAGTGACATAGACTATATTTTGTTTAACCTAAAGTATCCACAGGCGAAGCCGGGTAGGGGAAAGCTAATATGAAAATGAGTAGGTACCATCGGTGGAAAAAGTTCCGATTTTATGAGAACACATTGTCTTCTGAAATAAAGTATCATGTAAAAAATATCACATATTTACCACGCAGCTACCGCGCCCGTTTCCATACAAACGGAGAAAACATTTTACTACCTCTAAATATTATCTAATTTTAACGAAATTTTAGTATACTAGATACAAACCCGGCTTCACTCGTGACTAATGACACTTTCGGTCCTTCACCCTATAATCCCGAGGGTTAACTATACATAATATAGAGGCCAAATCGTCAAGGTTATAGACAGATGTAAAGCATTAAACAACTTTGTTATAAAAATATATATATATACTTTATTATTTAAACTTTTTGTTAAAAAATATTACTAGATACCTATGTTATATCATTACCGCACTGTAAATGTGCCCACTCATTCGTCCAATCGCCGGCGCGCCTCCGTACGGTCCACCGAAATCGAGCACAGACTAGTCCAATTCTTGTAACAAATGGTTTGCCTAGATCGTCCGGTGGCCGGAATGGGAAATTTTCGGTGCGATGCCGGACCAATGTGTGGCCTACTTTAGAGATTTCTCTAATACTATTGTTGTATGCGTTACTTGCTTAGGTATACTTGAAATTTAACTATGGAGTAAAAGTATAACTTAAATAAAAGGAAAATGTTTTTAAAATAATGTAAAACTGCATAGCATTCTTTTTATTCGGGGAAAATCCTATTTGGAATCTTTCATATAATTCGTCAAGCCGTGATAATATCATTTAGTAGGCGGTATTGCGGTTACCAGTACAATTAAAGCAAAATTCCTATAAAATCATATAGGCAAAACATTAAAGCATCGTGGGCAATCTTGTATTTAGATTGGCGTCTGGTAGCGCCTACTTGAAGCAATCTCGATGTCCGTACATACAAACAGTTCCTTTGAGAACAGGTGGGACCCTTTACTCACAAACACAAATAAACGTACTGCGTACTATTGTAAGCGGTTTGATTTATCTAATAGTGGGTGTCTTTGAGCAATTACAGCTGTACGCATATACGATCTAATACTAACTTCATACATTTTACGAATTTTTAATCTAAACATAGTTTAGTTTGATATGGATGTTGTTTCCAACTGATAATAATATCTTTCATATCGATAATTGTAATAAAAACCGGTCAAGTGCGTACCTATCAGAACACGCATAGAGAATAGGATTCCGTAGTCTCTTCTCCAAGCCAGGATGTTGCAATAAACTTTTTACAATGATGTTTCTAAACAAATTACTTCTTCGTGATACCTTAGTAAATCATTGTTGACGATAACGCCTTAACGGCTGGACGAATTTTGATGAAACTTGGAATATAAATAGGTTATTGCCTGGAGAGGGGTGTAGGCAGTGAAAGAAAATAAATACATAATAAACGAAAACGGGAAGTGACGTCACTTTTTCATCTAAATTTCAATTATATAACCACATACTTAGATACTACTAACTGTATTATAAATAACTGTCTGTCAATCAGTCATTGACTAAGTTGTTTTTTTGTTATTTTATCTAACAACATGATTTTTTTAAATGAAAATGCATTTTATTTATTATTTCATTATGTATAATAAATATTACAGCTATAATTTAAAAGATTTTCCAACACCCCTATTGAAACATAGGCTAGTTTATATCCTGGAAATAGGGGTCCACCCTGCTATATTATAGCTACGGGATAATTTCTATTTTTTGTTCTACTAGCGACCCCGCCCCCGTCTTCGTTTATAAAAGTCGTAATACCCACACAAATGCGCTTATTACTACTTATTTATTAAAGACTAGCATTCCGCCCCCGGCTTCGCCCGTGGATATTTACGAACAAAATAAAATATACCCTTATCCCTACCCCTACCCCTACCCTCTACCACTACCATTACCTCTATATCATCAATAGTTTTCGCAGCGCACGCGATGTAAGGAATTTGTTACGTAATTTTTTTACACCTTGGGTTACGTTATTGGAGTTTTAGTAAGGATCCCAGATTTTTTTGAAAATAGAATATAGCCTATGTCTCTCAGGGTGAATGTAGCTTTCCAATGGTGGAAGAATTTTTGAAATCGGCACAGTAGTTTTTGAGTTTATTCATTACAAACATACATACACACAAAAATACAAATCTTTCCTCTTTATAATATTAGTATAGATAGATACATGGACGTAAAAAAGTAGTGGACGGATCACCGCTAAGACAAAAGTGAAGCACCAAGCGTGCATGTGTGCTACCGATTTTATTTATCTCCAATATATCTTTAAATTGTAGAATAATTATTAACTTAAAATTACTAACTTACCTATGAAATGTGATTTCTTGAGATTTTTATGAGTAATGGAGTTGTTTTTGCATAATTTTACTACACAAGACGGCATTGTTTTTTATTTTCTTAATTGCGGCTGATCAGCATAACCGAATGAGAATGTGTGCGTGAGGCTCGTATTTACAATGAAACTGGCATGATTTGGTTGCTTCACTTTTGTCTTAGCGGCGATCCGTCCTCTCCTTTTTTACGTCCATGGATAGATATTATGCTACTGCAAACTTTTTTGTAGATCATTTAATTCTACACAATTCTTTCCTACATCATTTTGTTACATTTTTGATGGATTTGACAGCATACGCCATAAAAACTCGCTGGGACTGTTTCCCCGACTTGATTAATTTAAACTGTTAATTCTTATGCTTGTGGTCATTGTCAATTATGAATCAAAATCCGTTCAAGGTCACAGACGGACTTTGTTTTATAATATGTAGTGATTTCCACATGGATAAAACCCGCGAACATAAGATAGATCTGATATTAGGTAGAAGACATGACACTACCCTGTTCCAAACGTAATTTATTCAGTGGCGATTGGCAATAAGAACGCAATAAGTATCTGAACCTAGTAGCACAAAGGTCGGTGATTTATACTTGATAGGAATGTGAACGACCAGCCAGCCCTCTTTTTCAATAAATGCTCTGTGATAAGAATCATTGCCCATTGTATTCTCTCCCTCTATGCAGATATTTTCACGCTTCACTGATTATTATGCACTACGCGAATAGATCAAAATCAATAGGTTATTATTATAAAATGAAACTCTGGCAATAATTAGTTTAGGCGCATACTAAGCTAGCGTTCATGACCATTCATGCGCAAATCTGCTCAAAACCTGTTCGTTGGCGAAGCGCTGAAATATTTTTGAATTGAAACTTCGTACATATGGGCTTTTGAAAAAAATAATATTTTTTATGTATTTTAAAACTTTATTATTAATTTTTCAATCAATTATAAACAATTCGGTATGTAAAGTAAAAGCTGAGGTACGATTTTTATATTTTTTTTAAAGATTAGGCTATTTTAAGAAACTAATTTGAATATTTTTTATTTCTATACAGTAGTTTTTTTATAATAAATTGTCAAAGTTTTGGCACTGATGACGTCATTTTGTCGGCTGAATACTTCAATACCTTTGATATGTTGGTACAGAAAAAAGAACATCTGTGTTCTTTGACTTTGACATTTAACAAACAATAGTGTTGCCGTCTCTAAATCCTACAAAATCTACCAAAACCTACACTTCTGCACAAAACATATTAAAACAATAACAAAGAAACACATTTTTACTTTTTATACCGTAGTCTGCATAGTTGTTGTGATACAAAATATATACAAAGGTCAAAGAATATCCTACCATAAAAAATGCTTGAACATTGTTCCTAAATAATAAACTAGATTACTTATAAAAACTACTGAAATAGTAGTATATCTAGTAACAGGGTAACATTGGTTGACAAGTTGACAAGTAAATATGTTGCTTTTATTTAGCCGATATAATGACGTCATTCATAGGTGAAATGTAGGTTAAGTAAATGATTTGTTTTTGAAAAAATGAAGATAATCTCATGATTTTAAGAGTTATAAATTGAAAAATACGAATTATTAAACCAATATCTCGAAACGGTTTTGGATTCAGCATACCTTAACTTTTACTTTACCTACCGAATTAAAACTCCACGACTTGACCAACCGTCTTCAAATGCTACGACGACATATTAATTATTTCTTACGTTTCAGTGCACAATTTTTGAAGTCGGTACACTTTTTTGAAAGGTTTATTTGATATAAAAACATTTAAGAGTAGTTATGTGTCGTTTAAAAATGTTTACGCGTTACGTTTTGACCTGACAATTTAAATCTTTAGAACTTGGTACAATGAAACGATACACCTTTGCTAATAGTACCTACTAATCGAAAGGCAGACCAACAAAGTTCATTACACAAAACTTCAGGTCGGCCTATACATGCTGCGGGCTAAGGGAAAGGGGGCAGAGTGCTGTCTAAAGTGGCACTTATTTCCCAGGAAATTTTAATATTTCTATCCGTGGTCTTTGTTTTAAACCGATAACTATTACTCCAAATTAACTGTCACTCCAAAAAAACTCTAAAGGTACCCACTCATTCGTCCAATCGCCGGAGCGCCGCCATACGGTCCGCTGAAATCGACCACAGACTCGTCAAATCCTTGTAACGTACGGTTCGCCATCCGTTTTCAAATCGTTCTATTTGTGGTTGATTTCGATGGCCGGAACGATCTGTCACGCACACACGGATGTTTGACACTTTATTTAATGGAATCTTGTGTGTCTGTGCACTCAGCATTGCATGACGTGATCTAAATCGTATGATTCTAATGGCAATAATCGATCATAAGGCGGCCGGACCAAAAATTTTCGCGGCTACTTTACACACATTTGATAATAATACAATGGTGCTAGATTAAAATGCAATGTTTAAAATTGTTTCTACCATTGCAGCTAGTCCATGATCTTGGACTTTCCATAAAGTGGACATACCTACTATAATGAGGGCGTAAGGTGGCTTGTGGCGAGCTGTGAATGATTAACGACATCGCCGAATCCGAGTGCTTTAGAGAGTAGGTCGAGGTAGGCATTCCAACTGTTAGACCTGTGACTCTCGACCCAGTCTTGCCTTAGTTGGCTGTCTAGGGTGGAGTCGTTAGAGTACTATATATTATGCTTGAGGGTGGAAGTGTTTAAAGGCGTAATAATATGTGAAACCGGTGTCACACCTCTCGACACCCCCAGCCCCTTATATCAATGTTGTCTGTCTTACTGTAGAAAGGTGGTAATTTTAGAGTCCAATTTTGAAAACGGAGAGTCACCATCTGCCAATTTTTTCATTTCCACAAGATTAATAATACCGGCGGGTGAAATAGTCTCAGCCAATGGACTTTATAAACCAATCCATTTAACACCCCAAAACAATAGCCCAATTTTATTTTAATATTATCTCTGCAATAGTACAGGCACCTGACAGGGCCTATCTGTGAGCGCATTTTCTCTGATGCATTCAGAGATAGGTCGAAGGGTGCTAGCCACAACACTTAAATTAAACATTCTAAAGGGCCTCTACGTGTTGGACCTATGTCCCCATGTAAGCCTAACAAAGGACTGGGCATTTGTCCGTGCATTTAGAGCCACGTAATAATAATAATTGGAGAGAAAAAAAATCTGAACAAACGAATTAAAAAAAAATCAAAATAAAATAAAACTTAAAATAATCTTAAAATATACATACATAATTATCAATTATAATTTGTTTATTGTTTGTTTGTTTGTTTGCATTGAATAGGCTCCGAAACTACTGGACCGATTTGAAAAATTCTTTCACCGTTGGGAAGCTAAACTATCCCCGGGTGATAATAATGTAATAAAAATGACAAAATAATGTACTATGACTTTGCAGAACACATCATTATCTACAAAAAGTGTCGCAATAGCATATGTCTAACTATTATATTTAAGTCATAATAAGTGTTCTTTAATTTTCAAAAAAATAATTAAAAAGCCGCCGCTAGAAAAGGCTTTTTATTTGTACCTTGTTATTAATCCTTATGAAAATAAATTTGTACTTCATATTCACGACTGCTTCAATATTTTTGAATTATTCAATTCGGACATTCCATTCGAAAGATATCACATCACGAGTTTAAAAAATGTAAGATTTTTTTTATCGCGATTTTAGTAATTTTGTATGAACAATATCCAAAATAAGAGGTAGTGGTAGTGGTAAGGGGTAGGGGTAGGGGGTAGGAGTAGAAGTAGGGGTATTGGTAGGGGTAGGGGTAGGGGGTAGGGGTAGGGGTAGGGGTAGGGGTAGGGGTAGGGGTAGGGGTAGGGGTAGGGGTAGGGGTAGGGGTAGGGGTAGGGGTAGGGGTAGGGGTAGAAGTAGGGGTAGGGGTAGGGGTAGGGTTAGGGGTTGGTATATGGTATATTTTATTTTGTTCGTAAATATCCACGGGCGAAGCCGGGAGCGGAATGCTAGTTTCAAATAACTTCGCCTTACACAGCGACGGAAACCAACAAAGTTATCTGAAAACAGATCAATTTCACTTAGATTGTTATAACACCTGCAGTTGCGGTTTAGGGTGCAGTGATATGATGTGTTTATTGCGGACCAGGGAATAACGAAAGTGTTTCTCTTGCGTGTGTTGTAAGGTCTGCAATTTAGACTCAATTTAGATCAAATTCAGCTGTGAAATTTATACAGCTCGGCGATCTTAATGGCGAGCTTAATGGATGACATGCGAAAATATATGTATGTATGTTGTCCTTTAATTTAAATAGTAGATAATAAAGAGCATCACAGCGCAAACGAACTCAGTTTTACGTGTGACTTATTTTGTCCATATCTCTTTAGAAAGATGTAAGCGAGATGGAATGCTATTAAAATCGATAGGATTACTAAGGATAAGATAAAACAGACGAAAATTCACGTACCAGAAACATAATATAATAAAAAAATAATTAATAAAAATTTTAAAAGTATTGAAGTCTCAAAGTCAGTTAAAAATACGCAAAAAATTAAGGCCCTGACTTCATAAAACTTGTGTTGAACTGATTTTGAAAATTTTATTTCGTTTACAGAAAAAAGTGACTTTATAAACTTAAAACGAAAACTATAAAGTAGGTAGGTAAGTATATAAGTAAGGTTTTTTTTTTTTTTAATTCTTCACGGGTTGCTTTACAGCTCCCGAAACCGTTGCCGACCCCAGGGTACCCAGTGGAAGACAAAGTCTTCCTCATTTAGCCAATGATTTTTTGAGGCTATACCTAACGAGTGGCCAGCTCTGTTGAGATATATAGATGGAAAAGCCTCTTCGTACGGTTTGTCGTATATAATGTACATAGATTTTTCATTATAAAAAACCCATTGGTACATGGTCGGATGTAGGAATCGAACCCGCGACTTTTCAGTTGCGAGCCGTCGTCTTATCCACTCGACCACCGACGCCCCTAAGCTAGGTAATTTTATTATTATTATTTTCTGTTGTAAAGGAAAGTAAACGTTCTTAATTTTTAGGGTTCGTACAACCTAGGAAAAAACGGAACCCTTATGGATCACTCTTGTGTCTGTCTGTCTGTCCGTCTGTCACAGCTTATTTTGTTCGTATCTAATGGACAAAAAAGTTTTCATTGGAACATAATATGTAGAGTTTGATGAACGTATAGCGTAAATAATAGAATTTCAATTGGGGGGGTTAATTATGGAGGAAAAATTAAAAAGTAAAATAAAAAAATGTTTTAGTGCATCATGTGACATATCCAATGAAAGGGCTTGTTATATGAAATACACGGAGCCTTCAGCGCGCGAGTCGTATTCGCAACTTGTCCAATTTTTATTATTTTGGAATCATTAATTTTCATTTTGTTTGTCAGCGTATTTTTGAACAACCTAAAGCTGGATATTGTATAAAGTGATATTGCGGACGGACGCGCACCAGCCCGCACCGACACGCACCGTGGGAAGGGTGTTCGTCCGTGCTCGTGCGTGCTTGTGCGTCGCGGTGCGCCCGATCCGCAGCGAGTCGGTAACTTCAAAGGTGCGGTGCGTGCTCGTCCGTGCTCGTGCGTACTCGTGCGTGGCCGTCCGCGGTCGTCTGATATTACTATACTCTTTGGTCTGTCGTGCGGCCTGGTGCGTGCTATCACGCACCGTGGGAAGCCAGCATAAGAGTCACAGAACAGATGAGGGAAAATTTATAACAGCTAATGTATTTTTTTCTGTTTTCTTTGAAGCAATAGGTTGTTTATTATTAATTATTACTTATTAATGAAGACCTCAGATACAATGAAATTGCTTTCCACTTCGCGCTGACATAAATACCATTACAGAGTGACACCCAGACAAGTGATCTTGAGTGGCAGATAATAAACCTCACCCGCCTAGAGGCATTGTATGTCTGTATCACATGGAGATTCGATGCCACATACGATCCACTTGAGTAGATATTGCGGATGTATATGTAGGTATTACAATTTAATGTAATTATCTAACTATTAATTAATTAACTATTAACATAGACACAATATTTGTAAATTTGGAGTTAAAATATAACGCACTTGAATATAAAAAACGAAGAACAGGGTCGACGTAATTTTCTTTGAAATGGAAGAAAATAAAAGAAACTATTTCCATTTGCAAAATAATCAATTGTTCATGTCCACGCGCCGACCATTGACTATAATAATTACGAGATAATCTCTAAAATGCTATAAACAACAAGTTATACTTGGCTATTTCAATGCACGCATTGAACAACGGGCGAGGAAAAATATTTGGTAACTATTGCTACGGAAGAAGAGACAGAAGAGACGAAGCCCCTTACAGTTTTTCTGTCAAAATAAGCTATTTTATAACAAACAGTCAATTTAAAAAGAATACAAAAAACATATGGACCTGGATTAGATATCTCCTAAAAAGACAAAAAGTCAGTTAGACTACATTTTATCAAGTAACAAAGAAAATATCACTAATAACGAGGTATTAAATAGGCGTCCTTCCCTAGTGACCATTGACTTATAAGAAGCACTGTTTCAATATCAAAACCAAGAAAAAGCAGGGAAAAGTACAAATACAACAAAAGAAAAGGAACATCCTCAATATGTGAAAGCCAAAAGGAAACCATAAAAATCGAAACATTAATGCGAATAAAATAAAACTTCTTATAAAAAGAAGAAAATAATCTATCTATTTATCTATCATCACGCGTTTTATCCCAAGTGGGGTAGGCAGAGACAATTGAATGCCATTTGCTACGATCCTGACATACCTCTTTCGCTTCTTTTATATTCATCATATATTACATCGATCAATAATTTTTTTATATGTTCAATAAAAGTATGTACACCTAGGTCGTCCTCTGCCAGCATTTCCTTTCACTTCGGCCATATAAACCTTTTTAGTCAATCTTTCATCCTTCATTCTTTCAACGTGTCCAAACCAGCGTTAACTACTTTTCTTCATTTTAGTCACAACATCATCTTTCACTCCGCATTTTTCTGTAATGACATCATTCCGGATGCGGTCAATAGGTTTTGAAGAAAAACTAACAACTAAAATAAATATAACTATAAAAGAAAGGGAAGAGTGCAGCTTACCTGTATAACAATATTCACAACTCTAAGAACATAGAATAAAAATAATAGAAAACCATCTCAGGAAGTAGGAAAAAAGGCTTTAAAGCGCTAGACACTATCAAAAAATGGATCACCGGCCTGAAAGAAGACTCTATTAAGAGCAAGACATTCTCAAGATCAAAAATAATAGAGACCGCCACATCACTTTATAGAGATCTTTATTCACTACAAGTTACTGACCACGAATTGGAAGAGGCATTTACTCGTTGAGACATTCTTTATTTCATTTTTAGGGTTCCGTACCCAAAGGGTAAAAACGGAAACCCTATTATTAAGACTCCGCTGTCCGTCTGTCACCAAACTGTATCTCATGAACCGTGATAGTTAGACAGTTGAAATTTTAACAGATGATGTATTTCTGTTGCCGCTATAACAATAAATACTAAAAAACAGAATAAAATAAATATTTAAGGGGGCTCCCATACAATAAACGTGATTTTTTTGCTCGTTTTTGCTTAACGGCAACAGGTAGACGCTTGAAATATTCACAGAATATTTAGTTAAATATTTACTTTAAAAATAAATAAATAAATAAAAATAAAACAAAAATTTAAGGGGGGCTCCCATACAACAAACGTGTTTTTTGCCGTTTTTATAGATAATGGTACGGAAACCTTCGTGTGCGTTTCGGACTCGAACTTGGCCGGTTTTTTATATAATTTAAACATAATTAAATTTTTTGAGTTTTTTTATTTATAATTTTAATGTTAAAGAATTGTGAATTTATTTGAAATTGTGAATTGAGTAAATAAAGGCTATAATAATAAAAATAAATTAACGTCATGATTCATTTTTACAGTAACAATAAAATGCCTTTTTACCTCTTCAGCACGAAAAGGGCGCCTTTGGTGCGTAAAAACTCGGAGCAAAATCGCTTTTAGCTGCGAGCGTACGTGAGACAAGGTGATTCAAATTTCGAACACCACCTTTTGATTACTCGGCCCTGAAAAAATTAACTAGGCGATGGTTCGTTCAGAAACACATTTTGGTCTAGCAATTTAACTCATAGGCATAAAATTCCGTATTTATTTAAATTTAAGTTTATAAATAAATTGTACTATTGCCTTTTTAAGGACGTAATATTTAAAATAAATAGAATTTAAAAATATAAATAATTTCTGGTTTTCATAAAAATGTCATGCAGTGCAGTTTTCGAACGCAACATCTTAATAAAAAATAAACTTATAAAACGTAATGGCGGGATTCAATTTTTTTCAGCATTTGGTATTTTGAACTATTTTTGTGGTAGGTATTGTATTGATTGTTTACTTTGTCTTTGTCTTAATTGTTTTTCTTACAAGAAATGAAAATAAGCACATTTATAAAATCGAAGAAGAAGAAATTTGAAATAGCATGTAGGTATTGTAAAGTCCGTAATATGTATGTAAACGCGGAACGGTATGCGATGCGGAAGTATGGACTAATATTATAAATGCGTAAGTAACTGTATTGTCTGTCTGTCTGTAACGCTTTATTGCCTAAATCACTGAACCGATTTATATTATATTTGATTCGGAGAAAGCTTGAAACCTAGAGAAACCTAGAGAACCTACTTTTTTTAAATCCACTTCCCCTAAGTGGCTATAATAAGGGATGAACGTTAGCATGAACCCCACGGGCAAAGCCGGGGCGAACATCTAGTAACCTATATACGTTTTGGACACGTTTGAACGTTGAAGGGGAGCTGTAAAGGCTACCCGTGAAGAAAGAAAAAAAAAGAACTACTAATAAACGTTGGACGAACGTATTTTGGAGAAATAATTAAAACGGAAAAATATTTTTTTCTAGTGAATCATGTGACAAATCAAATGAAAGGGTTCGTTTTAATGAATATAAATATGCATTTTATATAATTTTAAAATGCTTATATTAAAGAAAATATACGAAAATTTACTGTTCCCAACCTCATACCTCCGATACTAGTGAGTCTAAAATAAAAAATAGGGAATATAGGGCCTTTCTTATTGTTTACAAGAAAATCCTCCGAATAATTGGTACGGTACAATTATTTTATTATTCGCACTCTCTGTTTATCATATTATTAATATATCGTTAGCTATATAGGTTGACCACTTTCTAAAGGGAAGCCGTAAGAAATTGAAAAAAAAATCTTATTGATCTTGTGGCGGCACATCGCGTCGCGTCGATAGATGTCGCACCGTTACTAACTCATTGAAACCTGTATCGCGCCATTGAAAATATTTAATAGATTGGCATATATGCAACTTTCCAACGATGTGCGTTGGGAAGTATTCCTTTTACTTACAGTCGTTGGATTGTTGTATGTATTGCCATTTCTATAATCTAAAAACTGTTTTTTTTTATTAAACAACTTATTAAGGTGAAGTGGTAGATGGGAAAACGAGTGATGAAAGTGCAGAACGCATTTATATAGAAGCAGCGATAATACTATAATAAGTCATATTGAATTCAACGTAAGCGATATTTTTTGTTTAAAACGCAATTTAAAAAAAATCTTATACAATATAAAAATAATTTTACAATGAAAAGATAGACAATTACTAAAAAAAATATTCATGTTAATTTTTGTAATGATACCATCTATATTACAGCCATAAAATTTGATATAATAAAGTTTTCAGAGGTGTATTTACGATTTTTTTCTATCGAGTAAAATGTTTCTAATCATGTTTTCAAAACAATAAAATGATTTGTCATATCGTTAAACTTTTTTTTTTCAGTTTCGTAAATACATAAGGTTTTTTGAAGAAACTGATTAAAAATTTTATTTTGATGACTGACTTCCCTTTAAGCAAACTCGAAACAATACACAAGTAAACAAATTATAACGGGAACTGTACCTACTGAAGATATGATCCTGAATCGACTACAATCAAAGGGAAATTAATAAACATAAGCGAGACGGCGCGCTCCCTATTCTCTGATCAAGTAATTATTTCACATCAGCGGTTATGCACTCAGCAATATTGTAAAATATAGGTACCATAAAATAATTATTATAACCTTAGTAAGCATGAAATTACATGAAACTAAAAAGTTATTTGTGTTTGTTCAGTCCCTAGAATGTAAATTTGAAATATGTGATGGTAACTGTAACAATGTTAACGCATGTCCAGCTAGTTATAAAACTTTTAATTGGGCAGTTTTCAAACCCAGTCAACAAAATATTGTCACCTTTGTCTTTTTTCTTTGGTGTGAGTTTGTAGAGAGCAATTTCGAAAATTGTGACGGATTAATCGCTATAAGTATTCAAATAATTATAATTTTTATGTTCTTAGTAGTGTATAATGTGATTACTAGAATTTTTCAGGTCCTTTAAATATCGTAAAAGATTAACGACTACTGAAAGACTAGCTCTTTTAAAAATCGGCCAAGAGCGAATGGAACTCACGTGGAGAGTTTTCGTACCATTTTTTCTGTTAGAACTTTATGACAGGATTTTTTTTTAAGTTTTCCCCCAAAACGAAATTTGATTATACTCTATACCTCCGTGATTGTATCCGTGTATCCTCATAAAATTCTACATATGTAGGTACTAAGTTTGAACCTTTTCGTTCAGTAGATTCGGAGAAAATAATCTGTGACAGACGGACAGACAGACACAAGAGTGATCCTACAATGGTTCCGTTTTTTCATTGGATGTACAAAACTCCAAAAAAATATTAAATTAATGCAAATTAGGCTTCTAAAACTAAATGTATAAAAACTAACATTACAACAGTACAGATTTAACGGCGTTTTAAAAGAAAACTATCAAAACAAGAATTAAAAACTTAATTAATACCTACATTATATTATTTTTATATTTAAAAACCCATATTTAGGTTAAAAACATATACCTATCATGACACAAGCTTAACTTTTTAAAAACTTTTGAAGATTTACTTTGTCAGTGAATAAAGGTAAAAGTAAGTATTCGCTTTGCCTTAGTAATTGTTTATTAGTTTTACCATTTATTCATAGACGAACTATATTGTCACCTCACAAGAAAAAGTCCCCAAATATTACTTGAAATCCATGGCATACATTCAAACTATATCTGAAAATAAGGAAGAAACTACGTAATAATATAATATTTAAATATTTTTTTATTAAAATTTAAAGTAAATTAAAAAAAATATTTAATAATTATTTTCTACATAAAAAATACGAAAAGCTTAAAAAAAAGTTTAATGCATTTTTTGCATAAAGACTTACCACGCAGCGAGAGCAGACAAACTGAACGTTGTTCCCACAATTCCACTCACGAATTTCGTATGAGACTCTAGGTCCACGTCCCGAGATCTACTGACGTGCGGCAAAATGTAAAACGTATTTACGTCGCGCCTCTGGGCGGGAACTTGCCCTGAATACGCCCAATAATAAAACAACGAATACGAAATTTAAAAATTCATACGATTTCCTTAGAGTCAACCTGCACGCGTAATAAGTACACAGTTAAGTTCAAGCCAAGATATTCCGCATAAATTGTGAAAATATCATAAGTAACAAAACAAAACTTTTCATACATACATACATTCATACATATTATATGCTCCTTTAGGGTATGCAGAGATCAAAAATGTATATATTTCGCCCCATTCATATATATTTAAAATAAAATATTTGGTACTTACTTTATTTTATGGATTTAATAAATACCTTGTAATGACACATAAACTTTAATTAATTAATTTTGTTTTGACATTTATTTATAAAAAATATACCCGGCTATGTACCAATGGGTTTTTTTTTTTTTTTTTTTTTTTTCTTCACGGGTTCAGCTCATGAAACCGTGTTACGGTTCCAGGGTACCCAGTGTCACACTTTGATTGTTTAATCTCGTTAGGTTAGAAAAGAAACAACCACATGGATCATAAATAGGTATATTAGTTTAGATGGAAAGGTCGTGGTCGATGCCCGGTTCTGCAATTGGGTATTCCTCCGATCACCGCTGTTGTACCTTCCCTCATGAAGCGAACTGGTGTCCGGCTTCTGCTCTGAATGCCACTCGTGCAGGGACAGGCTGGTGATAGACCCAGAGATGCATCTCGATGTAGAACGGTAGATGTTCAGTCCCAACATAGTTCCCTGTAATGCACGGAGCACAGGCATCAGAAACAGATCATGCACAGACTCCTGCACAGCACACTTGTGAGGGGAAAAACAATACAGCAAGTGTGCTGTGCAGCAGCATGCACAAGCAAGGTTACAAATAAGCAATAGGTAGCAATAGTCAAGTAGCAATTAGTGCTATGGTAGGGTAGGTGTACTAATCTAAAGCAATTTAACCAACTTAACCTAAGCACTAAATAGATATTATGAGCTGCACTTACCCAATTTGGGGATATTATTTTAGTGGACTACATTATAAGTATCCAGTAGGTAGTATGTTAAATTTAGATAGATTCGGAGGTCGGTTAGAGCGTCATCATAAATTGTGACGACCGCCTCCGAGATCCCGGCCGAAAAGTGAGGTTGCCGGCTCGATGTCAATGTGTCAAATTGACACTTAATTATTTTTAATTTAGGTAAGGCCAAGGCTACGGATTGTAGGGCCCAAGTATGAAACATATAATTATACAACGTTACACCAGCGGAAGACTAACTCTCTCTCGTTTAGCCGATGGTATTTGTGAGGCTATACCTAACGAGTGGCTAGTTCTGTTGAGATATATATTTAGATGGAAAAGCCTCTAAGTGTGGTTTGTCGGATTATGTAGTACATAAGTTTTTTTAATGATAAAAATAATACCAATGGATTTTTAATAATTAAAAACTTATTTACATAATCCGACAAACTACTCGTTAGGTATAGCCTCACAAACACCATGCTCGTGGCAAATATCTTTCGATTGTCTCTGTCTATTCCACTTGGAATAAAGGCGTAATGATAGATATATACTTATGACAAAGAAACAAAGAGACTTTGTCTTATTATAGTTCGATTAGGTTCTTTCTCCGAAACAAGGCGCAAACATATGATAACCTTTTCCCTAATCAAATGTGTTCACCGATATTTATAGCCCTGAATAAGGTCTTTACTAATATAGTGACACAGTGTTCTGTAAGCTAATTTGCACTTGAAAAATTATTATTAAAATTAATAAGGGGAGCTCGATTTTTTTTACTATACTAGCTAATCGCCTCTCTTCGTCGGTGGAATCTTTTTAAATATAATTAGGAATAAATTTCCGGGAATTCCGGAATAAAATTACCCTATGTTACTCTTCCGGCCCTCCATAAAAATCACGTTGATCCGTTGCTCGCATTTAACACACTTTCGCATTTATAATATTAGTTAGGATGTGGAGTTTTATTATTTATCTTTTTGTTTATTTAATATTTATTTAATTTCTTCAGAATAATTTATTTATTTACATGTAGAAATAGGTATTAAAATTATCTTAAATAGTAAATTATAAATATAAAATAAAATGAATACCTCTTCCAGAACCCCTCCCTGTGGCAAGGTTCCTAAAACACTGGCTGCGTTACCTCGCTGAATGGTTAAATTGATCCTTTGAGCGAGGTAAGAGCCAGCCTTTAGGTCACCTGAGGCGTGGACTAGTCTCGTACCTAAATTTTTTATGAATATTTTCATTTCGGCAGACCATGGACCCATTGTTTCCACCGCAAGCGCCGAAAATAAATAATTTGTTATAATATTTGAATATTTTCGGCGCTTGAGCAGTTGAGCCTGTTCTGCCGCCGCACCCGCTCTTAATTTTGTATACTGTATGTGAGACGCTGCCAGTGTATCAACACAGGTAGCGTCCCACACCAATTTTTTTCCTAAATGCCACGGTACTAAAGTTACGCCATCAGGTCTTTTGCCATTAATAAAATTACAAATAAATAAAAATAAAACCTACCAAGTGCGAAGGGTCCCGTACACGCAATAGTATGCACTAAGGTCAGAACACATATTTTGACGCCCCTGTAAAAAATTGAACTTCAATATAGAGGTTCTCAATTCGTCGGAATCTTTTTTTTTAATGTATGTTCTTGAATTGATTCTTCTGAAATGATTACTTGAAGACGCCTGGACCGATTTGGAATTTTTTTTTGTTTGAAAAGTTCACAGGTGGTCCCATTTTTTTGTGAAAATTGGTTCAGTACTTTTTTGAAATTTTGAAAAAAGTGACTTTATAACTTATTTTTTTAACGATATAATAATTTCTCGAAATTATCTCACAGACACCAACCGTCTTCAAATTGTGCAAATTTTTGAAGTCGGTACACTTTTTTTTTAAAGTTAATTTTTTTTATTATTTTTGATGTTGTAGCGGCCTCACACACTCAGTAAAATTTTCAAGTGTCTACCTATTACGGCTCAAAAGATACAGGCCTGTGACAGGCGGACAGACAGACGGACAGCGGAGCTTTAGGTAGATACTAATTGGGTTTCCCTTTCCCAAAGGGTGTTTGGGTACGGAACCACTAAAAATTTCATGTAAATCGCTATCTACTGGGAGAATACTCAACAGACTGGCTGCATTGCCTCGTTCACACAGTGCTTATTTATTCTTACATCAGATTTTTTCAGAATTATTAAATTAATTATTGCCAATTTACGGCAAACAGCTCCACTTTTTTGGAGTGAAAGAAAGACAAACAAATAAACACACTTATGCATTTATTCGTTAGAATGTATTATGGAAGATGCGCAATGATTTCATGATTACTGATCCGCTTCTTTGGGTCTGGTAGTTTCTGGGATCAGCTCGTTATAACTATATCAGACTATTACTTACTAATTTTAAAAAAAAATTGGCCAAGAGCGAATCGAACTCTCGTATCATTTTTTTTCCGTGAGAACTGCCTATATCTCCTATTTCTTTTTCAAACTTTTGATATGTCACGTGATGAAATTGAAAAAAAAATATTTTACCTTTTAAATTTTTTCCCTACAATGGTCCATCCAGTTTCCAGCCGTTCTTGATTTTTTATTTATATGTCAAACTTTATACTTAAATGTGAACATGGCTTTTTTGGATTTGTATAGCCAACATTGTATATTTATGATAAACCTTTTGAAAAAAGTGTACCGATTTCAAAAATTTGCACTGAATAAGTAGTAAGAAATAATAAATATTTCGTCGTAGTATTTGAAGACGGTTGGTGCCAAATTAGGATACAAAATTAAGTAAACATCTAAGAAGGTAAAGATCTGTTTAATATTATGTTTGTATGTACTGATGATCGTTAGGTTCCTAACGAATTGTCTATAGATTAGTGAATTTAGGAACTAAGATGTTTATAATTTGGCACCAACCGTCTTCAAATTCTACTTAATAAAATAATAAGTCGTCAAAATCGGTACATATTTCATCGAGATATTAAGAAAAATTGACTTATAAAGACAGTTTTTTCAAAATTTCTGAAAAACTAATGATCCAATTTATATGAGATAAAAATGGGACCAATCCGGAAAAATTATCTGTCGATTAAAAAAAATCATCAAAATCGGTTCACAACTGGCGGAGTAATCATAAAAAGAAAATACGATCCTTCTTTTTTTTCGAAGTCGGTTAAAATACACCACCTCAGAAATTTAAAGATCAAGTAATATATCTCAGAACTATGTAGCTGGAAATGATAGTCCCCCTTCCCTGTTCTCCTAGGTTTCTAAAGCTTATATCTAGCTTTCCGCACCCGGCTTGGCCCGTGGAAATTTTCGAACAAAATAAAATATAGCCCATGTCACTCAGGGATATCGTAGCTTTCTATTAGTGAAAGAATTTTTAGAATCGGTTCAGTAGTTTGAGATATTACCCCCTACATCCAAACCTGCAAACTTACAAATTTTACATAAAAACTGCAGGTCTTTTCGATATTGTAATGAAATAATAATATCTGTATAAATAAAAATTAAATGCTGTTCGTTGGTAAGCGCATCACTTGAGAACGACTGGACCGATTTAGCATTTGTTTTAATTTTCGTAATAGTCTGAATAAGGTTTTAACGGAAATAAAAATTGGAAAGTTTGCCGGGAAAATTAGAAAATGGGAAAAATCTGAAAGTGCTTTTTTCCGTGGGGTTTTTGTATGAACTCAAAACGATAATAGAGGATGAAATATGGGCTGCACGGTTTAAATAAAAATAGATGTTTAGAAACCTAGGCTTTTTGACCTATATACCTAGTATTAGTCCTTCAAATAAAAAAACCGGCCAAGTGCGAGTCGGAGTCGCGCACGAATTGTTCCGTACCATTATCTATAAAAACGGCAAAAAAACACGTTTGTTTGTTTGTTAATATTTCAAATATTAATTTATTTAAATTTTATTATTTATTTTTAAAGTGAATATATAACTAAATATTCTGTGAATATTTCAAGTGTCTACCAGTTGCAACGTTTGTTGTATGGGAGCCCCCTGAAATATTTATTTCATTCTGTTTTTTAGTATTTGTTGTTATAACGGCAACAGAAATACATCATCTGTGAAAATTTCAACTGTCTAACTATCACGGTTCATGAGACACAGCCTGGTGACAGACAGACAGACGGACGGACGGACAGCGGAGCCTTAGTAATAGGGTTTCCGTTTTTTACCCTTTGGGTACGAAACCCTAAAAAGGAGTCGATAGCCTAATTGGTAGAGCATTGTCTTGAAACCGGGAGGTCACGTGTTCAATTCCCACTCGTTCCAAAAAAACAATTTTCTTTAAGAATATGCGCTTTAATTGACTCCCCGTACTTCGTAAGGACGTAAAGCTGGCGGAGGGACGTAAAATGTTAAATAAGTGACACATAAGGTTCATTAAGTGCAACAACAGGCTTGCCACCTGTTCTGTTTAATATGGACAACTGGCAAAAAGTGGACACTGTTACTAGTGTCTCTGGCCACACCGCAATGTATAAAGGTCAAATGTGTGTCAAATAAAAAAACGTTAGTTAGCATAGAGTCTTATCTCAATTAGATGTATACTTTAGGAGCTCCGAGCTAGCATAAGTTTATTAATTACGCAGAATCTGGTAATTACGGTAGACCAGATGAACGGAGCGGCAAGCATAGTAAAACCACGCGGAGTTCTGTTCAGAAGACTAATTGTACGAGACTGAATCACTCTTGGTCGGTGATTTTTCAACAGTTTTATTATTTAGATTTCATGTAGTTAAAATTTAGTTATTCCCGTAATTCAATGTTTTGCTTCCATCCAATTGACATGACGAGTAGAATGTAAAAAAATCAATAAGACTTTTCTTTTTCAATCAAGTTACTGAAAAAAATATACAATACAAGCGTCTGTCCGCGGTTTCACCCTCGTGGAAATAGATCTAAAAAGAAATAATCCACTGGCTGTAATTTTCCCCTCCTCCGCCCGCTTTCGCGGTAAAAAAGTAGTATATGTCATTCTCTGACCCCTAAACTACCACTATGCAAATAATCATGTCGATCCCATAAAAAACAAAAACAAATCTATCCCACGGGAACCATACATTTTTCCGGGATAAAAAGTAGCCTATGTGCTATTCCATACTAAAATCTATCTCTGTGCCAAATTTGATCTAGATCCGTTCAGCCGTTCTGGCGTGATTTAGTAACAAACATACATCCATATAAACTTTCGCGTTTATAATATTAGTGGAATTTTATTTCTGAAATATTAAATTTGAAATTATTTTGATTTACACATAAGTTTTGAACTGGATTACTTCATGGAGCTGAGTTTTTGTAGATATGTTATAGGTATAGACATAACAGGATGGCAATGCTTACCGAAATAAGAGCGAGCCCGTTGATCATGTGAACTTTCAATAAGTTATTTACTAATGTCTTTGAATAGACTGTGTGCTCCAGGTCCCCACGGTCCCAGTGTTTCCACACCAGACGCCTCAAATATGTATTCATTCGGAAGAGATGCATTACCATGGTGCAAGTGTATATAAATAACATACGTGTACGTACCTACTAACTAGGCTGACATTGAAGTTATTCAAAATATACCCTAAAATAATTATCATGAAATTAAGAATTATCTCCTTATAAATAACAAAAATATGAGGTCAATATATGCCAGTATTTTAAATATAAGCTAGTGTAGCTTTCCGCACTGATTTCCCAGTAGAATATTTAAAAAAAATATATAGCTAATGCTATACCATATTATTTCTATTTCGTGAAATTACAGTTTTTATGAGAACAAACAATATTACAATTAAAATATAAATATACATTTAAAAACTACTTATAAATAAAACACCATACTGGGGTATACCTGCATTTCCTTTCTGTATCGCCAAGCTGATACGTTGTCCAAGGTACGTACCAGCCCTTCGGTCTCCCGATACGAATTATTTTAGAAGCAAGATGTATAAAGCTTGTGTGCTTCGGGACCCCATGGGCCTAGTGTCTCAACTCCAAACGGCATAAATATGTATCCTTGTCCTAAGGATTCACATTTACGTCGTTTGAAGTTTTCAGCGGATGTCGCTGCCGCGCCCGCTCTTGGTGAAGTGCCTTTAATGTGAGATGATGCCAAAAGACACAGGTAGCATTCCATACTAAAGGCTTACCCTTTGACCAAGGAACTAGAGTCATTCCGTCAGGCCTTTTGCCATTATCGCGTGCTACACCTGGCGGTTCTAAAAGAGTTGGCACATGAATAGTAGCTAAGGCCCTTCGGATGATGTCATTTAGGCTTGTGTGGCACGACATTCGCCCAGCACTCTTGACACATGATAGCCCATGATGTCCAAAAGGATCGACAGCGATGGGGTTCGTTTAATTTAATGCCAAGTCGCAAGCTTATGGACAGTCGTAATGCTGTGTTGTCTAATTGTGTTCTTTTGTTGGATAATGGAATGCAGTGTAGCCAATAACTGCTAATAGGCGAGCGCGCTCTGTTAAATTATTAGAATTATCTAATAAATCATTTTGTATAATTTTACAGAACGGCTCGTCGCATTGTTTTAGGGAATTTGGAAAAAGTGGTAGATTTTGATTTGGACAGGCCAATTACCAAGCATCTAATGCGTCAGTAATGCACGACAATTTGATGCGGTCGAAAGACGGATTTAGTATTTTGTTTACCAAATTGACGTGCAATTGTGCAGACGATAAAAAGGCTGGTAAGGAAAGGTCGGATATTTTTCAGATACCTAGTCCACCTAAACGAATGGGAAGCCTGAGTCCATGCTTTGTCGTTCAATGGACAGTTCAAAACTTCTATTAGTGTATTTTTTTATTATGGTATCTATAGGTCTGATAAAGAAGGTCTTAATATGTATGTGGATTTCGTTGGAAATAGCGGCGCTCCTAGGAGCCGAAGAGACTCTTGATTTAATGTTTTTATATTGGGAGCCATGTTAGTAAAATCATTTAATATCTCTGAATGTTCAATTACAGTAGTTTGTATGAATAGTTCACACTTATAAAATTTTATTTCAAGACCAAAATTTCCTGAAATATTTTTTTAGATTTTTTTCAGTGCTCCGATAAAAAAACGGAACCCCTTATAAGATGACCCTTGTGTCTGCGTACCTACTTATATATGTCCGTCTGTCACAGCACAGCTTACTTTCTCCGAATCTACTGGACAAAAAGTTAAAACTTGGTACATGTATAGAGTTTGATGACCCAATTTCGTACAGCGTAAGTAAATAATCGAATTACGATTTTGGGGGAAAAATTTAAACTTAAAAAATCATGTGACATATGAAATGAAAGTGCTCGGTATAATGATTACAAATGTATTTTTTTATAATTTTAAAATGCATAGTTTAAATTATATTAAAGAAAATATACGAAAATTGATCGCCCCCCCCTTATCTCCGAAACTACTAAGTCTAAAATTATGAAAAAAAATACTCACAACTTGGCCAATTAATACTAATAAATAATAAATAAAAATGACTATAAAGCTTTCCGCATTTGCCTTCACCATGAATTTTTTTATGAAATGTAAAAAGGAACGAAATCCGACGTTCATTAAAATTGCTTTTAAAGTAAATCAAGCTCCATATCCTTGCTAATATTATAAATGCGAAAGTAACTCTGTTACACTTTCACGGCTAAACCACTGAACCAATTTTGATTAAATTTGATACGGGTAAGCTTGAACCCTAGGAAAAGAGGAAATGACATAGAGTACTTTTTTTAATCCACGCCCCTAAGTTGTGGCATCAAAATAAGGGATGAAAGTTAGTACAAGCCCCACGGGCAAAGGCGAGGTGAACAGCTAGTATCTACATACATTTCTGTCCCCTTTTCTCCTTTCAAATTTACTTAGATGAACTACGAGAAAGGTGTCCACTCATTCGTACAATAGCCGGCGCGCCGCCATACGGTCCGCCGAAATCGACCACAGACTCGTGCAATTCTTGTTACTGTGATGTTTGTAGGAGCAATCAAAGACATACGTCCATATGGCACAAGTATTTATTATGAACTGACACACACTATAAAATATTCTACTACCTACAACTAACAATTATATAACTTACTACCTATATCTATAATATATACATAACTATACTACAATCCTCCACACTAAATTACTTACTAAATTATTCTTAAAATTAACAAAACACAATATAGAAAATAAAAGACTTATACTATCACTTATATCTAGGTACACTTTTATATTTACACTGACGGACGGGTCGGGCTTGGGGCGGTGATAAGACAGGCGATTCTATGTCTCTAGGTGATGAGAATTGCCACTCCGGTGAAGCCGGAGAGGCCGCTCTAGACCCCGTGGTCGAGGCCCGCGCCGCCCTCGCTGGCGCTGGACTGCGCGGTGACTTCATCCCCTCCGTCGATCCCCCCGAGCTACTCCCCCCCGGTGAGACCTGTGAACAAACCCTGTCGCTCTCTTCAGAATCTGTGCTGTTTACTGTTTCAATATTAGGTGGGGGACAAGCTAGAGATTGTCTCGATCTCTTCCTCAACTGATCTATATGTCTGTGTACAGTTTCTCCGTCCCTACCTATAACTTTGTAGTTACTGGGCCCTAAACTAGTTTCTATGCGCCCCGGTGCCCACCTGTCACTTTTTAAGTACTGCCTATACCATACGTCGTCGTTAGTTTCTACCTTCCTATCGGCTCCCCCCGCCGCCTCTCTTTGACGTTCTTGAGCTCTGTGTACCTGACTTTCCTTACTTGGTTTCAAAATGTCCAATTTGGTACGCGTCATCCTACCTAACATTAATACTGTTGGTTTTTCACCCGTAGTGGCATGTTCCGTATTTCGATAATGTAGTAAAAATGACCACAAAGTCCTATTTACATCATGTTTCTGTGCTAACGCTTTTTTAATAACCCTTTTCAAAATTTTGACTGCGTTCTCCGCGAGACCGTTTGATGCTGGGTGGTACGGAGCCGTAAAGATATGTTCTATTCCGTTGTTTTTATTAAATTTATCAAATTCACTAGATGTAAATGGTGGTCCGTTATCAGTAACTATCTGTCTCGGCAGACCGAACCTACTATATAGTTCAGAAAGTTTATCGATAACCCCCGTAGCCGCCGTACTCGGTACCTGGAACACCTCTAACCATTTCGACATAGCGTCTATAACTACTAAATATGTTTTTCCCATAATGGGTCCCATGAAGTCCATGTGCAACCTGGACCAGGGCCTGTTGGGCCAGGGCCACATACGCGGTCCTTGATGTGATGGCGAGTCCGCCTGTGTCGCGCACACCTCGCACTCCCGACACATACTTTCTACCGCCTCGTCTATACCGGGCCACCAGACGTAGCTACGTGCTAACGACTTCGATTTCACTATTCCCATGTGTGGCTCGTGTAACATTTTGAGAACCCTTTCTTTACAATTCTCTGGTATTACTAATCTGTAGCCCCACATTACACATCCTAATTCTTCGTATAACTCATTTTGCCTGTTAAAATACGGTTTTAAATTTTCTATTTCATTTTGTGTTGGCCACCCATCCCTAATATAGTGTAAAATTTTAGTTAGGGATGCATCTCGTAATGTTTGACGTTTAATTTCGTTGTAATCTAATAATAATTCTTGTTGTACAAAATGTAAATAAGTTTGTTCAGGCGTTGACTCTAAATTATTTCCTTTAATATTGACCGGTAACCGCGACAATCCGTCCGCCCCGTTTTCGTCAGTACGCACGTACTCAATATCATAAGTATATGCTGAAAGTATTAATGCCCATCTCTGCATACGGCTAGCTATCATAGTAGGTATACCTGTATTCGGGCCGAATATTGATACTAACGGCTTGTGGTCAGTACGTAAAGTAAAACGTCGGCCGTATATGTATTGGTGAAATTTGTGCATACAAAATATGATAGCTAGTGCTTCCCGATGTATTTGTGAGTAGTTCTTTTCAGCGTCCGTTAAAGTGCGCGATACGTAGGCTATCGGACGCTCCCCCCGTCCCGCGGCCGCTCCCGCCCCCGCCGCCGGCTGCGACAGCACCCCGCCGATGCCGCGCGCGCTCGCGTCGCACGTCACTATCAACGGTCGCGCCGGGTCATAGTGAGCTAATACGTTCGCGCCCGTCAACAATCTTTTTATTTCTATAAAGGCCCGTTCACAATCATTTGTCCAAATCCAACTATTTTGTTTTTTTAAAAGATCATATAGCGGTGCTAATTTAGCGCTCATATTTCTAACGAATTTAGCGTAAAAATTAATTAAACCTAAAAACGATCTTAACTCTGTAACGTTATTTGGTCTAGGTATTTTTGTTATGGCTTCAACCTTAGCCGGGTCCGTTTTTATTCCATTTTTACTTAATATATATCCCAGATACTTAATTTCATTCGTTAAAAATTCGCATTTATTTGTTTTCAATTTTAACCCGTTTTTATGTAATATTTTGAATACCGATTCTAAAGCTTTTAGATGTTCCTGTTTACTCTTGCCCCCGATTATTACATCATCTAAAAATATCTCCACATTAGGAATACTTCCTAATAACTTACACATAGTACGCTGAAAAATACCCGCGCTGGATGCTAACCCGTACACTAATCTGTTGTATCGAAATAGTCCTCGATGTGTATTGATAACAGTGTACTTTTTCGAATCGTCCAGCAGTATTTGATTATACGCTTGTGATAAATCTATCTTAGAATAGTATGTCGAACCACTCATTCGTACCATAACATCGTCTATTCTTGGTAAAGGGTACCTATCTATCTGTAGGACAGGATTAACTGTCGCTTTATAATCAGCACAAATTCTCAAGGAACCGTCGGGTTTGTTTACCGGTACCAACGGCGAGGCCCAGTCGGAGCAATCGACCGGCTCGATGACACCGTCGCGCAGCATCGCGTCCAGCTCGAGGTCGACGCGGTCTCGGAGCGCAAACGGTAGTGGCCGGGCACGGTGAAACACCGGCGTCGCCCCGGGCCGCACTCGGAGACTCGCCACTCCGCCCGTATACCGCCCCAGCCCGCCGCTGAATAGCTCCTTATAGCTGTGGATTAAATGTTTAATTTCATCATTCATTTGTATTTTATCATTACTTAATATATTATGACAATGACTAAGAATAGGGATTTCTATACCTAACTCTGATAGCCATTGTCTTCCGAGTAACGAGGTAGTTCCACCTTCAATAACAAATAATTCTAAATTTTTAATTGTATTATTATATTTAACTCTTGGTTTAATAACGCCTAACGGTTTTATTACCGACCCGTTATAAAAATTTAACACTAGATTGCTATTTTCTAGGCTTAGATATTTAAATTTATTTTTGTATGTATACCCGCTTATACAAGATACCGCGGTTCCCGTATCTACCTCCATGAAAATAGTTTGCCCCTCAATATTAATAGGTAGACTTACTGGCCGGTAATCATTCAGGCATAGATGGTGGAAGTCCTCCTCCATCCTTGCACCCCGTTGCTCGTTGGTGTCCACGTCGGCCGTCTCGCTGTAGTGGACTCCTCCCCGCTGACCTCTGCCTTCTCGCCAGTAGGTACTTCCCGCGTTGTTCTCTGAGCACACACGCCTCAGATGTCCCGGTCTTCGACACTTGCTGCATACATATTCACGATATCTACACGTCCTGTAGTCGTGATCTGTAGCCCCGCAGCCTTTACAGGCGCAGTCGCCGTTCGCTCCCCGCGCCGGCCGTCTCCCGCGGGATGCCTGCCGCCCCGCGCTCCAGCCTCCCCGGGCGCCCTCCGCGGTCGCTAGTGCGTGTACTCCCGCACTCCCCGCTGGCCCGCTGTCCTGCCCGCGCACCGCCTCCACCGCGGCCGCGTCCCGTTCTGCTGCCTCCATGGACGTGGCGATCTTCACCGCCGCCGAGTATGTCACTGAGTTCTCCTCCGTGAATAACCGCTGCCTGATGACGTCACTTTTCACGCCACACACGAATTGGTCACGTAGGTTTTCGTCCAGGTTATCCTTGAAGCTGCAGTGCCTTCCCAGCCTCTTCAACTCCGCGATGTAGGTAGCCACATTTTCCTCAGCCGTTTGTCGACGTTGCCGGAACCGGTACCTTTCCGCCAGTACTGAAGGAGTCGGTTGTAGGTGGTTACTCAAGGTGGTGATGGCTTCACTATACTTGAGTTCTGAAGGCTTCTTCGGGCTTGATAAGGTTGCTAAGAGTTCGTAAGCTTCATCTCCCATAACCGAAATTAAAATGGGTACTTTCAAATCTTCTATTGTGTCGTTTACTTTGAAGTACATTTCAAGTCTGTCTGTATATGATGACCACACTCCCTCTTCCATTTTAAATTCTGGAATCTTCCCGATCGACATTTTCAATTATTATACGTATCCGTCTCGTCGCCACTGTGATGTTTGTAGGAGCAATCAAAGACATACGTCCATATGGCACAAGTATTTATTATGAACTGACACACACTATAAAATATTCTACTACCTACAACTAACAATTATATAACTTACTACCTATATCTATAATATATACATAACTATACTACAGTTACGAACGGTCCGCCATCCGTTTTCAAATTGTTGTATTTGTGGTTGATTTCGATGGCCGGAACGATCTGTCACACACACGGATGTTTGACACTTTGTTTAATCGAATCTTGTGTGTCTGCGTGAGTGAATTGCATGATCTAAATTTGTATGATTTACATAGCTAATGTGTGGCCTGTGTTCAATCTCGATCATACGGCTGGCCAGACCGAAAATTTTCGGTGAGATACCAAAGCATTTTAAACTACCACAATATTCTCTATTTTTCAAGATAACATGAATAAAAACCTCCCAAAATATAGTTTCGGTTCGCACGTAGGTATTTGTGTATAAATTGTAACCCCGAAATGAAGCCAGGCAATAAAAATGAGAAATTATTTTTAATAATATTGTAGCGACAAGTGGGGGAGAGGTAGTTACCGCAGGTTTACGAACTACTCAGTGCACGCTTTAATAAGTAATATCACATATTATTTTGTCAAGCGTTATTATTAAACATTCTTTATACTTGAGATTATGACCGTCTTATAACATAGGTATTATACGTGGGGCAATTACGGAATTAGAAAAAGAAACTCTCTGGGAACATGTTACTTTTTAATTTGCGAGACTGTCATTGGTTTTTTTATTGTGGCGTTCTTTAGAAAATTGTGTGTCGCTGGACGAATTTAAGTCAATTTTCATTCAACGATTTTTGCTATTTTCGCTGTGGCTTAAGTCAACAAGAGAGTTACCAGAGACTTCAATTGGCACTTGGTGATGAAGTCCCATGTCACAGATCTGCGTATTCGTGGTTCGGAGAATTTAGACGTAGACGTCATCATCTCCATGACGATGTACGTGAAGGTCGGCCGGCGACTGCGATTACAGAATCCATGATTAATACCTTACAAATACAAAAATGACGCTTACAAAGCCGAAACTGCCAAACATCGCAAATACGCATCTCTTCTCTAAAGAATACATATTTGTTGCGTTTGGGGTAGGCTTGGGTAAAAAATATCGATATATCAAAATATCGATATTAATTCAATAAATAATCGATAATTATCGTCGATATTTTAAATCTCGATATATCAATAATCGATTTTTTTTCCGGATATCAAATTCGATTTTTTTATGAGCTCCCGTTCGACTTCTTCTCGATGATTAGGGCCGCGTTCGCAAATCAAGTTAATTATTACCTGACAGTAGTCTGTTTCAGTCACACATTAATGTTTTGCATAAAGCTATCCTTCACTTTACACTTTACCGAGGGAATTTAACTTGTTTGCGAACGCGGCCTAGAAAGAAAGCAATGAATGAATGAGTAAATCGGCTGTATGGGCTATGCTCCCTTCGCCTAAAACATAAATAACATATATTTCGATATATCAAAATATCGATATTTTACACGATATATATCGATAGCTTTGAATAATATCGATACAATATATATCGATTTTTTTTTTCATTTCCCCATCCCTAGTTTGGGGTAGAAAAACTGGGTCCGTGGGGACCTAACGCACGACACCTCTACAAAGAAATAGCCAAAAGATTGGTAAAGTGTCCCACGACCAAAGAGCTGGCTCATATTTATCCCAAAGGATAAGTATTGCTATCTAACGTGGCAACGCAGCCAGCCAGCCTTATGCGCACTGTCTCAGAAGGCAGCGATCTTGATGTTTTTTTTTCATTTATAGGTTTATTTGTATATATAGCATAGTTAGTAGATACCTGATTGAACCTGACAAAAAAATTACTAAGTGCTTATAATGACAAAAAGCTGCCTCTATACGATCATCATTATCGCTACATATTATCTGGTTACCTGCGCCCGATTCATGACGAAACTACGGAACGGAGTTTGTTGCGGTTTCCACAATTAGATAAATTAATTCACGAGGAAGGTTTACGTGTAGGTATTATCATTTTTTTTTCACGGGTTGCCATACAGCTCTCGAAACCGTTTTACGGTTCCAGTGTATCCAGCGGAATACCAAGTCTCTCTCGTTTAGCCGATGGTATTTGTGAGGCTATACTTAGGTGGCCAGTTCTGTTGAGGTATATTTAGATGGAAAAGCCTCTAAGTGTGGTTTGTCGGATTATGTACATAAGTTTTTAATTAAAAACCACATTGGTATTAAAGTATTAAAATGATTGACAATATTAGTGAATTTAGTCGTGGGAAAAGTTAGTTCCAGTTGCGTTTTCATGGCGTATGCTGTCTAGTCCGTCAGAGATATAACAAAATAATATAGAGAGGATTTGTGTACAATAAAATGATTTACAAAAAAGTCACAGTCAGTATATTTCTATCTCTAATAGATAAGTAGTTATAGTCCCCGGATTATAACATGATTAAAATTTCCTATTCCGGCCGCCATAAGATCCATATTGTTATATGAATTGGACGAATCTGTGGTCAATTTCGGTGGACCGTACGGCGGCGCGCCGGTGATTGGACCATTGGGTACCTTTAGCCCAAACACTGGTCCGATATCTCAACGAAAAAATTCGGGCCGTATAATCGAGATTGAACACAAGCCACACATGAGGGATGTAAATCATACGATTTATACACTCACTCACACATACACACCAGATTCGATTAAACAAAGTGTCAAACATCCGTGTGTATGTGTGTGCGTGTGTGTGACAGATCGTTCCGGCCATCGAAATCTACCACAAATACAACGATTTGAAAACGGATGACGGAACGTTCGTTACAAGAAATGGACGAGTCTGTGGTCGATTTCTGATTATTGATTTATACTCGTATATCACTTGCATTTCTTACCAGAAAAATCCGTGTCAATATAATAAAACTAATTTGATTTTACATTTGTGTCTGTCTTTCACAGCCGATCCAGTCCACGAAGTTCTTTGAGCATTCCAAAACTATGCTTCTACTATAGTGTTATTCCATGTATGATTTTTAACTGTCTTCTTTCATCAGTGAGGAAATGCAACCTGGTTTATTTAGTTAGTATATTTCAATTTAAGGTTTTTATGTATATCTTATATTAAAGACTTTTTTTTTTTTTTTTTTTTTTCCTTCACGGTTTGCCTTACAGCTCCCGTTCCAGGGTACCCAGCGGAAGACCTAGTCTCCCTCGTTTAGCCTATGGTATTTGTGAGGCTATATCTAACGAGTGGCTAGTTCTGTTGAGATATTTTTAGATGGAAAAGCCTCTAAGTGTGGTTTGTTTTATTTTTTGACTTGTTTTATATGATTTTATTTTCAAAAACATCAAATTTTTATTTATTATACATATCTGTGATTTGTGTCTACCCTTTCCAAACTTATATTCGCAATGATATTTAGGTAGCTATACAAGTGGTGAATGATAAAGCAACTACACAGCGACAAACATATTTTCAGAAGGGACAACAAAAACTTTGCCACAAATCCGTCGGATTCTACCACGGTGATGTGCCCAGGAATGTAGACGATTATGAAACGCCATTTGTCAAGTTTTTATTGGGCACCCCAAGCCGTATCTATTGTTAAGAGCGTACTCCCCCCTTCCTGACCCTCGTCTGGCTGACGTTAATTCATAATTTTTATAACTTGTTAACATTCTGTGGTATATTTGTTAAAGCGAACCAACCATGATTGTTGGTTGGATTTTAATTAAATTCCCTATCCTATACTGAGACATTTAATTACCAGTTTCGTTTTTTTATTTAACTTTAATCGTTTTTTATTATTATAATAACTAATTTGGCTTTTGATGATTTTTGAAAGGTGAAAATACACAATTTTAAAATCAATTGATCAAGTGATTACTCCAAACATACACACAGTAAAGATTAGATATTGGTTTTTTATTAAATACAAACCAGGTGTAATTAAAATATACCTAAAATATACATTAAATTAAAACTAACATAATATTAATGTGTTTATAAAAAATAAATAAATAAAAAGTGGTTGATCTATCTACACCCACTCACACTAAAATTATAAATAAAATATTTGTACTAGAAACTCCGACGACTGGCCTAGAGTGCCGAGAACACTAATTACGTTACCGCTTTGAATTTCTAGCGCAACGCGTCTTATAAAGAAGGCCTTAGATCTGCTATCACCAGATGCCAATCTTTTCGGAAAATATCTTTGCGTCCGGTGACCACACACCTGACACACCCATAGTATCAACAGAAAAGGCCATGAACTCAAAGATTCTCAGCAGTCAATTCGGCAGCATCGCCGACCCTAGAACAAGCTAGAAGAAGACACTGTGCGAAGATGTCGCAACATGTAGCATCCCAAGCGAGTGCGTTTCCGAGGATCCATGGTAGGTTATCATCTCGACAGAGCCCTGTAGGTTCAAGCTTGCTCGGTATATCTACCGTAGCAAGAGCTCTTTTAATGACGTTATTTAGGGCTCTGTGTCGCGACATTCGACCGGCACATTTCTGGCATGACAAGCCATGACTAGGCAGACCTTCGCTCCTATACGCAGCGAGGTAGCAATCCTCAGTGTAGTGGGGTCTAGTAAAGAGTCTAGATGAGGCGAGAGGCAAGCTTCCAGACAAGCTCTTGACTCAGGTTCTGAAGCGGTTAAAAGTCTGGCTTTATCCACCTGAGAACCGGTTTCTTGAAGTTTTTTCAAGGCTTTATTAATTAGAGGTGCGTCCCAACATTTTTGTGAAGTTAAGGGTATTAAAAGATTCGCGTTATATATCGCCATCGTTGAATTGCATCCGTCATATAGCTGATCTCGAAATCCGAGGACGTGGAAAGTATTCTACCAACAAAATCAAAACTAGTAAGAGCGGATGAAAGGAACGCTAGAAGAGCGACATCTGAAGCGCGTCTTATGCCAATACCCTCAAATTTAACTTGGAGAGAGGCCTGTTGACAAGAAGCTGATCATAGCGGAACATTTAAAGTCAAGTTTATTATCAAGATTAGATTATCATAATTGTCAACTTAGTTTTCAATTAGAAATCATTTTGAATTTTAAAGGTTTAATTATTGAATCAGTTACATTTTGTAATAAGGGCAGTATCAGCTCGTCTGCTGGTAGTGATCAATTGTACCTATGATGTACAAAAAACTGGTAAAAATAAGCGGATTTATAATTCAATAACGCATTGTGTACTTTGACTATTTATACCATTGGAGGTGTGAAGCGATAAATCAATTTTTCAGCCACTTTTGCTGAGGGGGGGAGGTAGACACCTAGTACTAACCCCCGTACCACTGTATTTCTCTGTCGTTTTATTTACGCAATGGCTTTAACTTTATATGGAGATTATGCTAAAAGTCCTAGATCGCCTTTCACATTTAAAAACCACACAATTGACTATTTTTTAGAGCACTGTCTCGCGACACAAAACGATACTAACAAAACCTAAGGTAACTTATTACCATGCTAATGGTCAGTTTTAATGGTCAATGAGGACGTTTCGTGTAGAATAAGTCCGTGTGGCTCCAATTTCAATAACTCTATGGCCTCTTCCCTCCATCCCCTTTCCGCACCCGCACTGCTCGCACAGGATACAGTTTTCATCCTCACACCGTCGACACGTTCTCCATACGAACGAAAAAATTCAGTGACTCGTTCCTGTGTCGTACAGCCAAAAAGTGGAATGAACTTCAGGCGTCGGTCTTTATTCCTTTCTAAAACCTTGGGTCCTTTAAGCAAAGCGTGAAAAAGTATCTCTACGGGCCGGCATAGTGGGCGCGACTGGCGGACTGTATTACGATCTGCCAGTCGCCCGCATTCATGGACCAGCCACCTATGCTTAACAATCAGGCGGTGGCAAGGTCACATGTCGTCTTCTCTATAAAAAATCGGCATCGCGGTTCGAAGAAAAAATGCAGTCAGCATTCTTGCCACTATTATTGCCAGCACTCTACGCGGAATTGGTTTACTTGGTTATTTTTAATTTTAATGTTTTTTTATATATATCAAAAATATTACCTATATTATGACAATTTGCATACAAAATATTATGAAATATGAAGTATAGATAGGTGCATCTTACGCATCATCGATCAAAGCAAAAGTTTGTATAACGCCACTGACTCGTAAATGTTCGCTTGTTATTACTTGTAGGGGATTGATTTGAACTTCACCAAATTAATTTTGCATTTTCATATTGAGTTTACAAAAGCCAATAGCATAGGTATAGCAAATATTATATAACTTTGAAATAATTCGTTTTATATATATTTTAATTTAGAGTTTCATTCTTTGTATTTTTATTGTCATAATATTTATACTTGTTATTTTGTTCGTAAGTAAAAATTTTGTCAATAAACCTATGCACATACAACAAGCATTTCTATGTTTATGGAAATTAATATAATTCATTTTTAACCGAACTTCAAAAGAAGGAGGAGGTTCTCAATTTGTCGGAATATTTTTTTTATGTATCTTCCCCGATTACTTGAAGACGATTGGACCGATTTGGAATTATTATTTTTTGTTTGAAAGGTTATAATTTCCAGGTGGTCCCATGGTCATCAGGTCAGGATCTGATGATGGGATCCTGGAGAAATCGAGAACTCTTAAAATTTTATAGGCACACTTGAAGCGATTTGGGTATTTTTTTTATAGTGACTTGTGCATTTGTTTTAGGAAAGAAGCACTTTTCAGTGCATAAATTTTAAAGTCGGTACACTTAACAAAACGTAGGTACTACAAATAAAACGAATCATCAAAATCGGTTCACCCAGTCGAAAGTTCTGAGGTAACAAACATAAAAAAATACATTCGAGTTTAGAACCTACTCCTTTTTTTTAAGTCGGTTAAAAATGACTCACCATACCTACTAATATTATAAATGCGAAAGTAACTCTGTCTGTCTGTTACGCTTTCACGGCTAAATCTAATTTAATTTGACCTAGGTAAGGACATTTGCTATTTTTTTTAACACCCTCCTAAGGGGGTAATAATAAGGGAAGAAAGTTAGTATGGGCCCCACGGATGATGTCGGGGTGAACAGCTAGTACATAATAACTTATAATGTAACGTGCAGGCGTTTATGTAAAGCGGCGTGTACGGGATTCTATTCTGAATATAAAGTAAATATTCATGGTAGAGGCTAAAGGGAATAGATTTGGATTAACATTGAATCGAATAAATCGCTTCAATGGGCGTGGTTCTCACAAGGCGGTTCATTTTTCCTTGTGACTCCGCCCAGCGGAAAATATTAGTGAACCGCCTCCAAACCATTCCCAAGACTAAGTTAAAGATTTTTTCTTTTGTAAATGTCTCACTTTTGTTTTATTTTTGCCATGTACTTAACTATTGTAAAGTAAGCGTCAGGAGAAGATAGACATTTTGTAAACAAACTTTTAACATTTTTCATGGATTTTAGTAGACGAAGGCCAGTTTTTATTATATTTTTCACAATAGAAGGTAACATGAACATTGAAATGAAAAGAACAGATGAAATTTAATACATTGGCCATGTGGCGCGCAGTTCTAGTAATTCCAGTTTGATCCTGTGAAATGATGCCAATAGCCGTGGTCCAAGTTCACAGCGTGCCGGCGAATAATGTGGCGATGTTGGCAGGTGTGTACACAGATAATCTCGGCTGGCGCAAGCTCAGTGCCTCACGGCGCTACTAGGTAGAGAGATGGAGACAGAAAGTGGGTGTAAGCACTTCCCGGCAGAAAACCTCTTTTTCGTGTAGTCTGAGCAAATTCTTGTAGACGAGTAGAAGTCCAGCGCTTGTCAGTACGATTGTGAGTCGATTTAGAAGACAAAAATATTTAAAAAAAACTTTTCCTCCTATATGGCAGAAAATGAGTGAACAACATTTGTTACTCTCGGTTGTAGGAAAAATATTTTCTGCCAATTCCCTCGAGATATGTCACATTTCAAACATTTCCAAATTCACGGCATTTGTACCTTGCGGTGTTGCCAGAGGCACCAGTAGCAGGTCCACTTTTTGGTTGTCTATCTTATATTCATTTACGTACCCTTCTAAGCACTACTATATAATTCGCACGGGTAGCAGAGCTAATTATGCCTACCTTGCTCCCAGTCGGCTTGACATTTTCCAACGTCAGACTTCAACAATCATCATCATATTTCAATCAGTTTACACAAAATATTAATGAATAGCGAGCCGCCCGGGCTCCGCACGGGTGCAATGCTGATACTGAATACTACAGAATGTCTTATACAACGTTCACAGCTTTTTTGTCATTAGGCCGGTACCGCCGCAACCGCTATCTCCCTGCATTTGAAATCTGTAATATCTTCGAATATATTCATTTAAATTAGATGCTGTAAAGCAGGGGTCGGCAACCTGCGGCTCGTGGACCATCTAGGTGCGGCCCGCAAGCCTGAGGTCCGCAAGAAAAAAATACCAAAGCAAACCGACTTTAGGTAAAATCACAGTCATTCCGTTGTGGAAATTTACCGAATAATCACGAATTTCATTATTGTATGATTAAAAATGTAATTATGAGTTTTATTTCAAATATAAAAAATACATGTACCTACGTATATATAAAAATAGGTGCGGCCCGCACTGATACTCTGGCAACATTTGTGGCCCTGCTATAGCAAAAGGTTGCAGACCCCTGCTGTAAAGGGCCATATTAACCTATATTAAATGCACAATGTATTTAAGGTACTTAATTGGATAAGGATTAATGCTGTATTGCTTAAAATCGCTTCGTAAATAAGCCATTATTTCTCGTAAAAAGTAAAGGATAAAAACTAATAGAACGTTCACATGACCAACGGGCTCTTCTTTCGGTCAAAGAATAAGCATTGCCCACAGAGCAAGTCTGTTGGGTACTCTCCCAGTAGATAGCGATTTACATGAATTTTTTTATTAGTAATTTTATTTTATTTTTGTAATTTAGTACTTATTTAAGATAATTTTTGGTTTAATAAATATTTTTAAAGGATAAAAAATGGTTATTGTGGATTATCCCTAAGAGATAGACATATACCATCGCGGACTTTTTGTAGACCTTTTTAAGGTATACAATACTGTAGTACATTATTTTGATCTATCTCGTAGGGTTCAGCCAGCGTTTGCAATGTAAGTGCAAAAATGTGTTTATTTACGACATCGCATTAGAAACCTCTAAAATTATCAGTGTTTCTCTACTATATTATGCATTTAATACATATAAACCTTCCTCTTGAATCACTTAAATCTATTAAAACCCCAATCAAAATCCGTTACGTAGTTTTAAAGATCTAAGTATACATAGGGACAGACAGACGGGGAGCGACTTTGTTTTATACTATGTAGTGATTATCAAAATAACACGAGAGAATCTGTGCGCATTGTCTAGTATCTAACTGCAATGTCAGTACTAAGTGTTGTGGTCTATAAGTCCCACCTGGTACTGAGAAATGGCTGTGATCATCTATCACTGTTACTACGTAGCGTTCGTTGACTAATGACAGATATTAAAATGTATATTATTATGGATAGATTTTAGTATATATCAATCGGTTGTTTTAAAATAGTTTTAAAAATACTTTTGATGTGGAACACATCTTTGGCGCGACTTGGTGTAAGACCGACTCGTGTGGCGTGACGGAAAACTGCGTCATTCCGCTCTCTACTCCCTTGTGTGTGCGTGGTGCGTATACAATGTGTACTACGTATCCCTCTTTATTCAACTATATTTTTTTTATAGAGACGACGACATGTGACTTTGCCACCGCCTGTTTATTAAGCATAAGTGGTTGGTCCATGAATGCAGGCGACCCGCGACAGCCACCTTCTTTTAGAACAGAATCTACAGAAATAGTAGATTGTTCACCAAATGAAGAAAGTGGCTGAATACAACTAGTGTGTAATTGAGGCCTCTCGAACATTTTTAGTTTGGGAATCGTACTTAGAACAGGATCTACCCAAAAAAGTATTTTCTTATGTAATTTTTAAAAAGTACCTACCTCACTACAAAATAAAAGTACACTCTGATGTCAACAGCACGTTGTTAAAATACATTACTGTCAGCGGCCGCTGAGCGAGAGGAAATCGTTGCTCGTTGTGCCAAATAGGTTTCCATATGAATATTCATCCCGCATATATATATATGTATATACCTACTGCACCGTTTTTATGAAGTAAGTCCGAGCAGGTGTAGTGTAAATATATCTTCGTCATTTTTGCCCGCATATTAAAATTTGTATGAAAGTAACGACTTTTTCATCCAACTACGCAGTATTTTCCTCATAACTTGACAATATAGCGATCAGTGGGCGCTACTTTACTGCACATAATGCAGTAACGTTGTATGAAAATCCATAACATCCCGCTCTGGGTTTTGTTTTTAAATTAGGTTCTTTTTCTGTAGGCACTTATTATAAAGGTACTTTTTTAGGTAGACGTAATTATAAGATTTATGTGGCGGGCATATTGCTTTATTGAATAATTTCTTTTTTATTAATTTTTCATGACATTGGCAATGTAAATTTGGAAAAGCAGGTTGCTAACCTCGCTAAATGTGTGACTTTTTATTTCACAATTATTTTAAGAGCGAATTTAAAACTCGAAAAAACATAGGCTGTTTGGCAGTATTTGCCTTTGCCTTCCATTAAAAAAAATGTCAACGCCAATGACGTTTTGGCGGGCTTTGTTTGTCCGAAAAATATTTTTTTAAATAATTATAATTAAAGACAATTTTCATTAGTTTATTTTTTTGTTGTAGTTAAAGAAAAGCAGATTACGAACCTCGCTGAGAGTGACTTATTGTTGCACTCGTGTTTTTAGAGCCTAACTAACCCTCGGTGCAACAATAAGTCACTTTCTGCTCGGGTCAGTAATCTACTATAAATAATTTTCCGAGCGTAGGTATACTTCTTCTTCTTTTATTGTTAAATGTTAAACCAATGTTAATCGATGATTTGCCACTGTCAAGTATTATAGCTTTTATTTTTATTTCTTAATTAATTCCGGCGACTGTGATATCTATCATCACGCCTTTCATCCCAAGGGGGTAGGCAGAGACAATCGAATGCAATTTGTTACAATGACATACCTCTTTCGCTTCTTTTATATTCATCATACCTTTCACACATGCTCGGCGATTGTATGTACTTTTAATATTTCCATCGATCAATAAATACATTTTTTATATATTTAATAAAAGTACACCTAGGTCGTGCTCTACCAGCATTTGGTTTCACTTCAGCCGTATAAACCTTTTTAGTCAATCTTTCATCCTTCATTCTTTCAACGTGTCCAAATCAGCGTCTTAATCACAGACTAATTACAACTATCACAGCGCGGACGGGATTAAACCGGATTCCCTATCATGTCACGATTGAACGCGTGCATCGGAGCGTAGGTATAATGAAATAAACAAAATTCGGTGGGACGTGTCATAGATTGTCGTGTTTCTTCTCAAACGAAATTGATATTTCCTTCGTCCCTACAACCTCGTATTAAGTTGGATAAAGGATTTTCCTGTCAACAACTGATATGTAAATGCCAAACCAACTTAAAGGTTTGGAAAAATGTATGTATTTATACTACCATCACCCCGCGCGAGTGAGCCGTAAAATATGGGTATATGGAAATAGCGGGATTTGGTTTGTAGGATAGTTTGACAGGATGACAGTTATAGGAACGGATGTTATCGGGGTTAGGGTTATAACATTTTAGTATGAAGATATGTATTGCGTCATATTATGAAAGTCGCCTTTTGTGCAATGATCAACTTTTTGAGCGATATTGCATGTTCGTTTGATATTTGAACGACACGCCGCAAGTCTGATGTATTCGGCGGCCTGAGTTCGACTCCCGGGGGAAGCATTTAGGTATTAACCTACCAAAATGTATGTGGTATATTTTATTTACACGTTATTGAAGCAACAATTTTAGAAAAAAATGTCTGTTTGTCCAGATTGTTTGCAAATGGCTGAATGAGTTGTAGAGAAATACACATACAGAGATTTGCCCGGACATTCTAAGGTTAGACATTCTCGGACATTTTTCGTTTTCACACGAAGGCCAAAGACGACGGGTCCGCACCAATGGCCAGCCAAGGAATGTCCGGCCCGAGAATGTTCAACACTAGAATGTCCGAGAAAATTGCTGGGTCGGCAAAAACAGTACACAGATTTGCCTGGACATTCTAAGGTTGGACATTCTCGGATATTTTTCGTTTCCACACGAAGGCCAAAGACGACGGGTCCGCACCAATGGCCAGCTAAGGAATGTCCGGCCCGAGAATGTTCAACACTAGAATTTCAGAGCAAATTGCTGGGTCGGGCAAAAACAATACACAGATTTTCCCAGCCATTCTAAGGTTAGACATTCTCGGGCCGGGCATTCCTTGGCGGACCCGTCGTTTTTGGCCTTCGCGTGGAAACGAAAGATGTCGCGGTCCTAAGTGTGCTAACCCCATAATACATTTTTTTTAAACTTACGAAAATTGATTATATTTAATATATTTTTGAAAACTTATGATTGCAGTTTTCAAAAATCGACCATATTTCTCCATTTATTAAAGTAGTTACAGGTGATATTTGTCACATTTCAAAATGTTTTCACAGGCAAATCCTGAGCGGTTACCTAGTATTTATGTTATTGAAGTTGAAATATTATGAAGTTAGAAGTCCATTGCAGTATATGATTCTTTAAAGAACATAAAATGATATTGCCTGTGTCCATGCGTCCAGGTGGAATGGAATGATATGAAAGGATCTCTCGGAAGAATTTAAAATTGTTTTAGAAAAAAGGAATAGTTTTCTTTGACTATTGAGGCTTGTAATCGATGCAAACGATATTGCTTTACGATTTATTTTCTCTGTTGTAAATTAAATAGAAAAAAACGTATCTGTAGTTCCCGGGTTCAATTCCCAAAAATTATAACCACCAAGTTTCTTTAAGAATATATTCTTTCATCGACTTCTCGTGCTTCGGAGGGCGTCTGTTAAGTGCAGCGACAGGCTTGCCAGCTGTTTTGGTTAATATGGACAACTGTCAAAAAATTTATCTCTGGCTACACTGCAAGGTATATAGGTCGTGAAAGTGCGTGTTTAAATGTAATTGTAATTGTATGTTTAAATAAACTAATTTAAATGAAAATAGAACAATTGTTATTTTTATTTCTCCACCACGAAAAGGGCGCTTTTTTATGTTCGTACCTAATTGTCAGGACAAGGTTTTTAGGGAAACAATATTGAAAATTTTCTATGTGATTTTTGTATAAACTCAAGAAGATAGGGGATGAAAGTAGGTAAATATGTGCTCTACGGGCGAAGCCGGTGCGGAAAGTTAATTATAAATAAAATATATAACGGGACGGGAGCGGGGCTTGAACTATGTTATAGCCACAGGTAGGCTTATTTATTTTCACCTTTCCAGCACGAAAAGGGCGCTTTTGGTGCGTAAAAATTCGCAGCAAAATCGCTTTATGCTGCGAGCGTGAGACAAAGTGATTCGAGTTTCGAACACCACCTTTTGATTACTCGGCGCTGAAAAAAATAAACTAGGCGATGGTTCGTTCAGAAACTCATTGGCCTAGCAATTTAACTCATAGGCACAAAATTCTATATTTATTGAAATTTAACTTTATAATTAAATTGTACTATTGCCTTTTTAAGGACGTAATATTTAAAATAAATATAATAAATAATAAATATAATAAATATAAAAATAAAAATAAATAAAAATAAAAAAAATAAAATAAAAATTCGAATTTCAAACACCACCTTTTTAATTTTTAATTTTACTTTCAACTTTTAATATTGTTAATTTTTTTACGTTTTATGAGGGTTTGTTAGCTATAATAAACATACTTATTGTTAAATATTGGACTAATTGTTTTTTTTACCTATAGCCTTATGTTATCGTTACTTACGTTACCCAATAGTCGCTAGTAGAGGTGAAAAGTTGTATGTTTCACACGAGAGCAAATTTTTTTATGTCTCGTGCCTTTAAACCACTCATTGTGCTACTCGCTACGCTCGTGATTCAATAATAAACTGCTTCGCTAGTTCGTGATTTAAAGTCGGCAGTTACAGAAAAATATAACTTTCCTCACTTATTAAACAAATAACTATTGTTTAATAAATATTTATTTTTGATTATATAAATGAAAAATCTTTAATTCATACTTTCGGTCACGTGACCGCAAACGGCAAGTGGCGTCATTTTCACCTAAATATCAAATAAATAAAAATAACTGTATTATAATAACTGTCTGTCACTGACTAAGTTGTTTTCTTGTTATGTTATCTTTTTTTTTATTGATCATATAAAAAAAAATTAATTTTAATTATTTACACAACAATATAAACCTATGTTATCTAATCTGTCACCATTATTTTGTTGGTTTGCAAAATGTGACGTAATAATCGTTTTCGTAGGAATTTGAAAAATTAAATTAAAAACACGATTTTTTAAATGAAAATACAAATATAAAAATTTATAACTATTTTATTAGGTATAACAATTCTTACACCTATAATTCAAAAGTATTTCCAAAAAATTGTCAATTGTCCCTATTGTTTAGCTTAAGGATAGAACCAGAGACATCCGGTTTCAAATTAACGCTCCACCATAGAAATACAAAACAAAAATATTTAAAAACATCGCTTTCTTCATCGCGCTTGAATTTACTATAAAAGCTCTCAAAATCGAATAACTACCTATATGACTAGGTACACGTGATCCAGTTATTTTAAATTTAAACTTATCATCATTTATAAAACCAAAGTGCCATTATCTGTCTAAAAAGTTTACTAAGAACGAAGTATAGCAGGGCACCGCACGGTGTCCAACGATCTGATACCAGCACACACCAACAATGACATATGCTAAAATACCCTTAAAGCAACAAAAGTAAGCTTTATCCTAACCCAATAAAGTCTAAAATACGAAATCATAATTGTAAATTTACACGTATGAATTGCACATTTAGTTTGCGAGGGTGCGAGAAGTTGTTGTTATCTCGAACGAGGCCAATTTCGCCAAATGGATACTAAGTCCTAAGACTCGTATCTCTTTTATGTCGCGTGAAGCACACGTTCTTTTAAAATATCGACGCGTTATATATCGGGCGGGTCGTGCAATTTAGAAAGGATTTAGAGCAAATGTCTTCTCGTGGTTGGATTGCCTGTGGAGGCCAGGTAAGCTTGTGGGCTATAAACAGTGTGTATGCTCCCATTAACGCTCTAATAAGTGGATACATTTTATTTATTTATATTCGTAGCTTATATGCAGGCATTTTATAGCATACTAGCATCACACGGATATAACTTTTTTTTTCGGGAGTTATAAGGTAATCCGTGAAGAGAAAAAAGAAAAGAAAAAAATCTAACCTAACAGCTATATCTGTGCAATCTGTTGTTTTGCATTGACGCGAAAGAAAGACAAACAAGCAAACACACTTTCGCATTTTTTGCATAGAGATAGTTTGAATGCTGGAGAGAGAGTAGTATATTCCTTGCCGAAGAAAAAATACTTCGCGATAAATGATAGGCATATTTTAAAAAATACATGGGCGAAGCCGGTCAGAAAGCTAGTATAAGTATATAAAAAATCTTGTAAACTTTCAATTTTATCCTCAACAAAGCTGGCCCCTCATTAAGTAGCCTGAAATATATCATCGCCTAAATGAAAATGCTGGTAGAACGATAGACTTGGAGGTCCCGGGTTCGAATCCTACCCCCTGCCAAAATGCTAAGTACCAATTTTCTTTAAGAATATGTGCTTGAATCGATTCTTCGTGCTCCGGAGGGTAAGCATGGTGACTATGGCAATTCCTCTCAATGAGCACCACTAAAAATGGTGCACTAGTACCATGATCCAGCAGTGGATCTTAAAAGGTTGATGACATAATTTAATTATTAATTAATAAATACACACTGGCCACTCGTAAAATAAAGTCCTCCTATGGCTACCGTTGGGACTAATACCATGGTTTCGGGAGTCGTAAGTCTATCCGGGAAGAAATTAATTTATCATCCATTCTCTCAAAACACAATAGCAATGTTTGTTTTAAAAACTACGCCTATAAAAATAGATTTGCCATATTTTTGACAGAAGTAAGATGGCCGACTGCCAAGGACCCTTAACATCTTAGCTTAACATTGATAAAAATCTTACAACACGCAGACATATACTATAAATACGCTAACTCACTTATTACAATCAGACAGTAATATCCGGTAAAGGCGGATCACTGACTCGACAGCGTAATTAATTGACTTTACGAGTCGATTACAAAGCAGAGAGATGTTTTTTTTTATATTTGTGTTTTTCTCTCTTCAGTTTGCTATTTTTAGGGTTCTGTACCGAAGGGTGACAACGAAAATCCTATTCCGCCTACCAGAGGGCTGAATCTTCTGAACCGTAGGTAATAGTCATAGAGTATGGTCGTTATAAAAACAAATAATAAAAATTCTAACTAGTATAATTATAATGCATACTCGTGTAGTCGGGGTGGCGCTACTTTGTTCCTGTGCCATACAGAGCCGTCAAACTTGGTCTGACCTTCGTCCAGTCCACCTCCCACTTGGCCGGGTTTTTCCTTCTTCTTATATTTCATTTCAAAAATATCAACGGACTGAGCCGGGTCGGTAAGCTAGTATTGAATAAAGTGTATGTATATCGTGTCAATAGCCATTGATAAAACCAATAAACGGTTAATAACAATGAGAGACAAAATGTTTTAACCCGAAAAACTAACTACAAATGCGGTGTCATGACCCCTGCGGGACTTTTTCTCGCCTCGCCGCCACTGCGCCTCCCTTTGACATCAAACCATGTGAAATTTCATCCACTTATCGCCCGTACACGATCAAATACCAGACTGATCACAATTTTTTCCTGTTTTCCCCTCAGAGGAGACCTATGGTTATAGCAGAAGTAGCAGGAGTAATCTAATTGAATGTGACGACCCAGCTTCGTTGGTCCTCTGTAGCAACAATAATTAATTCTGACATTCATGTCGTTAGCTGTATGTGCTTTTACTTTTGGAATCAAACAAACAACTCTTTGACAATCCTCCAATGTATAAATAAAAAAAAATTGTAAACGCATCACTTGAGAACGGCTGGACAGATTTGGCTTTTAAATGTTGGTACTATCAATAAAGTTTTTAGGGAAAGAAAAATTGGAAAAGTTGCCCGCATAATTGGAAAATAGGGGAATAACTGAAAATGCTTTTTTCTATGGAATTTTTGTATGAACTCAAAACCATAATAGGGAATGAAAGGTTTTATGGGCTCCACGGGCGAAGTAACAGTGTCCACTTTTAGTCTGTTGCCCTACAAAGACCACGCCTGTTGCTAGATTTTTCACTTCTTTGTCTGTTGTTTTTACAGGAAGTGTGGGCGCCGACTTTGTATTTTATAAATTTATATTATAGCATACTTTAGAGTAAGTAATATTATTTAAAAATAAATACAATGGAAGTGCATAGATTTTCTTTTCTTCACTGATAGACTAAAGGTGTCCACCCATTCGTCCAATCACTGGAGCGCCGCCGTACGGTCCACTGAAACCGACCACAGACTCGTCCAATACTTAACAAACGGTCCGCCTATACTAGACTAGATCATACAGCGGCCGGAATGGGAAATTTACGGCTCCCGAAACCGTGTTATCGGTTCCAAGGTACCCAGCAGAGGACTGTTGGCCATTTCCGTTGAGGTATATTTAGATGGAAAAGCCTCTAATATGTATTTATAATCGACTCCTCGTGCTTTGGAGGGCACATAAAGCCGAAAGCACTTCTTCTAACAGATATTTTACGTCTATTAAAGAAGTGACACATATACTGTAGCAATATTTCATCCTTGATGAAATATCCCTCCAAGGAATTAGACGCGAGCGGGAATCCGGATAATCAGAAGTTAATAGAAATCAAATAAATGAATAGGATTGTGCAACTTTGATTATAGACTAGTGGCGCCATCTATTGATAGGGCCTTAAGCCCAAGGGTCTCATGCCAACCACCCGGCAGAGCAGCTAAGGGCAACTACTAAGAACAAGAACTACTGAACCGAATTTTCCTTTTGTCACCTTTGGAGGCTTCCGCTGCCCAACCATCATGTTGAGGAGCCGCAAGCCTTCAATTACGCGACAATACGTCCATTAAACTTGGTACCTGTTCTGTTCAATATGGACAACTGGCAAAAAGAGGACTCTGTTACTGGTGTCTCTGGCCACACTACAAGATATAGAGGCCGTGAAGGTGTCTTTGTTTGTTATTAATTAATAATTTAATGACGTAATGTCTAAAATCATTATGGACAACGTTAAAGAGAGAAAATGAAATACTAATGAATTATAAATATTTGTTTGCCAATTTCCATGTTGTTTACAAAACGAATCCGACACTGTGTTTATCATTAAACAATTTTCCAGAAATAACGTGACATTAAATAGTTTCAAATTAATTAATTATACCAAAATATCAACACTGAATTAACGGTAAGCAAATTAAAAGAAGCTTAAAATGTTTAAACATTATATATATAAATATAAATATAAAAGCCTTTTATTTCCAAATCCCTATTTACATTGCGAATTTGTTAGTAGATTTTTGTTAGTATTTACTTATTAATAACTATGTTAGTTAGGTTACATTATCGTTGGGATTTGAACCCCTCCTTGGGTGAAGGCCTCCTACATCCTCTTCCATGTACTTCTTTCTCTGCCTAGAGTTAGCCAGTCTTTCCCTGCTCTTTCTATTAAATCATCAGCCCACCGTTTATTTGGCCTACCTATTTTCCTTTTTCCAGTCGGTCCTTTCCATTTAGTAGTTTGTATAGTCCACCGTCTGTCAGTGTATCGTGTTAGGTGACCGGCCCATTTCCATTTTAGTTTGAGAGCATGTTTGAGTGCATCAGTTACTTTGGTTTTTTGTCTTAATTTTTCGCTTTTTATTTTATCTATTTTTCTTATTTTTAATATGCTTCTCTCCATAGCTCTTTGTGTTGTTTGAATTTTTTGTTTAGCTCTTGCTGTGAAGACCCATGTTTGACAACCATACAATAGACTTGGCAAAAGGCAGGTATCCATTACAATTTTCTTCATGTTTGTAGGGTAGTCCCCTTTTAAGATTTCTTTTAATGACCAAAATTTCTTCCAGTTTGTATTTGTTCTTCGTTCAATTTCTTCTTCATTGTTTAATTTGCTAAATGATATCTGCTTGCCCAGATAGATGTAGTTATTCACATATTCTATGTATTCGTTGTTTGCACTTACTTTTATAGGTATTTTAAAAACAAAAAAAATGTTTAAACATATCCCAATTAATATTCTAAATGCGTGTATTTGTTGCTTTGTTTGTTGAACATTCTTTAACGTCAAAACAAAGTAACGGAGAGTGGCTACTTTTTATCCCGGATATCATGCAGGGTAAAATCTAATGTCTCATTTTAAAAAAATCCACGAGCGAATCAGGGGCGAAAAGCTAGTTTAATATGAAAACAACCCTTGAATCTCTTCTCAAAACCTTGTTACATTCGCTTTAGTAATTATTAAGAGTATTTTAACAAAAAAAAGTCTTAAACGAGGATATAACGGTAATTGCCTACATAAAACTGCGCTATCTCTATAGAATAAAAACTGAACAGTATCAATTTGTAAAGGGAAACCTTTGAGGCACTCGTTTCACGCCAAGTGAAATGCAATTTAAAGTGAGAATCAAAGCCACGCTGGGGTTCCGAGGAAACAGGAGACGAACTTTTCATAGAGTCGTAAATAGAAAAAGGAAGAATTTAAAATAAAAAGAAATTTTCTTCAGTGACAATTCTTGGCATTTATATTGTTTCCAAGGAAAGTATATTATTTTAATATAAAGTTTCAGAGTATTATACCACTATCTTTTCTTATTCTACTTTTCAGAAGAGTACCTTTAATATCAAGGACAAGTTAGTAAATTTTATTATAAGATGTACATATTTTTATTCTTTGACACAGGCAGTGAATGCCCGTTTGCGTTTTAAAATTAAATGTTTTTTTGTGCTGCTGAGTGAATGAAGAGTGCTTTTAAGCTATGATCCTATCTGTTTTACAGTCATTATTTTGAAAGTGGCATTAACATATATTAAATCTACGTTATCTTTTATTTGAAAACATTGTTAATTATTTTTCAATACACTTGCTCGAAAAGTGAAATTTCAATGTCAGTAAGCACGGCTCTTAAGTTGATTTGAATTTTCTTTTAAATTTCTACAAGTCCAATGTAAAGGTTTGCTAGCAAGAAGTTTTTAACATGAAAGTTGAAAGACATGTCGACTTATATATAAAAAAATAATAAATTTAAAAACTAAGCAATAAATTATCAACATTATTGTAAATTGTATATTAAATACCGCAGATTTTAAATGTTAAATCGTTTATTTATCAAAAAAATCGTAAAAGCTGAACGTTCACTTTCTTTGCCTCTTAATTTTGTAACAATTAAAAACAAATTTGACGCATGCGTATTGCGTACCAAGTTACAATCCTTGTTTTATTTACCTATTTTTCTCACAAATGTATTGAAAAACGTCGTATGATACACGGGTGTTAAGGTTAATACAAACTCGTTTAATTTAGTCCGTAGTCCTTTAATTTATAGTTTTGCGGGTTACGTCGTATCATACTAGTAATGATTCATTTTCAAAAAGGCGGGTCCAAATATTGTGCAACACAACACGCAATGTAATGCAAACACTCTGGACGACCATCGCGCCTCCAGCGCTCTCTATACCAGCATTCACCTGTTCCCACCAGCTTTCCGCGCGCATACCATGTAGAATATATTTTTATTGATGTGTAAAATATTTCCTCTCGCTTTCCTGCAATCTATGGGAGTGATTTCGTGAAAAGGGACGGAAGTGTGTAACAGGAAGCCGGGAAAGCGCGCGCTATTTGTTTTGACCAATGACCTCGCGCGGTCCGTCAGATGGTACCTACCAACCCATTTTCCGAGAAGTTGGTACTGTCAGCCAACAGTGTGTGCATGTGTGTGACGAGAAAGATAAATAGAGAAGGAGAACGCATCAGCTGCGCGCTTAACCTACAGTGTTGTGTATAAAGTGTTAATGTTTTCAGGATATAATGTAACCGACAATCGACGGATCACAGCGCGTGTTGCAAATGCGCCCAGTCTGCTGCATGTTTGGCGAATGCTAAAAATGTATGGAAAATCTTGCTTTGCACATTGCATTGCATGTTGAGTTCCACTATATCTGGACACGGCTCTTCTATACTATGTTTTAACTAGCTTTCCGCCCCCCGTATTCGCTCGTGGAGTTCTTTGAATTGAGAATAAAGAGTTTTTTCAAGATTTTTCCAGCCCTCCAACTATCTCTGTGCAAAAAATCACGTCGCTCCGTTACTCCGTCATGGCTATAACACTATAATTAATAAGTTGTTTCTCGCGTCACAGAACCGCAATAACGTATCCCTAACGCGTACCGACGGCGTTCAAAGAATGACGCGGCAAAACTTTGGTGTAATATTAGAAAAATAATACGAACATCATGTCGACAGAGTTACCCTAGCTAGAATAACCTGCTATTGTAAGTACCTACTAGACGTTTACACTTTCAAACTTTTTTTATTAAAGATTTCATAAATGAATATTTTTTTCTTCAAAATTAAATTTTAATATAATAATTAAACAATTAAAGATTCAAAATATGAATCTTTTAAAAGGATCAAATCTATATTAATAATTTCGTTTAGGGGTACGGTAGACTTGATTCAAACGCATACCAAATTGTTAAGAAAAAAAAATTAATCAATTCTGGGTTAGGTTTTACAGCTCTCGGAAACCGTTGCCAGCCCCAGGGTACCCAGCGGAAGACAAAGTCTTCCTCATTTAGCCGAAGATTTTTTTGAGGCTATACCTAACGAGTGGGCCAGTTCTGTTGAGATATTTAGATGAAAAAGTGTGTTTGTCGAATTATGTACATAAGTTTTTAATTATAAAAAAACCCATTGGTACATGGCCGGTGAATCCGTGGTCTTCCTAAGTTAATAACATATCTATTTAAAACTATAATTTTATCAATATTTGACCTTAGAACGGTAGCCTCATATGGCTACGTCTTGTGCTACGGCTCATGCTACGCCTTTCGTAGCAGTAAACTTGAGACACCCATTAACAGTTTTCATATAAATAAATATTCTTATATAAAATTAATATTTGCGTTTGTTCGTATTCAATAGACTCAAAAGGTATATATATACTGGACCGATTTGTAAAATTCTTTTTGCATCTTAAGTAGCCCACGCACTGTTCCGGTAACTCACAGAAAATTTTCGGGCCGGCCGACGTATGATCGAGATTTAACACTGGCCACAAATTAGCAATGCATATCATACGATCTAGATCACATGCAATTCACTCAACCACGCAGACACACAAGATTCGATTAAACAAAGGCGTGTGGATGTGTGTGTGTGTGTGTGTGACAGATCGTTCCGGTATCGAAATCAATCACAAATACAACGATTTGAAAACGGATGGTGGGCCGCGCGATAAGAATTGGACGAGTCTGTGGTCGATTTCTGTGGACGGGACGGCGACCGGCCGGGGATTGGACGAATGTGTGGCCACCTTTACTGTTCGCAATTGCTTATATCCTTATAAGCTATTTAAATCCGATTGCCCTCATTTGATTTAAAACAGAGTAAAAATTTAAAAATTTAAATACCGAGAATTTAAATGACTGCCGAGAAAAAAACTTTCATTTAATTATTCATAAAATCACATCGGCCCTTGGCTCTGCAAACAAACAATGCATTTTCGCATACAAACTATACAAACATTAACTTTCCAGCCCAATTTCCACGTGGAAAGGGGTGTGCTGCTCACCTGATCCCACATATAGACAATAAAAATTTTATATTATGATATCGAAATGAAACAAAAACCTCTAAAGTCTAATTCTAAGTTTTACTCTCGCAAAGACAATTACCGAAAGTCAAAGAGCTCAGGTTATTTGGCTAGGGTTATACCCACTATGATCCCTTGAGATTTCAATCAAATAAATTATTTTCAGAGCCCATTCTGGACAATCATTGCGAGAAACATACACTTAAATTTAATTTATTTGTATAGATAACTCTTTAATTACCCACATTTCGGTTGTTCGTCTAATTAACTATTACAAATTGATCTACGACCTAAACTTGACATGACTAATTTGTTAACAATAACTGTTATTAGTTTGGTATTCAATAACGGGGGTAAGGCGAGGGAGAACCGTAGTTTGTGGTTATACTGTGTTCGGAACAGCTGACCACTGTGTTTTGCTGTTCCGCTTTTTGTAGCCACATTCATATTGGTGCGGGACACTCGTGTCTGACCACATCGTTCTATGAAAGTGTTGGATGTTTACCAAAATTTAAATAACTTTGAAATTTCTCTAATATCTCCCTTAATACTGTATCAAAGTTATTGTTTGATACGCTATTTTGAAGATTATTTTTTCCTCTAATAACGAAAAATAAAAAAAAACTAATTAAAATTAGGCGTATTTCTTTATTTTGTAAAAGACGCTATCTATTGTAGATCAGTTGAACTATGGCAATAATATTGACACCACGGGTCATCATCTAGTATCTATACTAATATTATAAAGAGGAAAGATTTGATTGTTTGATTTTTTGTTTGTTTGTTTGCATTGAATAGGCTCCGAAACTACTGCACAAATTCTTTCACCGTTGGGAAGCTACACTATCCCCGGGTTACATAGGCTAAATTATATTTTCAAAAAAATTAGGGATTCTTAATAAAACTCCAATAATTAAAAAAATGACCTAAGAAATTCCTTACATCGCGTGCGAAAACTATTGATGATAGAACAAAATAATGTACTACGACTTTGCAGAACACAACATCAAAAAGTGTCGCAATAGCATATGTCTAACTATTATATAGTTAAGTCACAGTAAGTGTTCTTCTATTTTAAAAATTTAATTAAAAAGCCGCCGCTAGAAAAGGCTCTTTATTTGTACCTTGCTATTAATCCCTATCAAAATAATATACTTTATTTTATATGCACGACTGCTTCAATTACTTTATATAACTTTTTGAAATATTCATTCGAAAGATAACACGAAATTAAAAATGTATTTTTTTATCGCGATTTTAGTATTTTTGTATGAACAATATCCAAAGTTAGTGGTAGGGGTAGGGGTAGGGGTAGGGGTAGGGGTAGGGGTAGGGGTAGGGGTAGGGGTAGGGGTAGGGGTAGGGGTAGGGGTAGGGGTAGGGGTAGGGGTAGGGGTAGGGGTTTGGTGTAGGGGTAGGGGATGGGTTAGGGGTAGGGGTAGTGCAGGTAAGCCAACGTTTGGGCAGGACAACGTCTGCCAGGTCCGCTAGTTAGATTATAAAGAGGTTATTCTATACTAATACTATAAGGAGGTAAAATTTTCTTGTTCGTTTGTTTTTTTTTTCATCATATAATATTATCATCAAATCAAAATCTTATAACAATATAAAAACCTTAATTCTAATCTAAACATTAAAAATAACCAAATAAACATCCGCGTGGAATAGTGGGAAGAATACTGTCTTCATTTCCCCGCTGAATCGCGATGCTGATTCGTTGAGCGAGGAAGAAGCCCTCTTGTCACCAGAAGAGATGATCAGTCGAGGGGATATATCTTTAATAAACTTTTTTGCATTTGAACCCCACGGACCTAGAGTTTCTACACCAATTGAATACATAATAATTGAACTACATTTGCGCCATTTGTTAGACTCTGCGATTTCCGCCGCAGCTCCCGCTTTGATTGCTGTTTCCCTGAGATGAGATGTTACTAGCAACTCAGAGCTGAGGGTTTCAAACTCGTTGTGTTTAAATTTAAATTGTGATTAAAAACATGTCCAATTCTCATTATGTTTCATTTTGTTTTTTCTTTCATTTCATTAATTTAGCATTCCATACACAAAACGATTTAACGATCGTTGAAAACAATATTCCGTCGGACAACATTAGCACCGCGTGGGCGAGATTTCTTTGGTGGGGCTCTAGCTCTTCCTTAAAACCCACCACGGAGTCGGCGGATATCGCACCGAAAATTTTCGGTCCGTCACAATAGCTGTGTAATGTGTGTGTGTGTGTGTGTGTGTGTGTGTGTGTGTGTGTGTGTGTGTGTGTGTGTGTGTGTGGACAGCAGATCTGTCCAGTGTCGAAATCGACCACAATATGATGATTTGAAAACAGACAGGGGACCGTTCGTACAAAATTGGATGAGTCTGTGGTTGATTTCGATGGACCGGGCGGCGATGCGCCGGCAATCGTTTAAATGTGTGGGCACCTTCAACTAGTGACCCGCCACGGTTTCGCACGGGTAGAAAAAGTGTCTATCAAAAATTCCATTTTACCTTGATATTATTCTCCCGGGACAAAAATCAGTCTATGCCACACTCTGAGCAAAAATATTACATTGAGCCATTGCTCTATTTTGACATGAAAAAACTACATACCAACAAATAAAAAACACACTTTCGAATTTATAATATTAGTAAGGACTTTAAAATAGTACCTATATCGATAGTTTTTGTGGGCATGCCTAGTACAGTTTGGACGTGAGCAACCCGTCATCACAGACAAAGCGACCGCGTGTTTTGCGCCGCATGCTACGTGACATTGTAATTAGTACGTGATTGGCCGCCGACGTAGACATCACACGCCAGTTGGAATCTAGCACGAGCAATATCATTTGTAACCATTTTGCATATTTTAACTTCAACATAATCATTATAAACTAGCTTCTTCGCCCGTCATGCCCATATTAACTTCATACAAAAATAGCATAGAGAAAAGCACTTTCAGTTATTCCTGATTTTATTTATTTTTCGGACAACTATTCCAATTTTTTTTACCTAAAAACTTTGTCCTGACAATTACGAACACAACAAAAAAAATCAGCAAAATCGGTCGAACCGAACACAGAAGTTCCCTTTATTATGTAGACAAGGAATAAGGAAGGAAATTTCGATATTCAACCCCTAAGGGGGTCAAATGGGGTAAATACGTTTGTATGTAAAATCTTATTTCCTGCGTGAATCAACTTGAAACTTGGTACAAATATTCTTCAAAACAAATAATAAAATTGGTGTTTTTGGATTTTTAAAAACGACCCTTAAGGAGGGGTGCAACGAGTGTAGAAGTTTGTATAGGGAAATCGTATTGCCTGCGTATTAACTTAAAACTAGGTACAAATGTTCTTCAAAACAAATAATAAAATACATATTTCTGGATTTTTAAAAACAACCCTTAAGTAGAGGTGCAACGGGGCGTAGAAGTTTGTATAGGGAAATCGTATTACCTGCGTGTATCAACTTGAAACTTGATACAAATATTCTTCAAAACAAATAATAAAATACGTATTTTTGGATTTTTAAAAACGACCCTTAAGGAGGGTTGCAACGGGGTGTAGAAATTTGTATAGGGAAATCGTATTACCTGCGTGTATGAACTTGAAACTTGGTACAAATATTCTTCAAAACAAATAATAAAACACGTATTTTTGTATTTTTAAAAACTACCCTTAAGGAGGGGTGCAACGGGGTGTAGAAGTTTGTATAGGGAAATCGTGTAGGTATCAATTTGAAACTTGGTACAAATATTCTTCAAAACAAATAATAAAACACGTATTTTTGTATTTTTAAAAACGACCCTTACGGAGGGGTGCAACGGGGTGTAGAAGTTTGTATAGGGAAATCGTGTATGTATCAACTTGAAACTTGATACAAATATTCTCCAAAACAAATAATAAAACACGTATTTTTGGACTTTTAAAAACTACCATTAAGGAGGGTGCAACGGGGTGTAGAAGTTTGTATAGGGAAATCGTATTACCTGCGTGTATCAACTTGAAACTTGGTACAAATATTCTTCAAAACAAATAATAAAACACGTATTTTTGGATTTTTAAAAACGACCCTTACGGAGGGATGCAACGGGGTGTAGAAGTTTGTATAGAGAAATCGTGTAGGTATCAACTTGAAACTTGGTACAAATATTCTTCAAAACAAATAATAAAACACGTATTTTTGGATTTTTAAAAACTACCCTTAAGGAGGGTGCAACGGGGTGTAGAAGTTTGTATAGGGAAAACCTACGTGTATCAACTTGAAATTTGGTACAACTATTCTTCAAAACAAATAATAAAACACGTATTTTTGGATTTTTAAAAACGACCCTTACGAAGGGGTGCAACGGGGTGTAGAAGTTTGTATAGGGAAATCGTGTATGTATCAACTTGAAACTTGGTACAAATATTCTCCAAAACAAATAATAAAACACGTATTTTTGGACTTTTAAAAACTACCATTAAGGAGGGTGCAACGGGGTGTAGAAGTTTGTATTGGGAAATCGTATTACCTGCGTGTATCAACTTGAAACTTGGTACAAATATTCTTCAAAACAAATAATAAAACACGTATTTTTGGATTTTTAAAAACGACCCTTACGGAGGGATGCAACGGGGTGTAGAAGTTTGTATAGAGAAATCGTGTAGGTATCAACTTGAAACTTGGTACAAATATTCTTCAAAACAAATAATAAAACACGTATTTTTGGATTTTTAAAAACTACCCTTAAGGAGGGTGCAACGGGGTGTAGAAGTTTGTATAGGGAAAACCTACGTGTATCAACTTGAAACTTGGTACAAATATTCTTCAAAACAAATTATAAAACACATAATTTGGATTTTAAAAAACGATCCTTAAGGAGGGGTGCAACCAACAGTGCAACGGGGTGTAGAAGTTTGTATAGGGAAATTGTATTACCTACGTGTAGGTATCAACTTGAAACTTGGTACAAATATTCTTCAAAACAAATAATAAAACACGTATTTTTGGATTTTTAAAAAGGACCCTTAAGGAGGGGTGCTACTGGGTGTAGAAGTTTCTATGGGGAAAAATGTTGTTTTGGACGAATCTACTTGAAACTTAGCTAGAGAACATAGGAGTTGACATAAAGGATTTTTTAAAACAACCCTTAAGAAATTGTTAAATTGGACATGGGGAAATATTTTTACGGGACTGGGAAGATATTAATTTATAGGTAGGTACCGAATTTATACTTTTTTGAACTTCTAACGGGGAATATACGGGGGTAAAAGATAAAATTAAGGGAAATCTCTGCGTATTTACATAAATTACGTCATTATTCCTAATTCTACGCGGACGAAGTCGCGGGCAAAAGCTAGTTGTTTATTTAATCTATAGCATAAAACAAAATAAAATATACCCTATAGAACTCAGAGATAATGTAGCTTCCTATTAGTGAAAGAATTTTCAGAATCGGATGCGTAGTCACACTCTCTCTTTATAATATTAATAGCGGACCCGGCAGACGTTAACCTGCCCAAACGTTGACTTGCCTGCACTACCCCTACCCCTACCCCCTACCCCTACCCCTACCCCTACCCCCTACCCCTACCCCTACCCCTACCTCCTACCACTACCACTAACTTTAGATATTTTTCATACAAAAATACTAAAATCGCGACAAAAAAAATACTTACATTTTTAAACTCGTGATATCTTTGGAATGGAATGTCCGAATTGAATAATTCAAAAAGTTATATAAAGGTATTGAAGCAATCGCGAATATAAAGTAATTTATTTTGATAAGGATTATTAACAATGAGCCTTTTCTAGCGGCGGCATTTCAATTATTATTTTTAAATAAAAGAACACTTATTGTGACTTAACTATAATAGTTAGACATATGCTGTCGCGACACTTTATAGATAATGATATGTTCTGCAAAGTCGTAGTACATTATTTTGTTCTATCATCAATAGTTTCTGCAGCACACGCGATGTAAGGAATTTTTTAGGTAATTTTTTAACATTGGGTTACATTATTGGAGTTTTCGTAATAATGCCTTTAAATGTAATATAGCCTTTGTCACCCGGAGATAGTGTAGCTTCCTAACGGTGAAAGAATTTTTCAAATCGGTCCAGTAGTTTCGGAGCCTATTCAATGCAAAAAAATTGACCCTAAATATACCTCAATTAGGTATGTATAGCCTCACAAATGCCATGTAAAATGCATATCGTTTATTTTTTTTATAAATACCACTCATATCATTTCAATAATAAAATTAATATTTTATGCTCTGTGCTCAAAGCTACAATCATTTGATATTGTATTTACTTAAATTTTGTTTGTTGATTATTTATTATAATTGCAAAAGTCTAGAACATTAATGTTTTAAAAACATTGGTTATTTAAAACTAGCTATAAGCCCTTATTAACATTCATCCCTTATTATGGTCTTGAGTCCATACAAAAATCCCAAAGAAAAAGAATTTTTCGGGAAACTTTTCAAACTTTCCTTAAAAGTCTTATTCCGACTATTACGAACATTTAAAAACATAGCCAAATCGGTTCAGCCGTTCTTAAGTGGGATGCCCTTACCAACGAACAGCACTAGATGTGTGATTTCTAAAGACGCGAATCTTGAGTATTTGTTTCGAAGATTCAGCAAAAATATTTAAGCGTATTACTTTTTGCATAGGCTTGGTTCGTATCCGCAATCAATTCGCGCCAAATTATATAAAAAGTACATTTCAAGCCTGAGCTGGCGACGAGATGGTTTCTTTATTAGTTTTCCCGTGCGCTTGCCGAATAGGGGAGGTTAAGATGTGCGCCTCGCGGGTACGTGTGAAAAAATCTTTTCAGGATTAAACACTCGCCAACTTTCGTTTATAGACGTGCCCCTAATATTTTCCCTAAATATAAACTGATGTTGCATGTAAGATTTTTTTACCAGGGTACCTAGCTGATATTTTGTGATTATCTAGCGAGTGGTCACTATTAAGATATTTTGAAAGCATGTACATTACTTTTCAAATCTATACTAATATAATAAATAGGTAAATTTTGTACGTTTGGATGTAGGGGGTAATCTCTGAAACTACTGTTCTCTTACTAAAAATACTGAAAAATTGCATTATCTCTAAGTTATTTAGGCTATATTTAAATTTGTTCGAAAATATCTACTGGTGAAGCCGGGGGCGGCAAGCCAGATTCATAGATAGCAAATAGTTAAAAATTAAAGAAAATATGTATCTCATGAACCGTGATAGTTAGACAGTTTTCACAGATTATGTATTTCTGTTGCCGCTATAACAACAAATACTAAAAAATAGAATAACATAAATATTTAAGGGGGCTCCCATACAACAAACGTGATTTTTTTGCCGTTTTTATAGATAATATTACGGAACGGTATGTGGATGGGAATCTCTAAAATTACTGATCCGATTCTGAAAATTCTTTCACTAATAGGAAGCTACATTATCTCTGAGTGCTATAGGGTATATTTTATTTTGTTCGAAAATATCCACGGGCGAAGCCGGGGACAGAATGTTAGTATAATATAAAGAAACTCGAAGTGTTATATTAAAAACTTGTTAGAGAGTCAAGGCCCAAGACGGGAATTCTTGCAAATTGAAAGCGCTTATCGGTCTAAACAATTTTCATGCAGCTGGTGCCTGCTACGCAATGCGTAGCACCACTTGAATTGCCTACAAAATCTTCCTTGAATTTATATCTCGGCTGCTAATACCTACGGATTAAGACGAGATAATTCTTATGTTGTAGAAAACTCCCGTGCCCTATTTGGTGAATGAACAAATCCTTATTTTTACTTACAAAATAATTATATGAATCGTCAAATACAATTCATATCTACGAAAAATATCTGGATGGTTATCGCTTTTGTAAATATTTTTTATAAATTTTAAACGCATATTTTTTTTTATTTCTTTAGTATTTATTATAAGTATAAGATATAGTTAAAAGTAGTCATTATTACTTTGCTAAGTGAAAGATCATGGAAATAAAACAATGAAGGCATCTATATATACGCAATACTCGAGTATACATTCCGATCCCAATTACACGCATCAGTTGCGGAAAGTATATTTTGCTATTACGCAAAAATCGGGTATATTTTCAATCACTGCATACAAAAATAATAATTTGAAAGCATACTGCGTTAATACCACTGTATGTATGAGTATGAATACATATTATATTATTTAGACATAAGTTTATAACAATTATAACAAATTTCTTAATAATCATCCAAAATGTTTTGTTTAATTTGTGCTTAGTTTGTCCGTTTACTCGTATACTATTCAGTTTTTTAAGTCACGATAATATTTATGGTGTAATAAAACTGCTAAAAATTGGATTAAGATCGTCTTCCCATTTTTTATACCTACTGTATACAAGTGAATCTAATTAAAGAGCGCCCTTAGACGCACCAACCGTCTTCAAATTCTACGACGAAATATTAATTATTTCTTACTTTTCAGTGCACAATTTTTGAAGCCGGTACACTTTTTCTAAAAAGGTTTATTTTTCCCTTTCAATGATTTTGCTACCCTGAGAGACAAATAATAACGCAAATAAAAAATAATTATGGAAAAATAAAAAAAACCGCTGCGGATTGGATTTGTCGATATCCAAATGTGCATACATACACTGAGAAAACTGTTCATCAATAAATTAGGTGAATTCAGTTAAAATTATGATGAATTCACGTAAAGTAGAGAGCATACTGATATCACCAAAAAGTACGATGAAACTACTGTCGCTGCTGCTCATGATATATTAAGATGAACTGTTACCACGCTTTTAGTAGGATGCAGACACAATTTCGTGCTTTGTAACAAGCTTTTACGATGAAAGTCATGGTACCGTATTGTGAGGACCTCGTATGACCATGTGATAGTCATCATATTTTAGTATGCTTTCCTCATAGTTTTAACGCACTTTTATGTGATTTCCTCTTACTTCAGATGTTTCTTCCTACTATTTTTAAACGCCGTCATCGTATTTTTGCATTATTTCTTACTTCTATTTAACGTTCCTTCATTTAATAACAGTAATATCCTATTATTTACTCCTACTACTTATCAAGGCTTTCCTGATATTTTTGTATGCTGCCTACTACTGTTTATATGCTTTCCTCATATTTTCGTTATTTTCCTATTAGCTCTTCCTACTATTTATCTACGCTTTCCTTATATTTTTGTATTCTTTTTTGTTATTTTTTCCTACTATTTATCTATCCTTTCTTATTATTTTAAGAAGCCGCAGTGCGTCCAGTCGTATCCTCGTCACTGTAATTGTGTTTATTATTAATCTATTTTATTAAAGTCGAATATCGAACACCACTTACATTCTATGGGAAAAGTAATGAATACAAAGCTTCATTACATAGAAAATAAGAATTTCGATTCTAATAAAACAGTTTAGTTTAATAGAAAACATAATTAGTGACGAGGATACCACTGGACGCACTGCGGCCTCCTAAAATAATAGGAAAGGATATATAAATAGTAGGAAAAAATAAGAAAGAGTACAAACTATAAGGAAAGCATATATAAATAGTATGAAGAGCATACAAAACACATACCTACATGTAAAAGTACATACTTATAGTAAAAATACAGATATATCAGAAATAACCAAAAAAGATCACCATTAATCAGAGCTGAATTAAGGAGACAGTTGTTAAAAATAAAAAGAAAATTGTTAGCAAAAAGGGTTTATTGACTTAAATTAATTACGTACTTAATCACAATTTAAACTTAATATATGCATATAATAATAAGTATATTATTTTACACAGGCGACGTGGCACTGGATAATCGCCTGTTTGGAGGCCGAGTTCAATTATTTGGCGGCCCTCGGCCGATGTTTTATCGCACCTAAAACAAAAATGTATTTAGTAGGTATAACATCTAGGTTGGGTATTATATTTTGTTGCTTGAAAATTGAAAAAAAAATAGAACGCTTGGAAAGATATTCATACAAACCTTAAAAACTACAAAAATTTGCTCTATCTATTTACTGATAACCATTTAAGGAATAACTGTGGCAAGTTTCAGCCCTATACCAAAAAGTAGATAGAACAACCCGCAATAGAACCCATCTTCACCGTTTTAGCACAATTTCTCAGAAATTCAGGTTAGTTCAAATTCATTAGGACTAGATTAAGAAAATGCTATATTTTTTATTGATGAATCATATTTTTGATAGAGAAGATAAAGAAGATAATGTAATGTCTCGGGTTGACAATATCCTCGAATCTTTTTTTTCAGTGTACTTACCACTATGTTGCAAAGTCGAATCTTTTAAAATAAATATAAAAGGTATTTACACTTACATAGTTTGCTTCCTTGGTGACTTCACCAGTTAAGTATATTCATCTGATTCGGAGTCAGTCGGACCTTGGTCGGACCACTAGTCTCACCAGTATCAGTAGTGCCCGAGCTCTGATGATCGGCCAAAAGCTCTTCAATATGTTGAACTGTTTGAGTATCGGTTAAACTGTAATGTAAAAAATAACAATAAAAAATACAAATTAATTTATAATTTAACTAAATAATATCCATGCTTTCCATATTACAGGACCCGATATTAAATAGTCCAGTCAATTAAAAAAAAAGTGACATTAAATGGACGTTTATATTTTCTGTGTGGATCGGTGTGGATATATTAGTTCAATACCATAGATGCTAGTAATGTCATTATAGAAATGGCAATACACACAACAACCCAACGACTATGAGTAAAAGGAATACTCCCCAACGCACATCGTTGGAAAGTTGCATATATGCCAATCTATTAAATATTTTCAATGGCGCGATACAGGTTTCAATGAGTTAGTAACGTTGCGACATCTATCGACGCGACGCGATGTGCCGCCACATGACTCCCTTCCCAGACCAGAGGTCGATACAGTATGAAAACCAACATCCATTTTAGCTTTGTCAGCAGTGATGGACTGTGTGGTGGACTGCATCGCGGCTGAATCACCTGTCGTGATGTATGACCTGTCGTCATGTCGGGCCGGCGGTCTGGTCAGTGGGAAGTGGAAGTAGGATGCGGGGCATTGCGGGGTCAGGAATACAGGCGTGTTCATACGGGGTCAACAATATAGTAATGGCTACATACAACAATCCAACGATCATGAGTAAAAGGAATACTCCCCAACGCACATCGTTGGAAAGTTGCATATATGCCAATCTATTAAATATTTTCAATGGCGCGATACAGGTTTCAATGAGTTAGTAACGTTGCGACATCTATCGACGCGACGCGATGTGCCGCCACATCATCTTTGATTTTTGGCCTGAACTATTATGATTGCTCAATAGATAACGGCGGCAAGTTCAAGCCATTTTTGTCGACTATGACCAACCCTGAAATTGACTATCCCACCAGCAAGCAGTAACCCCTCGTATGCGGTGTCAAAAATTTGCTAATTAAACAACTACTTCAACTTACCAGCAAACTTCTCGACATAATTTTCCAAATTCCATTTCTGCAGTAAATCTGCCGTGGGTTGATCCATCACAATAGCGGTTGGTCTATGGGAAGCCGAGAATAAAATACATTTTCCAATACAGAGCAAAATGTCATACGTGCATTTGTTGAGCGAGACAAAGAGAATATAATCTATAATCACAGACTCTATAGTATATATGACGGGAAAGTGGTGAACGATTCACCGAATTTCACGACGTTCATCGTAATTTATGACTCCGTAATCATTCGTTGTACGTTTCAGCGTATTTTTGTGTGATAGCTTTGTACATTATTAGGATGTTATGATATTTTAGAATTACCAATCATCAAAAAAATGTATGCTAACAACGTAAATAATATGACAAGTCATACTAATTCTAACTTACTTCAGTACGGTGCCTTCACCGTATTTTAATTTATATTCTGCAATTTTACTAGGAATTTCCTAATACAATATGGTGACAGTTTCGTCGTGTAATATAATTATAATCTTTCTCTGGAGTATCATCGAATTTCTGCAATGTCGTTTTATTTTAAAAGCACAGCACGATATTGTATCAAAATGGTAATATTATATTCGGTGACTAAATCTTATGGTGAAAGGTCATAACATTTTTGCATTACTTCATCTATAAATTAAATTATTTCGTTATATGGTAGAATTCTAGCGTTGTATTTACCTACGATCACTTTATTTTAGTATAATTAATCAAATTGCAGATCAATGTAATGATATTTTAAAATGAAACCAAAACGACATTTTTCTCAGTGTACATTTAAAAAATACGCTTCTCTTTCTTTTTTCGAAGTCGGTTAAAAATAGATAATTTCAAGAATCCATTAACTAGAACTTGCTATTTCTATTTTATACAATATGTACTTGATTTGCTGAAGTCCGTTTTTGTATGGCATAAAAGTCATTCAAATGTTCAAGATTATTAATAAAATTGATTTTGCTAATAGGTCTAGACTAGCCTAGTATAGTTTCTGAACTTCTTTATTACCCGATGAGGTGGAAAGTTTACTCGAGTATCGCGGATAAATCGAATATACTTTCAAGACATATATTTTATTTTCGCTTTTGAAAGGTACGTGTATACTGCGCTAGTACAATATGGGTGCATACTGGCACAATATACTTTCAATAAACGCAGTATGGCTATGTATAGGAGACTTCCTATTCATTAACCCTATAATTTTAAACCGGCTAAATTCAATGTAAATATTATGTTCAGTCGTTTCGTTTCACTTGTGTAACAACCATACAAACTATTTCCATGGAGTCAATAGCCTAATTGGTAGGGCGTTGAACATGAAACTGGGATGATTCGGGTTCAATTAAGCCACCCGTGTCAAAAATTTTCCAAAGCACCAATTTTCTGCTCCGGAGGGAACGTAAAGCTGCGTCCGCACTTCTTTTAAAAATAACAGAGACAACTGGCAAAAAGTGGACATTGTTACTGGCGTCACTATGTATAAAGGCCGAGTAGGTGTGTTGTTGTTGTTCGAATAAATATTATTTCTATTAGATATAAAATTATTAAAAACAATTCAGGAAATATTTCCTTTCTACACCATAAAGATGTTGACGAGGGAATCGCGTTCTGAATTGTAATAAGAAACCACAGAATATATTGTCTATTTTATATTCAACCCGTGTACTATGTGAAACTTGGCAAAAATGATCCGCGGGCCTACAGGGCTAAAAACTATTAATGTCTTCGAAAATCTTTTGTGTGGCAATGTATCTATGTTTTGATAAAAAACTTATGTTCATAATCCGACAAACTGAAGAACTAAGAAGCAACTGAAAAGTATTCCCTATCATTAGGTAACCTCAAATAAATTTTCACAAGTGAAAGAAGGTGAAAGCGACGTCTGATTTGTCCAAATAACATTTGAAGACATTGGTCTGGACAATTGGACTTGTGCAAGTATTCTCACAATGTCCGCCGAGACTCGAGTAATAAAATTTCGACCACTGTGGGTTTTTATCGACTGTTCGAAAAATGTTGGTTTATTTGTAGAGACAATCTAATGCCACTTGATATCGCTTCTTTTAAATTCATCATGCCTTTCATACATGCTCGCCGATGGTGTGTACTTTTAATATTTCCATAGATCAATACACCTAGGTCGTTCTCTGCAAGCATTTTCCCGATTACTTGAAGACGCCTGCACCAATTTGGATTTTTTTTTTGTTTGAAAGGGTAAGTACTTATACTTTCCAGTTGGTCACATGGTCATCAGGTCAGGTCTGATGACGCGATCCTGGAGAAATCGAGAACTCTTCAAATTTTATAGGCACACTTGAAGCGGTTTGGGTATATATTTTTTATAGTGACATGTGCATTTGCTTTCGGAAAGCACACTCACTATTCAGTGCATAATTTTTGAAGTCGGTACACTTTTTTTCAAAGATCAGTTAACTTACAACTGTCAAAACCATACATTTTCACGTATTTGACAACAGTTATGTTCGCTAATTGTAGATTAACTCTTGATCATGTATGATTTTGACAGGTGATATTTAACTAATCTCTGATTAACTTTGACTATACTTTCAGAAATTCCTTATACTTTTATTTAGTACAACGAAATCTTTTACACATTTACAACTATACAATAATAAATCATTACAATAAAATATATCTACAATGCTAAAAATTATATATACAAATAAACCTATAAATAAAAAATTGAGCTTTAGATATCGCTATCAAAAGTTTTTTAGACAAATCAGAAATAACTTTCAAAACTCCATCAGTAGATTTTTCTTATATGTCTCTGGCAATCGTACCGGCCCCCTTCGTGATTTATTTGTACAAAAAGGCAACCTGTGAAGATAATTATAAAAAAAATGCTTACAAGTACCACAAAGAGTTGATACGTTTGTGGAGTTGCAGGAATGTAATAGTTAAACGCTGAAATAATCTTGAAATACTCGTATATATTCGTTGAATTATATTTACATTCAGTAACGTCAAAAACCAAGATGACGTGCCAAATATCAAATATAATATTATAAAGTAAACGTAGGAAAGTGTACCAGCCAGGTCTCCACATCACTCCCCCACCGAGACCGTGACTACGGGCGTAAGTGAGGTGGAAACCGGACGTGGCGTCCAGAGCGAGTAATGCGTGGAGGTTCGGGTTGCATAGCGGCTGCGGGTAGAGTAGGAGACTGAGGAACATTGGTTTCAAGATCTTTTTCCAACATCATGAAAGCTGGTTTCAACCTATCTACCGAAACGTTGGTATCCTTGTTATTAAGGAGAATACGAAAATATTTTTGACCTCGCTTTAGGACTTTATGAGGTCCAGAATATGGTGGATGCAGGGCTGGACGGACTCCGTCTTGACGAAGAAACACGAAGTCTGAAGTTGCCAGTTCCTTGAAAACAAAAACTGTTTTAGAAGTATGATGTATTGTAGGGATAGGCTTTAGTTTATTAGCGAAGGAGCGTAACCTTGATACGTAGTCTTGCATGTCTAATATAGTGTTAGAATTCGAATGAAAAAATTCGCCAGTCTGATTTCCAGGCGCTTCTTATACCGAGGAGAACCAAAGGGAGAGATTCTGTCCAACTGGAGTCTGCGTTGCACATTATGGCAGCTTTCAATTGTCTGTGCAAGCGCTCAACTAAACCATTGGAAGCTGGATGATATGCTGTTGTCATCTTATGTTGCGAGCCAATTAGCTGAGTTAAATTTTTGAACGTAGAGCTGTCAAATTGTTTACCACGGTCAGTAGTTATGCTGACCGGGCAACCAAAACGGGAAATCCAACCTGTCAAAAATGCATTGGCAGTGGAAGCCGCCGTGATATCGGTGAGTGGTATAACCTCAGGCCAACGAGTAAATCTATCGATAACCGTGAGAGCATAACGAAAACCGTTTGAAATGGGAAGAGGACCTATAAGATCGGTGTGAACATGGAGAAAACGGGCAGGAGGTAATTGAAAAACGCCCAAAGGAGAAGACACGTGCCGTGTTACTTTAGCACGTTGACAAGCTAAACAGCTACGGCACCACTCTCGGCAATCTTTCCGTATGCCAGGCCAGACAAATCTTTGTACCAAAAGATTAACTGTGACATTTATTCCTGGATGAGAGAGAGAATGAATGGCATCAAATACTTGACGGCGTAATGCTTTGACGATAAAAGGTCGAGGAGTAGAAGAACTCACATCACAATAAATGAATGAGGAATATCCTGAAATAGGAAGTTTAACAAGTTTGAGTGATGAACCCCCTGATAATAAAAGGTTTAATTCAGGATCGTTAGATTGAGCATGAGCAAGCACATCATAGTCAATAGCCTTGGAGGTCAACTCTTCAATCCTGGAAAGGGTATCTGCGACTACATTATCCTTTCCCGAAATATGTTGAATGTCTGATGTAAACTGGGAAATATAGTCGAGGTAACGGAATTGTCTGGGTGAAAATTTGTCTCTATTTGCTTGAAACACAAATGAGATAGGTTTATGGTCTGTAAAAACTGTAAAAACCTGAGCCTCTAACATATGCCGGAAGTATTGAATTGATTTGTATATAGCAAGCAATTCACGATCGTAAGGGCTATACTTAATCTGCGATGGAGAAAGCTTACGTGAAAAGAATGCTAAAGGCTGCCAAAATCCATTTTTAAACTGCTGTAAAACTCCACCTATGGCAGTACTAGACGCGTCAGTGACAAGAGCAAGCTTAGCGCTGCTGTCAGGATGGGCCAGAGTTGCAGCATTGCAGAGACCTCTTTTGCAGTCTTCGAAAGCCCGTTTGCATATGTCATCAAATTTAATAGTCTGATTGTTTTTCACAGAGCCCTTAAGTAGATCGTTTAGGGGTGCTTGTAACTCAGCTGAACGAGGTATGAAGCGATGATAAAAATTATACATACCAAGGAAACGTCTTAGCTCTTTCACAGTTTTGGGCTCTGGAAATGTTTGAATCGCGACAGTTTGATCTGGTAGCGGTTTAACACCTTCAGCGGAAACTGTATAGCCGAGAAAAGTAAGAGTTGAAACACCAAAAGTGCATTTGGAGGTGTTGATGAGAAGACCGTATTTATCAAGTCTAGAGAAAAGCTCACGTAAGTGAAGTTGATGCTCTACGAAATCATGCGAAAATACCAAAATGTCATCTAAGTAACTATATGTAAAGTCAAGACCTTTGGTAACTTCGTCAATGAATCGCTGAAAAGTCTGTCCAGCATTTCTTAGGCCGAAAGTCATCATTGGGAACTCAAAAAGCCCAAAAGGAGTCGTAATTGCCGTTTTGGGAATGTCGGGTGGAAAAACGGGGATTTGATTGTATGCCTTGACAAGGTCGATTTTAGAAAATATAGTGCAACCTGAAAGGCTAAAATTGAAATCGTGTATGTGTTTAATGGGGTACCTATCTGGTACAGTGCGAGAATTAAGCATTCGGTAGTCCCCGCAAGGTCTCCAGTTATTGTCCTTTTTAGGAACAAGGTGCAAGGCTGAGGACCAGGGGCTGTTAGAAGGTCGAGCGGTACCCATCCTAACCATCTCGTCAAACTCACGTTTAGCAATAATAAGTTTGTCTGGATGTAGACGACGTGGTTGGGCAGTAACTGGCGGGCCAGATGTAGTTTTGATGTAGTGCACAGTATTGTGGGGACAGTCACGTGGCCTGCCAGCTGGACGCGTTATGTTTGGGAACTCTTCTAGGAGAATTTCAAAATCGGGGTTAAGTTCCGGATAATTGGTTTTAATGGAAGTGACTGTTTCGGTAGGGTTAACACCAGATGCAGGTGCAACTAAATATGTAAGTTGATCACAAATCCTGTGTTAATATTTGTTGAATTTTTTGATCGTGAGTAGCGCTGAGTCGTTTAATTAATTCTGACTTTAATTTTTCATACCTGTCATTTTGTGGTGGATTGATTATAATGTCTCGAACCTCTTTCGAAAATTGACGGTCCAGATGCCCGATAACATAATTAAATTTGGTTGTATCACTTGTGATCCCGGAGTTGGAGAATTGGCCCTCGACCTGAGCGAACCAGATTTCAGGATCCTCAGGCCAAAACGGTGGAATCCTTACTCCGACTTTGCACAGTTTTGCAGACGTACCGTTTGCGGCAGTGGAACCGGACACAGCCGCCGCCGGGTTGCCGCTGCCCAAACTGCTATCCTTGTGCGCCATGTATATTATAGTTACATAATAGTAGTTCAATTCGGTGGTCACCAATGTGGAGTTGCAGGAATGTAATAGTTAAACGCTGAAATAATCTTGAAATACTCGTATATATTCGTTGAATTATATTTACATTCAGTAACGTCAAAAACCAAGATGACGTGCCAAATATCAAATATAATATTATAAAGTAAACGTAGGAAAGTGTACCAGCCAGGTCTCCACACGTTCAAGGCAAGAACATTTTTTTCGAATCAAATCAGTGTTTAAAAATATAAAAGTACAATAAAATTCTGTACATCATTTTATTTCATCGTATTATTAAACGAATACACAACAATAAATATTTTACCTGTAATTTCAGTTATAACCTCATATTTTAAGCCGTGCTGCGAACAGAAGTCTAGGGATTAAATTAAATTGTACCTACATCAGTTTCATTATACACTAGCCGTGACTGAATTTGCACGTGGATATTATTTGAATGTGAAAAAGTAATTCCCACGTTATTGCAGATATTGCTAACTTTCTTTGAAATAACTTCATAACAGTAAAAGATTTTTGAAAATCGGTCCAGTAGATTTCGTATTTATTTCTTACAAACAAATATACTCTCAATTTATCTTTATTAATTGTACTTTACTTTGTAATAAATTATATGAATATTAGATTTTCACTTCATCGACGAGTTTGACTCGCTCTTTTTTCTGTGACATAGGTGCCTTGTTAGAATTTAATTCCTATACAAATTAATACGTAATAAATAAACATATCGTATAACGTTGCATACAACTTAGCTTATTATTTTGTCATAGCTGGTCCTGATAAATATTATCTTTAAAAACCCATTGACCAGGCTTAACAAAACAATACTTAAATATTACTTGTTTGACCACGAAACCCTAAAAACATAGCATATATATGTCGTGGGCCGATTGAAGAATTGGCTATTTCGTGATATGGCCAATAAAGTCTGCCATATTGTTGAATACATACAAAATTAAAAAGTTGCTAATTTATTGTACAATCTTATAAAAAAATCTTTTAAAATTGACAAATGTTCATTTTTTAACGATATTGCAGACATTAGTTAGCCACATCGTCAAATGGCCGAATTCTACGATTGGTCTACGACATATATATACAACGTTCTGTTACTTTCACAAGAGAATCACACAGCGGTTAATATCACCATCGCATCTGTAAAACGAGCAGATTAACTTAATGGTGTTTGCAAAGTTCCGAAGAGAAAATTTTAGTTCGCCTCGACTGGGAGACTAATGCTGGGTGGGGGTTCGACGGGCACGATTAGTAACAGCTGTCATACCTCGCGCGAATATGTTATTTATTGATATCATGAAACCACGAACATTTCAGCTTCAACTCAAATACATTTTACCAAATATGTTCTAAATTAAATCATTGTTTTCAGTTTTTAATCTTGTTGAGATGCAAATAGTTATACTTAATTTATTGAGAGTTGAATTTGGCGAAAAAAGATACGAATATGCAAGATTAATGCTTGTGGAAATCTAGTCTGTACCTAACTTATGTCGTAAGTATATAAAAATTGAGTCATTTGACATTCGGTGCACAGTGCAAATTAGCATTGTTTCACTTTTGTTTCTTCATCAGTACTAAAAATTAATAGACGTAGGGACTAAGCAAGAGAAGTAGGTAATCTCTAGTAAGATAAATGATGCTGTCTAACCCTTGTGAAAACAAGCGTAATAGTATATATGCATGTTCTAATTTATTTTATTTTTGTATCCTAAATAAAAAATGTCACGAATTTCGAATGGATTTCCTTTATGCCCACATCGCCACATCCTTTCAGTTTACAAAGTAATGATTTATCATAAACTTGAAGCTGTACAATGCAACTGTGTGTTAGATCACGTATCAGCCTACGTTCTGTCAGAATATTAGATCGAGGACATTAATCTCAAACCGCACGGTCATACCGACGCGCCAAACTCTGTGACAGCCTGTTGACTGTTGAAACAAGCTAATTATGTGTATACTACAGTGCAAATCGAACTTCAATCATTGTATTTCAACTACGGAACATCTAATAAAATTATGAATTCGTCGCTTTCGCTACTGAAACGATGGTACCGTGGAGCTTGGGAGCCAATACTTTTTACAAAATACTGGCAAGAACTGGTCCGGTATCTCACCGAAAATTTTCGGTCCGGCCAGCCGTATGATCGAGGTTGAACACAGGCCACACATTAGCGATGTAAATCATACGATTTAGATCACATGCAATTCACTCACTCACACAGACACACAAGATTCGATTAAACAAAGTGTCAAACATGTATGTGTGACAGATTGTTCCGGCCATCGATATCAACCACAAATATAACGATTTGAATGAGTGGGCACTTTAAGTTTAGCCATCCAACGGGGGAACGCAGCTAGCGTCTTGGGTACTATGTCGCATGACTCTCTGGAGGAATTTTATAATATAGTTTTTAGACTTTAATTTTATTAAAAAAAAAGATAAATATTAACAATAAAAATATTAAAGTGTTTTAATTAGGAATCAACAACTGCAACGGATTACTTAAAACTTTTTGTCAAACCCAACTAAACTCACAACCGTCAGAACGATTTAGGAATAAAAAAATTAATCCTAATTTTTATTGTAAATGGGAAAGTTTATTGTTTGTTTGTCAGAGTAACGAACCGACACGATGTTTTGCACGAGATAAATTGGAGATTGACATAGTCGAAATTCTTATGTTTCATTTAATAATTTATTGGGACGAAACCTGGCAGAAAGGTAGTAAGAAATAAAACTGTTTATGATGACATTGACACTTATGTTCATACTTTAAATTTACTTGGGAGCAACTTGAATACATCTGGGTCAGGTGTTTGCAATTTGCGACCGGTTATTATGCCGTTGCGCGACTGGTTGTTAGTTGCAAATTTTTAGTTGATAAGCTTGCCGATTAATTTAAATCCCTTGAATTGTCAAATATGTCAAAGTGAAAGCATCAAAATTTTTGGTCTTTAATATAAAAATAATTTAAATTTAATTAATTTGAAATGGACAAAGTTTTATAAGTCCCGCCCGCCTTGCACACCCTTAGTTACACTCCGACCAACAATATTGTGGACTGTGGAGCAAGGAATACCGAGACTGTGGACTCACTGTCACTGACTCAAGGTCTCCCTTGGCCGGAGGACCACTTGCGCCCTCAGGTGCGCGCTGTTTGGGCTGTGGGTTTTGGTTGTGGTCCAGACAACGCAGGCGTACCCATCGGCTGGAAATGCAAGGTGATGCTGACGCATAATTATCAGAAGCTTGGGAAGCGAACCATACTCCGGGCTGAACAATGAACATGCGGCCAGTTCTGTTGGGGCTCGGTGCCTCACGGTGCGGGCCGCCACCATGCCCTGTGCTCACAATACTTTCCTTAGTGCCGCCCGTGCCCTCCGCCAGTGTAGGTGCTGCGTATCTTTATAAACATTTTGAGTGTTTTATCCAGTACCTACCTATCTATATATATTTTATATAAGTGTTAGTTTTTGGATCCATATATGTATAATAATAAAAATGTAAGTAAAAATAATGTAAATAATGACAACACAGTTTCCTCCAACGCAACGCTGATACAGTGTCCAAGTTGTGATGATTGTAAATTATATAAGGGACAACCGGGGCTGGCAATACATACTTCGAGACGCCACCGACAACAAAACATCCAGCCCCCCATACCAACAACATCCACCTCTACATCCACCGACACAACCAACGACACATCCAACATCATACCGTTGTGGGAGGAAACTGTGTTATTTAAAAAATAATGTAAGTATTATAAAAAGAATACCCCGTGGAGCCCGCATCACCGTGGCCCGCTACCTCACAGAGTGTTTGACTAAAGTGGTTGCAGAAAACAGTTGTAGAGTTGCAGGAATGTAATAGTTAAACGCTGAAATATTCTTGAAATACTCATATATCTTCATTGAATTATGTTTACATCCAGTCACGTCAAAACCAAGATGACGTGCAAAATATCAAATATAATATTATAAAGTAAACGTAGGAAAGTGTACCAGCCAGGTCTCCACATCACTCCCCCACCGAGACCGTGACTACGGGCGTAAGTGAGGTGGAAACCGGACGTGGCGTCCAGAGCGAGTAATGCGTAGAGGTTCGGGTTGCATAGCGGCTGCGGGTAGAGTAGGAGACTGAGGAACATTGGTTTCAAGATCTTTTTCCAACATCATGAAAGCTGGTTTCAACCTATCTACCGAAACGGTGGTATCCTTGTTATTAAGGAGAATACGAAAATATTTTTGACCTTGCTTTAGGACTTTATGAGGTCCAGAATATGGTGGATGCAGGGCTGGACGGACTCCGTCTTGACGAAGAAACACGAAGTCTGAAGTTGCCAGTTCCTTGAAAACAAAAACTGTTTTAGAAGTATGATGTATTGTAGGGATAGGCTTTAGTTTATTAGCGAAGGAGCGTAACCTTGATACGTAGTCTTGCATGTCTAATATAGTGTTAGAATTCGAATGAAAAAATTCGCCAGGAAGGCGCAATGGTTCGCCATAAACAAGTTCGGCTACAGATGACTGTAAGTCTGATTTCCAGGCGCTTCTTATACCGAGGAGAACCAAAGGGAGAGATTCTGTCCAACTGGAGTCTGCGTTGCACATTATGGCAGCTTTCAATTGTCTGTGCAAGCGCTCAACTAAACCATTGGAAGCTGGATGATATGCTGTTGTCATCTTATGTTGCGAGCCAATTAGCTGGGTTAAATTTTTGAACGTAGAGCTGTCAAATTGTTTACCACGGTCAGTAGTGATGCTGACCGGGCAACCAAAACGGGAAATCCAACCTGTCAAAAATGCATTGGCAGTGGAAGCCGCCGTGATATCGGTGAGTGGTATGACCTCAGGCCAACGAGTAAATCTATCGATAACCGTGAGAGCATAACGAAAACCGTTTGAAATGGGAAGAGGACCTATAAGATCGGTGTGAACATGGAGAAAACGGGCAGGAGGTAATTGAAAAACGCCCAAAGGAGAAGACACGTGCCGTGTTACTTTAGCACGTTGACAAGCTAAACAGCTACGGCACCACTCTCGGCAATCTTTCCGTATGCCAGGCCAGAAAAATCTTTGTACCAAAAGATTAACTGTGACATTTGTTCCTGGATGAGAGAGAGAATGAATGGCATCAAATACTTGACGGCGTAATGCTTTGACGATAAAAGGTCGAGGAGTAGAGGAGCTCACATCGCAATAAATGAATGAGGAAGATCCTGAAATAGGAAGTTTAACAAATTTGAGTGATGAACCCCCTGATAATAAAAGGTTTAATTCAGGATCGTTAGATTGAGCATGAGCAAGCACATCATAGTCAATAGCCTTGGAGGTCAACTCTTCAATCCTGGAAAGGGTATCTGCGACTACATTATCCTTTCCCGAAATATGTTGAATGTCTGATGTAAACTGGGAAATATAGTCGAGGTAACGGAATTGTCTGGGTGAAAATTTGTCTCTATTTGCTTGAAACACAAATGAGATAGGTTTATGGTCTGTAAAAACTGTAAAAACCTGAGCCTCTAACATATGCCGGAAGTATTGAATTGATTTGTATATAGCAAGCAATTCACGATCGTAAGGGCTATACTTAATCTGCGATGGAGAAAGCTTACGTGAAAAGAATGCTAAAGGCTGCCAAAATCCATTTTTAAACTGCTGTAAAACTCCACCTATGGCAGTACTAGACGCGTCAGTGACAAGAGCAAGCTTAGCGCTGCTGTCAGGATGGGCCAGAGTTGCAGCATTGCAGAGACCTCTTTTGCAGTCTTCGAAAGCCCGTTTGCATATGTCATCAAATTTAATAGTCTGATTGTTTTTCACAGAGCCCTTAAGAAGATCGTTTAGGGGTGCTTGTAACTCAGCTGAACGAGGTATGAAGCGATGATAAAAATTATACATACCAAGGAAACGTCTTAGCTCTTTCACAGTTTTGGGCTCTGGAAATGTTTGAATCGCGACAGTTTGATCTGGTAGCGGTTTAACACCTTCAGCGGAAACTGTATAGCCGAGAAAAGTAAGAGTTGAAACACTAAAAGTGCATTTGGAGGTGTTGATAAGAAGACCGTATTTATCAAGTCTAGAGAAAAGCTCACGTAAGTGAAGTTGATGCTCTACGAAATCATGCGAAAATACCAAAATGTCATCTAAGTAACTAAATGTAAAGTCAAGACCTTTGGTAACTTCGTCAATGAATCGCTGAAAAGTCTGTCCAGCATTTCTTAGGCCGAAAGTCATCATTGGGAACTCAAAAAGCCCAAAAGGAGTAGTAATTGCCGTTTTGGGAATGTCGGGTGGAAAAACGGGGATTTGATTGTATGCCTTGACAAGGTCGATTTTAGAAAATATAGTGCAACCTGAAAGGCTAAAATTGAAATCATGTATGTGTTTAATGGGGTACCTATCTGGTACAGTGCGAGAATTAAGCATTCGGTAGTCACCGCAAGGTCTCCAGTTATTGTCCTTTTTAGGAACAAGGTGCAAGGCTGAGGACCAGGGGCTGTTAGAAGGTCGAGCGGTACCCATCCTAACCATCTCGTCAAACTCACGTTTAGCAATAATAAGTTTGTCTGGATGTAGACGACGTGGTTGGGCAGTAACTGGCGGGCCAAATGTAGTTTTGATGTAGTGCACAGTATTGTGGGGACAGTCACGTGGCCTGCCAGCTGGACGCGTTATGTTTGGGAACTCTTCTAGGAGAATTTCAAAATCGGGGTTAAGTTCCGGATAATTGGTTTTAATGGAAGTGACTGTTTCGGTAGGGTTAACACCAGATGCGGGTGCAACTAAATATGTAAGTTGATCACAAATCCTATGATTCCTGCAGTCTACTAAGATGTTGTAATATTCCAGAAAGTCGACGCCAATAATAGGTTTAGTGACGTCAGCGATAACGAACCTCCACCCATACTCACGTCGAAGTCCGAAGTTTAATGTAAGATGTATAAAACCATAAGTTGATATTGTAGTGCCGTTGGCTGCGAAAAGTTGGTAGCTTGATTTTGTTTGTTTGTTCTTGATAGCTGTCCGAGGAAACACGCAAATATCAGACCCAGTGTCAATTAAAAACATCATTTTTGTCTTTCTGTCGGTTACAAATAGGCGGCCAGACGAGGGTTGACGACAGTCGTTGGCCGCTACTAACGACCGTCGTTTGAGTTTTCCGCGTCAAATTTGCAGGGCGAGACACATCTTCTTGCTCTAGAACCAAACTGGTAGTGATACCAGCAAAGGTCGCTTGGAGAATTGTTTCGAACAGACGTCGATGGAGAGCGAGATCGGGAACTAGAACGGGAGCGGCGTCTATTGTCCCAAGTTGAGAGCTTCTGAAAACTTTTCTTAAGTGCTGCAATTTCGTGCTTAACTTCTTCACAGCAGTTTCCAGGATTATCCTGACTGGTCGTCGCCACTTGCTTAGTGTAAGGAGCTATATCCTGGATTCGATCCGCTAAATCTGCTAATATAGATAATGATACTGATGGCTGACTGGCGAGAACACTCTGGATATTTGCGGGAAGACGGCTCATCCAAATAGTTTTCAAAAAATCCTCCGGTACTGTCGCTCCAGCTAAACATTGTAGATGCCTTAAAAATTGGGAAGGCTTCCGATCTCCTAATTCTTCCTGTGTTAATATTTGTTGAATTTTTTGATCGTGAGTAGCGCTGAGTCGTTTAATTAATTCTGACTTTAATTTTTCATACCTGTGATTTTGTGGTGGATTGATTATAATGTCTCGAACCTCTTTCGAAAATTGACGGCCCAGATGCCCGATAACATAATTAAATTTGGTTGTATCACTTGTGATCCCGGAGTTGGAGAATTGGCCTTCGACCTGAGCGAACCAGATTTCAGGATCCTCAGGCCAAAACGGTGGAATCCTTACTCCGACTTTGCACAGTTCTGCAGACGTACCGTTTGACACAGCCGCCGGGTTGCCGCTGCCCAAACTGCTGTCCTTGTGCGCCATGTATATTATAGTTACATAAAGTAGTTCAATTCGGTGGTCACCAATGTAGAGTTGCAGGAATGTAATAGTTAAACGCTGAAATATTCTTGAAATACTCATATATCTTCATTGAATTATGTTTACATCCAGTCACGTCAAAACCAAGATGACGTGCAAAATATCAAATATAATATTATAAAGTAAACGTAGGAAAGTGTACCAGCCAGGTCTCCACACAGTTTCAAATCTTGGGAAAATTTACTCACATTTGCATACACAGTTCTACATGTCAAAAATACAAATAAATCACAATCTTTAACAACACAAATAAAAAATAACACTTTAGACCTTTTAGTACCTAAAATAAATACAAATATAAAATTCAACAAATTCATAATTAAATCTATTGAAAATAAAATGTCCGAGGGAAACGTTAGAGGGGCAGCAAAATTTATATTTTCTGACAACACCTTAGTCAGACACTGCGGCGAAACACTCACCGCCCTTAGAAGTAAACATCCCACACCCTCAGCTTCTTCACAACTACCTGATCCGCCGGCAAATAATCAACAGTCCCTTATAGTAACCGAAGAAGCTGTGATGAATACGATTAAATCATTTTAAAATGGTTCCGCCGGTGGGTGGACGGTATCACCCCTCAACATTTAAAGGACCTCACTGGAATGCTTGTAGGGGAGACGGGAAAGGCTCTGCTGAAAGAACTCACGGCCTTGGTCAATTTAATGTTAGCAGGCCGGGTTCACAGTGAGATAGTCCAGATCCTTTATGGTGCCAGTTTAGTAGCCCTAGAAAAAAAAGACGGTGGTATACGTCCAATTGCCGTCGGAAGCACTTTGAGACGCCTAACGTCAAAGTTATGCTGCCGTGAGTTTCAGGCTCAACTTCGAAATTCATTTTTACCACGGCAGTTTGGTTTTGGCGTTAGAGGAGTCTGTGAGGCTGCGGTTCATGCTACACGAACTTTTTTAAATTCAAAAAATTACGAAGTTTTTGTAAAAATTGACGTACAGAATGCCTTTAATTCGATCGATCGAGGTGCCCTACTAACTGAAATTCAAAAAGAGTTACCGACAATATTTGGCTACATGTGGCAATGTTATGGGGCACCATCAAAATTAGTGTATGGTGATGACGAAATAGATTCAAGCGTGGGTTGCCAACAGGGAGACCCGCTTGGGCCAGTACTATTTAGTCTAACAATAAATTCTATCATTTCAAAATTAACATCAAAATTTAATTTATGGTATCTGGACGACGGGTCATTAGGAGGAGATGTATTATTACAGTTTTAAACGATTTAGAAATTATAAATAAATCATTTTCAGAAATTGGCCTTAGTCTAAATTCAGATAAATGTGAACTGTACATAGCCGAATCCATTTCTCCAAATATATCTATAAAAATAAATTCACACTTACTTTACTCGGTGCTCCTATTTTCGATGAAGGAATTGAAAATGTAATAAATTCAAAATTAGAAAATTTTAATACACTTTTATAAATTAATCAACACATGGCTTTCTTTATCATTTGACACTATCTTTTCACACCAAAATTTGGAAATATTCTAACATAACAAATTCTATAGATGAGTCCCTAAAAATTACTGTTTCCAAAATTTTAAACCAAAATTTCAATAATCGTTCTTGGACCCAAGCGACTCTCCCTGTCCAGTTCGGTGGCCTGGGAATTCGTACTTCGTCGTGTGTTGCGCTTCCTGCCTTTTTATCATCAACCTATAGCGCGCTAACCCTCATCGGTACTATATTGCACTTACCTAATGTAACCGATGGGGAAGTTGCGGGTGTAGACGAGGCCAGAAGTACGTGGAGTGCAACTCACCTAGGAGTGGACGTTCCCACAGAATTAGGTAGCCAGCGAGCGTGGGATTTACCATCCATAAAGGCATCCCACGCTACATTGCTCGAACAGTATCCTGATGATTTCGACAGAGCACGGCTTCTAGCTGTATCTGAAAAAGAGTCAGGACACTGGCTTCACGCATTGCCCTCCCATAACATAGGTACGGTGTTGGACTCGTCGACCTTACGTATCGCCGTTAGTTTACGGTTAGGTACTAAGGTCTGTGAACCTCATCGTTGCCTATGTGAAAGAGACGTGGACTATTTTGGTCGCCATGGACTTTCATGCACAAAAAGTGCTGGTCGCACCTACCGCCACGGTACCTTAAATGATATAGTACGCCGATCTCTTGCCACTGCCTCTGTTCCTGCGATTCTTGAACCATCTGGTATGAGTAAGGACGATGGCAAGAGACCTGATGGCGTAACTTTAGTACCGTGGCATTTAGGAAAAAATTTGGTGTGGGACGCTACCTGTGTTGATACACTGGCAGCATATCACATACATACAAAATTAAAAGCGGGTGCGGCGGCAGAACACGCTCAACTGCTCAAGCGCCAAAAATATTCAAATATTATAACAAATTACTTATTTTCGGCGCTTGCAGTGGAAACAATGGCTCCATGGTCTACCGAAATGAAAATATTCTTGAAAAAAAAAAAACGAGGGAGACTTGGTCTTCCGCTGGGTACCCTGGAACCGTAACACGGTTTCGGGAGCTGAACACGTGAAGAAAAAAAAAAAAAAAAATTTAGGTACGAGACTAGTCCACGCCTCGGGTGACCTAAAGGCTGGCTCTTACCTCGCTCAAAGGATCAGTTTAACCATTCAGCGAGGTAACGCAGCCAGTGTTTTGGGCACCATGCCACAGGGAGGGGTTCGGGAAGAGGTATTCTTTTTATAATTTGTATATATAGTTTTTAAATATTACATTTAAGTTATGATGTAAATATTTAAACTAATACATATAAAAAACCCCCTTTGAATACTTCAGAAATGTACAATTAATTCATTTTTCGTTTGGGTTACAATAATAAATGTTCTTGGTAGTAGATCGGTCAATTTGGTTGTGAAACTTATTTTTCCCACTGGTTCACCAATAATGTAGGCATTGAATTATTTTCGTGTACATGTATTAATAAAAATTCGGAAAGCGAGCAAATGTTTGTTTTCGTTTAAAAAATTATTGAACGATTTTAGATATAGGTAGTTATTATAGTTTATGAGCGATTGTTTCTGCCTAGCCCTCTTGGGATAAAAAGCGTGATGATAGACAGATATTATGAATAAAGCAATCACGGCTTTTGTATCTGAGAGTAATTCACCCATGTCACTTCTAAAATAAAGGTATCCATTTAACTGACTTCAAAAAAGAAGGAGAAGGTTCTCAATTCGGACAGTATTTTTTATGTATGTATGAACATCGATCACTCCGCCAGTTGTGAATCGATTTTGATGATTTCTTTTTTATTCGACAGATAATTCTTCCGGATTGGTCCCATGTTTTTCATATAAAAATTTAAGGTTCAATTCAGCACTTTCGTATAGCTCAGTAACATAACTAACACTCTCCCATATGTAATCAATACTAAACTTTATATAATATATTTACCAGTTTAGGTATAGCCAACCCATGTACAATATATTTACTCATACGTAAATGCGTAAGCGTCACATTTGTTTTACCTCAACGCGTCTAAAAAAGTTTAATTTCAAAAAGTAGTCAATTTATAAAAATAATTTTGTTTGGGGATAGCTCTACTACATAAAGTCTTTTCCGTTTTTAAACCAACTATTTAAATATTTTAAAACATTATAGACACTGGGATATATTTTAAGGGATTAATTTCAACCATTATTTACATCATAAAATATCTGTTTAAAATATTTGCAAAATGAAGCATTTAAAATTGTTCACAATTTCAACCATATTCGCATACATCTTACAGTGTACCGCAAATTGAATCGTGCATATTTTGCCTGGCGCGGTTTCCTGTAAATAATAATATGAATTATTTTTGTATAAAAGTCTAAAATATCTATAGCTATTTAAAAAAAACTTTTGAAAATATTTGTTGTTTAAAAAATTTATTCACCTAACCTATGACCCCTAAAATATTTATTTTCATAGTTTGACTAAGAACACAATTTTTACTTGATTTTCTCAACAGAAATTTAAAAAACTATCGATTAAAAGAACCGTAAACGTAAAAATGAAATATAACACATTACTTCACTGGGTATAAACGCGCTTATTCTTTTATGTTCTCAATTGGATGAGTTCACCTCAATATTCGACAAAGCTACTTACATAAAAGATAAAATAAATTCGGATATTGAGGATACTTTGAAAAGAAAAGAATTTTGCAAAAGGGCCTTATAAAACGCGTAACATGTAATATACGGGCACTTTGTTATTTGTGGGGTCGAAACTTATTCATCCTGCAAATCCGTTCATGTACGAACGAAATCCCACACGGTCAACGCTGATTGCATTGTCATGTTTAGTGGACCTAAAATGTTTATATTATATTGAACTTAATGTTAAAAGACATAAGGTACTACTTCCAAATGTAGCATTTGGGAAGAATCCAAAGCTCGTAACTTGGCGGTTTGTAAAACAGCCGCGCTAACGTGATTGGAATGTTTTATTCGATTCCAATGACATATGAGGCCTATAATGATGTATGGTTATAATATTATATTATTTTCCATTTATTTTTTGTAAATATTGTAATTGTAGATCACATTCATAATCACACATGTGCCTCGGTATCCGAGTGGTTAAAAGACCTATGCAGACGGTTCGATCCCGGCAAAGGTTTTTTCACACTTAAAAGCTTTTCCATCTAATCTCCATTGGCCACTCGTTTAAAGAAAGAAAGAATAAAAACAGCTGCATAAGAAAAATTAACTAACGCATACATAATACTGTATACACACATTAGTAGAGAGAGGGGAATACATCAAAAGACATCATTCGGTTAAAATACTAGAAAACTCAGACCGTGAAGTAATGAAACATTTTCATAAGATCTTCAATTAGTAGTAGAGCGTTAAGCAATGAATATAGAAGACAAATTATAATAAAATTGAAGTTTACTGATAATAACGAAATGTATGAATATAAGACAAGCAAGAGAGATATGACAGGATCATCATATGTCGAGGTCCACAGTATCTTATTCTATTAAAATAGTTGAGGAAGGTTATTATAAGCTATATAATATGGACGGAAACATATAGTATAATATATGGTTTGGATGTTTTCAAGAAGAATTACGGTCGTACAAGAAAATTATTTACGTATAACCTTTACACTCTTACTAATAAACTCGAATTAGACGTGTAATTTTTTTTAACAGACGTAAATATTACTTTTGGTTCTCAACATTTTTGACACGAGTATAGGAATTGAATCTGGAACCTCATTAGTAATGTATTTAAACATATAAGGTGGACGAATCATGGCGACGTCAATTTTAAACCCTGCCGACGTGTTAACCCTATTATCAGTTGGGAGTGAGCTTAACCAGTGCTAAGCCTGCGGGATGAGGGTCGATTTATGTGACCGATACCTACGCAATTTGTCGATAGGCTCGAACTAACATGGTGTTGTCCGTGTAAGGCCTAAATGCAATATCTGTCATCACGCCTTTAACCCCAAGAGAGGTAAGCAAAGACAATCAATGTCATTAAAGAAGAATGCGGAGTGAAAGATGATGTTGTGACTAAAACGCGGAAAAGTAGTTTACGCTGGTTTGGACACGTTGAAAGAATGAAGGATGAAAGATTGCCAGGTTTATATGGCTGAAGTAAAAGGAAATGCTGGCAGATGACGACCTAGGTGTACTTTTATTGAACATATAAAAAATGTATTGATCGATGGAATTATTAAAAGTACACACAATCGCCGAGCATGTATGAAAGGTATGATGAATATAAAAGAAGCGAAAGAGGTATATCAGGACCGTAGCAAATGGCATTCGATTGTCTCTGCCTACCCTGTCCATAACTATACAAAAAACAAATTGAAAAGACTATGCCATAATTTAAAAATTGTTGGCTGTCTGTCTGTCCAGAATAGGTCCGAAACTGCTCAATGGATTTTGATGTCGGCCATTATAGAAGGTACTTGAAGGTGTTGTTAACGGGGTCGGGTGAAAAATTATACCAAAATTCCACAGGCGAAACCGGAGCGAATAGCTACTTCAAAAATAATTTTATACACAAGTTTTTAATCAATTCACTATTTTATAATTCCTGAAATTATTTTCAAAAATCAAAATTAATCGATTTATAATAATATGAATTATGGATGGTTTATCAAGTTTATTGGTTAATAAACTTGATAAACCAATCTATTTAACATCTCAAAACAATAGCCCGAATTTAATTTAATTTTATCTCAGCAATAGTCCAGGCACCTGACGGGGCCTGTCTGTGAGCGCATTGTATTTGATGCATTCAGAGATAGGTCCCGACGGGTGCTAGTCACAACACTTTAGATTAAACACTCTAAAGGGCCTCTACGTGTTGGACCTATGTCCCCATGCAAGCCTTACAAAGGACCGGGTATTATGCCCGTGAATTTAGAATAACTAGGTATTATAAAAAAGCACATACTTTTATTGAAAAATGTCCCCAAAAATCGTAAGTGTAAATTGTCAATATCGTCATAAAATTGTTATCGTTAAACTTTGTAGATTCAATAAAGTGAGACCTAATAAAATTCCACATTTGTAAGACAATAACAAGCAGTTACATGAAATATTTAACTTAAAAGCCGTTTAATAGGATTCAAACTGTCATTTTGTGGTTGGAAGCACGCTCTTTAAACCTTTAGAGCATGTTTAGATTAAACTGGGAAGACAAATAACGGTAAGGTATCCAGCACTAGTTAATTTATGAGAAATTACGACTTCATTAGTGGAATGACATCGAATTACTATGAGTTTTATTCAACATTTATGTTTCAAATACCTAGACATTTTAAGATTAAATTATTTTTCTTCTTTAAAAAATTATAAATATTATATCTGAGTGGAATTTGCGCAATACTGAAGCAAAAATGACATTTTGTAGAATTGTCGGTTTGCTCCGAAACTGCTCAACTGATTTTGATGGGATCACTGACGTTAAAGTGTTTCATATAAAAAAATCTATTGCCGATATATGACTAACTAGAAAATTTCACAGGCGAACCCGGGAAGCTAGCAAGTAATAAATATAATAATTACAAATATTATGTTTTATGTAATTTATTTCTGCATTGCTCTAAATGCGTTCATTTATGTGTCCCATTTGGGAATCAAACCCAGCATTTCCTAATCAGAAAGTCTAAAATAGGTTTTACTTCTAAATCACCCTTTACAGACGACATAATCCACGGACCGGGTGTATCGTACGCTACACCCCTGTTTATTACATTAATTTAAATGTCCGTATTCGGATTCCTGCCGATGTTGAAACAAAGCCATTTTATCCATGTGGTAATGCGCGAAATGCTGTTTAGGTTTGCTTTTGTGTATCAGCATATAAATTGTACGTAGAACTTTAAAAATTAAACAAAATATGGACATCAAGCACCTACTTTTTAGGGTTAAGTACCCTAATGGTGATAACCGACCCTTTAATGTCCGTCCTTCCGTCTGTATGTTTAGTCTGATATTAAAATATTTTAAAGTCAGCTTTTACGCCATCATGCTCTCTTAATATAGTACGAGTATATATAGAGGTGAGGTTCCTTCGCTCTTGACTGTGTCTCGCCCCCATGTAATTTTAAACCATGTAAATAAAATAATGTGAAATACTCGAAAATTATTTTTATTTTTAAATATCTAGGTACGTGCAATTTTCAGTTGCCAATAAACATAATTGTACAATAACTTCCAAAGTGTTTCAGGTGCCCATTTCGATGCGACGGATCCCTCTGCACCCAAGTCGTAACTTAGCAAATTTACATTGTTTACTTACTCCATTAAATATATAGTTAATGAATTCTTAATATTTTATTGGCCATACTTTATTTACTTATTTAACTCACCAGAAAATATAAACTATGGATTCATTCTGATATGACTTAACCTTACCTACTAAAAATACCTCTTTATATCAAATGAGTTATCCAATACACTTATTACTTAAAAAATATAAATAAATACTTGTATCGTAGTAAATTGAATTTAGAAAGGGAACTTTTTAATTTTCTTTTTCAGAAACACCAATCACGACGGATAACATCAAATAACCAAAATCCAAGTGGATTTAATCTGTCGTCACACCTGGCTACGTCGAATAATCGGGCGTAATTAGTCAAATTAATCCAGCAGGGATACGAATGAAAATATTTACTGGGCGCAAACTGACTCGCAATAATTCATCTTTATATAATCCGATATACGCGAGACGCGCAACACTATAATTCTCAAAATTGTATTATCGCAGCAGTAAAGTGTTGAGAAGTCGACGCTTTACGAGGGTAGACGGAGTGTAAACATAAAAATTCTCTATCGGGACTAATAGGAGACAAACAAATAAAAGGATACGTAAATAGAAGCATCGGATAAATTCCACTGGGGCCGGAGTGCGCGTAAATCCGTGCGATTTGTATCTCATGACAAGAGGGTAGCTCCCGTGCCACCCATCTCCCTCGTTTGTACTCCCTGCCACGGTTCACAATTAATTTATCTAATAACATTTTTGTAACGCACTTGCTAACTACATTGACATTTATTATATCTGAGACCTGTCTAAGAAGGACCTGCATTTGAGATATGTCTATAAATGTACTAATATTATAATGATGTAGTTTAATTGTCTGTTTGTATGTAAGTGGTAATGTCTGGAACTTCTGAACCAATTCTAAAAAGTACACTAAAAGCTACACTACAGTAAAATATTTTTTTTAAAGTTAGAATTCCGTGATAATAGAACATTGTATTATGTAGGTAACAAAAAAGGGAAAGTTATGTATAAATAAAACTTAGTAAATATACTTGTTCTCTTTTTACAAATACAATATTTCATCTAAATCGCTGTCTACTGGCAGAGTGGGTACCTAAGTTTGACCGAATTAAACTTTTAAATTTTAATATAAGTAGTAAAATATACTATAATATAAAGTAATAAAAAAAAAGCTTGTCGCTACGTGCTTGCCACCTGTTCGGTTTTACTTAATATGTACAAATCGCTAAATATGGACTTTATTACGGATCTCCCCGCAAGTGAAGTGTATTGTAAAATTGCACCATAATTTAAAGTAGCATTTCTGAACCAATAACTTTGAAAACATTGCTAGGTAGGGAGGTCACGTCTATGCAAATGATATTAAATTAGGAACGCTTAATAACAACTGCGGCGTCGTATAGCCCGCGCGGTTCCTGTAAAGAGGTGCAATTACAGCAATCAAATTGAAATTTAGCGTTCTAATTACTCCCGACATGGTTTATGGGGCGGGTTGAGCCCAAACGCAGGCGGCTCGATGACTTCTGTCAAGTTAGTTTTAATATCCTACTCGCGCCTCGTAATATGTCGGAACAAGTAGGGGAAGTAGCCTCTGTGTTATACCTATATATTATTTTGTGCCTAGAATATTTTTGCACTTTACGTAAGTATGATTTTAGAAAGCAATTGAATAGTTTGACTTATACTACTTTTTTAAAGATATATCCAAAGTGAGATTTGTCCAAAAGCTTTCGTGTTTCGGAGATCCCGTAAAAAGTTCGCACTTTTTTTAAATAATTATAGATTTTCAATTTTATAAATGACAGCTCTAGTTCCATTAAGTTTAGATTTTCTCCTGTTTTGTTTAACTCAATATCAATCACTATACTTACATCAATAATTTGTAACATAACGAAAACATAATGTGAAATCAATTTAACAATCATTCTTTAGCTTAATACAACGAAAAAATCCTTCGGAAACAATTTGGAACGGAGGATAGAAACCATCAGTCTTCGCGTGGGGTGCTAAGCTTGCGCCACCACGCACCTGTGACCGCATGAACACGGATTTGTGGCTCACAACTTAACACCCGCCCATTCCGTGGAATTAAGGGGCGTAGAAAAAATATTTTACATATTTTGGATACGGTATTGCTAAATTCTATTGTTTAATTTAAGTAATTCATTTAGAGACTTATTTTTTTTATGGTTTCGTAGCGAAATAGCGAAAACGAAACATACATAGAGCTGGGTTATTTTTTGCTAACACAGCCATGAGCCATCTCAAAATAACTCAAGGAAATATGTCACTTAATAATGCCTAAATAAAGACCATCGGTTATCTAAATGAGGATAAGTTAAATCTTTATGAATTTTGGGACTCATAAGGTTATATATATCAAGACTAGCTAACTGCCTCACTGCATCGCCAGTGGCAATTTTAGATTTTTTTGAACTGAAATCTAAAACTTCCACGGGCAAAGCCTGAGCAGGATGCTAATAAACGCTTAATAATAATTAAGTAGGTAACTCTACCTACCTATCTATATTTAGGTACTTACATTGTAATGATGCAAACAAAAAAGTTAAATATCTTTACGATTTTTAACCAAAGTCACCAAAACTACGTTAAGATGATTTAACTCCCCTCTGATAGCGTTACGGAGACTTGAATTATTATTGAGATCGCCGGCTAAGGGTCCCGAGGCTAATAAACGCTTATCAACGCTCTCATTATCACACCCTTAACATCGCTTTAATGTCTTGCTCTTGAACAAAACATATTTAATCACATTTTTTCCCCGGCTCCGTAGCTGCCGGGAAGTTTTTTAAATTTCAACTCCGCCGTTTATAACTTTTTAAATTTTGTAATTCAACGAAATCATAATTTAATAGCAGGCGACAAGAACTGCAATGTGGCTTGCGATTCGTCGAGTGGTAGTTCTGCGATTCTGGAATTTAATCGGCATGTAGTCTGACGGCAAAACTTTGAAAGTTATTGTAAAATACTGACCAAGTAAACAAAAATATTCAAATTACTTTTTTATTAATATAAAAACCTTAAATCAAATCTAAAGATTAATAATAACTAAATAAACCAGGTCCGCGTGGAATAGTGGCAAGAATACTGGCTGCATTTCCCCGCTGAATCGCGATGCTGATTCGTTTCTTATTCATTCAAATTACTTAGTTGCTTAAAATAGCAACTATTCCTAAAAAAACAGAAATATTTATGTTTTGTCATAAAACCAAATCAGCAAATCGGATCAGACATTATTAACTAGGCAGACCACAGTTGGATCCCGGCCATGTACCAATGGATTTTTTACAATTACAAACTTATGCAGGTACATAATCCGACAAACCACACTTAGAAGCGTTTCCATCTAATTATACCTCAACAGAACTGGCCACTCGTTAGGTTAGGCTCACAAATACTATCGGCTAAAAGAGGGAGACTTGGTCTTCCGCTGGGTACCCTGGGACCCATAACACGTTTTCGGCAGCTGTAAAGCAACCCGTGAACAAATAAAGAAAGATCCGTAGCAAGTCACAGCTCGTAACTTAGTCCAACTGTAGATTTTATTCAGGAATCCTCTGGTTAAAAAAACGATTTCACGATTTTCGGCAATTTAGACTTCTAGAAAGTTATCAATATAAAAAAAAACTGAAATAATTCAAGGTACTTAGTTATACACAGAAATACTATGTACCTACTTTTATTAATGTTATATATCTGATTACGATACAAATGTAATCAGCTATATCATGTAGGTACTAAGTTTTAACTGTGGTTTCGCAATCGTGGTAATAGAACAAAATAGTGGGCAACAATTTTTTTTTTAACCACCCGTTTTAAATATTTTAATAAAAAATATGTAAAAAGATAGAAACATGTATTTTTTGTTTTAATTTTAATTTAGTATTACCATTTTATATGTATAAAAAAATATCCCCCCAAATCGGTGAGCAGTTAGGTATCCTGTTGATTCCAGATGATGCTGCAGGCAGTATCAGGTCAAGGTTACCATGTTATTGTAATATCATTGAAGTCACAGGATACTAAATTTCGAATTAAACAGACCAGTAGAAGTTGTTCACATCCCTTCAACAACTAGAAAAGAACAGATAATCCTCAAACGGCAAAACAGATTTTCTTTAATCATAGCTAAGAACACCTTTCTCACAAAAAAAACTAAATGAAAAACGGTTCATCCGTTTAGGGGCTACGATGCCACAGGCCACAGACAGACACACACATTAAACTTATAACACCCCTCTTTTTGCGTTCGGGGGTTAAATATTGTCAATAAAATATGGAATCATTCCATGAAAGTACTTCAAATCATAAAAGAATAAGAATTAAAAACTTTTACTGAAGCAGGTTCAATCCGTTCACTTCACTATAATGCAAAATAGGACAAAGGGTAACGACAACTACGGCCACGATAACCCCTCCAAAATAAAGAAGCAATACTTCATCTTTTATTACAAGTTTTTTCCTCCCTTTAAATATTTTGCCGGAGACAAAAGAGTTTTTTAAAGAAATTACAGGACCATAATAAATACACATTTTTTTTATCATTAAAGATATAAGATTGAAGTAAGCTGTTATTTGCACTGAACAACCTACTTTGCAGTTTCACATTGACACTTCACTTAGACAACATATATTTTTAATGAAACTCCACATGTAAGTATGAAGCTGCGAGTAGTATGGAAACACAAATTCAAATTTTAGTCATCTTCAACAATAGACGGAATCAATAACCAACACACTTGTTGCATAAATTTGTAGGGAGTAATTTCGTGTAATGGGACGGAAGTTCGAATTTTAAAGTTCGTTAGATATAGAATATCTGAATATTTAAGGTTCTTTAAGGGGAAGTAAGTCATCAAAATTCAAAAATAAAAAAAAACTTACTTTATTTTAAAGAGATGACAAATCTTTTTATTGTATTGAAAATATTATTAGAAACATTTTCTCGATAGAAAAAAATCCTAAATATCCTCCAAAAACTTTATTTATTAAAATTTTATGGCTATAATATAGATGGTATCATTACAAAAATTAACACGAATTTTTTATTGGTAATTTATATCTATCTTTTCATTGTAAAATTATTTCTATGTTGTATAAGTTTTTTTTTTAAATTACGTTTTAAACAGATTGTCGAGTACGTTCGAGTTCAATATGGCTCACATACTGTTTCTATCCTGCTCCCGTGCACGCGATTCTAGATAAATGTCTTCTGCTTTCTTAGTCTGGGGGTAACTCATTTCCTATCGACCATTTCACCTTAAGGCGCTTAGTGTCGCAAATGGACTTGGCCATACAAACGGTCACCGAGCGCTGTCTCCGAAACACCTTCGAAATTGACATATTTCAATATTATATAAAGGAAAATGTTAATTGATTTAGATATACTTTGTTGTGTTTAAAGTACAACGTGTTATTTATTTTTAGGCATGTAAATATTTCTAAACGTCATAGCCGTTTAAGAGCAGTAGTCAATTAAAACAAAAAAAAACACCATTCCATTATTATTATTTTAAATATTTTAAGTTTTGCTCTTACATAAAATTATTTTTTACGAATTTTGTACTAGAATTGATAATTATTACATAATTTTTCCAAGTATTTTAGTTCATCAGTAAACGAAGAGTAGTCTGTCGAAAATGTTCATTCCAGCGCATTTGAGGATACTTATCATCTTAAGTTCGATTTTCAAATCATTGGAGACAATTGTAAGACTCGCCTTTTCTCACCTTCCAATGAAATCCTTCTCTTACTACTTTTCAATAACGAAAAGCTTTTCTCATTTATTCAAGGTACCTACTAGTTAAAGTGTCCCGCTGCGTCGCTTCCTACGCCCTTCTCTATTGAAGCTGTGAGGTGATCTTTTAAGCCCATCTTTACGGCTTTCTGGTGCTACTAAATTATAATATAACATGTCATAAATTTAGCAAACTATCCCATATAGGATTTTCATTATTTAATGTTGACGTTTAGATTTTCTTTAGGTCTGTTTTTGAAAAATATTGTTGACTATAAAAATATATATCTTACCTATCTACTCCAAATAATGGACGCTATTAATTTTTTTTAATCACCGGTTTTTATTATTTTAAAGAAAATTATGTGAAATAATTATATAAAAGCCATATCTATAATTAAATTTTATATTATTTAAAAAAGATGGACAAAATCATTGTGTTGCCTTGGTTAATTCTCACAAGAATAGAATATGATATCATGTCGAAAATGTGTTATTACATTTAAATATATTGTAAAATACTAGAAAAATTCAGGAATAGAAAAAAAAATTAGTCTCCAAATGGTTTAGAATTTCGTTACCACATCAAAATTTACTATACATATATACATTTCTCTGAATAATCAAATATCATTATGTACCCTTAGTAGGAATACAATCGCAAAAAGACTAAAGGGTGAGACCACACTGGTAAATATCAGAGCCAACAAAGAAAGAATAAAATTGAATATTAAATGAAATAATTTATGCCATATTTATGATATTGCAAATGAGAAGCTTACCTTAATGAAAGCGTGAAACCAAATTTTTTTTGCTTGGGAATTTCTAATAGCTTAGGTGTACATTTTTAATATAAAATGTTTGTAGGTATTTGATCATAATGGTAATGAAATTTTGCTATAATATATGTTCATAGATTTGATAGAGATATGTATTTTATGTAGATGCTTATATTTTCAAGAAGAAAAGTCTTTATTGCTGCGTTATATGTGTTACACTACCAACATTAAGTTATTACTTTTAATTATTGCTATCTAATTTTAACGATTATTAATTTGACTAATATGGACTTGGATGGGTATGCAGCGGAAGATGTAATTTTAGGCTACCTGACGAATTATAAAAAAGTAGCCTATATCACATCCGAGCCTTGTGTAAAAAATGACGTTGATCCGTTGCTCCGTTTTGACGTGCGAGAAGGACAAACAATCCCTATCCCTCCCTATCCCTATTAATATAAATGCGAATGTAAGTTTGTTTGTTACGCTTTCACGCAAAAACTACTTAACCGATCATCATGAAATTTTGCACATATATTCTTGGAGGTATTAGAAGTATCATAGGATACTTTTTATTATCACGGCATGACGACGGGAACGGGGTGGGCAGTGTATGAAGTGTATATGTTTGCCAACATTTTGAAATTAGAAGTCGTGGGAAACAGCTATCAAATATAAAGTAAAGAATGTGTCAAATCAAAATCTTCTTAAAAAGGAACTCTTTATACAGCCAAAGAGATCGAATATTATTCATTTCGGTCAGCTACAATTAGATACGAATTATAGGGTATATTTTATTTTGTTCGTAAATGTCCACGGGCGAAGCCGGGGGCGGAATGCTAGTATTTATAATAATTCACAAAATCATGCTACGTTGTTCAAAGCACACCGCAGTGAGAATCCGGAAAATGTGTGGCGTAGGTGAGGTGGAGCGTACGCGACCTGCCCTGACCACGGTAATACATCATTCGGGATCTCAGAGGCGTTTATCAGAACAGACGTGCGAAACCCGCACCTACCAATGTATGTAAATATATGCGAACTATGAATAATACTAGCGAGCCGCCCCCGGCTGCGCACGATTTCAACATTTTTAACACACATATTCACGGCCTTTAACTTTGCGGTATGGTCAGAAAAACCAGTAGGTAACATTATCCACTTTTTGCCAGTTCATATTAAACAGAACAGCTTGCACCTAGATGTGTATATTCCCGACTAATGAGAAAAGCCGCTTTTATAATCAGACTATTCGGAAACGGAAAATATTTATTTAGAATTTTCAATAAGCTACCAAAAAACGCAAGACGTTTAATTGAAGGGTAATGGTTAAAAAGCGCTTTAAATAAATTAAGAGCTTTGTGATAGATTATGAAAGAGAAAACAGCGGCAAAATATTCCTTTATTTTACTACTCATATTTCCTATTCAATAAAACCAATTGATAAAATAATGACTATTTCACTTAGATATATGGAATAAGTGTACATTACAGTGACACAGCTGGATTATTTACAGAGAAATTGGGAATAGTAATATCCCCATACAAATGATGGGGATAGGGCCCTTAAAAAATTGCAAATTCTCAATTAAGCAGTAGGTACCTATTTGTGATGGGGGTCTATCTACCGTATAGCCGCGGGACTTCTTTGGTGACACGGATTTTACCTCCCGATTGTATGTCCAACGTCCTATCAATTATGCTTATCAACTCCTTATACATATACGTAACTACCAGTTGCCCGTGACTTCGTAAAGGTGTACACTCATTCGAACAATCGTCGGCGCGCCGCCATACGGTCCGCCGAAATCGACCACAGACTTGTTCAATTCTTGTAACGTACGGTCCGCCATCCCTTTTAAAATCGTTGTATTTGTTGTTGATTTCGATGGCCGGAACGATCTGTCACACACACGGCTGTTTGACACTTTGTTTAATCGAATCTTGTGTAGACACACAGACGTGTGGGTAAGTGAATTGCATGTGATCTAAATCGTATGATTTAATCGCTAATGTGTGGCCTGTGTTCAATCTCGATCATACGGCTGGCCGGACCAAAAATTTTCGGTGAGATACCGGACCAGTGCGTAGGCTGCTTGAGCGTTGTATTATGTATACAACGTTTACACCCTATTTCACTCCCTTAGGGTTGATTTTCGAAAAGTCCTTAGTGCTTCCCTAGTCCCTACCTACCAAAGGAAGCTACTCTGAACATTTCACGTCTCTATCACCTCGGTGTTGGCTGTGCGTCGATCGTCAGTCAGTCTGCGATACGACTGTTTGATATATTTAGGCTAGACAATATACTACGAATACCTACGCCATCTAAGCCTATGCTTATGCACCCAACCACTACGATCTCTGAGAGTGTCATCGAAATTCATTGAGCCGTTTCGGAGCGTATTCTGAACAAATATTGAAATAGACAGACAGACAAAAATACATAAGTGGCATCCCTCTTAATATAATAAAAAATACTACTTGTATAATGTTTCATTTACTCAGTTAAAATGTCATGTGTGTGAAATATTATTTTATCGTGTATGATGTGTACATGCATATTATGTAATATTATTTAATTGGTAGATCGCACAGGGTCTAGTTAATAAATAGTATAACTCGAATATTTGTATTAATTTTGAAATCACAGGCAAAGAACATCACGGTTTGCTTTACAGCTCCCGGGAACCGTTGTCGGTCCCAGGGTACCCAGCGGAAGACAAAGTCTTCCTCATCTTAGCCGAAGATTTTTCTTTGAGGCTATACCTAACGAATATTCAGCTCTGTTGAGGCATGTAGACGGAAAAGCCTCTTTGTATGGTTTGTCGGATAATGTACATAGATTTTTTATAATAAAAAACCCATTGGTACATGGTTGGTTGTAGGGATCGAATCCGCGGCTTCTCAGTTGTGGGCCGACGTTTTACCTCTCGACCACCGACACCCCTTCTGAGACAAACACTTCAATTTTATTTAAAAATCAAATTAGGCAATATTTATTATACAATACTGTTTTTAGATGTGCAATATTTTAAATTAAACATTATTGAATAAAACTCTAACAGAACACTTAACTAAAACGGCAACAATAATTCGCTTGTATTTAAGGACAAATTAGTACTTAGCTGTTAAAGATGAAGGGGATATCTAAGAAACAACACTTAAAACTTATATTAAAATCCAAACAGACAGTGCTGTGGAGATAAATCGGGCTCCGGCGGAACCAACGCGACATAAGCACCGCTTATCTTCAATGTTTCCCGAATTTTCTATTTCTTCTTGAAACATCTCGTGGCCACTTGTCAGCGCAGAAAAATCTATGGAGAATAACTTTACTGAAAAACATTTTTGGTGTGTAGAATAAATTTCGTGAAATGGACGGAAGTAAAGCAATTAGAATTCGATTTTTTGAGGTTCTTTAGATGTCACACACTGTTGTAAAGGTGGCCACACATTCGTGCAATCCCCGGCGCGTCGCCGTACGGTCCACCGAAATCGACCACAGACTCGTCCAATTCTTGTAACCAACGCTCCGCCTAGATCGTGCGGCGGCCTGAATGGGAAATTTTCGGTGCGATGCCGGACCAATGTGTTGCCTACTTAAGAGGCCTTACCGTTACGCCGCACTCGAAATTTAGTTAAGTAACGCCCGTGTGTGCGTTATTAAAAATTAGTCGCGCCTTCAAATTTTGATCTAATTCGCGATTTTTTTATGTTGACTTTGGATATCAAAATAAAAAGCGGGGATGGTTTGAAAATAAAAAATACTCAACATTGCAAATTTTACACTCTGTAAATTATTTTTTATTTATATTTGTAATGTTTTCTATATTAAATAAAATTTAGATTCTTGTTATGCAATAATACCAGAATAATGTGTTTTTTATATTACTAATTTTTTTGTATATAGCTCACAAAAAAATCATTTTTATATCTATGAATTTTTCCAAAAATTACGATTTCTCGAACATTTTTTTCTCGTTTTATTTTTATGAAAGTTGAAAAATCTAATCTATCAATATTTAAGTTGACCATATTACGGTGTCAATACTGTTTTTTAATGTTCAAAATCTTCAGTGAGCTTTACAAGATCGATCGTCAAACGTCACTCGAAAGTAAGTTTTTGGAATACGATTCCGGAAAAATGATAATTTACCAACACTATAGAAATAATTTCAAAATTTCCTTCTACCAGTCCTGAAGACCAAGACCCGTATTTTCAAAATGACACATAATTGTATCCACAATCTTATTCGTATTCTCACAAACAGACATCAAAAATGTCCGAAATGTAGCGTGTGCCGGTAAGGAGTCTTAAGACTAGTTTGTTTTTGTCATGAAATATTGTTGTAACTAAGTACAGTTCAAACATTATGTTACATTCCCCATCGTAATAAGTATCGGGTTCACATTTCTAACTGTAGTAGGTAATAAAAAACATTGTAGTTTAAAAAAATGGCCAAAAGCGAGTCGAACTCGTATGAAGAGGGTTTCGTACCATTTTTCCCAGTGAGAACTTTAAGATAGGATTTTCCGTTTAGGTTTTCCACTAAACTATGAGCGATTCGAGGCTCTATATTTCCTTTTTTTATTTTAGACTCAGTAGTGTCGGAGATAAGGGGCGTGAAATGCTCAATATTTATAATTACTTTAATATAATTTAAACTATGGATTTTAAAGTTATAAAAAATGTATTTCTTATAACTAATCGAATTATTTACGCATCATCAAACTCTACATATGTACCAAATTTCTACCTTTTTTCGTTAAGTAGATTCAGAGAAAGTAAGCTGTGACAGACGGACAGACAGACAGACACAAGAGTGATCATATAAGGGTTCCGTTTGTTCATATGACTACACGGTTTTGAGAGCCGAAAGGCATACCCGCCTTAAGTTGCAAAAAATGCCCCGACTTGATTCACTGATACTGTTAATGCTAAACACCTAAATGTGATACTTAGGTCTCTTTTTAATAGATGTATACCTTGTTCGTGAACCAATATAATGTAATCATGAAACCCCGAACAAAATCATGCCCGTTCGTCGAATCGCTGCCCCCCCCCCCCATATGGTCCGCCGAAATCGACCACAGACTCGTCCAATTCTTGTAACATACGGTTCGCCATCCGTTTACAAATCGTTGTATTTATGGTTGATATCGATGGCCGGAACGATCTGTCATGCATTGTTTAATCAAATCTTGTGTGTCTGTGTGAGTGAATGAATTGCATGTGATCTAAGTCGTATGATTTACATCGCTAATATGTGGCCTGTGTTCAATCTCGATCATACGGCGGCCGGACTAGTGCGTGGGCTACTTTAAGATCTAAATGCACTAGGCGGAATTGCACTGCTGCAGCGGAGCGGCGCGCTACGACGGAGCTAAATATTGTTTGTATAAAATTGTATTAGAACGAACTACAAGTGCAGCGGAACGGCGTGGCACAACGGTGGTTCTATTGCAGTTACTAGTGCGTTTCGACCTTTCAATAGTCGACAATGATGTGTAAAATTAGATTCGAATTCTAATTTTACTTCCGTTTACACACTTATACCTACTTACAACAAAAATAAAATAAATCCTAAATATTTCTCTGTTCCACTTCCCACAGTTTTTAACGGTGTTAATAACGCTGGAATTAAAGCGCAGTGAGCCTCGCCACGGCAAAGGACGATTTAATTAAAACGTAACGAAGGCTCCAGTGCCACCCTAAGGTACCCCCTCAAGCCTCTACACTTAAGTTCTACCTGCCCACTGTTTATTTGAAGTTGGTCATTCCACGTCTTTTTAAATGACTTATTTTGTTGCCATAAGGAAATTATCCACCTTGGTTCCTTTAAAAGGAATTAAAATTAAAAATGTCTGTTCTATTCAATGTTTATCACATACAACTACCAGCAACAATGCCCTCATTTCGCGAGTGTCTGTAAACCGTCACTGCAGTTTAGAGCCGTCAATATTTTATTTATTATATGTATATTATTACATACATTACAGGAGTCGATTAAAGCGATTTTCTACCACTGGCTGTTCGTGTCCATGGTAATTTTTGTTATGTTGAAAAAGGATTTCCAGAATAAAAAGTATATAACCTATGTCACTGTCCGACTCTCCAACTATCTCTTTGCAAAAAATTACGTCCATCCGTTATTTGCTGTCCTGGCGTGAATCTTTAAAGAAATGCAAAAAAAGACATTTTTGCATTTATAGTATTAGTTAGGATTATGATTTTTGGTAAGTCCCCCGTTCCAATTCCAACTATCCTATTTTTCATACTTTCAGTACTTAGTCCTAGAAGCTGACATTTAATTTTGTTTAGGCTAGGTAAGAGCGCGGTCGACTACAATTTCTTTGAGGTAGGAATGTGCATATGTGGTCTAAAGGATTACTGAACATGTACGAGGAAACATTTAAATTTCCCCCTGCAACCACTCAAAGTAGCTTCAGTGGTGCTAGAATCCTAAAATTTGCTATGCAGAACAGGAGTTAGGGTAAACTCATCCAATTTCGTGACAAAGGCATTTTTGAGCAATAAAATTTAATTAGAAAAATTTCGGCCCGGCCAGCCGTATAATCGAGATTTAACACAGGCACATTACCGATGTATATCATACGATTTAGATCACATGCAATTCACTCACTCAGACACACAAGATTCGATTAAACAAAGTGTCAAACATTCGGATCGTTCCGGCCATCGAAATCAACCACAAATACGTACGTACGACCGTACGTTATACAAGAATTGGACGAGTCTGTGGACGAATAAGTGTACGTGTTAATAAATATTTTTACAGTAGGAAATAATACACAGCTTCTATAATAATTTACAAACTATACCTGTTTTAGGCAAGTCAACTTTTCTAATTACGTGGTAACCTATTTAAGTCCGTGATACATAATACTTCAATTCCGTTATAACGGAATCAAACAAGGTTCATATACATAAGAACATTTTAAATCTGAAAAAAACAAACAATAAAATAATGAATACCTGATAAGAAAATGTTAGAGCAATTTAACATTTCCTCTCTGTGTCGATACACCAATTTATGTCCCTGACATAGTGTCATGATTTAAAGCAGCTCACATAATGATTGTGTTAGAAGTCTAAATAATTGCCTTAGTTAATTCAGTGATTAACAAAAATATAAACTCATTATTAGGAAGTTTAATTACACTATTCTTGTCTCTATAAATTAAAAGACGGTCATCAATTCAAACCATGATTGCTTTAATTATAGGTACCTTCATTGCAAGGAATATAAGAACTCTCTACCGACTTCATTGACTGCGGTGGTAACGTTGTCAGAACGCAATCGCCAAAACGGTAGGTAATAATATAGGAGTCAATGGAAGGTTCCGGGTACAACACGCTCGTTCCCAAAAAAAATGCTTAGCATCAGTTTTTTTTTAAGAATATGTGCTTTAATCGACTCCTCGTGCTTCGAAGAGCACGTAAAAGCCGGCGTCCACTGCACTTCTTCTAAAAATAATAGATATTTACGTCTGTTAAAGAAATAACACATCTAGGTCCATTCAGTGCAGCAACAGGCTTGGCTTGGTGTTTGTAATATTTCTGAACATCAAAATAAGCTCTTTTTCTGTGACATAAAGAAAATATATTAAATATTACATTTTAATAAAAACAAACAAATTTAATAAATAAAGCTCACTTAAATATCGCGGTTTGCCACTCAAGTGCGCTGTTGAAAACCGCGAAGTTAGCGCCAAGTTGCTCTATGGTTAGCGCACTTGTGTATCGCACTAACTTCTGCTTGATTCTCGTTTTGGTTTATTTCAAAGGAGGGCTTACAAAAGAAGTAAAATCTCGTCAAAAACAAAATGAGAAAATCTTGGGTAGGTATGTGGACCCAAGGCTTCTTTTTATTTGCGAAATATATAAAAATCCACCACTCCCATCTTTAATTGAAATATATTTTGACACTTAGTTATTTGCTCTAAGTTTACATAATAGTACCTGTACCTAAGTAAAGAGAGTTTCGTCGTTCAATCTAGGATCCTTCGGTTCTTTGGACATGTTACGCGACGAGAAGAGCGGTCCATAGAGAAACTGTTTGTGCAGGGTAGAGTCGATGGCGGCAGCTCACGAGGACGTTCTCCCTTGAGCTGGACCGACCAAATAAAGTTATTTTAAACACCTTCTTGAATGACTGTGCAAGGCAGGCCTCGGCGAGAGAGACTTGACGCAAGGTTGTGCGTCGCGCTTTGGCCCGCCATGATTGACCACGACTGCTCTGTCATGAGCACTACGACTGAGAAGAGAAGAAAGAGAGTTTGTTCAGAGTAAAAATGAAATATAAGTATCTACCTCAAGATGTTTCCTGTAAATAATGGTATTGCTCGACTTGGTCTGTCCTCTTCCGTGTCCTCTCTGTGTATATATTCGAACAAAATAAAATAATATAGCCTATAGCACTCAGTGATAATGTAGCTTCCTATTGGTGAAAGAATTTTCAGAATTGGCAAACCAAGGCAACACCAGCGCACGCAGGATGAATGGTTTCTATAGAGATAGGAGATAAAAATGTAACTAGGTATTTTGTCATTATTATATTAGTGTATTTATTTATGTGGTTTAATTGCAATGTTCAATGCCCATAGTTTCATTCAAACTTACGGTATAGATTTATTATTTTGGAAGTCGTGGACGGAACCCTTTGCATGCGTGTACTTTGAATTATTTTCGCAACTTGGTGGTTTTATTTTTAATCCCCGACGAAAAAAAAAGGGGTGTTATTACCTTTGCCCTGTATAAAATAATTTTGCATACTTATATATTTGGCTTTGGCCTTTAGTATGAAAAACAATTAAAGACTTGGCTTAGGCCTATATTATGCAATCCGTCCAAGACTATTGGCCTCAAATAATGAAGACATTGCTGTATGGTTTTACATAGACCTTAGACTTTTCCTCGGAAAGAAGACTACCAAAAACAATTTTTTTGCATATAAGTTGGCTAAAGAAATTTATTACCAAGCCAATGAAATAAAAGTATAAATGTCAAAATTAGCAAATTTGTGCTTGTGTGCTTGTTTATTTTTATTCAATCAATAAAATTTAGTAATTTCTGTCCAAAAGTAGCGTGGATAATATCACACAGAGAGTACTATATACGGACGAAAAGATGGCGATGGCCCATAGTAGTGCCAGTGCTACAAGTTCAACCACAAAACGCAAAGAAATCTACAAATACCTAGCACCATGGCCTCTGTATTCCATGAATTGGTCAGTTAGACCTGATAAGAGGTTTCGTCTGGCTCTCGGCAGCTTCGTTGAAGAATACAATAACAAAGTCCAAATAATATCACTAGATGAAGAAACCAGTGAGTTTAGTGCTAAAAGCACTTTTGATCATCCATACCCAACCACGAAGATCATGTGGATACCTGACAGTAAGGGAGTATATCCAGACTTGCTGGCTACCAGTGGTGACTACTTAAGGATTTGGCGTGCTGGTGAACCCTACACTCTGTTTGAGTGTGTGCTCAACAACAACAAAAACTCTGACTTCTGTGCCCCACTGACTTCATTTGATTGGAATGAGGTCGATCTTAATCTTATTGGTACATCCAGTATTGATACCACATGTACCATTTGGGGGCTGGAGACTGGCCAAGTTTTGGGACGAGTGAATGTGAATGAAGTCACTGGACATGTCAAGACGCAATTGATTGCGCATGACAAGGAGGTGTATGATATTGAGTTTAGTCGTGCAGGCGGTGGACGCGACATGTTTGCATCAGTGGGTGCTGATGGCTCTGTGCGAATGTTCGATTTGAGACACCTTGAGCACTCCACCATTATATATGAAGACCCTCAGCATACACCGCTGCTCCGCTTGGCATGGAATAAGCAAGACCCTAACTACTTAGCCACTGTAGCGATGGATGCATGCGAGGTTATAATACTAGATGTGCGTGTGCCGTGCACTCCTGTGGCAAGACTCAATAACCATAGAGCATGTATTAATGGAATAGCTTGGGCACCACACAGTTCTTGTCACATCTGTACAGCGGGTGACGATCACCAAGCACTCATATGGGACATACAACAGATGCCGCGAGCCATTGAGGATCCTATTCTGGCCTATACTGCAGCAGAAGGAGAAGTGAATCAGATCCAATGGGGACCTACACAACCTGACTGGATCGCTATATGTTACAATAGGCACACTGAGATACTGAGAGTGTAAGATACATAAATATTGTGTCTGTTTCCCTCATATGCTGCCCTAGATGCCTAGGTGCACATCTTCTGTTGACCCAAGACTGGGTGCTTCTTTCAATTTAAGTGTACTGTGCAATTGTATTTGTACCACCAAATTGGTTGACCAAAAATTTGTACCGCCTTGTTTGAGTTGAGTGCTTGTTTCAGTTGAATTGGAAGATGAAGATAAATGTTTATTTATTATTTTTTACAATATGTCCACATTAGGTGTGACCATGTCTGCTGATATGTGTACTGTTTATTATGAAATTATAATTGGTGTTTTAGTTTTTATTGTATTTATGTAATGTGAATTATTATAGTATTATTATATGAAATCAATGTACTTATGTATGAATTTCTGATAATAAATATTACATTGCAATTCAGAAGTCACAAAATAATTATGCCTTTAATTTAGAGATATGTAGTAAATCCAAATCCATTTGACCATTATGGGAAAAAGCAGACACTGTATGTATTTCCCCCTCAAACGGTATCCAAAATTTTACTACTGCACAGGTTTTTTTATTTGCCAGATACTAAGATAATTTATTAAATTAGAGATGGTTTTTATATCTTGAATCCTAAAAACACTTTTTTACACTTTTATTATATTTTTAAATATTTATACTTTCACATTGCCTAACTAATACTAGCTTATTGAGAAAAAACCTTTGCATAATCCTGGACTGGAGGTAACCCAAAGACTAAACACTTCCAGGAATCACCACTGATACATGCATATAATTCAATGTTTAGGAAATTTAATTCTAATCCATCTATGTCACAAAATTGTAAGTCATTTTCATGAAAGTAATTAGGTATGAATTGTGATAATGGGGATTCTGTATCTGTGTACATCTTTTACTGCATCAATGACCCACAAATTCACTCAATTTTAATAATATGCCTCCATTCAATAGTTGCAAAATTATTGGACCCCTTGAGTTGACTATTGCATTTCGGACCTTCTTTTGGGCACTTAATGGATCTGTCAACTTATAATAATAATATAATAATAAAGCCTTTATTTATTACTGGTTACAATTTTTACAATATAATGGTAGGTATATCTATATAATAAATACGTTTTTTTTTTATAACTTATTTTGCTATGTTCTATTGGAATGTTCTCCAGTCTGTCTTCCAACAAAGGCCTCCTCTAGCTGTTTCCATTCTTGCCTATTTTTTTATTTTCTCGTCCACAATGCTCCTGCTACTTCTTTTATATTGTCAGACCATGTTTTGTGTTGTCTTCCTTTCTTTCTTTTACTGTTCCTAGGATACCATTCAGTTACATCTCTGCTCCATTTACTTTTATTGTTTCTTATTATATGTCCTGCCCATCTCCATTTCAGTTCTTTTATTTTCACGCTTATGTCTCTTATTTTTGTTATCTCTCTTATATCTGTATTTCTGTTTCTGTCTTTTTTCGACACATTCAGCATAGATCTTTCCATAGCTCTCTGACAGACAACTAATTTATCCACATTTGATTTTGTAAGTGACCAGGTTTGGCATCCGTAAGTTAAAACTGGAAGTATGCATGTATTATATAGTTTAGTTTTTAATGCTATATCTGTGTTTTTGTTTTTGAAAATTTCTTTTAGTGACCAAAATACTTTCCAAGAATTTGCAACTCTTGCTTCTACTTCTTTTGCCGATATGTCTTGAGGTGAAATTATTTGACCTAGGTATTTATATTCACTCACATATTCAATTTTTCTTTTGTCGACAGTTATTTCAATTTCAGTTCCATTAGTTAATAGTTTTGTTTTATCAGCATTCATTGTGAGTCCAGCCATTTTGCTTTCCATTACTAGTTATTCTAACATTACTTTTAGAGATTCTGCAGATTCTTCAAATAGGACAATGTCATCTGCAAATCTTAAATGATTCAAATGTTGACCATTAATATTTAGACCAAATGTGTCCCAATTTATTTTTCGAAAGATGGATTCTAAGAGAGCTGTAAATAACTTAGGTGATATTGGGTCACCCTGTCTAACACCTCTTTTTATTGCAAATGGTCCACTGACAGTTTCCAATTTTACCCTTGCAGACATTTTACTGTAAATGTTTTGTAGGAGCCGAATGTATTTTGGATTTACCCCTTGTTCTGAGATGCTGGTCCATAGATGTTTGTGACTAATGGAATCAAATGCCTTGTTATAGTCCACAAATGCCATATAATAAATCTTGTTATATTCTTTATATTTTTCTACAATTTGTTTAACTACATGAATATGGTCTAAAGTGGAGAAGTCTTTTTGAAACCCAGCTTGTTCTCGAGGTTGATTTTCGTCCAGTTGTTTCATTAGTCTATTTAAAATATTTTTTGAGAAGATTTTATACATGTTAGGCATTAGACTTATGGGTCTATAGTTTCCTAAATCGCACTTATTTCCTTTTTTATGAATTAATGTTATTTCCGAAACTGTCCAAGATAGCGGTATTTGCTCAGTTTGTAAAATTTGGTTAAATAAGTCCAACAGTGTACTTTTAGTTGCTGGCAGAGTGAACTTTAATATTTCGTTAGTGATTTTGTCTGGTCCTGGGGATTTATCCATCTTTTGTGAAGATAAAGCATTTAAAAACTCGATTTCCATAATGTGCGCTCTTTGATACCTAGTTCTTTATTTATGTTAGTTTGATTTTCCTTGTCATTGTAATCATACAGGTCTTCATAAAATTTCTTTACAGTACCTATGACCAGGGGTCTTTTTGATCTGGATGTTCCTTGTCTATCTTTTATGTTTGGGATCCACTGCTTAATTTCTCTCAAATAGTTTAAAGCTTTCTTAATTCCAACTGTTTTCTCAATCTGTTCATTTATTATAAGAGATCGTTTTTCCTTTCTATCTTTCCTATTCTTACTTATGTTCTTGCTTAATTCTGTTATTTGTTTATGTACGTTTTTGTCCTTTCTTTTATGTAGCAACGTTTTTCTTTCTCTCATGAGATCAAGACAATGTTCTTTGACTTATTTTTTTACATTCATTCGTAGTTGGTTTCCTTTTTGAGTATGATAGTGATGTCTTTTGTAGATGGTCATATTTCTTTTGTAGGTCTGTTTCGTCCTTAGATTTTAGCTCATTTTCAATATCTGGAAGCTTCTTCCTCGTTAATTTTTTTTTTTTTTTTTTTTGGCAATCGTTCGTTAATTTAATTGATCTGAGTTTTGAATGGAGTTTGATTGTAGTGTTGTCTCGACTTTTTTATTTTAATTTTGACAGTAGCACGCACCATTCTGTGATCCGTGTTAAAATTAAGTTGATTTATAATAGTTTCTACATTTTTAAAATGTTTTTGTTGATTGCTAATTATTATGAAATCTATTTCATTTTTGGTTTTCCTATCTGGAGAAAGCCATGTCCATTTCTTAGTTTTACTCTTCTTAAAGAAACTGTTTATTATTGATAAGTTATTTTCTAGAGAGAAATTGAGCAACCTGTTCATTCTTAGTTCGTTTACCACTACTATACATTCCAAGTGCATTTTCCTCTCCTGATTGTCGTTGACCTATTTGACCATTGAAGTCTCCAATCACTACAATTTTGTTTTCGCATTTTTGTATCGCCTGTTTAAGAGTAGGTATTGTAAAATTTGTCCTTTTCATTTTCGTCAGCATTCTCTGTAGGAGAATAAGCCTGTATTATGCTCCACCTGTTGTTTACTCCTGGGAAGGAAATGTTGACAATGGCTATTCTTTCTGACAGTCCAATAAACTATTCTATATATTGTTTCAGGTAACTCTTTATCAAAAAGCCTACTCCATACAGCCCTGGTGTCTCCCCTTTGTTATATAAGATGAAGTCTTTATGTTCTTCGATTCTCTCACCTTGTCTTCTCATCTCAGAGATGCCCAAAATATCCCATTTAATATCTTGAAGAGCCACTGTCAATTCGTTCAATCTATCTTCAGTTCTGAGTGTTTTTGTATTGAGTGTTGCTATTTGTATTGTTTGCTTTTCATCAGTTTTGTTATTTATCTTATTCTTTTTGCAGATATCATTGTGGATATTACTATATTTATGTTTTACTAGAGGGTTATGGTCTATATTCCCCACGGGGACCAGCCGGATTGGGGAAATTATTTTTTTATTCAATTTGGTTTCAATATATTTTTTTAGTTCTTCGTTTCCAATGTTGTGTTTTAATTGTTACATGTTTCGTTGTTTATTCGGTGATGTTGATAAAGAAATTAGTTTATCGTACTTTATATACGCGTAATTCCCATTTTCAATTTCATTTTTCAATTCCGTCTGTAGTTGTCTACGTTTTTCTAAAACGTCTTTAGTGAAATCTTCTTTTATATATAAATTATTCTTAAATCTCTTCTTATTTCTGAGTATTTCTCTTTTTTTTAAATTACTGTTAAATGATAACAAAATTGGTCTTACTTTGTTTTCCACATGCTATCCTAATCTTTTAATATCATTAATTTCATATATCTTCAACTACAATATTGAGGTCTTGCTTAATAACATTCTTTGTCCTCTCTATTAGTTCATTAGGGTGTTCATTTTTTTCAGGAAGTCCAAATAGGATAAGGTTTTGTTTTTTATGTTGGTTTTCCAAAAATTCCACTCGCTTTTCCAAATTTTCATTTTTAAGTTTTAGAATTTTATTTTCTTCCAAAATTACTTTAAACTTTTCCTCAAGTCTTCCTTCTATATATTTCGTAATACTTTCCGTTAGGGTTATTGTTTGTTCGTTCAACATAATTTTTATTTTTTCCAATATATTCTCTATTTTCTTGATAAATTTTACTTATTTGGCAACACTACTTCGACTTGGCTAAAAGTTCGGCATTCAAAGCCACAAAATGATGTAAAAGAAAATTAAAATCTTGAGGGTATTTTCAATTTTATTTGTTTACATTCAAGTTTTATTCAATTTTCAGTTTATATAATAACGTTTATCTTTTAGTTTCTCGTTTTTCCATATGTATGTTCCAAGTAAGGGTCCAATTTTAATTGCACGGTAACTTTAACTGCCACTTTATACTTTTATGTACTTTTTATGTTGACTTGTTTGGTTTATATTATTTAAATTTAATTATATTATAACAACGAAACTAGGTGTTCACTGGTTGACACACACACACAATTATCAACTTAGTTTGGGTCTAATGTGTCTGAGGGAGGTGGGAAAAGTTATACTTTTCTACAATGTGGTATACAAATCATAGGCCTAATATTAGAATAATAATATTTGAGGGCCTAACAATCAAAAGTTGCATTTATGAATAGTCCTTGGCCTTATTATGTCAATCATATGTCATTATAATATGCCCTAGATATGTTCCTAAAATATTCCCAAACAAAAGTTCACCCATGGATATTTTCGGCTATAATAAAATATAGCCTATAGCTCTCGGCTTTGAGTATTTAAGTCTTAAATACTCAAAGGCTCTCGGGGATAATGTAGCTTTCTATTAGTGAAATAATTTGCAGAATCGGATCAGTGGTTCCGAAGGTTACCCTCCACATACATACAAACTCCCAAAACTTGCATTCTTTCTTTATAACATTAGTATAGATGGGACCCCTTAGGACCATTTTGGACACCAGGCCCACCAGGAACCCCTATCCTGAAGGTCAACCATCCATATTCTATTTGGGACTTGCTAAGTCCCATTGAAGTTCTTAACCAATCAACTTAAGTTTGGTTGGGGCTGGACAAGAAATATAATAAATATGAGGATGCAGATGTGATGGTGGTGTCCAAAGACTACAGCACAGTACTGTATTACTCTTTGGGGAGGTGGGAATATGCATAGTTTCCCTATGTGGCGGGAATATTTGGTATTTTTTTCATATTCTTACCACTGACCTAAATATTCATAACTTTATTCCAGGTCCACTATCTTACAAGAAAATAAGTACCTATAAGTCTTGATTTTCCCTATATAAAAAGGTACTCTGTGGGTCTTGGTGCGTCTCCCGTCTACTATAGTGAATAATTAATAAGCACTGCAGTATAGATAAACGTAATATCTCAATAGTCTGATCCGACTAGATGCTATATAAGTAAATACTACTACATGGTAAATAATGTACTATGTCTGTTTCTTTGCTTAAGAATAAGCAAACAAAATTAAAAATATAAACGTCACTTTCTTTCTTTACTTTTTTTGACGTTCATTTTAATTAAAAAATATTGCGGTTCAACATGCTATTTTCTTGGTGTTTTTTCCACTTGCAGTTATTCCTATGTGAATCTAACACACAAATTTGTGCAACTAATTGTGAACTAATGTTGTGAAACTTTATATGTCTATATATTTTATTTGATGTTAAACAACATTGCTTAAGCTCAAGTGTTTGTGTTACAAAAAGGGTTTACAAAATGATTATTACTTCCAGAGTGAATAAAATAGACTTCCCATAGCAAGATGCAGTTTTAAGTTTTTACACAAACTATTCTAATGCCATATCTGTAAGACATATCAGTACCTACTGACAAAAGTAAACAATACTTATGAGAATTATGTAGGTACCTTAAATATTTATAAAACAATGGGACTTTAAGTATACTTAAATTTGTGTTAAAGAATAATGGCTGGATCAACAATACCAGATAGAGTTGCCCAAATTTACTATACATATGGTCTGTTTTGCTCTTCATACCCCATATGTGCAATAACAATAGCATTATCTGCAGTTCTACTTTGTTGGTAAGTACCAGATTCCTAAGGCTAGAATAAAATTTTTAATCATACCCCTTACTAATAACTAGGGCCCGGATAAATATGTATTAAAAATGTCGAAATATGTAAATTTAATATGGACTGAAAAAACTAAAATAAATGGAAAAAATATGTACAATAAAAAGTAACAACATTTCAAATAAAACTATTGTTTATTCCAAAAAATCAAAAATTACAATTTTATTCAGCTTCCGTTTCACTAACATTTGAATTGCAGTAAATAATCATGTGTTTTATAAAATTTTCAAAATTGAAACTTTTTCTATTTGGACGAAATAATGCTTTGTACTGGCTGAATGATGTTTCAACATCACAGGATGTGATTGGAGCATATTTAAATTTGCATAATTCTGCAAGTGAGTAGGGCATGTCTATGTCGCCTTCTAATCTTCCACACAGCATTTTGTGGAATATGGATTTATATTTAAAATGTGGAAAAATATGGAAAATAAAACATTGAATTTTCATGATCTAAATAACACATTTTATGTAGAAACCATAATTAAGAACGAAAACAATTTCAAATAAAAATATGTAAATACATATTAATCCGGGCCCTACTAATAACATTTATAGAATGTTTTTCTGGCATGACATTTTTTTTAGAGGGAGAGAAAACTTTATACAACAGTTATTAGTGTGGTGGTTAATCATTAGCTATCCCATAGGTATTGTGTGCTTAAGTTTAACAAGTTCCAAATGCATTTTATTTTAGTGACTACAAAATGTATATATTTTTGTTTCTGGTCTGAGTTTTTTAATATTATCAACACATCCTATTTGTCTGTTAATATTTTCCCTTATTGTATATACATTAAACCTACCTATATGCTACTCGATAGCTATCTAATGTTATCTTTAATTAAACAAATAAAGATTTTCTATACCAGACAGATGATGAAATATAGTGTAAACAATGAACAATAATTATTAGAATGAAAATTTAAATGTCAGCCAGTTATATTTTTGAGGTTATAACAGTATCCTGTTTTTAACTGGATGCAATTTCTCTACATGCAAATATAGTACTTACATATTATGCAAACTAAGTCTGGCCGCACACATATCCATAAGCAAACATTAGCTACACATACTTATAACGAAGAACAAATAAACATTGCTTCTTACTTTGTTTTTGAAACTTACTTGTATATTAACCTTGGGTGTGCATTTACTGCCGGACATATTGTATATCATTGAAGAGGTCTTGACGAGACATGAAAGAATATCCATGCCGTCAATAACAGCCTTTTACGAAAGTTATGAGGGGTCAAAGGTTACATGGGAAACTCATAGGAAAATGTACTTGACCAATGTGGATGTTTAATCCTATCAGGAGGCTCGATAATTTTATAACTCATTCTTTTTCTTGATTTGATTCATTTAACATCCAATTTACTCAATAAACTGTTTGCTTTGTGTCATAACATTCAACTGTCTGTGTTTCTCGTGTTTATAATGTAACCTTTGAACCCTCATAACTTTCTTAAAAGGCTTTTACTGACGGCACGGATATTCTTTCATGTCTTGTCAAGACCATTTCAATGATATACAATATGTCCGACAGTAAACGCACACCCAAGGTTAATATACGAGTCAGTTCAAATAAGCACTCTTTCTAAAATAAATGTAAGGGTATCCAAATGCATTTTTAAGTGTTATAGGATCCAGACAGGCTATTGAGAGATTACAGTGGACTGCGGAGTGCATTAAAATTTGTATTCACTGGTAGATCTCGTCAGTCATCAGATCATTGTGAATTGAGAGGATAAAAGACCTATTATAAACTAGTTTAAATGAATAAAAGTAGTTTAAACTGGTTTGGACACATTGAAAGATTGACTAAAAAGGTTTATATGACAAAACTAGGTACCTAGGTGCACTATTATTAAACATATAAAAAAATTATTAATTGAAGGCAATATAAAATGTACACACAATCGCCAATGGCATTTGTTTGTCTCTGCTTACCCCTCTTGGGATAAAAGGTGTGATGATAGATATAATAGAAACTTATTTATCTCTTTTTTTTTTCAGTTACCCCTTGCTGAATGTACCCTTACCTGGAAATATACCAACAGTAGTGAAAGTGCCCATGCCTTCTTCTGCCCAAATGATACACCCACAAGAAAAATCTGTCAACAATGAGAATTGTAAAAGCACTAACTGCAGTTATATTGGTCTGTATGCAATGATATTATTACATTAAATCAGACATATGAAGTAGCTTTTCGCCCCGGCTTTGGCTGTGGAAAATATTTAAATGTGATATTAAAATTTATCCTGAATGATTTCCAGAGTAAAAGTAGCCTATGTCACTCTCCAATTCTCCAACTATCTCTTTGCAAAAAATCACGTTAATCTGTTGCTCTGTTCTGGTGTGAAAGCAGGACAAACAAACAAATATTTAGGATGAAAACATGTAAGCCACCATCAGGGCGAAGGCTACGGGGTTAGAACCACTTTGAATTTAGAACACTTTTTCAGCATAAAATATATGGTTTTATAGATGTAGTTTTGGTAAGGGGATGGCAGTGTTAATGCAAATTTTGATGCATTATGTTTGTAAATTGAAGCCTTCTTTGGGCAAATTTTATTATTGACACACATTTAGGCTAAATCAATTTGTAAAATTACACAATTTTTATAACAATAGGATCTTTTATGATAATTATTATCAATTGAAGAGATTAAAGTAGTTTTTTCCTTATAACTAATTTAATGCTAAGGTTGAGTTAATAATTAAGGTTATCATTCTTTATGTTACAGAGGAACCTATTAATGTCAAGTATCTCCTGAATGAAACTGTTAAGTTGCCTTATATGTGGGCGAAGGAGAGACCACATTTGTATGTTCAACAGATTATTATGAAGACAGGTACCTACTAGATATTTTATGTAATATTAGCTATTCTATTGTAATTGTTGCAATTTGCAACAATGTTTTATTTTTTATTTAGGAAAGTTTATTTGTCCCTATCTATACTAATAAGCATGTGTGAATAAGCACTCACTGTCCCACTTCGCGCCGCTTTTGTGGCAAACTTGATTGGCTATTATCATTGATGTTTAGCTTCTAGAGGTGCTATGGAAATTTTTAGGGTCCGTAGTAAAACATGGGACCCTTATAAGAACTCTTTAGCTTTATTATTAGTATAGATAGAGACAAATAAACTTTCCCAATTAAAAAAGAAAACATTATTGCAAATTGCAACATCCTGGGTTGGACAAGAGACTATGCAGTACCCTACTCTCTATACATGGCCTGACATGCACTTGTCCAGTTTTTTAATACAGACACGAGACCCAGATGTGTTAATTTTTATGAGTCATTTTTATGTATTTGGCATATATAGCATTAAAACATATTTAATTTTATCAATATTATGATTCATAATTTTGGTTGTAATCTAAACTCAATATTTATATCTAAGACATACATTAAGATATTAACATTTGCAATAGGGGTGTTGATAGTGAAAGAAAATAAATACACAATAATATTTTTATATAGTTTATAACTTATAATTACTGAAAATAATGTTTTTTTTTATTTGTTTAGTAAATATTTATTTTTAATATCTAAATTAAAAAATATTTAATTCATACTTCCGGTCACGTGATCTCAAACGGGAAGTGACTTTCACATAAATGTCAAATAAATAACCACAGATTACTAACTATATTATAATAACTGTCTGTCACTAAGTTTTTTTCTTGGTATTTTTTCTAATCTGTGACCATAATTTTGTTGGTTTTCAAGATGTGACGTCATCATCGTTTTCGCAGGGATTTGAAACATTTTTTAAATATTAGGTATAATAAGTTTACAGCTATAATTTAAAAATATTTAAAAAAATGTCTACACCCCTATTGTATATTAATAACCTGTAGAAGACATGATACTAAAATAAATAATCTTTTATCTATGAAGATCACAGATCGTGAATTATCTATATAATTTCAGTAATTATCAGATTGTGTTTATAACATATTTCAGGTGTATATCCTTGGAATACTAATTTGCGAATGTGGGATGCATACAGAGGACCATTGCATGAAGCCTTCAGAATTTTGGAAACAATAAGAAACCATGAAGACCCCGAAAAGTGATTTGTTTGTTTTATACTGTTTATATTAAAAATTCGTAATCCTAATTGTATCTAATAGCTCATTTACACCCGCGCGCGAGCGGCGAGTCGAGCCGCGAGACACGCGTGTGTAATCGTGCGCTCGTGGTCTCGGCTCGTGGTTCGCAGGGCTCGCGTCGGGAGCGGTCTTTTGGGCACGAGTCAAAGGGGCTCGCGTGGGACGTGCGCGTGCTGTTTATACTCGCATTCGGTTACAAACGTTTTGCATAAAAGTAATAAGAAATAGGTACAATAACAATATTTTTACAAAAAGCGATATTTTATTACAGACACGTTGTTTACGGGGTTCTATGGCGATGAATCAATAACATCCACAATTTTCTACGGCGACGTCGTTTTTTACTTTTTGTATTTGTAATAGTGATGTGCCGGATCGTTAAAAATGTATATCCGCAGATACGGATCTGAATACGGATATTTGGTCTCAAGATCCGCGAATACGGATACGGATCTTAAATTTCTTAGAGTACGCGGCGGTAAATATTGTCTCTTGTCGATTGTCTCTTTCCAAAGATCGATGTGCAATATTTACCGCCGCGTACTGTTGTACTCAATCGTTTTGTCGGTGCGCGAGACCTTAAAACTATAATCTGAATAGAATTTAACAGATTTTCATTATAACATAATCACCAATATATATAAAATTTAATCTATGAATTAAAAATAATAAGGTAAAAGATCCGTAAAAAATCCGCCAAAAACTAACGGATACGGATACGGATCTTTCTTCTCCCTAGGATATCCGATATCCAGCACATCACTAATTTGTAAATTAGTTGCGTAGTAGTAGATAGCATACTACATCTATGCTAGCTATAAAAAAAATCTATAAAAGTATTATGCGAGAACAAGTAGTGAAGTCTGTATATATATTTTTGGTTCATGTGAATTATGACAGGAGATTGTGCAATTAAGGCCCCAGCCTTTCTCACACTTTCTCCCGAATGATATGTACAATTTTATACTACACAAGAATACAAAAAATAATTTAACAATGCAAGATAGGTATTAAACATTTAAAAACATCAACTATTTTCTATTCACTGCCTCGAAAATCAATCATAAGTGCATCGGGGACCGCTGATATGAACTGATACTTGGTACTTCGTGATCAGCTCGTTCTCCGCAACTCGACGTCTAAAAACGCCTATTTTGCGTGAGGTGGGGAAACTATATCACTCTTCCCATCCCAGCTCTATAATATAAACTGATTTGTTCAATACAAATCAACCAAGGTATTATACCTAATTATATATTATGACCTCCTTAATATAAGTAAATATATCAGCGCTCCCTGACGCATTTGATTGTGTATGACTGATTTTCGAGCCAGTGAATAAATTTATTTGATGCTTTTTAAATGTTATTCGCGCGCGTCATTTTCACTTATATTGAAGACTTGACTGTATGGTAGTTTACCTTTGCCTTTTCCGAATGGAATAAAATTTGTAGAATCAAATTTGCCTTCCATTAAAATGGAGAATGAGAAAAAAAATCTCAACATCAAGTTGTCAAAATCCATAACATCCCGGCCAGCGGCCGCTGAGCGGGGCGTAATTATTTTCATTCGAATTTTCTCAATCTAAGACCTATTTTGCACTTACATAACAATATAAAAGTTATTATGAATCACTCATACTATTATTTTATTTCAAGAAACTAAATACTATTTTATTATATTTAGCAAATTCACGACGCCAATCATCTCTTGGCATCCTTCACATGAACCAACCAACTTTCCCTAGTTAATAAAGAAATAAACACGTAGTACTAAAAATATACGTGCATGTATGATATGATCGAGAGAAGTGGCTCTCCATACTCTCTGCCTACCCCTTTGGGAAACAGACGTGAAGGTATGTAATGTACAAACACGATATCCACTAAAAGTGGTATTTTTAAGACGCTTAGTTCTCAATATTTTACTCGTGTGCGTCATTTCACAATACTTTGCGCGACAACTACACATACCTACTTTTTTCAGAATAAAATAGCTTGAATATTCTATTAAAACTTTAACCGATTACTTTTACTGTTTAAGTGGCTTTCTTATAAAATTTAAGAATAATCTACAAAATAATAGAAAGCTATGATATCCCTGAGTGACATAATATGCTATATTTTATATTGTTCGTAAATTTTAATTACAGGAAAACTACTTTAGCCCGCCATTGTTATCAAATAGATGGAATTAAAAGAAATGATATGAAGCCGAACTTGGAACGTGTACTCCCTGAATACAGCTGTCTTATTTTGTCACCAGCGAATCTTTGGCAACAACATTTACCAACCTATGCACTGGATAATAATCTTATAAGCACAATATTTAATTATCAGGTGGGTAAAAAACTTCACTTTTCAGTTTATAAGAACTTCAAGGCCTTTTTGTTTTCTTCTAGAGTCAGATAAGAATGAGATGAGAATTCGAATTTTAAGAACTCCCATCATAACGCGTGTGTCCCATACTAATTACATGCTGCAGCTATACATAAATAACGGGTTAACTATATGTTTTGGGTTCAAAATAAAAATGTACATATATGGAAATGTTATGGTAGAAAAAATATATCAAAATCCTACAGACAAACACCTAAGATTTATAAAGCCCTGAAAGTCGATTTTGCGACTCGAGTTCTCTTAAAATATTTTCTAGTGCACAATTTTATCGTTGCCATGACATAGAAAAAATCACATACTTTAGGAATACACTAACTACAACTTGTTATTTCTAATAGTTCATGTACAATACTTATGTAGCCGAAGTTCGTTTCGTGTATTTTGGTTTATCTTATGTTATCCTTGATTATAAAAAAGATATGGACAATATAATACACGCATAAAACTGAGTTCGTTGCACTGTGATGCGCAGCCTTAATAATGAAATAACTGAAATGAAGGTGTTTGATAATGTGTCGGAGGGAAATAGTTGCGCTCATTTCGTACTCTATTAGCATTTCGTTTCGCTAACACTAGCCGATGGTATTTGTGAGGCTATAAGGCTATACCTAACGAGTGGCTAGTTCTGTTGAGATATATTTAGATGGAAAAGCCTCTAAGTGTGGTTTGTCGGATTATGTACATAAGTTTTAAATTAAAAACCCATTGTTTATCGCGAAGGTGACTTATTGGGGCCGCTAAGTTCTTTGCTAAAACTATGTGTCAATCAAAAGGGGTGTCTTCAAGAATTTTCTTGATTTTTACCACTTACTGAAAAAAAAATTGTTGATAAAAAAATGCACATATTACATTGACTGTAATATATGTTTCAGAACTTGCACAGAGGAAAGGTTTCAATTGCGGAAATGGCGTTTGGTATGAATTTAAAAGACGCTGGTATTAAAAGATATCCACTCCGCTCTCGATCTCGTGTTCTTCAATTTGCTGTCACTATATTTTACGACCAAATAGATGACCTGTAAGTTTTTAATATATAATGAATAACATTAAATGGTGTATCTGTGGCCGAGTGGCAGGATTGTGGTTCGATCCCCACATCCGTAATGTGCCAATGGGTTTGTTAAATACTAGTTGTTAGCCAGTGAGGCCCATACTAACTTTCATCTCCTATTATACCTCCTTAGGGATAACATACAGCCTATGTCCACCCTGAAGGCCATTCTAAATATTTTGTGAAAGATTTTTTGAAATCGAATGAGTAGTTTCGGAGATTGCCTCCTATACATTCAAACTTACAATCTTTACCTCTTTATATTATTAGTGTAGAAAAACTTATAAAATATAGGATTGAAGGCGTGATGATAGATAGATATAAAACTCGTTAGGTATAGCCTCACAAATACCATCGGCTAAAAGAGGGAGACTTGGTCTTCCGCTGGGTACCTTGGGACCGATAACACGGTTTCGGGAGGTGTAAGGCAACCCTTGAAGAAGAAAAAAACTTCGATTTTAATTCAAACTGTACTAAGAGCCGTACAGTTCCCGAAAGCCATTACTACATAATATAAAACAAACTCCCCCATCGCGTATTTTTGTCTTTGTCCGATACTCTCCAAAACTTCTTCTTCAGCCTGTGTAAGTACAATACTGGACGTAGGACTTCTCCCTATCCTCCGCAGTTCTTCACGGTCTACCATCTCTCTTCACGACGCCGTCACTCCATCTCGCTGGTGGTCTGCCGACACTCAGTAACCCTTGACATACATCTACCAACTACCAACCCCGAAACTAAAACCTGGCTACGCCCGTGCCGGAACTACTAAACTTTGTTTCGGTTTTCACGGTTAGATAGAGTTCAAGAGCAAGGTTTGCAAGTATTAAACATGGCCCATATCTCGTTTAAGAGCTTAGCATTAACAGTGTTAGTAAATGAAGTCGTGGGAAAAGTTAGAGCCATATGGCGTTTGCTGTCTAATCTATCAGAGATATAACAAAGTTATGCAAGAAATAATTGTGTAGAATAAAATTATCTACGATAAAGTCTGAAAATATTTACCCGCAGACCGCAGATATAAAATAAAAGGTATTTAACTATAGATAATAAATAATGTGTTTAAAATGTTTGCAGATTCGTTAATTCCCTGATTGATAAATTACGATACTTATATCCTCTACATCAAGGTGAACAGCATAAAGTGGACGAAGCGACGTTGATCTATTATCCAGGAAAATTTAACTACTTCGAGCTTATACCGCTAACCATAACATTTATTGGATTATTCATTTATATATATTTTTCCGTACGCAAAATTGAATATATAAAATCGAAGCTTGGACTAGCAGCGTGTGCAGTGTTAACTATTGGAGGCAGTTTGTCTATGTCAATGGGACTTTGCTTTTACTTTGGATTTTCATTGAGCCTTCAAGGAAAAGAAATCTTCCCTTACCTTGTGATCATTGTTGGATTAGAGAACGTACTTGTTTTAACTAAGAGTGTGACGTCGACCGACTCCCGCCTTGATGTCAAGATTCGACTCGCGCAGGGTCTAAGCAAGGAGGGTTGGTCCATCACTAAGAATCTTCTCACAGAAATCACAATATTCACTGCTGGCCTGTTCACGTTTGTTCCATTCATACAGGAGTTTTCTATCTTCATGATTGTAAGCCTGGTGTCGGATTATTTCATACAAATGATATTCTTTGCAACAATACTGGGCATCGACGTCAGACGAATGGAATATTTCCAAGAAGACAATAACAAATTAAATTTAAAGAACTATTTCAATTCTAATAATGTGTTCAACTGGAATTTTAATAAGCAACACACTGAAGAGAATAGTACTTCTAGCCAAGGTATGAAAAAGTCTAAATCCCATCCAAGACTGAACGGCTTAGCGCAAAGCATACCCACAGACGTGGTCGCGAAACGTAAAGATAATTCTGTCACCCTTGATAACAAGGTCCCTAAGAGAATTCGCCTAGTTAATATGTGGGCAAGAACCCGCTTTTTCCAAAGAGCCTTCATGATATGGATGCTGGTGTGGCTATCGATGATTGTCTACAATTCCGGAATTGTTGATTATTTTGTTAGCGGCGTTGAAAATACGGAAATTAAAAAAGAGACAAGGAAACACTATGATCGTCGAGAACATAAAGAAGTATTTAGTTACATCAATGATAATAAGACGATAATATTTCCGCCGCTCCGTAATTTACATGATAAAGAACCTTTAGGAAGCAATGAGTCGAGTCTCTTGAAGCATACCCAACACTTGCGTCCTTGGACCAGGTAAATATAGTTAAAATTATGTGCTTCCATGTTGTTCCCATAAGTGCTATGACTCGGCAGTATGAGCTGTGAAAATTGTCTGTAATTAACGTTGAAATGGTGCAGATATTACGACAACAATTATTTTATCATATAGAGACATAAATACATATTTTAAGTAACATGGCGTAGCGTCACGTGTTAGCAAACTTGTAAAGCGCGTTATACGAAAGAGTTCCCTTTGTAATGCTATCACTGAATTTCATTGCTTTCTGTCAGAGTTGTCGAATAATCCAGTGCATATAAGAAAATATATCCTTTTTTATAGAGAATACGACATGTGACCTTGCCACCGCCTGTTTATTAAGCGATGGTGGCTGGTCCATGAATGCGCGCGATTGGCAGAACAATACAGTCCGTCAGTCGCGCCCACTATGCCCGGCCCATAGAGATGATTTTTTACGATAATTTGCATTTCAGAGTAAACAAAACGATAGCGCGTTTTAAAAATCGCCATCTATGTCGACACATCTATTTACCGTGAGTGAATGATTTGATAACATCCATAAATAAAGTTCCCTTAAATTTCCAGATTATCACCATACCACTGGTCTACTATACTGTCACAATACAATGAGAGTCTCTCGGAAAAGTTTATTGTAGTTCTGCCGCCTCAGTTGTTCAGTTGCCGCGTTAGTCCAGAACTCGCCATCAGCATTCGCAACCCTGAAGAGAAAGATCCTCCGACGCTACGATGGCAAGCACTTGCAGCCGCATTGGATCCTATTGATATTTCACCAGGTACTTGTCTTCCGCTGGGTATTCTGAGGGCCGGTAATACGGTTCCTGGGAGCCGTAAGGCGTCCTAACTCATATTATGATTGCGAATGTTTTTCAGGTGTCACTCTACAGTCCTCCCACTATATTCATGAAAAAAAATCATGTCGATCCGTTGCTCTGTTTTGAAGTGATTATCACAAACAAACGCACATTCGCATTTATAAGTTTGAATTCCTAACTCAATGTCGATTGGTTATTTTTCAGAATTTGACCTCGACGGCATAAGTCATCCCTGGAACATCAAAGCTATGTCTGCGAGCGAGCTACCTATTTACCCCACAACGCCAATGGAGATATTACTTCTCGCTATATTGTGCACTATTAGTGTTATTGTCATTGCATACATGATGATGGTGTTATATCGGTAAGTTGCATGCGCAAAATGCACCTGTGGGGAGCATACTTTATAAAACTTAGGAAAAACGATATCGTTTCATCTTGATTCCACAAAGAGCTGTCAAAACAAATAATAATTGTAAAAAGAACGGTTTAACGTCTCCAAATCGATCGAATTGACACGAAACGATATCGTTTTAAGCAATTTAAGTATGGTAACCCCACTTGTTCGAATCCAACTGAGGACATAGAGCACGGTTTTTTTTTAATTGAAATCTTGTATACGACAAACATACTAAGAAGCCCAAGCTTTCCGCATGTAAAAAACAAAAGGAACCTGAATAACATTCAAACTTGAAATTATTATTAATTATATTAAATTCAATTAACCATTCTCGAATTTCGCGCTATCATAATAGAATATGTGTGTACGCAGATGTATTTGTTCGAGAAATTATGCGGAATGGAGAGCTAGCTGGACAGAAAAGGATGAATACTCTAAGAACATGGCTCAGCAACCTGCTGTTCAGGTATGTCTTTGCACGGGTACAATATCGGTTTTCAACATTTTATTACAAGTTCTAAATGTACTGGCCAAGGAATCTACTTTGTTCTAAATATACTCTTCTCCCCGCAAATGTTATCATACTTCATTAGTTTCTTAACTTTATGGTTGCACTTAACATTCTAAATTAAACTATTTTTTTACCCACGACGGAACGCACACGGTATATGCGTTTGGGGTACGAAGGTGTTTGTATGTCTGTTATTGGACCTACCAAATATAGTACATTATGATACAAGTGTGCTATGTTGGTCATTACGTCAGTGGCGGCTTTGCTGGTGAAGCAAGTGAGGCTCAGCCTCACTCACTAAAATACAAAGGTAGCTAAAAATGCTAACCCTAGTTATTAGGTAAAAAGTTCTTCTTGGTCAGCACTCAGCAAATCAGCCTACGATATAATAAATTGTAATACAAATTCAAAATTATTTATTTTATTTACTCTATATTGCTTTCTTTAAACTACGCAATTCATTGCACATTCATATGTACCACGCAATGTAACGCAATGTACGGCAATGTAACACGCATGAGCTCAAATATGCAGCGGGCGCGCGTCCCGGTACGAGGTGAGGCAGTTTTAGTCTTTGCTTCACTAGAAGGGTGCTAGAGGTGAAGAAAGAGGACGCGGGAAGGGGGGCTACCGGCGCGTCCGTATTGCAAGATCACGTGGTCACTGAGGCTAACTTCGTGTTTTCCTCACATAACAATCGGCAGAATTCGGGTCTTTTCGTTTGTTTGTATTCTTCATATAATTAAAGCGCTTTCATTGCTAGATCCCAGACGACACAAAAACAATGCAACTTTTATTTTTAGGAAGCTAGCGCTTAATTAATTATTTTGGAAATGCAAGTTATTGTTTTTAGGTTTGGAACAAGTGAGCGCGTCCGTCAGTGACCTGACACATTTGGTCGCCTTCGATGGTTTTTATTATTTTTGTGTTTGTGTAAATCTCCATAATTGAAAATTGTTTTTTTTTTATTTTAATATAGGAATTGTATATACTTACATATAAAATAGAAATTAGTGTGAATAGATTTAATAGTATAAATAATCTGAACTTCCGAAGTAGGTAAAATTTATGTAAAATTTTTGTTTTTTCTAAAATACTGTTGTAAGTATTTTTGTCTGCTTTCTTTATTTCACTAGGTACATTTTTCAGAAACAATGAATCCCGTGTATGACTCAATACCGCTTTTATTAGAGTGCAGTTTTATTACGCGTAGAGATAGTGAAAAGAACGAAATAATCGATATCGGGCGTCCGTGTCCAATAATATGTTTAAATTCAGAAAATAAAAATCAAAATAGATTTTTTCAAAAGTCGTGGTACGATAAATTTAAATGGCTTTGTGCTAGTTCATATTTTAATAAATTATATTGCTGGCCTTGTGTTTTACTTAGTAAAAATAAAAATTCTTTTTCTTTTAACCGCTTTAATGATTTGAAAAATCTATCCCGTACGTGCGTTATTCATGATCAATCTCAACATCATTTAGAATGTTTTAGATCGCTTAAATCGTTAGAAAAAAAATATTCAATTCTCGACGACATAGCTGTACATGGCGCCCTGAGTAAAACAATATATAATGAAAGAGTTAGAAAAAATAGAGACTTAATGAAACATTTAATTGACACTGTAATGTTTTTATCTACTCAAGAATTATCATTTCGCGGTCACGATGAATCGGTTTCATCTATTAATCGCGGCAATTTTAAAGAACTCTGGTCGTTAACTCTTATACATAATTCCTCTCTTGCAGATCACGCAAAATTTTTAAGTAACGTATTTCTGGGTACCTCAAAAGAAATTCAAAATGAGTTGATTTCAATAATTTCGACATTTCTTAAAGATCGGATAATTTTTGAAATAAAAAACGCTTCATTTTTTGCAATTTTAGCTGACGATACGACAGACATAATATCTGCCAAATCTTAATGCGCTATTTCAGTTCGTTACATATATAACACAACACTTCAGGAACGATTCTTAGGTTTTTTCGATGTTAGTATAGATCGAACTGCCGGTGCGATGTTTGATCTAGTTTTCAGCATTATTAAAGATTTTGATTATAAAAATAAAATGGTCGGTCAATGTTATGACGGAGCGAGTGTTATGGCAGGGGAATTATCAGGCTTACAAGCGCGTGTAAAAGCAATTGCTCCACTTGCTCATTTTGTACATTGCTCTGCTCACAGATTAAATTTGACTTTACAACAAAGCGCATATTTAATTAAAGAGTGTAGAATTTTTTTTTCAACAATAAATAGTATTCCTCAATTTTTTCATCATTCTGCCAAAAGAACCACAGTTTTAGATAGATTAGTAGGCGCTCGACTCCCAACTGCGTGCCAAACGCGATGGTATTCGCAATCTAACATTATTTCGAATATTTCTTCGCATTGGTCCGATTTTAAAGCAGTGTTCGATAATATAATGAACGACCGCGAATCTAATAGTGAAAGCATATATAAGGCTAAAGGTTTTTTTGAATTATTTGAAAATTTTTAATTTGCATACTTAACTATCATCTACTCTTATATATTTAATTACACAGATATTTTGTTTAAAGTTCTTCAAAGTAAGCAGTTAGATGCGGCATATTGTTCAACCAAAATTTCTGATACTATCGAATTTCTAAATTCAATAAGAACTGAACAGATGGCCGACAAATTTTTTGAAAACGCCCTCAATAAAACTTCTTTTCCGACTGGAAGGAAATTTAATAATATGTCACAACAAGACATCCGCGTAAAATATAGAATTCTATACTTCAACATAGTCGATAATATTATAGTACAGTTAAGAAGTCGATTTCAAGATTTTCGTGAGCATTTTGAATATTTAGCTCTAATAGATTCAAATAAATTTAACATATACAAAACAGATTTTCCGACGGCACCTTTCAACAGTTTAAAAAAAGCTTATGCAATATTTGATTTCATTAAATTAAAGTCTGAGCTATTCGTAATATATCGTGACCAAAGTTTTTATCAACTAGATTCTCCAAAAAAAATATTTGATTTACTAGTCAATGAAAATTTACAAGAAGTTTTCCCACAATTTTATAGTTTAATGTGTTTAATAATAACTTTACCTGTAACTAGTGTTACCGTTGAGCGTCATTTTTCTTGTTTAAAGCGAATCAAAAATTATCTTCGTAACTCTATAACTCAGGATAGGCTTAATGATTTAGCTCGATTGTCAATAGAAAAACAAATGATTAAAAATATCTTTTCAAACAACCCTGAAGTTTATGACGAAATTATTGACACATTCGACGCTCAAAAAAAACGTGCGATAGATTTAAAATATAAATAACTGAAATAAAAAAAATATGTCTTTTAGTCCCAATGATGATATTGATACCTTGAAATGCTTCATGCGTTGGATTTGGTGGTTATCAACTTTCTGAGGGACTAAAATTATTTCATATATTTACCATATAATTATATATATGTATAAAACATAATATAAGTATTAAATGTAATAAATAAAATAAGAATGCAAATTAATAATTGTTATTGTACTTATACATTAACCCCTAATAATAACTAAGACTCCGTTGTCCGTCCGTCTATCACCAGGCTGTATCTCATGAACCGTGATAGTTAGACAGGTGAAATTTTCACAAATGATGTATTTCTGTTGCCGCTATAACAACAAATACTAAAAAACAGAATAAAATAAATATTTAAGGGGGCTCCCATACAACAAACGTGATGTTTCCCTCGTTTTTATAGATAATGGTACGGAACCCTTCGTGTGCAAGTCCGACTCGCACTTAGCCGGTTTTTTTAGTTAGCCTCACTAGTTTTAAAGTAACAGAGCCGCCACTGCATTACGTACGAGGCGGTATTATCAGCGCGAGCGTAACGTGAGTCTTATTACCACACTTTTAGACCCATAATCCCATATAAAATCCCATATAGAATTACAGTGCAAGGAAGGCCTCGGCGAGAAAGACATGGCGCAAGGTTGTGCCTCGCGCTGTGTACCGCCATGATTGACCACGACTGCTCTGTCAAGAGCATTATGACTGAGAAGAATGTCTGTTACCATATTTCTATTTTTCATACTTTTATCGGAAGGATTTTCTTATGTAACTCTTCAAACCTCAAACTATATCTGTGCAAAAAACGATTCTTTGCCCTGTTTTTACACACACTTTCCCATTTATAATATTAAGTTAGGATTAGTTTATCTAAACATTGATTGATTTTTTTTTCTGTTTAGCTGGTCATGGAAGCAGTGCCGCTTGTTGTTACTGGACACAGTCATGAAGTAGAATGTATGGTTACTGATGGCGAAAAAATCATAAGTAGTTGTCTGCAGGGCACCATCAAAGTGTGGAATTCAGAAAATGGAGAATTGTTGCTGAAAATTGACCGCCAAGGGTACTTAATTTCAATAATTATTACTATCAGTGTCATTTTTATTGCTTATATATATGTTTTAATTCGAAATTTAATGAATCAAATCAAGCTAAGTATTAGGAACCGCAGATATTATAATGATAATGTAATATGCAATATTATTTTATTCGTAAATTAGTTAGTAACATTGGGCACAGGACGGCTTGATGTTTTAATTCGAAATTTAATGAATCAAACAAGCTAAGTATTAGGAACCACAGATATTATAATGATAATGTAATATGCAATATTATTTTATTCGTAAATTAGTTAGTAACATTGGGCACAGGACGGCTTGATGTTTTAATTCGAAATTTAATGAATCAAACAAGCTAAGTATTAGGAACCGCAGATATTATAATGATAATGTAATATGCAATATTATTTTATTCGTAAATTAGTTAGTAACATTGGGCACAGGACGGCTTGATGTTTTAATTCGAAATTTAATGAATCAAACAAGCTAAGTATTAGGAACCGCAGATATTATAATGATAATGTAATATGCAATATTATTTTATTCGTAAATTAGTTAGTAACATTGGGTACACGACGGCTTGTTGCGAGCCGTGGGTGTGTAACGACATCTCCGAACCCGAGTGCTCCAGGGAGTAGGTCAAGGCAGGCGTCCCCACTGCTAGACCTAAGTCTCTCGCCCCTGGCTTGTCTTAGTTGGCTGTCCAGTGTGGAATATGGAGTCCATTGCAGTGGGGGTGGAAGTGTCTAAAAACAAAAATAATTAATTACGCCAACTACCAACAACTTAACTGTTGGGTTAACTTAGCTATGTTTTATAATATCAATAACGTAATAACGGGGAAGCTATATGTGAAACCGGTGCCACACCTCTCAACAACCCTAGCCGCTTACGCCAATGTTGCCTGTCTTACTACCGGCAGAAATGCCTAAAAAGGTGGTTGTATTAGGAGGCCCATTTAGTAAACGGCTAGTCACCGCCTGCCAATTTTACGTTTCATCAGATGACTGATACAGGCAGATGATCGTAGTCTCACTCTCAACCAATAGACTTGATAAACCGATCCAATTAACACCTCAAAACAATAGCCCAATTTTAATTTCATTTTATATCTGCAATATTCCAGGCACCTAACGGGACCTGTCTGTGATCGCATTGTCTCTGATGCGTTCAGAGATAGGTCCCGATGGGTGCTAGCTACAACACTTTAGATTAAATACTGTAAATAGCCTCTACGTGTTGGACCTATGTCCCCATACAAGCCTTACAAAGGACCGGGCATTGTGCCCGTGAACTTGAAAGTTACATAATAACGTCGACAACATAAAATAAATATTTGTTGCTAACTAATTTACGGTTAAAACAATATTGTGTCTTTCTAGCGCTCACGCCCCCGCCCTCGTCTTCGCACGGTTACAACAATTTGAATACCTACGTAAATACGCTTTGCTACCGCAGACTTTTTTGTAGATCATTTTATTCTGCACAATTATTTCCTACATCATATTGTTATATATCTAACAGATTAGACATACGCCATAAAAACTCCCTGGGGCTAACATTTTTCCCGACTTGATTCACTTTACTGTTAATGCTCAACTCCTAAAAATGATAGGTCCAGTTTAGTTGTGGTTTAGTAGTGAAAAGGTCGCAGACAGACATTTTGTTACATTTAATTCATTAAATTTCGCTTAAAAGTAAGAAACTGGAAACTAGCACCATCTGTCGTTAATTTTTAACTGTGTGACGATTGTGGAACGAATTCTTAACTGGAAATTGATCTACACGTTGTAAAACATACCTTAAATATAGAGAACTAAATAATTTCTTGGTTATTAAATCGATTTATATTTTTAGCTACTTCAAACTTCAAAAAGACATTCAAGAGAAACTTCAATTTAATAAAAGAAAAATTGAAAAGGAGACAATCGGTAAGCAATACCAAAAATTCAAAATAATTTAAGATTCATATTATACAACATATCATACAATATTAGCTTCTTGAGTTCTAAGTGATCTCATAATTTTATACAAAACAAAACACGGCCTTTATACATTGCGGTGTGGCCTCTGGCCAGAGACACCAGTAACAGAGTCCACTTTTTGCCACTTTTGTCCTTATTGAACAGAACAGATGGCAAGCCTTTTCGCTGCACTTGTACCTAGATGTGTCACTTCTTTCTTCTTCTTCTTCTTCTTTTATTATGGCTTCACCAATGTTCATCGGTGAATTGCCAATGTCAAGTATTATAGCCTTTATAGTATTTATAGCCGATTAATCGGTATTTAAGATAATTCCGCCGACCGTGATCGACTAATCACAACCAACACAGCACGTATAGGATTAAACTGGATACCCCATCACGTCTTGGCGGGCGCGTGCGTTATTCACAAAGGCGTGACGTGGAATCCCCACTTCTTTAACAGACGTAAATATCTAATAATGATATGAGTGCGTGTGCGGGCTTTACGTTTTTTTTCACATAAACTTTTCTTTTTCAGAGTATAATAACTCGCCTGATATAGTCAATATACCAAGAAGTACTGATGTAAGTAATTTTTAATTGCTATTCCAAGATGCAGCAAATAAGTTGAGCCGAAATGTATCACTGCACTCCATACTATACAATCACAGTATTTTAGGCACATGTCCACATTTTGCCAGTTGCCTATTACGATGCCCTTTACTGCTATCACATCTGCTGCGAGGTATCATTAAAGCTGTCCACAGGTAGCCCCAAATTAAATTGGAAGCTAGTCTTATGTCTTCCGCTGAGTACCCTGGGGACTATAACTTCCCGGGACCCTCAGTATTCGTGATGAAATAAAATCTTTCTCTAACCATTTCTGATATGAAAAATCCTTTTAGTTAATATTGTTTTTCTGTTATAGTATATAATTATAATATCTTCTATATATGTATTTAATTTTCTCGAATATCCCTTGTGAAAGTCCCAATATTGCAATCTGATACTTCCTTTGAGTAAATACCAAAGGAGACGTGTAGCGTGTAAATCACCGAACATTTTTTTCTGCCACTTGGCGGGGCGGGGGGGGTAGGTAAACGCTTAGTACTAGCCCCTGTACCACTGTCGTTTTATTGTCGCAACGGATTTTACGTTATGATGATTATGCTAAAATACAAACTAATAATTATAATTAATGATTGGAAACACTATGTTCCAGCAAGTTTGACGTCCTAGATCGCCTTTCCCATTTAAAACATCACAATGTTTTTAGAGCTCTGTCTCGCGACACAAAACGATACCAACGAAACCTAAGGTAACTTATTACTGTGCACCTGGTCAGTTTAACTGGTCAAAGAGCAAAAAATTGGCAAAAGGGGGAACCCGTCTATGGCCCCTCCTTAGGTAAGCTAAGGTATTCTATGGATACTTCATATTACTGCTCGTCGCTTACACATATGTTCATACAATTGTTTCAGAACGTTCCTCGGTTGCGTAAACAGTGGAACAGTCATTTGCGCAATTTGAAGTTTACACCAAATCCTATTGATGAGAAAATTAAGCTGTCCACCGCCGAGAATACTAGATATGATTTGGCCAAAAGTTACAGGTAATTTTCATGGTGCCAACATAGTCTGGGCTTTGACATAAATATTTTGATTAATAGGGTAATTGTTGACTAAGGAAATGACAATAGGCAACTTTTTTTAATTTCAGAGAGTTTTACTGCAGCAGCCAACTCCACGATCAATATAACATTCGAGATACAAAATCTAACAAGTTTAGAAATAGCCTCGGTGATGTTAAGTATAATGAAACCGATGATGATGTATCAACTGATACAAATTCGCAAGTTAACTTGAATTCAGATAATTTATTAAAAAACAAGTGTAAAGATGAAGGTTGTATAGACAACGACAAACATGTTAAAGAAAATGTTATAGATTGTGTCACAAACTTGGATTGGAAGGAGACGGTGTTGAGCGAATCTCCTGTTTGGTGTATGGATTACTGTAGTGACCTAATTATATTGGGATGCGCGGACGGAAGATTGGAATTTTGGGAAATGACTTCAACAAAGTTAATGGTATGTGTCTGGTTTTTTTTGGTTCCGTAAATAAAAACCACTGTGCGAGGCAAACTACAAATGCATATTTGGAAGTTAACCACACGAGCTGTGTGTATGCGACTATTATCGTGGACATAAATAGTGAAACTGTGGTAAGCCATTTTCTTCGTACTGACGTCTCATTGCTGCTTTTTGTTCCTGAGTGAGAATTTGATGGCGTCCAGAGTTAGTGTGCCGATGATTTATCAGAGCGCCCTGTTCCCCATGTCTTCTGATCCAGAATCTCACACTATCTCTGGTAATGTTGAGACAACACGATATTTGGCTTATATTATAGCCAGCTTCGTGGCCAACGTTAATCGCTGCACTTCCAGTCTTCAATTTCTGGGTATTATAAAATATTCGGACAATAAAATCTATGAATAGTAATTAATCTGTGATGAAGGCTAAATAATATTCACATTGACAAATATAGGTATTTAATGACACTGACAAACTGACAGCTCGTAAATATTATGTCGCACAGCTATGTCGATTAGAGATTTGTCATTGTGGCAGTTATTTTTGCAAAAGAGAGATGGCATTTCATAATTACGCGAATATAAACTTTATTGCTTTCATTATGTTCATAGGATATGTCAAAAAAAATGACGAAGGTTTTCATACCATCACTGTACATGAAACAAGACATAAATGGTACTCCAGTACTTACTATTCTATATGTTCTACTTTTTTTATTAAAGTAGCAAATCAACCAGTCTCAATCAATCTCAAATTATCAATTAATCAGTACTTGTTAAGGGGATCTATCGACCGAATAATCGGCGACTAGTCGGTAAAGCCGACCCAAGGAATTTTACCTCCAAAATTCACCGGCTTAGGGTGTGCGTTGTCCTAAAGTTTTATTGTCAATATTTTCAGTGTGTATGGTGGATCACTCAAGGCGAGCGATGCTCGCGAGGTGCGACACAAGTGCGTGCATTAAACGGAGCGAGATATGTGGTCGTTGCGACACTTGGAGGTCATCTGATGATGCTGCGACTCGACGCGTACAATACCACTTCGGGCATACACGTCGATTGGAGTTTTAGTACGGCGCACAGGAGAAGTTAGTGAAAATTAAATAGAACTAAAGAAGATAAAGATCTCTTCATTGTCATCTATGTTTGTACTGATCAGTACCTTATCAACTGCTTAGATTAGGGAGCTAGGTAATTTCTAATTTGTCACCAACCGTGTTCAAATTCAATGTCCAAATACTTAATTATTTCTTGCTTTTCAGTGTTAATTTTAATATTTATTATTCTTCCTTTTGAATTGATTTTGCTGTTTATAATATTGCCCTGTCCTTGAGAGACAAATATGTAATATCATTAAAAAATAAATCATCGAAAGTCTTCATACATATCGTCGTCATTTGTTTTTTTAATTATTTTTTCAAAATTTTTAAATATCCTGAACCAATTTTCAACAAAATAAAAATTAGACAAGTCCTCGAGAACTCTCTGTCGATCAAAAATAAATCGTTAAACGAAAATATCGCGTACCATACACACACAAAAAAATCTGAATTGAGTAAAAGCCCTGCTGTAAATCTCCTGGTTTGTTAATGAGCTGTTGGAAGAAATCGCAGAATTTAAATATGTATATGACAAAGTAGACTTAAATGTAGCTTTGGTATAATAAAACACAATTATTTTTGTTATTCTGTTACAGCTCACAAAAGGACAGGGTCCGCTGGTTCTGTTTATATGACACATGGACACAATAATGATGATAATATACCTCTTGACTGGAGGCATCAACCGAATAGAAATTTGAGTAGTCTTGCATACAACATTGGCGCTAAAGATGTTAATACTGAAGGTAACATTTTGTAACCATTAAATTATAATATTCAGATCTATACATACTAAAATCATGAATAAGTTTATATGTTACTAATAATATAAATACGGCTAAATTACTTAGTAGACAAATTACAGCAAGTTATTCAGAACTTGCGAACTATTCAATTTGGTCGGTTTATACTGACGGGACATTAATTGTAATTATGACAGCAGTTGTCAACTTTTAAATTTCACGTTCTATATTAAAAAAAATCCATGAAAAAGGTTGCAACCACCTGCCCCCTTAGACAATGTACTAAATGAAACGAATAGAATAGAAAAGAAAACTTAAAAAATGTATGAAGCTGCAGAAAAACCACGTGACCGAACGAAAGGAATAGCTAATTTCGTAGACAATGTTACATTTTTGACAAGTTTGACGGCAGTTAGCGTCAATCGTTAACGCCGAGATAAGCGTGTGCCTCGACCCTGTAGAATACGCTTTACGCTAAAAAAATGGCGCCGACGTGTTGAACAGCTGTTTTTGCTCTGTGAGCTGATTTTTTATTGTGTTGTTAGTGGTTGTTTTTCGACACTTTCGTTATATTTTAACATTACAAACAGTCAAAATCGGGCTCCACACAATTAAGAAGCATGGCTGCGGTGTCGGTATAGGTATATTTTGCGAGAAATATTTATACCGCACCGAGATTTTGAGAGGCGATATCGGCTTGACAAAAAGCTGAAAAAGCTTTGTTTCTACCTACGCAACCTAGTAAAAGGGTCTAAAAGAGATATTTCTTTGGAAACTAAAGTAAGTGACACTTCAATTTTAGAACTAAAATCATAAAATTATTTTTTGTATCACGACACAACATAACCTAATTGAATCGTTACCTATCGTTTTTCAGGAGCTGTGTGATTTAAGCTTTTATGCGACGGTGTCGTACCAGACAATAATGGGATCCTCGCATTATCTTACACAAAGGGCAGTTACTAAGTTAGTCGGTGCGTCAGTGAAGTCACTGTGAAGACTATGCCATCACGTCCAGGTGGATTGTATTCCCACAAACTGAAGAAGAAAGAAATGAAATAAAGTTAAAGTAAGTGTTAAACTAGTACATAACTTTCCTTGAGTAACGGAGCTTGATGTACTTAGATGCAGTCCTATTCCGTACCTATGTGAAACCACACAAGACACACAGTCTGTATATCAATAAACAGTACTTTATACAAAACACAGCATTTATTTTTATATTTTATAAGTATGTGATGGGTATTACCTATATTAAGTACCTACCTATGTAATGAAATTATTATAATACTTGCTGGGTTTCAAAGAAGATTTGGCCTATTGGTTGTAATAGGGTGCATAGACTAGACTCACATTGGAATTGTGCAACCCAATATAGATGAACTTTATATTATAATAGGAAAGGATAGCATTCATGTTCAAATGGTATGTACCTAAATAAAAATTAAACAAGGATTTAATATTTTACAGGTATGTGACACTGATTTGCGTATAATGAATGTGAATGCAAAGTTTGGTGGAGCCACACACAGCTCATTCTTATGGTTATCAAGCCCGGTTAAACCTTTTATGCTTCAACTTCATCAAGATGGACAACAAGTGTGGCTATTACTTACCACCACCCAAAGTAGTGGCAATAGATGAAGATGGTGATGCTGATATGGGTGTTTTAGCAAATATCCATAATGTTGTTTAATAATGATGTTTCCAAAGAGATGGTAGTTTTGTATTTAGTAACTTATGCATTTTACAATATATATTGTGGAATTTGAAATAATTGAAAACAGAATTAATTTATAGAAGTTGATGTCAATACTGTACAAATTTATTATACTTAGATGTTTGTCTCACTGTGCATTTGTTCAATGTGTAAATTATTTGGTAAACTCATTGTTTAATTATTACTATTTTATTTTAATAACCTTTTGGTAATTATTTTGTTTGTTTTCTTTCAACTTTTATACATTTAATTACTATTTTATTTTGGGTTTATTGTATTGTGTATGTCTTCATTCGATTGGACTACTTACTTACCTATATAAGATTTTCTATTATATTCCTAACATTTGACTATTGTGTTTTATTTGATGATATTGTGTAATTTTATTTAAACCAATCATAAAATAGGTAGGGTTAGGTAGGTAGTTACTGTAGGTCCTACAGTGTAGGTACTAATTGACTATTCTGGGGCACAGATAGATAAACAGAATTTGTTTTATAATAGGAAGGTATGTATGTAGTGATTTATTTGTTGATGGGTTTCAATAATAATATCTATACAAATATTATAAAGAAAACATTATAAATTAGGAACAAAATACTTTATTAGATTTACAGAAGTTAAAAAATATTAAATACTAGACTAGACATCGCCAGCTCCTGCCATAGATGGTTGCCCTGCACTGCAACTTTCCTTAAGTTTCCTTGCGCGCAAATAAATCGGCGAGGCCCACACTTTTGTCTCGCAGCAGTTCATTAGCTCGTCGAACTAATCCATGTTAATATTCACACATCTCTTCATAAATTCTATCTAGAGAATTGCACCAGACTCGACCTTTGTCTTGACTCCATGAACTCCATCGCTTTATTAGTATCTTATTTAAATAAATTTTCAGTGCACCGAATATAATCATAGTAACGAATACATACGTTTTAATTCAATATGGCTTTCAATTGTCTCTGCCTGCCTACTCTTCTTGCGATAAAAGGCGTGATGATAAATAAATAATTTCTACTTTTAGGCGGTTGTCACTTTTTTTCTTTTCTTCATATTGACGAAAGGCGCAAAGGGTATATTATTTTTTTTTAAATAAATAATGAGTGATTGAAGCGCTTGTCATTCACATCTGTGATAGAATGATCGTTCGGCGACAACTTGTTACATTGTCTACCGAATGTTTCTATTCCATCGGCGCTAAGTTTGAGTTGACGCTTGTCGTTCCGAAGGAATAGAATACAAGCGTTAGTACATTGTCTAAGGGGGCTGAATGTTTGTTTATCCTAGCGAGAACTTTAGTATAGAGAGACAAATTAGAGAGGTAAATTAGACATAGTGTACCGAACGGCCTGCCCTTCAATGGTAGAGGGCGAGAGACCAATTACTGGGTGGTCGGCCTATCACACTATAGGAGCCACAATGGTGATGACGCAGTTGACTGTACGGACAGTAGTACCGGTAGTGACGGGACGGTTGTAAATAAAACAACAAGTATGTCTTCTTCCGTTGGAGAGCTTGATCGGACTGACTTTTATCGATTTTTTTTACTGACTTAGTCGTTGGGGCGGGGCCATACGACGCAATCGGTCTCGTGGCTGCGTTTTATTTAACACTAGCAGTAATCTTTATTCGAGTAACTCGGTCGTATTTATACCTATTTTTCTGTACACCCATAAAACATCTGTCAGTTTTAGTATGAGAATTTTACTTTAGTTCCATCTATGATAAAAGGAGTCCGCCGAAGAGTACTTGGAAAACAAATAAATATATATTTATGTCATTTCCTTACAAAATGTGAAAACAACTTAAGGGTCCTATATTGGGAATTTTTCTGGGATAAACTATTCCCAATTTCTCTGTAAATAATCCACCTGTGTCACTGTAATTTAGCATATAGTTACTTATTGAATATATCTAAGTGAAATAGCTCTTATTTTTTCAATGGGTTTTATAGAAAATATGGGTAGATTAACTTTGCCCCTGCTGTCTCTTTCATAATCTATCACAAAACTCTAATTTTTTTTAAAAGCGCTGTTATACCATTTCCCTTTAATTATGTATGTCGATTTCTTTTGGTAGCTTATTGAAAATTTAAAATAATAATTATTTTATTATTTATGCAAAATTAAAAAAATCATAATTTTTTTTTTATTTTTATAAGCTACAAAAAAAATCGAAATATATAATTGAAGAATAATGGTATAAGAGCGCTTTTAAAAAAAATAGAGTTTTGTGATAGATTATGAAAGAGACAGAAGGGGCAGAATAATCCTTTATTCTACCACCCATATTTTCTATTAAATAAAACCAATTAAAAAAAATAACGACTATTTCACTTAGATATATTGAATAAGTAACTATATGCTAAATTACAGTGACACAGGTGGAGTATTTACAGAGAAATTGGGAATAGTAATATCTCCATACAAATTCCCAGTATAGGACCCTTAATATCAAAGTTTAGTATTTTGTCGTTCACAGGGAGTGTTTTTTTTTAGGGAAGAGACTGTTTACATTGTGTGATTTTTTTAAACTCTATGAACCCAAAACATGTTATATACATCCGTCGCGAACACATAGCAATATTTTATTTGTTTATTCTAATAGTAACTTATATTATAAATGCGAAAGTTTTTTTTCCATCCTTCACGTTAAGGTACGGATCGTAGTTTATAGGTTATTTTTATCCCGGAAATCTTTCGGCATAAATTATTATGTCACATTTGAAAATGTTCCACGGTTCGCCCGGGTGCGTCGGTGGCCGAGTGGTAATGAAAGACCACACCTGGTTCGATCCTGCAGCGACCATGTCTTGGCTTCTCCTGGGTACCCTAGGACCGGTAACACGGTTCCGGGAACCGTAAGGCTACCTGTGAAGTTATTACTTATCAACCACACCCACAGTTTTTATAACTCCTTAAATCACAGCTTACTAGGAACGCTTCTTCGATCTGTATCTTTCTATCTGTGGTTGCTCATCGATAGATGCCAATACTGTCCCAAAACTGAAACCTGTATCGCGCTAGTGATAATATTTAATAGATTGGCATGTATACAACTTTCCAAAGACACGCGTTGGGGAGTATACCCTTTTAGTCACAGTCGTGGGATTGTTGTGTGTGTTGCCATTCCTTGTATATATCTTTTCAACACACTTGCTCGTAACGTGAGTCTTATTACCTCAATTTTAGACTCACAATCCCATATATTAAACACGCGTGTTTTTTCTTTATATTACAGCACAAGAGTTATAATATAACCCAATGAAGTTAAATTCGTACAAGATTGCAAATTGTATGTGTGTCCACAAAGCATTCTTAATTTAACCGCATAATACAGTTTTTATTTTTTAATGACGACTTTGTTGGCTGTTTGGCGAAGTTATCCGTGCCTTGTCTGTCACGCGGGAAAAAACAAAACATTTCCATAAATATTTGTTAACATTTTCGACGTGTTGTGGTTAATTATTAAAAATGTAGACTTCAAGTGGCGAAAAATACGTAAATTTGACTCCATGAAGTTTATTTTTTTCCTCGCAAGTGTGTTGAAAAACGTACATACTCAGCTTTCTTATAGCGCTCGCCTAGTGGCTCGCGCTGAAAATACCGCCTCGTACGTAATGACCGACATAGCGCCCTTGTATCACAATGTACTATTAAATGACATCCCTCCTATCTTCTCATATATAAACCTATTATATAAAAAACTTTGTTCAAAATCCATACCCTTCGCCCCGAATACTCCGCCCCGATATATTTATTATTGTATTTCTTATATTTGTATTTCTTTATGCTCTCATATGACCGGTTTATTTTACAGAAATCCATTGCACGCGCATTGCCCACTGCCGCGCTCATCTTCAACCTATAACAGAGATGCATATAGATGGCGGCAGAATACTAACGGGAGGCCAGGATCATGTTCTTAAAGTAAGTATCGCATTAAGGAGGGCTTACGGCACGTCTCGAACCTAGCTCCCAATACATGTCGTATTTATTGTTTTTTTTTATATTGTACGCGTTTAATGAACCAAACCGAACGTAATATCACCTTATCGCAGACCATTTATAATGGCAAATACAGCATTCACAAAGTTTTCTTTTAGTTAGCAATTTTTTATACTTGTACTTGATTCCAAAATGTTCTAAATGTAAAGTGTACTGACTCAAGTTTGTTTTAAACCCGTACCTTTCGTCCCGCATACGTCGCCCCGATGGCGGCTTACATATATCTTTCTCCCTCTATTCGCTATATCTATTATTTTGTATATAAAAACGAATTCACTCTCTCTTTATATATATAATAGTACTAGCTTTCCGACCCCACTTCGCCCACATATTTTTTTTTATTAGTTTTCGTTTATGGTTACTGCAGCTTTGGGTCCTAGAGTGATGTCATATAGCCAGTAACGTTCCTCAATAAACTGGCCATCTAACACAAAACTAATAAGCGCATACAAACTTCAGCAATATATAATATTAAGTATAGTATGATATTTGTTTGGTTGCAGGTATTCTCTAGTACAGATCTCACGCAACTGTTCACGTTACACGGCCACTGTGGTCCCATAACGAGCAGTTTTATTGATCACGCCACACCCACTATCGGCGGTAGTGGCTCGCAAGACGGCTTACTTTGTGTTTGGGACTTGCACACAGGTATATTCAATAGCATTAACATACAGAAAACTAAGTAATAGCAGATTGATCATCAAGGGATGAAAGTGGCCGATTACCAACGAGTTGGGAATCGTACTTTCTCTCGAGTGATACATGCTATTTTATACTACATCTACGAGGAAAATACAATACAAAAGTCTTTTACGATTTTATAATCGACATGTTTCTCCATGCAAACTTTACCACCCTTTAGTGATGGAATTAAAAAATCCCTCCTTATTACATCCCTAGGGTACTCAAGATATATTTATTTATTTATTTCAAATTCAAAATATAATGATATATTACGGTGTTAGCTTGAAATAGGGGTGTAGACAGTAAAAGAAAATAAATACACAATAATATTTTTTATATAGTTTATAACGTATAATCACTGAAAATAATGTTTATTTATTTGTTTAATTAATGTACTCTTTTATATCAAAAAGAAAAATCATAAATTGATACTTCCGGTGACGTGACAGCAAACGGAAAGTGACGTCATTATATCCTAAATGTCAAATAAATAACCACAGACTAGTAACTTATTATAATAACTGCCTGTCAATCTGTCAGTGACTAAGTTATTTCCTTGTTATTTTATCTAATCTGTGACCAATATTTTGTTGGTTTACTAGAACGTGACGTCATCAACGTTTTCGTGGGAATTTGAAAAATAAAATTAAAACCAATTAATGAAAGTACCAATTAAAAAAATTCTAGATATTTTATTACATATAGTAAACCTTACAGCTATAATTTAAAAGTATTTAAAAAAAATTGTCTACATCCCTATTGCGTCCATGGTGCTGCCTAATAAGGCGTACAATAACGGTACCTTTGGCAGTTTATTATAAAGCGTGACAGCTATTTCCTTGACACCTTCGCCGTTTTGAATAATCGGAGAATCAAGTCGTTTTTGTATCTTGAATTAAATGAACAGATGTCACCTTTCTTTTGGAAATATTCTGTTATAGATTCAATGAATCGATTATTATGTTACGTATTGGGAGGTGAAAAACTCTTGTGAGAACTATCAAATCGGGTTTCTTAAATCTCTTTAATATATAAAAATCTTAAACCTTCGGCTTCACACGGGTAGGTACAATATAGGTAGAAAAAAATTTCAATATTATATATCTATTAGATTTTATTCTACACAATTCTTTCCTACATCATTATATTATATCTCTGGCGGATTAGACAGCATACGCCATCATAACTCGCTGGGTCTAACGTTTTCCCCGACTTGATTAACTTATACTGTTAATGCTCAGCTCCTAAACATGATATGTTTATGTTTAATACTCGTTTAAGCTTAGTAGTTTTTTCGTGGGCATAGACAGACGCGGCGGGGAACTTATTTTAAATAATATGTAGTGATATTTTAATTTGTTTTAGGTGCTTGTTTGTACAGTATACAAGCTCACGACGGCGCTGTGACGTCTCTGGCTTATACCGCCTCGTACGTGATATCGGCGGGCACTGACGAAAGACTCTGTATATGGGATAGATTCCAAGGTCACATGCTCAATTCCATAGTTATAGTAAGTGAACATTTCATTAAAAGGTGCTCATTCGTCCAATCGCCGCCGCGCCGCCATATGTTCCACCGAAATCGACCACAGACTCGTCCAATTCTTGTAACAAACGGTCCGCCCTCCGTTTTGAAATCGTTGTATTTGTGGTTGATTTCGATGGCCGGATCGATCTGTCACACACACACACACACGGATGTTTGACACTTTGTTTAATCGAATCTTCTGTATCTGTGTGAGTGAGTGAATTGCATATTGTGATCTAATTCGAATGATTTACATCGCTAATGTGTGGCCTGTGTTCAATCTCGATCATACGGCTGGCCGGATCGAACATTTTCGGTGAGATACCGGACCAGTGCGTGGGCTACTTATGGGGGAGGGTCTCACACCTAGGTGTCGTATTAATGGATTTTTTTTATACGCGTAATTTAGTGTTACAAATCAAACAAAAATAGAAATAATGTAGTATACATCATTGTTTTATTCAAAAAAGGCGAAATAATAATGTGTACAAATGTGGACAAAAAAGGTGACCACACATTCGTCCAATCCCCGATGCGGCGCCGTACGGTCCACCGAAACTAACCACAGACTCGTCCCATTATCTGGCGGCCGATATGGGAAATTTTCGGTGCGATGCCGGACCAATGTATGATCTACTTAAGGAATATAAAACCAAAAATACGACATTATTGCCATCTATTGGTAGATATGCGTGAGAAAGTACCCGAATGAAGAGGTATATGTCGGGATATCGGAAACTAAGGTTTAATGAATATTTTTTTATTTAGCAGCATTTCTCTATTTCTAATTTAATTTAATCTAAGTTTAATTGGAACCAGATCTTCCAAGTCACCAGATTTTCCATTTTTGGTAATTACCAGTGTTATTTTTTTATTTTTTTTCATTTGAGCAGCATTTCTCCATCTTATAATAGTTTATGCAGACCTCTAGGGTCCATCATTAGGTCTTCAAAGATTTAAGATTTTTTTTTGGTAATTGCCAGTGTCCAGGAATAGTTTTTGTTTGCGTAGCATTCATTTATGTTGTTAATTGTGGGGATAATACTACTTGCATGGCCCGACCAACACACTCACATTACGTAAAAGTCATGACGTAGCCCGCCCCGCACTCTTCAGTCGATCCTTTCAGTTTGCCTTACCTTAGTTAAATTAAATTTAGCAATAAAGAGTATAAACCTTCATCAACTCTCTTAACTTTTTGAATAATTACTGAGTTATTTTTTTAATTAATTAATTATTTAGAACAGTTAGTCACCAATATAATAGAAATTAATGATGAAAAATATTCAAATTAGTTCCTTAAAATAACTTTGAAGTAAAAATATAAAAACATAATACCTTAGTTTTTACATACCAAAATAACTTGCGACGTACTAACTTAAAAAATATATTTCAGGGTCTTAACTACATGAGTCGGATGCTGCCGTTGACTCACACGTTATTGTTGATGGGTGACAGAAGTGGACTTACTGTATATGATCTCAGCAATGGAGATGTTATTAGAAGAGTCCTTTTCGGTATGATCATTTTGTTTTAAAGACTAGTGACTGGGTCGAAAAGTTGTTTATCATAAATTCAATTTTTCCGGGCATTGAAACATTTTTCCGGATAAAAGTAGCCTATGTCACACTCCGGCCCTCTAGCGGTAACTTTCGCACTTAAATTATTAGTTAAAATTAGATAGGATTGCTCAATAATTAAACATAACAGACGAATTGTCATTTGTAGGTTTTTTTCGTAAGATTATTTAATTTTTGCCTTATTTAGGAGTCGGATTGCATCCGCTATGTCGTGAGATGGGGCTACTAATATTTATTTATTATTCATTACAGGTCACAATGACGGCTGCATATTTGTACGACAAATTCTACCTTTAAAAGGAGCTATAGTATGTGACTACGCCAACCAGCTACGAATCGTGCGGTTCCCACTTGTGTCCAAATTAGCCAATATGAAAAATGAATAGTATTTTCAATAGAGTTTTAAGCTTCGTTTAACATTAAACGGATGAACATTAATGAACATTAACATTGAAACAGTGAATTTTGTACCAAAAAAAGTCACCTATGTACTTGTAATTTAAGGGAATTGGAGAAAAACTGTTTCTTGTTCTACGGTCTTGCGAAGAGATGAGGCTATTTGTGATTGAGTGTGCCTAATAAACTGACCTAAAATTGTATGGGCACAAGTTTTATATCAATAGATAGGGTTATTGTAGGTGATTTTAGTGACATTCATTAGTGTTATTTAAATTTTTGTAAAGTTTCGTATTTTAGATGGCTTTTTAGTTTTTGAAATGAGTAATAACTAATTAGTGTAATGTCAGCCACAAAATTATTATTTTAGATATTTTTTTTACTTTTTAAGATAATTTAACTATGCATTGACAATCATAATATACAGATTGGAAATTAAAGGCGGACAGTGGAGGGAAAATCCTTCAATATTAATGCTAGTAAATTTTTATCAAAGGAAACTTTCCTTTATTTTTGAAATTAATGAAAATGATATTCAAAATTTTCACCTACCAGAAACATGAAAAAGAACGATTTCACAAAAAATATGTCTTGCGAAAATATGTATACAAAACGGACATATGCTCTTCCAGTATTATACAAAAACTATTAAAATACAACTTGTTGTAGTTAATATGTATTGTAAATTGTCTATAAAACAAATACGAGAAAATGGTACATTAGTAAATATATTATGAGAACTCGAGTCGCATAAGCGGTTGAAAATACGCGTGAAATTGATGACTTTCAGGTGTCATAATTTGTTTTTTTTTTATTTATACTGTCTTTATTTTTATCTTATATATTTATCTTTCGAAAGCTATTTAAACTAAACAAAGACATATAGTTATCGCGTAATTTAAGATGTAATTTTATGTGACAAATAGTATGAGGCGTCTCCTTAAAGTACTTTCCCTCCACTGCCCGCCTTTAAATTCCATAACCATAAACATTATTCAATTATTATATGTTGTATTTAAAACGTAAATTAGTATATTTATCTGTTACAAGACTAGTATTAAAAAAATGGACCCCAGTAATCAGACAGGTGTGAAATAACTTCACAACTTCGCGTATGTTTCTAGTAGACTATAGAGTCAGTATTAAATTATTATTTTTTAGGCAATTTCAAAAGTTTTGTCTTATCCTTGTACAATTTCCTAGTCGATTTGTTCACAATGTTTTATGCATTCCCCTCTCCGTAACAAATTCGCGTCACGATTTCATTCAATGTGTGACTTTTACATGTATTTTACTTGATAACTTGTGTTTGTATGAAATATTATCGTAATTTTAATGATATCACATGTACATTTAGCTAGTAAACGTATACTGAGGGCGTTTTTAGAATCGACTTTTGACATTTCATCATAATCAGCGGATTTCAATTTAGTTCTTGTCTTATGTGGTAAACAAACTTTGCATGTCTTTTTTAAATAAGTTGTAATTTAAAATTCTTAAAAGACGTTATATTAACAATTTTACTTAATTATTAACATTTTTAACCTATTCTACATTTACAGAACTAATTTGTAGCAAGGCTAGTTAGTTATTTTTATTTATATACCTAACTCCCAGTGATAGTTGTATGATTAATTATGATTAACTGTCAAAAGTCGGTTCTTAAAACGGGCTCTGTTTTATCTCTGTCTAACAAATCTGTTATTCACTATGATAAAGGGAGAAAAATAAAAATTAAACTAAACAGTATGCCCCTAGAATATACTTATATAATATTAGCGCTCTCTTGCACATAACTTTAAGATTGAGATGATTGAGTCACTATTACTAACGTATTATTCATATTTATTTTATAGCTAGTAAGTGAAAGAATTGACCACAGAACATTATAAGAACAATAGAAGCATCGAGTGAGCGTTTCCGCGTGACCACCCATATGCGCTGCAGCAAATATTAGATTTTCGCAAATCTTCAAAATTGCCCTGAAACATAGACCAAAAAACAGAACAAATACATTATGTGCTATATTTCAGTGCAAAAATGATCATTGATCACCCCACAAATTATTTATCTAAAGATAGCATAATATACCATCATTAACTAAAGTAAGAATCACGACTTCGTAGAAACTTGGTAAACAATGCGTTTCAAATAAGTATATATGTTAGTAATAACAAAAATACGGCTAAATATTTAACTTGAATTGTTACTATAACAGAAGTTGTCAACATTTGAATTTCATGTTCTTTTGTTAGGTTCTATATTGGAAAAAAATGCGTATTTCCACAAAAATACATCAAAAATGTTGCTACCACCTGAATGTTTGTTAATTTTCTATGGCAAGCATTTTAGACTAGTTCTTCACAACATTTTGATTACAATAGAAAAATTCCGTTACACCGGTTTTCATATAAATAGGCTAACTTGCAACTTCTACTCTTCTTTATAATGTTCTGTGGAATTAATAGATCCAGTCGATTTATAAAATTAAAATTATTTAAATTTCTACGTTCAGTATATACGTACACCAATCCCCCAAATGAGTTCATTTGGTACGTTCATGGTCGACGCAAGAAATGTTGTTATTATTTTACTACACCTGCTCTGAAAATACTCGTATATTTCGTTAAAAACGGGGCATAGAAATATGCTGGCAATAAAGTAGTATAAAAATCATGTTTTTTAATGACATGAAAAAATCTGTATATTCTGTGCTATATAAAGAAATGTAAAAGTGGCGCGCGTGTTGCTTTCTTGAAACTGTTTAAGTGAATTAATAATTTATTTTATTTTCCTGGTAGGTGTAGTATTATGTATCACTCGAGAGAAAGTTGCGATTCCCAACTCTTGTGTCTTAAAGCCAAACTGCACACTATTTGGTAGTTAGCCACTTTCTTCCCTTGGCAAAATCTACTATTATATGTGTGTAAGGTACCTAATTCCTCGCCCTCCGCGAACGTAGTTATTGTTAATGTCAGCAGTCTCACAACGATAAAACCCAGCGTCGCCGTTGCTTTTGCTCAAGGCAGATAATATTTATGTAGATAAAATGGTTGTTTGTTGTATGGAAGCTTTAAGTTTCAATAAACGTGAATTTGTAAGTATTGTTAAAGTAATTATGATTTTTGTTTGTTTGAATTCCTTATGTTATGGATGTTTTTTAAGCATTGTAGAAAAAATTGTTAGGCGTATGACGTCCAAATGACGGTAATTGTCCAAATGATAATATTTAATGCATGTATTAACTAAATCACAAGATACAGATTTTAAACAAACTGGCCTATCCCATAAAATGGTTGATATTATATTTATGGAAAATCCCTCCTACCTACTGACTTGAGTACCTATGGTATCTCTATCTTTTTTGTCGCAATTTTTTTATTTAAGACCGCTACATCTTTCGTTTCGACGCGAAGGCCAAGACTAGACTAGACTAGACGAGTCCGCACAGGGCCAGTCAATGAATGCATGGCCCGAGAATGTCCAACACTAGAATGCCGAGCAAATTGATGGGTCGGGCAAAGACAGTACACGCATTTACCCGGACATTGTAGGCTTGGAAATTCTCGGGCAAGCATTTGTAATATAAGAATTATCCTACGCGTGTTGACAGTCATCAAACCTGAATGCACTCACTAATTGTATAAACTAGGGTCGTCATGTAATAAATGATGAGATTGTTACATTGGAATAGTAAATATTAAGACGAGGAACGACTCAGAAATTTCTAATCGTAAGCCACGCCCTAAACTCGCAAACGGCGCTTTGTCCGTTCTTGCTGCAGAAGTGAGAAGGGCATAATGTATCGCTTCTCGGAATAAATGACGTAAGCGGCACAGTACAAATAAATAATTTATTAAAAAACGATCACATGCAGGGAAAAATCATCTTAATCAATACTAGGTACTGAAATTACCTACAGATTCGTATAAAATTTAAACGTAAACGCCTTCAGAGTATGGTCGTATGACTAAAAAGGTGTTTATGTAGAGATGATTTCAAAAATTTAAGTTATCGAGAAAATTTTCACCAATCATGTTTTCATCCTACACAATACTAGATAAAATTCTCTAGTTTTCGATGCCCAAATTGTATGTTCATAGCATTCGTAATATTCGGGAATTTCAGTTCAGCAATCAACCAAAATTATTCGTTCCTCCCATTAACACAATAATATTAGTGAGTGCAAATATCGGTGCCTTATGCTTAGAGTGAATTCTATAATATAAATGATTGTGCAATGTACCAACGTGTCAAATGAACAATAATAATATAAAAACAGGTTCAGTGGCCATGTACACGCGAAGGAGAATTCTCACTTTACACATTCCTTGGCTGGTCATAATGCCGACGCGTCGATTTTGATATTCGAGTCGAAACGAAAGATGTCGTGGTCCTAAATATGTTACACAACATTTTTAAACTTTTATAAATTTATATGCAAAGGATTATATAAATCGTCCATCGGGCGTTATACATGCAAAGGAACGCAGCGTTTCGGGCGATTGTTATAAACTAGTTCCTAATAGTACCTACATTGTGTAACAAGTGTGCGATATTGGAAATTACAGTCGAGGTATAAAGTAAAAGCCGAGGCAAAGATCACGTGCTTCATAAGTCCAAGTAATTATTTAGTCCACAGACCAGTTTGTTGTAATATAGATATATATTTTGTAGTAATTATATTTGTACTTGATATTATATCCTAATGGCGCTAGTGTCGCATTTATTTTAATGATTTAATAATACCAACGTAGTTTACGAATAAAACAATATTGTCTTGTTGTATTGTATATTATAACATTGTTTTATAAATGGTCTGCGCTATGGTAATTGTAGTTTGATTTGAGTAAATTTCTCGTAAAAATATTTTAAAATAAACAATAAATGCGACACTAGCGCCATTAGGACCGAGACGTTCCACCGTAAAGATAACTGTGGGAACTGAAACCTAATATTGCAATGTTTAATTAATAAGCAGTGTGTCCGAATAAAAAGTGTTTCTTGTTGTCTATCTGTTTAATTCATTATGTACGGAATAATTTGAAAAAAAGGCCGAACCCGGTTTGCCGTACATATGTAAGTTTCACATTATATACTCTGGTTTCCTCTAATTCGAGAATCAAGCCTGCAGGTGATATTTTTCGGCCCAACTTCTCTTCTCAACTCTTTGGCTACTCTACCTTATATTACCTACATGACTCAAACTGATAATAACGTTGTGCCAGGCTCGGTGCAAGCTGGTGGTGTCATGGGTCCGAAAGGTCAAATTGTACCTACTTCTGTCTTGACCCACTTCTATTTGTAGTAGATTTGTCTAGAAAATTTCTAGGGATCTCGTCTCGGTAATCTGAAATGATCTACCAGATATATTTCTTTCTACCACATCCAGTTCACAAAATTCATCTGTTCGACTCGCTGACTCTGCAGACTAATCATCATTCCAGTCGGGAGCGCTTTAATGTATTTTTAAGTGACGAAAAAGCAAGTACACGCAGTTTTGCCAGAGGCACAAGACAGTAATAGTTAGGGAATGCGCGACCAAAGGTACCGAACTAAGACTTTGAAAGAAAACGCACGATATACCTACTGTTCAACTATCCCGCGTGGCCACTGGACGGCTGGGCTCTTGTTTGCGGGGAAGTCTTCTCTTGTCGACTGCAGAGATGAGATTTATTTGAAATGCAAATACAAAATACCTATAATATTTTTCATTTGAAACTTTTTTTTTTAAATTTTGAATTATAGATTTTATGATGACCTGTCAGACCACTATTATATGGCCGATCTGCTTAGGCCGAGACAAGAGAGACCTCCCACGCGCTAGCGTCGACCAATCGCAGCTCAGCCGTCCAATGAAACACTACGGGCGTAGATCGTTTATTATTTCAACACACAAAAACTACAAATAAGATACAATACACAATTACAAACAACAAAATCCATTTTTAAATTGGTATTGTTAATTTACAAACACGAACATGATACAAGTATAAATACACGGTCACTTATCAGTATCGTATCATTGTCATAATCATAGATCTTAGGAATACGCGCGCGCGCCGCCCGCTACGAGATATGGCATGCTAGAACATTTGAGCGTGTCACGAATTTGTCTAGTTGTACAAATTCAATTCGCGTTTTCGGCGCCTACTGAGAAAAGTATCTCTCGATTTAATTCTATAAAAATTACAAATATGCCTTATTGTTCGGTTTTGTCGTTCAGAAACCACAGTGGAAAAACAAATTTATCAAACTCCGGTATTTCGTATCACAAGTAATCGGATGCCATTGTATGCTCTTTGTTCTTAAGTGTGCGTGACACGCTCGAATGTTCTATCATGCCATATCTCGTAGCCGGCTGGGCACGCGCGCGTAATACCCAAACATCGTTTGGGTAGAACCAATAAATCCTTTTTGGTTCTAGGAAACCGCATGTACCTACAATAAGCTGCCAGAGGGACTGATACAAGTTCCCTCTCTATACAGGTTTAAGTGCCTCGTTAAGCAGAGTCTTATGAAAAAGGCTTACGCACGATATACCTACTGTTCAACTATCCCGCGTGGCCACTGGACGGCTGGGCTCTTCTTGTTTGCGGGGAAGTCTTCTCTTGTCGACTGCAGAGATGAGATTTATTTGAAATGCAAATACAAAATACCTATTATATTTTTCATTTGAAATACTTTTTCAAAATTTTCTATTTAAAGGGTATTCAAAAACACCCATTACAATACCTATTTGTTATTTTTTTATTTATACTTCGTATTATTCAAAATTACTTTATTTATGAACGCATCCATCTAAATGTGATTTTGCTCAGTTTTCTTCACTTGCTGGATGTAAATAAATAAAAGATTAAAGATAAGTAAAAAGGATTAATTTTTTTTTACTTACGTGCCCTCCAAAGCACAATTAAATTTCATATTTTTAAAGAAAAATTTTGAATTAGATTTTATGATGACCTGTCAAACCACTATTATATGGCCGATCTGCTTAGGCCGAGACAAGAGAGACCTCCCACGCGCTAGCGTCGACCAATCGGAGCTCAGCCGTCCAATGAAACACTATCGTTTATTATTTCAACACACAAAAACTACAAATAAGATACAATACACAATTACAAACAACAAAATACATTTTTTTTTAAACACAAACATGATACAAGTATAAATACACGGTCACTTATCAGTATCGTATCATTGTCACCCCGCCCGCTACGAGATATGGCATTCTAGAACATTTGAGCGTGTCACGAATTTATCTAATTGTACAAATTCTCTTCGCGCTTTCGGCGCCTACTGAGAAAAGTATCTCTCGCTGTAATTCTATAAAAATTACAAATATGCCTTATTGTTCGGTTTTGTCGTTCAGAAACCACAGTGGAAAAACAAATTTATCAAACTCCGGTATTTCGTATCACAAGTAATCGGATGCCATTGTGTGCTCTTTGTTCTTAAGTGTGCGTGGCGTGACAAGTGACACGCTCGAATGTTCTATCATGCCATATCTGGTAGCGGGCGGGGCACACGCGCGTAATACCCAAACATCGTTTGGGTAGAACCAATAAATCGTTTTTGGTTCTAGGAATCCGCATGTACAATAAGCTGCCAGAGGGACTGATACAAGTTCCCTCTCTATACAGGTTTAAGTGCCTCGTTAAGCAGTCTTATGAAAAAGGCTTACTATACTGTAGACGAATATTTAAATGATAATAATGCATGGGACATAATAATATGATTTGAACTGATACTGTACTGAGTAAATTATTTTTGACATTTTAATTATAATGATTGTATTTTGGACCGTCTATTAATCACACATTTTATATTATTTTTTTTACTTCTTTCTTTTTATTGCAGACCTATTTTAATTTATTTATTTATTATTTTTTTTCAGATATTTATTAGTTGATTATGTATATGTACTTATAGTGTAAAAATAAGTTTATTTTTTTTATTTATTTAAATTGACTTAATCAAAAGTGTATAAGCTATTTTTGCGGTATTTATATTTGACTATTTCAAGTGTGCATTATGCATCTACGAAATAAATATCTTTTGATTTTGATCTATGGTCATAATAATACTAAAATTAAATACTTAAGGCTCCTATATCCATTATTTTTCAGGGATAAACTATTCCCAATTTCTCTGTAAATAATATACCTGTGTCACTGTAATTTAGCATATAGGTAGGTATTGAATATATCTAAGTGAAATAGCTGTTATTTTTTCAATGGTTTTTTTGAATAAGAAATATGGGTGGTTAAACTTCGCCCCCGTTTTCTCTTTCATAATCTATCACAATATCTTAATTTTATTCAAAAGCCTTGTTATACCATTATCTACCCTTCAATTAAACGTCTTGCGTTTTTGTATAGCTTATTGAAAATTAAAAATTATTATTATTTTATTATTTTTGACAAATTAAAAAATCATAAAATAATTTTTATTTCGAATTTTCAATAAGCTACCAAAAACACAAGACGTCGTGCGCGACTGTGACATTGATGTTGTTCGCGACCGACGGCGTATATAGGAGACCACGGCGGCCTAAGGAGCATAAAAAAACATGGGGTGATAATTTTGAAATGTTTTAAATTCTGCCATATAGTTTTCAATTATATCCAAATATTTTTTACATTTGTACTCATACAGTTGACTATTATATAAGTTTATTCTGTCATACAATTTTCCAGTGTTTGTCTGCGAAACTGGTAAAATTCTCAAAACAGTTTTTTGTTCACTAGATATTTTATTTTTAGACTGAACAGAATTTATTTTGCTTGATATTTTATCCAGTTCCGAAAAAAGTTTTGGATTAACAAAATTTTTTAATAATATTCTAAAATTATTTTCAAATCTAGTATATTCAAAGGATTGGAACAAAATATTGAACAGTCCCACACTAAAATGACTTAGCAAATTCAAGTTTGATAAATATAAATCATCACCTAACGCTAATTTGAGAAGTTGGTCACTCAATAAGTTGAAGCATTGCTTTTCATACATATCAAAAGTCTCTTCACAGCTTTCATTGGGGAATAATAAGTGATGTGTGTGTGGATCATCATCACACATGTCTCCGGGAGCTGTAGCAAGTTCATCTATTGAAATCATCCTCTTTTGGCCATCCAAAATAATCATTCTAAATTCATCTGTTGTAATTTTCAAATACAATTCTAAATTTGGTAAGAATATAAATTTGGAACTGTTAACAACAGATACAGGCGTCCCAATAATAAATTCAAGCTCAAGTGAATTATATTTCACAATACTGCTGTGAAAGCAATTGTCATATTTTCGTAAAAATACGTCATTTATGAAATGATCTCTTTGCTCCATAATATTTCTTATCATAGTTATTTTTAACTCATCAAATTTTTCAAAGGGCGTCAACGTGTGGTACGGCACTTTGGCGTAGGCATCTTGATTATACTCAGGTTTTAAGCTAAGAAAAGGTGTCACCTCCGAGTTACCCTTTAATATTCTTTGGGAAGGATCAATTTGTCTAATTTTGTAATAATCAATAAATTTCTCCGACACATACTCCTTGCCTCTTTGAAGACGTTTATGAGACATGCCTTTCTGTTCAAATGTGTCTAAATTGTTACAAATTACTTCGCTTTGAAAATGTCTAAACATGTATGCACATGAAAACATACTTTCCAAAAATGTTAGCGGGAGCTTTTCTAGGCGAAACAAAGTTTTGTTTTCGTACACATTAGTACCATAAGCATATTGCAACATTGGCATGTAGGATTGTGATACAGTAGTTCCCTTATACTTGAGACAAACTACATATACCTCGGAGTTGTCCAGTTTGGATGTAACAGGTTTAAATACATTAACTTCTTCAAAAAAGTGATTCAATAAATACAGCAGGTTGATTGTAGTGTGTTCAAACAGGGTGAATAACTTTAATACAAATGTCCCATCTGAAATAAAGTCAAGAGATTAATAAGTAGATATTAGAATTTTTTAAATTGAATAGAATCTCGATAAAGGAAGAATTTTTATCAAGTCTGGTTCAATATAAGACCTTAATTTTTTAATGCTAATTGTATTTGTCAAAAGAATCAAGTTATTGATGGTTTCACATCAATATCAATTTTGGTGATAAATTTTTCGAGATACCTGTCTCTCTCCTCTTTCACGTCACAAACAAGCAAAATCACTCTAGCATTATAATATTACTATAGACAGATTCTTAAAAATCAGAGGTTCTACCTTCACTTAGTGCTTGTAAAGCAGTAATAACTTCACAAAAGTGGAGGGAGGAATTGATATCTTCTTTATCTTCTGGGTTTTCCATGCAGTCTATGCAGCCATCAGCTGTCACCAACATTACCTACAATATAATAATTATGTAATTGATTACTACAGACAGACTAACTGCCTTTGTTATTTCCCTATGAGTGCTCGGGTTATTTACAAAATAATCAACAGTTCATTAAACAATTATGACCAAACTAAACCAAATTCTAATACAATTTACTATTTTGTTAACATAATCAAATTATTTGCATTTTTCTTCACCATATATGTATTAATAGATGAAAGTCCTTCGCCGCGCTGAGTTTGTGTTTGTTCGGGCTAATCTCAGAAACGACGTACGGATTTTCATACAGTTTTCACCAATATAAAGAAATAAGCTACATGATGTGTGAATTAATTGTGTGGGTATTACAATTTAACAAAAACCGATTTTATACCCGTGCGAAGCCAGGGGCGAGGCCGCTAGTAATCCCTAAAAAGTAAATAAAAATAACCTACCTTTCCCAATTGTTTAACATTTTTAATGATAGCTTGAGAATTTTTCCAATCCATTATGTTGCCAGTTTCATCTACCCCAAAGTCCCAGTGATCCAATGTGTGGAACATAAAATGGTCATCACAGATCATGTTTGAAGGTGAATTTCCCTCATAATATGGGTTAAAAGTACTGGCTCTCCAATTCCACTGAAATTGAGAAATATTTATTTTGTATGTTAAGTAATTCCATATTTGCTAAACTGCTGCTTTTTAACCGAACTTCAAAAGAAGGAGCAGGTTCTCAATTTGTTGCAATCTTTTATGTTTTTTTATGTATGTATGAATACTTGAAGACGCCTGGACCAATTTGGATTATTTTTTTTGTTTCAAAGGGTATACTTCCCAGGTTGTCCCATGATCATCAGGTCAGGATCTGATGATGGGATCCTGGAGAAATCGAGAACTCTTCAAATTTTATAGGCACACTTGGAAGCGATTTGGGTATTTTTTTTAGTGACTTGTGCTCAGTGCATAATTTTCAAGTTGGTACACTTTTTTTTATTATAATGCATATGTCAGTGAAATGTCAATAGGAAGAAAAAGATAACTGAATAGTCTGTGTAAATAATTTAAAATTCTAGGACTAAATATTTATTTTCTGACCTTAGTTTAAAATTTTTTTACTATAGACAAAAACAATTTAATTTTATGTCAATCTGTAGCTCCTTTTTGACATGAAAGAAGGGCAAACAAACACCACTTTCATGTTTATAAAATTAGTATTTTATAAATATCTAGTAGTTAAAAGTACACACAATCGCCGAGCATGTATGAAAGGATCGTAGCAAATGGCTAACCATTGGGATAAAAGGCGTTGTAATAGACAGTTACTATTATTATTAGTATAAATAGTATTAGTACAGGTACTATAGTAGGTATATGGTTCCTAAATTACTAAAAATACCTTCCTACTAAAAGACATAATAAATTTCTTAATGTGTAGAACAAAATAATTATTTACATAGGTTAACTTTTTATCATGAGTTTTTTATTGTAATGTTTCGTGCTATTGGCTCCGGGTTTTGGTGATTCCGCCAATGTCTAAGATATTTCCTAAGGAGGTCAAATATTTTCAGTATTATATAGCAAGGAACCTATTTATTATATAGCGCTGAATAAACTAATTAACATATAGTATGAAATAATGTTTACCTCAATGTCTTCACAGTGAGTCTTCAGATAATGATTCAAAGATGCAACAAATGCACCCGGACCTTCACAGAGATGTAATGAAATAAGTTTTTTCTCTTGTACTGCAGAATTAGGGATTATTTTATATTTATGTGCACATTCATAAAATTTTGTCCAAGCTCGGGTTAACATCTCTGGATTAATATCATCTCTTATCCTCTTGTTGATAAGTCCAGTTGGGTTTGTCTCTCTGGTATGTGCACTCCAATCACCTAAATCTATATTGTCCAGTTCATTTTTGGTATTATTGAGGTCTGCCTTCATTGTTTGAAGTTTTTTGATGTGCCAAGGTGTATAAACAAAACATTCCGTAGGAAGAGGAAGGACCCATTCTGGATCTTTTTCAAATTTATATTGCTTTCTAAATAAATTATATACCAAGTTAACATAGTCTTCAAAGTGTTTTTTTTTATTGTCTAGTTGTTCCTGTCGACCAGAATATAAATTGGTATCATGGGTTTTATACATGTTTTGTATTATGAACTATTTAGGGCATATATTTTATTTTAATCACAAACTATATATGTGTATCTTATTTTTCTTTTGTTATGGATCTATCAGTGTACACAATGATTTGCCAATGTCAACTTTCAAAACTTGGTAGGTACTAGTGTAGAGGAATGATTGGTGAAAAAGATTATTGTTCCTTTCTCTATACAAGTGTGGCTCCTGTTAGTTTCCAGAGAACATGTCCTTGATCTGCCAATGTCCGTGATCTTGGGGAAAACACTCAGAGCTGGTGATCAGGTGATAATGAATCTATATCAAACCCGTGATAGTGTTAGCTCAACCTGCACAAAAATTAGGACACAATATATATAACTAAGATTATGTATAGAGGGAAAAAAACGGCGGTACAACACAGCACAATAATTATAAGAAAAAGTCTAACAAGTTATAACATATATATAAAGATAATCTAGCGATCCAAAGACTTGAAACTGAAGAACCATGGTTTTATGGGGATAGTTTACACAGAAGCATAGTATCTGCCTTTAGTGGTCTTGGTTAGGTCCCAGAGATCTAGCAGCTGATTTGGCAAATATATCCACCATCTCATTGCCAATTATGCCTGAATGGCTCAGCATCCATGACCGACAGTTGGTTTTGGAGGTATAGGTGAAATGATTCTCTCATTTTCATAATGATGGGGTGCCTGGATTTCTCACAAAAATGGTTGATGAAGCAATCAAAAACAATATAAATTACTCATGTTCTATAATTTACTTTTTTTAAAGGCTTCTGGCAGCTTTTGGATGCTGAAAACCAGCTCGGAAGTCCAGCATCCGGACGCGATAGTTTTTTATTGTTTATTTAAAAATTATTAAGGAGCTAAACGCTCAAAATTTGGAAATATCATTTCCATAGTAAGCTCTGTCTAATGAGCCCATACGTCAAAATCGGTGAAATTCGGATGCTAAGTGAGTTGATCAGGGTGCTTTTAGTTCTATTCTAATTCTTTTAAAGTTCGAATCGATCGAAGCAGATAGTCGGGATTCGTCTGGATTGTCATGACATTTCATATGATGTCCAAACTCCCGACAAACAGCTTCTTGTAAAATGTAAAGTTCTTAACAAAACCACAACCAATACAGAAATTTAAAATTACTGTGCGGTTTCAACTTAGTTTCTTTTTTTTTTTTATTGATTGGCAATTGTACTAAGACAAGTACATTTCTGCCAGTGTCACGTCGTTATTCAGTTTTCCTTAGTCGTAGATTCAGTTACATATAACTGTCGAAATTTAGTATTGATTATAAAAAAATTTCAACATTAAATAATATTTAAATTAAATAATTCATGACTAAATACAACTTAAGATAGGAACAATGAAATTGATACATAACTGAAACTAACAAATTATTTAATAAGAATGATAATAAATAAACATAAAGCTTTATTTAAAATAAATTAAAATATAGATAGACTTATATTTTTATCTTATTATCAGATAAAAATTTATAAGATATAGCTACATGATATTATGAAAATATTAGAATTCATCATAATATGTAGAAGACTCACTATGTTGATGGGGAAACTGAATATTGTTACTTAATAAAGATTTCATAAAATTATCCCGATTATATAAAAAGACGGTTAGCATCTCCAATATCCAACCCACATTCACAAATTGATGAATCTTTGATGTGAATTTTATTGAGATGAACAGGAAGACAGGTATGACCCAAACGTAATCTACTAATTGAAGATGTTATACTTCTAGAAAAATGAATTTTAAAAAACCAAGGTTTAGAACTTGCTCAACAATCTTTCTATAAAATGTACCCTTAGTCTTAGAAGAAATTCTCCATGATTTATTCCAATTTTCAAACAGAGATAATCTAGGTAAATTAATAAGATCATGGCAAAAATTTTGAAAAGGAAAAACATCTCCACATGATACTGCCTCTTTGGCTAATTTATCAGCCTTTTCATTTCCATAAATATTAGCATGACCAGGAATCCAAACAATAATTACATTTAAATTTTTATCAATACAATTTTGTAAAGCTGACTTAATATTATATAATATGATATTATGATATTTTGAATAAAACGGGGACTTACATACTGATTGAATAGAACTTAGTGAATCTGAGAAAATTACTGTAGATTTTAATTTAAATAATAAAATATACTGTTGTTTGTGGAGGATATTTGATTTTTTGGACAATATTCAAATTCTTATGGAAAATTCCAATACCAACACAACCTTTTTCAGTAAGTTTTGAGGCGTCTGTGAAAATATAATGATAGTTGGGCCAATTTGAATCAATAATTGAACAAAATTCTTTATTAGCTTCTAAAGTAGATTTTGTTATTCCTATATTACAAATTACATTTGGTACAAAAATGCATGTATCAAAAGAATGTGTGTAGAAAAGGAGATTATTTAATCGTTTTATTTGTCCAATAACTATTTAAATCACAATATCTTGTTAATAGTGAAAGTTTAGGAAAAATGGCATGCTTCTTAAATATGGCAATACGAAATAGAAATCTGTCAGATAAATATTGCCTGCGTAAAGCAAGGAGAGGGTCGACAGATTCTAGTTGTAGAGCATTAACTGGGCTCCTTTTCATTGCCCCAAGAATTATTCTAAGAGACTTGGATTGAATAAGATCTAATTTCTTAAGTGAATTTTTATTGGCAGGAATTAAAAGAAAAGAACGAAGAAGAATTTATCTTTTACCCCCGTAAATTCCCCGTCAGTCAGAAGTTCAAAAAGTATAAATTCGGTACCTATATATGAATATCTTCCCAGTCACGTAAAAATATTTCCCCATGCCCTATCTAACAATTTCTTAAGGGTTGTTTTATGTTTTGAAAAATATTTGTACCAAGTTTCAAGTTAATACACGCAGATAATACGATTTCCCTATACAAACTTTTACACTCCGTTGCACCCCTCCTTAAGGGTCGTTTTTAAAAATCCAAAAATACGTGTTTTATTATTTGTTTTGAAGAATATTTGTACCAAGTTTCAAGTTAATACACGCAGGTAATACGATTTCCCTATACAAACTTTTACACCCCGTTGCACCCCTCCTTAAGGGTCGTTTTTAAAAATCCAATAATACGTGTTTTATTATTTGTTTTGAAGAAAATTTGTACCAAGTTTCAAGTTAATACACGCAGGTAATACGATTTCCCTATACAAACTTTTACACCCCGTTGCACCCCTCCTTAAGGGTCGTTTTTAAAAATCCAATAATACGTGTTTTATTATTTGTTTTGAAGAAAATTTGTACCAAGTTTCAAGTTAATACACGCAGGTAATACGATTTCCCTATACAAACTTTTACACCCCGTTGCACCCCTCCTTAAGGGTCGTTTTTAAAAATCCAAAAATATGTGTCTTATTATTTGTTTTGAAGAATATTTGTACCAAGTTTCAAGTTAATACACGCAGGTAATACGATTTCCCTATACATACTTCTACACCCCGTTGCAACCCTCCATAAGGGTCCTTTTTAAAAATCCAAAAATCGTGTTTTATTATTTGTTTTGAAGAATATTTGTACCAAGTTTCAAATTGATTACCCGTAGGTAATACGATTTCCCTATACAAACTTCTACACCCCGTTGCACCCCTCCTTAAGGGTCGTTTTTAAAAATCCAAAAATATGTGTCTTATTATTTGTTTTGAAGAATATTTGTACCAAGTTTCAAGTTAATACACGCAGGTAATACGATTTCCCTATACATACTTCTACACCCCGTTGCAACCCTCCATAAGGGTCCTTTTTAAAAATCCAAAAATCGTGTTTTATTATTTGTTTTGAAGAATATTTGTACCAAGTTTCAAATTGATTACCCGTAGGTAATACGATTTCCCTATACAAACTTCTACACCCCGTTGCACCCCTCCTTAAGGGTCGTTTTTAAAAATCCAAAAATACGTGTTTTATTATTTGTTTTGAATAATATTTGTACTAAGTTTCAAGTTAATACACGCAGGTAATACGAATTACCTATACATACTTCTACACCCCGTTGCAACCCTCCTTAAGGGTCGTTTTTAAAAATCCAAAAATACGTGTTTTATTATTTGTTTTGAAGAATATTTGTACCAAGTTTCAAGTTGATTACCCGTAGGTAATACGATTTCCCTATAGAAACTTCTACACCCCGTTGCACCCCTCCTTAAGGGTCGTTTTTAAAAATCCAAAAATACGTGTTTTATTATTTGTTTTGTAGAATATTTGTACCAAGTTTCAAGTTGATACACATAGGTTTTCCCTATACAAACTTGTACATCCAGTTGCACCCCTCCTTAAGGGTAGTTTTTAAAAATCCAAAAATACGTGTTTTATTATTTGTTTTGAAGAATATTTGTACAAAGTTTCAATTTGTTACCTACACGATTTCCTATAGAAACTTCTACACCCCGTTGCACCTCTCCTTAAGTGTCGTTTTTAAAAATCCAAAAATACGTGTTTTATTATTTGTTTTGAAGAATACTTGTACAAAGTTTCAAGTTAATACACGCAGGCAATACGATTTCCCTATACAAACTTCTACACCCCGTTTCACCCCTCCGTAAGGGTCGTGTTTTAAAATCCAAAAATACGTGTTTCATTATTCGTTTTGTAGAATATTTGTACCAAGTTTCAAGGTGATACCTACACGATTTCCCTATACAAACTTCTACACCCCGTTGCACCCCTCCTTAAGGGTCGTCTTTAAAAATCCAAAAATACGTGTTTTATTATTTGTTTTGAAGAATATTTGTACTAAGTTTCAAGTTGAACAACGCAGGTAATACGATTTCCCTATACAAACTTCTACACCCCGTTGCACTTCTACTTAAGGGTTGTTTTCAAAAATCCAGAAATATGTATTTATTATTTGTATTGAAAAATATTTGTACCAAGTTTCAAGTTGATTCACGCAGGAAATAAGATTTTACATACAAACGTATTTACCCCATTTGACCCCCTTAGGGGTTGAATATCGAAATTTCCTTCCTTATTCCTTGTCTACATAATAAAGGGAACTTCTGTGCAAAATGTCAGCTTCATAGGTCCAAGGGTTTGGGCTGGGCATTGATGGTCAGTGAATCGGAACTTCTCTTTTTATATATATAGATAATATATAAAAAGAGAAAGATTAAGATATATAATTAAGGAGGGGTGCAACGGGGTGTAGAAGTTTGTATAGGGAAATCGTGTAGGTATCACCTTGAAACTTGGTACAAATATTCTACAAAACAAATAATGAAACACGTATTTTTGGATTTTAAAACACGACCCTTACGGAGGGGTGAAACGGGGTGTAGAAGTTTGTATAGGGAAATCGTATTGCCTGCGTGTATTAACTTGAAACTTGGTACAAATATTCTTCAAAACAAATAATAAAACACGTATTTTTGGATTTTTAAAAACGACACTTAAGGAGGGGTGCAACGGGGTGTAGAAGTTTCTATAGGGAAATCGTGTAGGTAACAAATTGAAACTTTGTACAAATATTCTTCAAAACAAATAATAAAACCCGTATTTTTGGATTTTTAAAAACTACCCTTAAGGAGGGGTGCAACTGGATGTACAAGTTTGTATAGGGAAAACCTATGTGTATCAACTTGAAACTTGGTACAAATATTCTTCAAAACAAATAATAAAACACGTATTTTTGGATTTTTAAAAACTACCCTTAAGGAGGGGTGCAACTGGATGTACAAGTTTGTATAGGGAAAACCTATGTGTATCAACTTGAAACTTGGTACAAATATTCTTCAAAACAAATAATAAAACACGTATTTTTGGATTTTTAAAAACGACCCTTAAGGAGGGGTGCAACGGGGTGTAGAAGTTTGTATAGGGAAATCGTATTACCTACGGGTAATCAACTTGAAACTTGGTACAAATATTCTTCAAAACAAATAATAAAACACGTATTTTTGGATTTTTAAAAACGACCCTTAAGGAGGATTGCAACGGGGTGTAGAAGTATGTATAGGGAAATCGTATTACCTGCGTGTATTAACTTGAAACTTAGTACAAATATTATTCAAAACAAATAATAAAACACGTATTTTTGGATTTTTAAAAACGACCCTTAAGGAGGGGTGCAACGGGGTGTAGAAGTTTGTATAGGGAAATCGCATTACCTACGGATAATCAATTTGAAACTTGGTAGGTACAAATATTCTTCAAAACAAATAATAAAACACGTATTTTTGGATTTTTAAAAACGACCCTTAAGGAGGGTTGCAACGGGGTGTAGAAGTATGTATAGGGAAATCGTATTACCTGCGTGTATTAACTTGAAACTTGGTACAAATATTCTTCAAAACAAATAATAAAACACATATTTTTGGATTTTTAAAAACGACCCTTAAGGAGGGGTGCAACGGGGTGTAAAAGTTTGTATAGGGAAATCGTATTACCTGCGTGTATTAACTTGAAACTTGGTACAAATATTCTTCAAAACAAATAATAAAACACGTATTTTTGGATTTTTAAAAACGACCCTTAAGGAGGGGTGCAACGGGGTGTAAAATTTGTATAGGGAAATCGTATTATCTGCGTGTATTAACTTGAAACTTGGTACAAATATTTTTCAAAACATAAAACAACCCTTAAGAAATTGTTAATGGGGAAATATTTTTACGTGACTGGGAAGATATTCATATATAGGTACCGAATTTATACTTTTTGAACTTCTGACTCTTCTGACTTTCTGAATCTCTCCGTACCTATTTACATAAATTACGTCATTATTCTAATTCTACGCGAACGAAGTCGCGGGCAAAAGCTAGTATATAGATATAGATATAATCTATGTGAGAGGAACCTGACAATTTATTGTCCAATATTAGACCTAAAAATTTATGTTCATTGACAATAGGAATTAAAACATCATCAATAGAAATATTAACTAAAGGAATATTTCGTTTTCTAGAAAATATTAATAAAACACTTTTAGCTGGGGAAATACCCAAACCATGTAATGTTAACCATTGGTTAAAGGACAATAAGGCTTTTTGAATACTATCAGCAGAATTAGACACTACCTTGTTAGCAGAATAAATTAATATGTCATCTGCATACTGAAGTATTCTACAGTGAGGTATAACAGAATAGTGTAAATCATATGTACATAAATATTAAATAATAAAGGACTAAGAACCGACCCTTGAGGTAAACCTTTATATATTTTTCTAGCATAATGAACATCACCTTGTAAATTAATTTGAATTGTTCTTTCTAATAACATGTTGATAACAAATGTGACTAATTTTTCAGGAACCATAAGAGTTCTTATTTTATTATCTAATAAAGGAATTAAGACATTGTCATATGCAGCGGTTATATCCAAAAATGCTGCCACAGTAGACTATTTACTACTATTATATTATTATAAGATTTCCAATCAGCAGATTTAGTTTTAAATTTTAGGTTTGTTGAAGAGTTCACATTAATTTTAACCTTTCCTGGAAATAAAATTAAAATTTGATAGTGGTCACTGCCAAATGAACTATCCAATGTATTCCATGAAAGTAATGAGGTCAATTTTGAAGAACATATGGAAAGATCAACAGTACTAGAATTTTGAAAAGGGGAACCACAACGAGTTATAGCACCAGAATTTAACAAACACAAGTTAAAATCATCCACAATATCCAGTACTTGACGACCAAAACTGTCAGTCTGGTTACAAACCCATAACCGGTGATGACAATTGAAATCACCAAGCAATATAAATGGAGATGAAAAAGAACTAATAATTTTTCTAATTTCACGAAATATAGTAGATGAACGATACGGGATATATATACATACATAAATAATGTCCTGAATTTTAACAGCTACTATATTAAGGTCTGAATTAATGTGGTTGATGATTATTTGAACAGGAGATAATGACTGATAAATGAGTAGCATGCAGCGTCCTCGGCCATCCTGTGCCTGTCATCTCTGAAGCAAGAAAACCCTGACATCCGAAATTGATAAGCAGATTTTAACCATGTTTCTGAAAATGCTGCTACTAAAATATTATATTTCCTAAAAAGGTATGAAAGTTCAAAAGATTTATTTACAATGCTTCTACAATTCCATTGAATTATATTAGCCATAACTGTTTTTTTTTAAATACAAAATTAATATAATTAAAAATGTAATTTAAAAAAATATTTTATAAAATAAATTAAAATATTATAAAATTAAAATATTATTTCTCATGATGAGGACACTTCCCCTGTAGGACCAGAAGAAGAGTACTCAGAAATTAATTTGGAGATAATGGAAATGAATGGGGCAACGTTGGACGGTACATTTGATTTGCATGAAAATACTTCAAAATTTAGGGGTTGAGCAGATAATGCACAACCATTTGAGGAAGTTGAAGGAACATCCCTAACTATATCTGCATGTGCAATTTTGTTATAGCCATGGCGAGGAGAAACAGGAGGATGTTGCTTTTTTAAAACGAGTTTTTTGTGTGAAGATGTATGATGTGCAGTTATCTCTGCATAAGATTTTTTAGATGATGAAAACAATCTTGATGCGGATATGTAAGAAATTGACTTATCTGCCATGGTTTTTTTTATATTTTTTTGTCTAATGAGCTCTGGACAATCTTTATAAGATGCAAAATGACACCCTGAACAATTAATGCAAAGCATTTTGCTCAGAGACGGAACAAGATGTACCTGAATGGCTTTCGCCACATTTCAAGAATCGAGGCTTTGAGCGACACTTATCCTGAGTGTGCCCAAACCTACAACACTCAAAACATTGTATTGTCGGGTAAATATATTGAGTTACAGGAATTGCATTATAACAAACAAATATCCTCGAAGGAAGAATTTGCCCATCAAATGTCAGAACAACAGACTGAGAGGGTTTCCATTCGAAACCACTCTCAGACCTGACTTTGTAATTTAACTGTCTTATTTTGACTATTTTCCCAACTCCCTCTGGGACAGATACAGAATCGCATATATCTTCGGGAGACCATTCAGTAGGGATGCCCCTTACAACTCCCATTTTGCATACCGAAAACGAAGGTATAAATGCTTGATATTTTTTTAATAAAAGAGGACTTTTCACAAAATTGTTTGCATCCAAATGCTACTATTAATTATATTTTTAAAATAACATTTATATAGAAATTTCGCAAAGGAATTGGCATTTAATGAGGTGCCACTATTGGCATGATCTTCTACAATTTGTACATGAATGACAAATGGACCTTTATCTTTAGGGGAATATGATTGCCTTAGTTGTGAAGAATTAATGGTTATAGGTGTTTGTGTAAATGATGATGGAATTGTAGATGGGAGGGAAGATGGGGCTTGGTCCAAAATGTTTAAATTATTAGGAGTTTATTGTCCTGCAGGGATAGAGTTTACCTCATCTGATGAGGATGAGTCCTGCGTTTGTTTATGTTGTTTTTTCGTTCTTTTTCTTTTATTTGATGAACGATCTTTTGTGCAATATTTATCATCCATATATATTTGCATTGATATCGATAAATAGGCACCTGGAGAAGGGCATTTAGACCCTCCTACAGGGTCCTCTGAATCATCCATATTTTGTACCCTACACTATTAAAATATACAAATTACTTACCAGAAATATACTTAATGATTATGAAACTATGATTAGGAACTAATTCTACGTGAATAAAAGATCCCTGAAAGTATTATTTTACAGAAATTCCCCGAAAAAACAAATTTCGCGTCTTCAACAAACGACGATCGCCGACAGCCTTAAAGTTTCTTCACTCACCCCGATTGAACGGAACGCGCTCAAGTTTTTTTGTTGTCCTGACAATAATTCCAAAATCCCGACGTTTTGAAATGTTGCCCAGATATTTTAGTCTTCCCATCTGGGCTCAGGCAACCCTAGCCAGAGTCCATCTGGGCTAATCTAGACATAACTTCAACAAAAGCTTCGAGACCATAGAAGTAGGAAGGACGCGCGCCCCGTACTTTTATGTTCGAGACTAATCCAGACGCGAATTAAACCTAATTAAAACTTATTGTTAGTATAGTTACCTACCTTACCAACACCTTTACAAAGTTATCACGGCCAAAGACTAGGTAGGTACCTACTTAATAATTCACTATTATTCCGCGAATGCATGTAAATTACCTGACATTTACGCCTGGACGTACTGTAAAAGACAGGTTTCAGGTTGGCGCAGGCTACGCACGCGCCCACGCGGCGCAACTTTTAGCATAAAAGAATCAATACCATAAAATGCCTTCTACACTTTGAGTACCTATTTACCAAAGGAGACGTGAAGGGTATAAAACATCGAACAAATTTTTCTGCCACTTTTGGCGCGGGGAGAGGTAAACGCCTAGTACTAGCCCCTGTACCACTGTATTTTTCTGTCGTTTTATTGTCGCAATGGATTTTACGTTATATGATGATTATGTTAAAATACAAACATAATATTTATAATTAATGATTGGAAACACTAAGTTTGACGCCCTAGATCGCCTTTCCCGTTTAAACATCTCAATTAACTATTTTCTTAGAGCTCTGTCTCGCGACACAAAATGATATCAACGAAATCTAAGGTCAGTATAACTGGTCAAAGGGGGAAAAATTGGCGAAAGGGGAAGCCCGTCTATGGCCCCTCCATAGGCTTAGTACTCTATGCTTCTACACGATGTTACTCTATTCCAAAGAGAATATAATCACTACGTTTTCTCTATTCTATGCGACTATCCGTGTCACAGAGCAAGTTCGCAAGTATAGTATTGTAGAGGTATTGTATCCGAACACAGAGCAAGTAAATATGAGATCGCGCGACAAAAGAAGTCCCACGGCTAAAAATTTAACTAAATTTGACAGGTCGGCCATGTTGTAAACAAATTTGTGTTTACATGGTGAGAGAGTTGTCGAATTTTAATAAAAATATAACGTTTAGATATAGTTTATGATGCCTAAAGTTGTGAAAAGTGCGGCCCGAGAAGTTATTCTTAAGGTCAAGGAGTTCTGTGAAGCGGAAATGAATAACAAAGACGTTTTGATTCCAATTAATAATGTTCGAGCCCGAGTTGCCGCCATGACTGGTAATTATTTAGGGTTGCCATTAAATAAATAGTTACTCTTAAGTGGGGAATAATAGATTTATATTTATTCATTTTTAAATTAAGCAAATTAAATATTGTTTGTTTTGTTTAGCTACATCACTGAAGAAGTACTTTTTTTTTTGTAGTCACATATCTACATAGTCTTTTTTTTAATTGCAGGTGTTTCAGAAAAAAAACAGTCTCTAGAATTACCAAAGAAGGCAAAATATCATCTAGCACGTCGAGTAAAATTGTTACTCCTGGGAAGAGCCGACCACATTCAAATAAAGTTATTCTTGATGATTTTGACATGTGTGCTATTCGTCACAAAATACATGAATTTTACGTGGTGAAGAAAGAATTACCAACCATAAATAAATTACGCCTGGAGTTACAAAAAGATATAAATTTCCAAGGACGTAATACAACCTGTCGGGTGGTGGGGTAGCCAGGATGGGTAGATTGGTAGGTATTGCAGGAAAACTCGTAGTAAACTTTCACCATTCGTTTATTGGTCGAATTAACAAGGAAGGAACCAGCAGGAACAGCAAAAGAACAACCAGTAAAAGGATCCGTAAGGAGCCAAGGAGAAGGAAGGAGCGCAAATACTTATTTGCGCTCCTTTTATATTAACATAGATATTAGTTCTTGAATATTGATTCAATACATTTTATTTAGTTGTTTACTTAGTTGATAAAATAGAAATATAATAAATTTTACAATTGGCAGAGTGCTGCCTAAGTCAACAGTTTGTGAAGGAATGAGTAACATTTTAATTTAGGTTCCACACATCGGATATTTGAAAATAACATACAATGTTCTATTGAATTAAAATGAACAATATCGTGTTCTAAAATTAAAAAATGCTATTTATGATGGCCAGCTTGTAAGCGGCCAGGAAAATAAGGTCGTATCATCACAATACCGGGGTTCCCCCGAAAAAATCCTGTCCTTAATGAAGGATTTTATTCAAGAGACTTATATAAAAATACTAATGAATGAAATGAAAAGATACATTTACAAGTTTTATTATAAATAAAACTAATTATTTTACAAGAGAAACGATTTCCACAATCACACAAATCACAAACATTCATCTTCATTTAATCTGTTTAATCTGTTATTAGTAAGTACAGTAAACTCATTTTATAATATAGAGTAATTCCCATTTAATAAGGAATGACTCAAAAACGTTCTCGAATTTAGTAAGGGCTTAGTTATACAGTTACCATCCGCTGTTTTAAGTTTATTTATATATAATACAATAGTCGAAGGCTTGTTTGAAGAGTCGCAATCCGCTCATACGAACACCCATGGGAAATACAGCCACAGATATAATAAGTAGTAATAATAGACGAAGGCTTTTTTAACGAGTCGCAATCCGCTCTAAAAGACACCCATGAATACCCTGATATTCATAGATATAATAATAATAAACGAATGTTTATTTAAAGAGCCGTAATTTGCTCTAATAAACACCCATGGAAATACATCCACAGATATTAGGTATAATATTTATAATAGACGAAGGCTTTTTTAACGAGTCGCAATCCGCTCTAAATAATTACAAGTATTTACAATAAATGAAATGATGAGAATTAAATAAGGAAAATAGTAATTATTAATCATGGTTATATATCCAACCTGTAATTTGTAAATATGTAAAAGTTTTAGTTGCTTAGTTAAAATTATGTTTACAACCAAATTGTGAAATTGAAATAAATTTAACTTCCCCTGTAACCATAAGGTTATAAATACAATTTAATAAATTGTTAATAAAATAAAGAAAAATGTAAAATAATATAGATATAAAAAATTCCTCGGTTTAAGTAAGTGTAACTCATCCATATTGAAAGAGAAAAAAAAAATTATAAAATAAAATCAAAGCATGCGTTAAGGTATGCGCTATCCCAAACTATCCACGAGCAAAGCTAGTGAAAAGCTAATAATATAAGTACATGAAATAAAATAATATTTAAATTTAATCAACATGACTACCCCTAGTTGTAATAAGAGCGTAATCATATGTCTATGAAATAGACTTCATAGTAAATAACAATTGAAAATTAAAATAAAATCGAACGTCGTCGATTCAAAATTTAAAAACTTGTCAATGAGAAAGAAATTATATAGGAAACATTTGAAAATCGAATATTCCAATGCAATATTGTCGAGCAAAACAAATTGTGTAAAACAAAGAAAAATCAAGTGAGTTCAAATTCTGATATCGAGGTGCTTTTATGTGTATCATTTAATTTATTTGAAATGTATTAATATATATTAAATTTATTCTCGGAAATATTTTAATATTTTAATTGCCTTACTTATGTAAACTGTAGGTGTGATATTAGAAATCATTAAAGTAAGAATGGACAAATTGTTTTGGATATTTTAAACTGTATAAAAAAAATCGCAATTAATGAAATTTTGGAATTAAATAATATTTATTTATGTATTATTTTCTGGAATAACGATAGACTTTTTAGGATAACAATAGATATTTTAGCAATTATAAGAAAAATTAATATATATTATTTTTCTTGAAAAAATTACGACTATAAAAAGAACCTTTTTCTATTAAGAGATATTGAATTGACGGGATATGATAATGGAAATTAAATTAATATCATTTACGGTATAAGTTTAAGTTATGGGAAGTAATCTATAGATTTCAAATATATATGATGAAAATCTCACATACAACCATACATTCAATGTGACTATATAATCTGAATTTACGAAATTAATAAGTAAATGAATTTAATGTAAAATGATTCAAGAATACTGCCTCCGTATAAAAATTAAAAAATATCCTCTTCAATAATGGAATCTGACCAAGATCATCAGACTTGTCAACCTCGAAGGTTTGCCGACATAACCTTGATTCAGAACCATCATCTCCAAGAAATATTCTACTGAATTTAAAATAGAATTACGTTATATATTGAGATTATATAGACATTACAAATCCTGAAATAAAAGTTTGTATTAAGATAAATATTATGTTTCCTTACTTCGTTATTCTTTCTTTTTTATTCCTTCTTCCTGCAGCATTTTAATCACGTTTGGGCGCCATTGTCGGGTGTGGGGTAGCCAGGATGGGTCGATGGGTAGGTATGTATGGAAAACTCGTAGTAAACTTTCACCATTCGTTTATTGGTCGAATTAACAAGGAAGGAACAAGCAAGAAGGAGCAGGAAAAGAACAACCAGTAAAAGGATCCGTAAGGAGCCAAGGAGAAGGAGCGCACTGTAATAAAAATGAACTACACATTACTACAGGGCGTTAAGCTATTGAAGTAACACAATACAAAGTATGATAAAAATACTTACAGTACTTATTTGCGCTCCTTTTATATTAACATAGATATTAGTTCTTGAATATTGATTCAATACATTTTATTTAGTTGTTTACTTAGTTGATAAAATAGAAATATAATAAATTTTACAATTGGCAGAGTGACTGCCTCAGTCAACAGTTTGTGAAGGAATGAGTAACATTTTAATTTAGGTTCCACACATCGGATATTTGAAAATAACATACAATGTTCTATTGAATTAAAATTAACAATATCGTGTTCTAAAATTAAAATAAATGCTATTTATGATGGCCAGCTTGTAAGCGGCCAGGAAAATAAGGTCGTATCATCACAAACCTTACGAATAATATTAAAAGATACTGGTGTGACGTCACATATTTTGCAATTTTATACCAAGAACTGAATAAATTACAACAAAAGATCCAATTTTTTTTTACAAAATTAATATCAAATTATATATACATTTTAGAAAATTAACCAAACAAAATCTAATTAACGAACGATAACTTGTATTTATTCGTATAGAAGGTCTAGTGTAGGGATTATCAAAAGGCAACTCTATAGCCTAAAGATACTCGTAGAATATTTTTTTAAGTTTTTTTTTAAAAATTAATATTTGTGTTCTAATACTTTAGATTTTGACATGTGACGTCACAAAGCTTATGACACCCCCCCCCCCCCCTACCCCTTGTCACACAATGTTACATTTTGTTGACCCCCTCCCTCCCCTAGACCTGTGACGTAAGTTATGGATGGCCCCTTTTCATCGGAAATATTAATAAATGATGTAAAATGTCTGGAGCACACTCGTTGATATGTTTTAGGTGTCCAATCAATTTCACTTAGCTTCAATCCACTTTTGACGCAATAATTAATTTATTTATTTTATTTATTTATTTATATATATTTGGGAAACACACAGTTATATCAAATAACAAATTTTTCAGACACAACATTAATTATACATATTAACCAACAAGGTTTCCACACATTAATTACACAAATAAGCACACATACACATTATAAACTACAGAATAAAATACATGAGAATCAAGAAATCAAAACCAAACTCAACAAACAAAAGAAACCACTCGGCTATTGTGATATATTTGGTTAGGTTCACTCAGGGCTATCTTAAACTTAGGAAGAGTGCTACCAAACATATCCACCCCACTAAATCTCTCATTGTATACATTGCAAGTACGGTTAATGAATATGTTGGCATGCAATTTGGTTTTACATAATTGTAAACCAAATACCTGCCTGATCTTGCTGTTGATACGAGGACATCTGAACTCAATCATACTCAAAAGAGAAGGAGAATCTACATTTTTTTTTTTATTATTATAGAAATATTAGATCACTTTCTGGATGGCGCTTCAAAAGAGACGAGCACAGCCTGAAATCTGTTGTAAAATCTGGGAATCTATAATTGATATGTTTTACAAACTTTTTTTGGATGGATTCTATCATGTTTATGTAGATCTTATATTGTGGATTCCAAACTGTGGAGTTATATTCTAGTATAGGTCTAACCAGTGCATTAAAAAGAACCATAATGGCACCTATTAATTTGTTTAAAATCTCTCCCGACCCTCAGTACAAAACCCATCATTTTGTATGCATTTTGAGTAAAACACTTAATATGAGAATCGAAAAGTAATTTATTGTCTAACTGAACCCCCAAGTCTCTCACCTCGGAAACACGATTTATGGTGACATTATCAAAGTGATAGTTGAATACAATAGGTTTACGTTTACGTGAGAAAGTGATCTGCACATTACACTTTTTGGTGTTCAGTTTTAGCTGGTTCAATTTGCAGTACTGATTTAAATTATTTAAGTCGTTTTGTAAATCATTAACAATCTTGAGGGGTTCTTATTATTTTAAATATCTTGTTGTCATCAGCATAAAGGAGGAATTTAGAATATTTAAAAAAAATGGCTGATATTTTTTTTTATTAATATAAAAACCTTCAATCAAATCTAAAGGTTAAAAATAACAAAATAAACCAGGTCCGCGTGGAATAGTGGCAAGAATACTGGCTGCATTTCCCCGCTGAATCGCGATGCTGATTCGTTGAGCGAGGAAGGAGCCAGCCCTTTTGTCACCAGAAGAGATGATCAGTCGAGGAGATACATCTTTAATAAAATTTTTGGCATTTGAACCCCACAGACCTAGAGTTTCTACACCAAACGGCATAAATTTGTAGTTTTCAATAATTGAACTATATTTGCGCCGTTTGTTAGACTCTGCGATTTCCGCCGCAGCTCCCGCTTCGATTGCTGTTTTCCTGAGATGAGACGGGGCTAATGTGTCCACGCAAGTAGCATCCCATACAAGGGGCCGACCCAGGGAATCAGAGTCATTCATTTAAAAATATATTAAATAAAAGTGGTCCGAGGTGGGACCCCTGGGGTACACCCGAAGGTATAGGTACGAAAGAGGAGCGATACCCCTTAACAGTCACCGCCTGACTGCGGTTACGCAGGTACGACTCCAACCATCTTAAAAGGTTACCAATGTATACTATTCAAGGCAGTGGCACGTCAAGCCGATATTGGACAGGCAACCGGATGGCGAGTGGTAATCTGGGCCATTGAGTGGTACAGAGTCCCCTCGTAGCGGCCAAAGTGACCCCAAATGGACAGGGGCCGCGATATAGGGGTGGAGCAAAATCGATTTTTTTTTTAAAAAGGCAACCGGATAAAAATGCGGTAGCATTAAAGGAAATACCCTAATTATATAATAAAATTTTTTTGCCAGCCGAAACACGCGGCCGTTCTTGCGCTAGAGAGTAAAAAAAATGGTAGTAATAAGGAAGCTGAAGAAAGGACGTAGGAAGGAGCGCACTGTAATAAAAATGAACTACACATTACTACAGGGCGTTAAGCTATGGAAGGAACACAATACAAAATATTGTTACGAGCTGGGGTTCGAAGAGATTTAAAATACCGATTAAATAAACAAACTTTACTTCAACACCACAAAAATACAGTTACATAAATGAAAACACTAAAATAACACTTAGTCTGGAACCGTAACACGATTTCGGGAGCTGAACCCGTAAAGAAAGAAAAAAAAAAAAAAAAAAAAAAAAAACACTTAGTCTCACTAAATTCCACTTCACTGTTTCGCTTTGATCGCTCTGATTCGCACTGTGTCCTCCCGGCGACGATCCTCTGTTTATATTGCCCACCGAACATTCGAGAAACGCCGAGATTGTTGTACAAAGTTGTAGACGCGGCTCGATGCGACTCGGCGCCAAATACCTACACACAGACCGCGCCCGATTTTGGTACCTATGGCTAGGCACATACGGTCCATTTTCGTATTGATGATTCTCTCTGGATGTTTCTAGAGACGTCTATCGACCTTGATGTGTTTAGGTATTTATTTGTGCGATTTAAGTACCTATTCGTTACACTGCCCCCCGCTTAGACTTGCTCGTCCCGAGCAATATTCGAGCCTTTGTAAGGAGCCAGTCGATCAATATGGACAACCTTTAACTGTCCACGCGGGCATCGTTGGATCCGATAGGTCACGTCATTGATCCTCGTGATGACCTTATACGGGCCTTCCCAGCGGTTCTGCAGCTTGGGAGATTTGCCTTTTCGGCGTTTCGGGTTGTGCAGCCACACCAACGATCCCTCGTCAAAACCGTTACTATTGAAGTTTCTATCGTACCTGGTCTTCATCTTTGTACTGGCCACAAGACTGCTCTGACGAATCTGGTCATGTATGTCGCACATCTTGTTTTTCAGGTTCGATACGTAGTCACTTACAGGTTGCGGCGCATCCGGAGGTCCGCCGGTCAGGAGATCAACTGGTAGTCGGAGTTCTCTCCCAAAGTTGGCATAAGCAGGAGTCACCTTTATGCTTTCATGCTCTGCGGATCGATATGAGAGCAAGAACAAGGGAATATATCGGTCCCAGTCCCTCTGGTGATCCTCAACCAGTTTCGCTAAATGAGTCTCCAAAGTGCGGTTGAACCTTTCAACCATTCCGTCGGACTGTGGGTGATACGCCGTAGTCCTCGTTTTATTTATTCCCAGGAGACGGCATACTTCCTGGAACAACTGCGACTCAAAGTTACGCCCTTGATCAGAATGTATCTCCAATGGTAGCCCGAACCTGCAGAATACTTCGTTGACCAACTTAGTCGCCACTGTTGTCGCTTCCTGGTTGGGAATTGCGAAGACCTCCGGCCACTTCGTGAAGTAGTCCATCACGACCATAAAGTACTTGTTCCCATCTTCAGTGACCGGGAACGGTCCAGCAACGTCCACCGCAATTCGTTCCCATGGAGCGCCAACATTGTACAGCTGCATACGTCCCCTCGTACGTGTCGTAGGTCCCTTCACGGCCTCACATACTGTGCACTTGCGACACCAATCCTCGACATCTTGCCGGCAATGAACCCAATAAAATCGTTTCCTGATTTTCGCCAGGGTTCGATTCATGCCCAGATGTCCTCCCGAGGATCCATCGTGCACGGACTCAAGCACTGCGCGCACCTTTGACCTAGGCACGACCAGCTGCATCAATGTCTCCTGTCCACTTGGCGACTCCCACTTGCGGTACAGCAACCCGTTGTGCAGCACTAGACTTTCCCACTGAGCCCAGTAGCTTTTCGTGGTGGAACTCATGGCGGATACAACATTCCAGCCGGGCCTTGGAACATTCTGCGTCTTCCATTCCATTATCGGCGCCAAGTTGTTATCCTTGAGTTGCTCGTCTCTCGTTCTCTCATTCGCCCATTCGTCACTAAGGTTGTTAGTCGTAATCACTTTGATGACAGAATCGCTGATTTCACGCCTCGAGCAGTGTTTACAATCTTCAGGGCACGGCCTGCGTGACAGTGCGTCAGCGTTGCCATGCGTCCGTCCTCGTCGATGTTCGATCGTGAAATCGAATTCTTGTAACTGCTCGATCCACCGAGCGACTTGTCCTTCGGGATCCTTGAATTGAAGTAACCATTCCAACGCCGCATGGTCTGTCCGTAGCTTGAACTTCCTTCCGATGAGATACTTGTTGAAGTGTCGTACTGTCTTCACTACGGCCAGAAGTTCGCGTCTGGTTACACAGTAGTTCCTTTCTGGTTTTGACAGAGCCTTGCTGAAATACGCTATCACAACTTCCTTGTCCCCCTTCCGTTGTGACAGCACACCTCCAATGGCGATGTTGCTTGCGTCTGTGTCCACCACAAACTCGCCGACTTGGTCCGGGTAGCCCAATACAGGTGTTTCACACAGCCTTTGTTTCAGTTCCTGGAACGACTTCTCACAGTCCTCAGTCCATTGAAACGAACGCTTGTCCTCCGTCAGCCGATGTAGGGGCTTGGCTACTCCCGCGAAGTCGTATACGAAGCGGCGGTAGTATGAGCACAGACCAAGAAACGCCCGAACATCTGTTTTGTTCCGCGGGGTGGGCCATTCTCGTACAGCTACTGTCTTGACAGGGTCGGTTTCTACGCCATCCTTTGTAATTACATGCCCGAGGTAATTCACACGTTTCTTGAAGAAGCTACACTTCTTGGCATGCAATTTCAGGTTCGCGAGCTTCAACTTGGCAAACACTCTTTCTAAATTCCCCAGGTGCTCGTTGAAGTCGCGTCCCATGATAATGACGTCATCCAGGTAGACTAGGCAAGCTTTTCCAACGAGATCCGCAAGCACAACTTCCATCAGCCTTTCGAACGTTGCGGGAGCATTGCATAACCCGAAAGGCATGACGTTGAACTGCCACAGTCCATTTCCGGTCGAGAAAGCAGTCTTTTCCTTGTCCTTGGGATCGATCTCTACTTGCCAGTATCCACTCTTCAAATCCAGTGTTGAGAACCACTGGTTTCCACTCAACTTGTCCAAGGTGTCGTCAATCCGGGGTAGAGGGTAGCTGTCCTTTCTGGTTACGTCGTTCAGTCGACGGTAATCCACACAGAAGCGAGTGCTGCCATCCTTCTTCTTAACTAGCACAACCGGAGAACACCATGGGCTCAAAGAAGGTTCGATGACATTAGCCTTCTTCATGTCTTCCAGCATGCACTGTACTTCGGCTTCTCTTCCAACTGGGATTCGTCGAGCACGTTGACGTATAGGTAACTCGTTTCCTGTGTTGATGGTGTGTTTCACCAATGACGTTCTGCCGAGATGCCCATCTCTGTCACTAAAGATGTCAATGTAACGAGTGAGCATCTCCTTCGCTCGTTTGTACTCGGAGATTGACAAGTCTTTCTTCGAAATGTCGACGAGTTCCAAGGGGTTTGCACTGTTATTTTTCATCGCCGACAGCTTCCCCTGGGTGCAGCTCCGCATCCAATTCGCCTCGTCGCACTTCGCCACGACTTTATCCTTATTGAGAGTGACAGGAGCGCCATTGAAGTTGGTCACCCTTACTACAGCTCGTCCACTCTGGCTGTTTACTAAAGTTGGAGTGAGTAACCAGCCTTTATGTTTAGAACGTTCCAGGTGGTCGATGATAGAGCACCTCGTATTGGAGGGGTCCCCATTAGTTGGTAACTCCACATCGACAAGCGTCTCCGAATATGGGTTCAGTTTGACGTCCTTGGCACAGCGCACATAGCCAGCATAACCACCTTTCAAAAATACCTGTTCCTGGCCGCACTGCAGTACACCGTTGCGCAAGTTGATGCCAAACTGGAACCGCTTCATAAAGTCGAGTCCGAGAATGCAGTCGTCTATAATGTCGGCCACGATGACGGTGTGTGGGTACTCCCCGTCACCCACCTTGAGTTTCACCGGCAGCTCGTCGTATGCGGGTATAGGCTGACCGGTTGCCGTGAAGAGTTTCAGACAGGAAGATGGACGTCTGGTTCTGCTCGTAGATCGTCTCAACAACTGAGGTCGCACAACCGTACGCGTTGCTCCTGTGTCGATCGTCATCTCACATGGCGTCCCGTTGACCTCGCCGGCGATCACCAGACTGTTCCCGTCGAAAACTTGTCGGATGGTAACTTTGGGGCTGTGTCACGAGCAGCCAGTACCTGCCCCGCGGCTCTGGCTGTTACTCGTTTCCCGGAAGCTCCGTAGTTACTGCACGGACATCAGCTCCGACGTCCCGTTTCGGCACTCGTTGATCCGTGCCTTGTCGTTTAAGCGCCGGGCAGCTTGCTTTAAGGTGCCCCAGCTTGTGGCAGTAGAAGCAGCGGGGTAAGTAGCTACGCCTCTCTGCTACAGGTGTCGTTGTTGGAGTAGCCTCCTCCGCCACTTGTCGCAATCGTTGAGAACGAGGCTCCTGTCTCACGGCTTCCACCTCTAGAGCATGGGCGAGTGCATCTTTCAGGGCGGTGTGGTGGCCCAGTCGAACTGCAGCTCTGACCTCCATGCTGCGGATGCCGTCGATGAATGCTTGAACGAGGTTCGCAGCAATGAACTCTTGTCCGGCAGATGGGTACGCCTTCCTCACGATCTTCTCGATCTCCAGAGCCCATTGTTGCAGATTCTCACCAGCATGTTGCGTCCTGTCCCTCAGCTGCGCTCGGTAGACGTGCTCCAGGTGTTTGTCGCCGTACCTGGAGTCCATTGCCTCGATCAGGTTCCCGTACGTGGTGCAGCTGTCTGGAGAGGCTTCCAAAACAGACAGTGCGCGGCCTCTTAAAGCCACTGTCAAGGCGGTCAGAGATTGCTCGTCTGTCCAGCCGTTGGCAGAGGCGACCGTTTGGAACTGCAATTTGTACGCTGTCCAGGACGTAGTCCCGTCGTACGGCGGCACCTTGACTCGGGGGCCAGAGACGACGGCGCCTCCAGAAACAGGAGCGGTCAGCTTCAGTTTCCTTACTTCATTCTGGAGCCCCTCGCATCGGCTGTCCAACTCTCCGTAGCGGTCGTTAAGTCTTGCATCCAGTTCTCTGCTCATCCTAGTCTGTATTTCCTTGCAATGCTGTTGGAGGTCTTCGTAACGGATGTCGAGGTCTTCGATTCTCTCCTCGTGCATGTCTGTAACCCTCTGTAGCTGCTTCACCTCCATAGTCACCTTTCCCAGTGATTCTGAAAGCAGCTCCTTAAGGCTAGCAGACTGCTCCTTCAACAGCCGGCAAGTCTGCTCCTCCCGAAGTCTGGCCTCCTCCTCTTGTCGTCTGGCCTGCTCCTCCTGACGTCGGGCCTGCTCCTCCAATAGCTGCCGAGTCTGCTCCTCCTGTCGTCGGGCCTGCTCCTCCTGACGTCGGGCCTGCTCCTCCATCAGCCGAACCAGCATCCCCATATCGAATGCCTGGGGAGCACCCGCAGAACCCGCAGCACCCGTATCAACTCCAGCAGCAGCTCCAGCACCAACAGCAGCAGTCCCAGCAGCAGCAGCAGCGGCTCCAGCAGCAGCTCCGGCACCACCAGCAGTATTCCCAGCAGCACCAGCAGCGGCTCCAGCAGCAGCAGCCTCGTCGACCTCCTCGCCGTGATGTCCAGCAGTAGTTTGTCGTGTTTTGGGTCGCCGTGATGACGACGAGTCACGTGGTGTAATCGGCATTTTTGAATCCCACACTCCTGACACCAATTTGTTACGAGCTGGGGTTCGAAGAGATTTAAAATACCGATTAAATAAACAAACTTTACTTCAACACCACAAAAATACAGTTACATAAATGAAAACACTAAAATAACACTTAGTCGCACTAAATTCCACTTCACTGTTTCGCTTTGATCGCTCTGATTCGCACTGTGTCCTCCCGGCGACGATCCTCTGTTTATATTGCCCACCGAACATTCGAGAAACGCCGAGATTGTTGTACAAAGTTGTAGACGCGGCTCGATGCGACTCGGCGCCAAATACCTACACACAGACCGCGCCCGATTTTGGTACCTATGGCTAGGCACATACGGTCCATTTTCGTTTGTACTTTGATTCTCTCTGGATGTTTCTAGAGACGTCTATCGACCTTGATGTGTTTAGGTATTTATTTGTGCGATTTAAGTACCTATTCGTTACAATATGATAACAATACTTACAATACTTATTTGCGCTCCTTTTATATAAACATAAATGTTTGTTCTTGAATACTGACTCAATACATTTTATTTAGTTGTTGACTTAGTTGATCAAATAGAAATATAATAAATTTTACAATTAGCAGAGTGACTGCCTAAGTCAAATAGTTGTGAAGGAATGAGCAAAATTTTAATTAGGTTCCACGCATCGAATATTTGAAAATAAAATACAACGTTCTATTGAATAAAAATGAACAATACCTTGTTCTAAAATTAGAATAAATGCTATTTAAGATGGCCAGCTTATAAGCGGCCAGAAAAATAAGGTCGTATCATCACAAAAAAAATTCTGACATTAATGAAGGGTTTTATTCAAAGAATTATTAAAATACAGTTTGATGATGAGACTTATATAAAAATACTAATGAATGAAATAAAAAGAAAAATTTACAAGTTTTATTATAAATAAAACTAATTATTTACAAGAGAAACGATTTCCACAATCACACAAATCACAACATTCATCTTCATTTAATCTGTTTAATCTGTTATTAGTAAGTACAGTAAACTCATTTTATAATATAGAGTAATTCCCATTTAATAAGGAATGACTCAAAAACGTTCTCGAATTTAGTAAGGGCTTAGTTATACAGTTACCATCCGCTGTTTTAAGTTTATTTATATATAATACAATAGACGATGGCTTATTTAAATAGTCGCAATCCGCTCATACGAACACCCATGGGAAATACATCCACAGATATAATAGTAATAATAGACGAAGGCTTATTTAACGAGTCGCAATCCGCTCTAAAAAACACCAATGAATACCCTGATATTCATAGATATAGTAATAATAAACGAATGTTTATTTAAAGAGCCGTAATTTGCTCTAATAAACACCAATGGAAATACATCCACAGATATTAGGTATAATATTTATAAAAGACGAAGGCTTTTTTAACGAGTTGCAATCCGCTCTAGTATTTACAAGTATTTATAATAAATGAAATTATTGTTATATATTCGATCTGTAATTTGTAAATATGTAAAAGTTTTAGTTACTTAGATGTTTACAACCAAATTTTGAAATTGATATAAACTTAACCTCACCTGTAATGTAACCATAAGGTTATAAATATAATTTAATAAAATAAAGAAAAATATAAAATAATATAGATATAAAAAATTCCTCGGTTTAAGTAAATGTAACTCATCCATATTGAAAGAGAGAAAAAAAAATGAAATAAAATCAACGCATGCGTTAAGGTATGCGCTATCCCAAACTATCCACGAGCAAAGCCAGTGAAAAGCTAATAATATAAGTACATGAAATAAAATAATATTTAAATTTCAATCAACATGACTGCTCCTCGTTGTAATAAGAGCGTAATCGTATGTCTATGAAATAGACTTCATAGTAAATAATAATTGATAATTAAAAAAAGAAAATCGAACGTCGTCGATTCAAAATTTAATGTCAATGACAAAGAAATTATATAGGAAACATTTGAAAATCGAATATTCCAATGCAATATTGCCGAGCAAAACAAATTGTGTAAAACAAAGAAAAATCAAGTGAGTTCAAATTCTGATATCGAGGTGCTTTTATATGTATCTTTATTTGAAACTAGCATTCCGCCCCCGGCTTCGCCCGTGGATATTTGCGAACAAAATAAAATATACCCTACAGCACTCATAGATAATGGCTTGCCTGCACTACCCCTACCACTACCCCTACCCCGATCCCTACCCCTACCCCCTACCCCTACCCCTAGCCCTGTCCCTACCCCTACCACTACCCCTACCCCTACCCCTACCCTGTTTCCCACGACTTCGTACGTGTCTATTTCAGAATGTTGGCAAACATACACTTCGTACATAGCTTTTGTCATGTTCACCTCTGCCCACCCCGTTCCCGTCGTCATTCCGTGATGGTATATAGCCTATGTCACTTACGAAGAATGTAGCTTTCTAATGGTGAAAGAATTTTTAAAATCGGCCCAGTAGTTTCTGAGCCTATTCATTACAAACAAACTTACAAATGTTTTTTTTTTTTTCTTCTTCACGGGTTCAGCTCAGCAGCAGGTTACGGTTCAGGGTACCCAGTCCACACGCAAAATAGGCGCCTTTAGACGTCGAGTTGCGGAAAACGAGCCGATCACCAAGTACCAAGTAAGTACCAGGGTACCCAGCGGAAGACCAAGTATCCCTCGTTTAGCCGATGGTATTTGTGAGGCTATACCTAACGAGTGGCTAGTTCTGTTGAGATATAATATTTAGATGGAAAAGCCTCTAAGTGTGGTTTGTCGGATTATGTACATAAGTTTTTAATTAAAAAAACCCATTGGTACATGGCCGGGATCTGGGATCGAACCCGGGGTCGACGTCTTATCCACTCGGCCACCGACGCACCTTGACTTACAAATGTTTCCTCTTTATAATAGTAGTATAGATGTATTAATTTAATATATAAAATTTATTCTCGGAAATATTTTAATATGTTAATTGAGTTACTTATGTAAACTGTAGGTATGATATTAGAAATCATTAAAATAAGAATGGACAATTTGTTTTGGATATTTTAAAAATGTATTTAAAAAATCGCAATTAATGAAACTTTGAAATTAATTAATTTTTATTTATGTATTATTTTTCTGGAATCACGATAGACTTTTAGGATAAAAATAGATATTTTAGCAATTATAAGAAAAAATAATATATATTATTTTTCTTGAAAAAATTACGACTATTAAAAGAACCTTTTTCTATTAAGAGATATTGAATTGACGGGATATGATAATGGAAATTAAATTAATATAATTTACGGTATAAGTTTAAGTTATGGGAAGTAATCTATAGATTTCAGATATATATGATAAAAATCTCACATATACCATACATTCAATGTGACTATATAATCTGAATTTACGAAATTAATAAGTGAATTTAATGTAAAATGATTCAAGAATACTGCCTCCGTATAGAAATTAAAAAATATCCTCTTCAATAATGGAATCTGACCGAGATCATCAGACTTGTCAACCTCGAAGGTTTGCCGACATAATCTTGATTCAGAACCATCTCCAAGAAATATTCTACTGAATTTAAAATAAAAATACGTTATATATTATATATTGAGATTATATAGACATTACAAATCCTGAAATAAAAGTTTGTATTAAGATAAATATTCTGTTCTCTTACTTCGTTAATCTTTCTTATTTATTCTTTCTTCTTTATTTCTTCTTCCTGCAGCATTTTAATCACGTTGGGCGCCATTGTCGTGGGGTGGGGTAGCCAGGATGGGTAGATGGGTAGGCAGGAATATCAGGAAAACTCGTAGTAAACTTTAACCATTCGTTTATTGTGGTTTCGAATTAGTTTATTAATAAAATTAGTAAAACAAGTTCGCTCGACTTTTTTTTGTCTATCCCTAAGAGTAGAAAAAATATTGTAGTCAGATATTCTTTTATAAGTTTTCCATTATATCATTTACCTTGTTATAAAATAGCTCCACTGTTCCCAGTTAATTTATTTTATTTTTAATACCAGCTAATAGTTTATTATTTATAACATCGTAATCAGCTGCATAGAAGAGTCGAGCGGTGCGGGGCGCGGGGCGTAGTCGATGACCATCCCCTGCCAGTAACTTGTATTTGATTTTCTGTTTCTTTGTCAATTTAAATTATCACTACCTACATAGTATAAAACAAAGTCGCTTCCCGTCTGTCTGTGTTATGAAGAGGTTGCACTTCGCAGAGGTTGCACAGCACTTAGCAAACTCGTAGTACTTTTATAAGCAAATATAATGTGTCATCTGTCGCGCTCTGAACTTTGAAGTAGAGATATATATTGTAGTGGAAATATGATTAATAAACATTAATCCCTATTAATATAAATGCGAATGTAAGTTTGTTTGTTACGCTTTCACGCAAAAACTACTAAACCGATCATCATGAAATTTTGCACATATATTCTTGGAGGTATTAGAAGTAACATAGGATACTTTTATTATCACGGCATGACGACGGGAACGGGGTGGGCAGAGGTGAACATGACAAAAGCTATGTATGAAGTGTCAACATTTTGAAATTAGAAGTCGTGGGAAACAGCTATTTCTAATATGTTTATACTAGCTATCCACCCCGGCTTCGCGTGTGGACAATATTAAAATCTTATAATATAAAATTCTCGTGTCACGGTGTACGTAATTGAACTCCTCTGAAACGGCTCGACCGATTTTCGTGAATTTTAGTGTGCATATCCGTTAGGGTTGAGAATCGGACAACATCTATTTTTCATCCCCCTAAATGTTAAGGGTGGTCCACCCCTATTTTTTTTTATAGGTAGGGTAGGGGTAGTGCGGGCAAGTCAACGTTTGGGCAGGACAACGTCTGCCGGGTCCGCTAGTATAATATAAAGTATTTAATTAAAGTAGTAACATCAATATATAATAGTCTGTCTATGTATGCTTAGATCTTTAAAACTACGCAACTAAATTTTGATAGATAGAGTGATTCAAGAGGAAGGTTTATATGTATATGCCATTGTTCTAAGTTTGAACTGAATTTGTACTAAACAAATCGAGTTAAGATTGATCAAGTCGATATCGGCTTTTTTCAAAGCACAATTTGTTTGAGAAAAAATATGGTTTAATTTAAAAAAAAGTTTATTTAGTAACTTGTATTACCCCCGAGTGAATTTATCACGGCCGCCATACTTATTTGGCATAGAATTTATCAACGCCATTATGACGTGTTGAGGAATGTTCTCCCATTCTTCCAAGATGACGGTTTTCAGCTCCTGTATGGTTTGCGGGGCAGGGTAGTGAGCTCGAACACGCCTCTTCAGCTCATCCCATAAATGCTCTATAGGGTTCATATCAGGGCTTTGTGCTGGCCATCTCATGACAGTGACACCAACATCATTTAGGTACTCCCTGACGATTCCCGCAGTGTGGGCCCTTGCATTATCGTGCATAAAAATGAAACCCTGGCCAATAAATCCAGCATATGGCATCACATGGTTCTCTAAGCATTGAAGAATGTATCGGTTGCCATTTAAGCGCGGCAGCCGTGGTCCCGTTACAACCTCAGTTTTGCCTTCCATAGAAATTCCTCCCCAGACTGTCCATGATCCTCCACCATAACTCACTTTCTCATCAATACAGCATGCGCGAAACGCTCGCCCTCCCTTCGGTACACCTTACTCCTTACATCATTACCGTACAGCATTATCTTGGATTCATCAGTGAAGAGTATTATAACTGGCTCCATTGTTGTTGAGTCCAATTTAAATGTTCGCGCGCAAACTGTAGGCGAGCCATTCGGTGAGCTCGTGTCAATTTGAGTCCATTGGCTGGCTTATGCAAGCTGGCTTATGCAATGGAGGATGCAAGCGATCAACAATCGACAGAGAATCCAGACGATGCTCCAAATCGATCACAGGTCGGGAACAAAGAACAAGATCCAAAATTCTACCTTTAATGTTCAACACATGATTGTACTGATGAAGGCCGTGCAAAGAGATGAAATTCAATAGCGAATTACTAAGAGTGCTACCACCCGAAGTCGCCTTAAGATGACTTGTTTCAGAGTCACATTATGTCACCGAGATTGAAGTCCCCCACAATCAAAAACTCATCCCTGCCCCCATCCATTCTCGAACTAGCCCTTGTCAAAAAGTTATCCAGTAAATGTCCTTTGACAGGAGGTGGTAAATAAATTCCACATATATTTAACTTAAAACATTGATTACTACGATCATGTCCCTCAATGGAAACCCATACATCCTCACAATCCGACTCAAACGCGCTCAACCTATAAGAAGAATACTTTCTGGCGACTGCAACCAGTACCTCCCCCCCCCCTCCGTCCCTTCCGCTATGAAATCCACTGCACTCACGGTCACGCCTGTAAACATTATAACGATCGTCGAATAGCTCAGAACTGTGTACACTACCGTTCAACCACGTCTCGGACAGGATAACAACATCAAAATCATTACATACAATTTCGTTAAAGAAGTCGATGGTTTTGGTTCTCAACCCTCTAACATTTTGATAATACAGAGATAAATAATTATTCTTTAAAATAATATCGCACATACAAATTTATATATTAAAAAAAAAATAACAGTAATAAGAAACAAAATAACAATAATAAATCAATAACAATCAATTAAAATTAGTCACAGAAAAAACAGATTATATTAACTTATTAAGAAAATCCAAAGTTCTAATGTAGACGTGGCTCGTGTGCTCGGATTTTCGCATGAATATTCGACCGTCTCGCACCCAGACAAACTTGTAATTTAAGTCTTTCGCTTTAAGACGAGCTGCGACGTGTAAAAATTTGTTCTGTGCTGTGAGATGCTCGGCCACATAAATAGGATTACTTCTGTCACCAGTACCGATACCCAAATGACTGGTATTTAGTTTGTTTGTGGGATTTTGCTTATTGAATTTTGAGGCCGCAGCCAAGAAACCGTCGCGCTGACGTGGGTTGCTAAACTTCACCAAGACCGAGCGCGGTCGAGAGCTGGCTGTGTTCTGTTTGGCAAGCCTGTTGCAGTAGTAAATGTCACTCTCGTCCACAGTACACTTTATAACCTTGCCGAGCTGCTGTACAGTCGTGATGAGGTTCTCTGCGGGGTGCTCGGGTACACACTGCAGTTCTAGGTTACAGCCGCGAGCTTGCTGTTCCAGAAGATTGACACGTGCGCCAAGGTCTCGGGTGCTGCTGCGCAGGTCCTCGTTTTCCGCCTGTAGAAGTCTAATCGAGTTTTCTTGGGTAGCCAAGGAACATTTAATATTCTCAAATTCGGCGTTGAAGAATGATATGGAAGATCCTAAAGTAGCTACTGCCTCGCTGAGATGTTCCAGCTGAGGTTTGAGCTCCCTACCGAACAAGAGTCGCAGCTCGTCGCGAATGATGTCGCGCACGATGTCCGCCGATGGGCACGCGCAGGCGGGGCATTTGTTTTTGGCACGAAGTGTAACGTTGTTATGTGGAGAAGTGGGCACGGCAGCTCGTATCGGTGTATTCGAGTTTGTAAGAAGACAGTCAATTGATTAGTAGTTACGTCTTTTGCCCGCCAGGTGGCAGAAAAAGTGGTGCGTTGGCCAGCAAATGAAATGGTCGCTTTGTTTTAACTGTGTAATATTTTAATTCTGTTTAATTGTTTAATTGTGTCCAAAGTGGAAATTAAAGACAGTAATTAGTAAAGACGTTAATTTTATTCAATCCATCATCGTCTCTTTACAAGTGGCAGCCCAACTAGTGGCCAATAAAAGTTTCGAACCAAAATAACGAATTTTTACGAACTCTTAAATTTTGTTTCTAAAATATATTCAGTTTTCAACAAGCATCTTGCTGGTTTTATGTGTGACTGTCTCAATCTTCGAGGTGTTAAGTGAAAGTGAAAATGCCAAGAAGAAAAAGTGCGCAAAGTAGCCACGAGGCGGACTTCGAGGTGGAGTCGCTCATGTCAGCGATGTTCGCGTCCTTTGCTAGGGCTCAAGCTGAGTCTAACAGAGAGTTAATATCAGCTATCTTAGCTTCCAAGGATTCCAACAGTGACAGCGGCGCTCCAAGCCTGTCTCCGACATCACACATCGCACCGCCCTCCGCGCTTATGGGAAACTTCGCTAACTGTACAGCGCGTTTCATCGGGAGAGCTCATCAAGATCCACGTGTCGTGGATGCTTTTATTGATACAATCATAGTATACAAAGAGTGTACAAATATAAGTGACGAGCATGCGCTCCGCGGCCTGCCAATATTACTAGAGGCAGATGCTGCTGTTTGGTACAAGGGAGTAAAGGGCTCCATTTCTTCGTGGACAGAGGCAATACAACGTTTGCGATCCATGTATGGTGCGCCGAAACCTCCCTACAAAATATTTCGTGGCGTGTTCAGTGCAGATCAAGGACACGAGCGCGCCGATATTTATATCAACCGTCAACGCGCGGAATTCGCGAGTCTACCGTATGTTATTGATGAACGAATTATACTAGACCTTCTTTACGGCTTGCTAAACATCAATATTCGAAAGCGAATACCTCGAGACCTGGTTAATAGTGTCGACGAGCTCATCGAGCGCGCCAGACAGGTGGAGGACGAGTTCGACGAAGCAGCGTCGGTGCCTGTTCAGGGACAACGGGAGCTTCGTGCCGGCCGGCATGAGCCGCGCTCTACGGCGGCGCCTGCGCCGAGCACCTCACTCCGGTCACCTGTGTTTCACGGGTCAACGACTGCTCGTAACTCAGTCGAGACTCCGCTTCGGTCTTCGACGTGCAAAGTTCCTCGGGCGACACAGTGTAACCAAGTAATTCAACCTCTTCAAGGTAACAAAAGTTATTGTGTTTATTGTCGTAAAAGTGGTCACGCTCGCTCTGAGTGTCTGCGACTTAAAATTAAAAGGGATAGTGAAATCAAGTGTTATGGTTGTGGTGCTAAGGGCATCATTCGTTCTAAGTGTGCTAATTGTAATGCTGGGGACAGTAAACCTAAAGACACTAGTCATACATTTTATTCTTGTAATTTTCATTCTTTGGACAAGTCTTTGAGCGATGATACCTACAAATTTACAGATGAACCAAATTTTATAAATCGTAGTAACAATCGTAGTTCTACATGTTGTAACAATATGTCTGTAAATCGTAGCAATCGTAGCCCAAAGAAGAGTCCGTTTTCATTTAATACAAATTTGTCAAAGATTAAGCAAGGTCATCTGTCAAAGATCACCGAGTTGTGTACTAACACTTTTGTACCTAATGGGAGTTTGCCTCTCAGAGGCAAGTCGCCTATTCAAAATTGTAACAAGCTACCATTAATGAAGGTTGCCTTTGCGTCTGACTCCAACAGTAACGGTACCAGTAACCGACCTATTCTCAATGTCGAGATTAATGGGGTTCGTGGTACCGGTTTAGTGGACACAGCGGCCAAACGATGTATAGCTGGTTATAGTTTGTATAAGTTGCTACGCGATCAAGGTCACCCGTTTCGTAAAAGTAATTTTCGTGTAAAATTTGCAGACGGGATTGTGCGCGATATGAATGTCAAACTTGTTGACGTCGACGTTAAACTTGAGGGTAAGGTTGTACCAACTACCTTCATTGTTTTACCTAACGCCGTAAATAATGAAACACTTTTTGGTATCGATTTTTTATGTAGTGCTCGTATTGTTCTTAACTTACACGCGAACTCATGGTTTATGACTGATCACCCGCAGGCTGTGTATCCTTTGCAAGGCGAGAAGTCAAGCGTCAAGGTGAGTTGTGCAGCTGCAGACGTGATTCGACCTGATGAGGGGGCGATGCTGTCGTCAATGGAGCGAACTGCATTGTCAATCTTAGTTCACGAGTACGAGGACATCTTTGGTGAAGGGGGAGGAGCGACGCCTTTCGCCGAGCATACCATCGATACAGGTAACCATTTTCCTAAGACTACTAAAGACGAGACCCGTCGTGTGGGGGAAGACTATTCACCTGGTGACCTAATCCTTCTACGTAGCCATGTTTTGAGTAATGCCGGTAAGGGTATAACCTCGAAATTCGTCCCAAGAAGAGATGGGCCCTACTGCATAAAAATGAAGGTGAGTCCCACCACTTACTTAATTTCGCATCGTGAAGCTCCTGATGAATCGATCGGTAAGTATCACGTGTCCGATCTTACTCGCTACCATGCACGTGAGTGTGAGGGTGATCAGTCCAATCCCCGACCCGTCAACCCAAAACGGAAACGTGGTCGACCTCTTAAACTATTAAAATATTAGATTATGTTTAAGTTCCTTGTTCTAATTGTTTTTTGTTATTGTTAATTGTTCTTACTCACTTTCTCTTTGTGTAACTTTTGTGTTTGTTTGACCAAACTGGTGGTCCTATATTTGGTCAAAAGGGGGAGTATGTAAGAAGACAGTCAATTGACTCAGATCAAATTGATCTGAGTCAATTGATTAGTAGTTACGTCTTTTGCCCGCCAGGTGGCAGAAAAAGTGGTGCGTTGGCCAGCAAATGAAATGGTCGCTTTGTTTTAACTGTGTAATATTTTAATTCTGTTTAATTGTTTAATTGTGTCCAAAGTGGAAATTAAAGACAGTAATTAGTAAAGACGTTAATTTTATTCAATCCATCATCGTCTCTTTACAAGTTATCACCCTTAGGTTCCTTGCAGCGACAACACGAGCAAATCCAACTGTTTTTGTATTCTGGTGACAGTGACAAAAAATGTTTGTCACTTATGTTCATGCATGTACCATGGTACTCGCCACTGCAGCGCGAACACCGAAGAAAGTAATCATTCTTTATTTTATTTGGACATCCAGCGCAGATTTTATTCTTCGAATCCATTTCATCAAAAGTAAACAAAGTAGGTAGGTTAGGCGGCGAACGAGGTTAGGTACCTTTAAATTTGTAGTTTGTGTTCACGCCGAGCGGTGGACTGCGATATGCACTGATATATAGATAACTGTTCACAGTAACTTTAAACTAATTACTTATTACATTAAAATACTTATAAATATTAATTTTATTAAATTTAATTTAGGAGCGTTAAAAATGTGTGTTGTTCAATTCGACGCGCGGGTAGTACTTCGGCATGAGTTCTCTGCGGAATCGTAGACACTTGTTGGGACAGTTGAATCTATGTGCTCCTATACGAAATCCCAGAGCTAGCGCATTTGATCCCTTCCTGCTAGCTAGATCGAAAACGGTCCTCGGTCTGGTCTCTCCTCTTAACCGTATGGTCGGACAGTATAACAAGATGCATAAGCGACACGACTTAGATGTGTTTGGTTCTCGGGCCACTTTCCAAACCACGATTGGAAAAATTGATTTTTTTTAGTGTTCTTAGTTATTAGTTTAGAAATTGTTTTCGTGTAAAATTATGTGGTTTTAGACCACGTTCATTGAGTCGCCTTCTAATGGTCCGAGAGCTTACAGCCACTCCATTGAAGTCTCGGAGGTTTCTTTGTATCTGAACAGACGTCAGGTGTCGATTTCGTAAGGTGGTAGTGAGTATCTTGTCTTGCCATTGTCACTCGGAAACGAGGTCCACCTGCTCGGCGAACGAAGGTGCCAGTCTGTAGATACCGCTGGTATGCTCTTTGAACGGCAGAACGACTTATGTTAAGTTGTGCACTTACGTTTACTTACTTAGCCCAGATTGAAGAAGCGCTACGGCTTGCGCGGCAACTTCAGGTGTAGTATCCATAATTTTAAAGCCGAAATAATTTTAAATTATAAGAAAATAACTGTACTAAACTTTTTTTTTTTTAAAATAACAAACTTAAATTGCTTCAATCACAACTTTCTGCAGTTGTATTTTTTCAAATCAGTGACCTAGCTCGGCTTTTTTCTGTAATTTAAATTTAAATTTGGAATAATACTCAGTAGAAAAATAGTTAAATGTGCCAGCATTAATACTGCATCAAAACTTTTTCCTTCATCATACATTTTTTTTAAGCTTCAGTACTCCAAACCTTAAAATGCAAGGTGGCTCGATTCAGATGTCCGGGAGTGTATAATAGAGAAACATGATAATTTTAGAGGTTACTAATGTGATGTCGTAAATAAACACAATTTTTTGCGCTTACATTGCAAACGCTGGCTGAACCCTACGATATAGATCAAAACAATGTACTACAGTATTGTACACCTTAAAAAGGTCTACAAAGAAGTCCGCGATTGTATATGTCTATCTCTTAGGGATAACCCACAATAACCATTTTTTATCCTTTACTTTTTACGAGAAATAATGGCTTATTTACGAAGCGATTTTAAGCAAATCCTTATCCAATTAAGTACCTTAAATACATTGTGCATTTAATATAGGTTAATATGGCCCTTTACAGCATGTGATTTAAATGAATATTTTCGAAGATATTACAGATTTAAAATGCAGGGACATAGCGGTTGCGGCAGTACCGGTATTTAGTATCAGCATTGCTCCCATGCGGAGCCGGGGCGGGTCGCTATTCATTATATTTTGTGTCAACTGATTGAAATATGACGATGATTGTTGAGTCTGACGTTGAAAAAAGTCAAGGCGACTGGGAGCAAGGTAGGTATAATTAGCTCTGCTACCCGTGCGAAGCCGGGGCGGGCCGTTGTAGTATATAAAGTGTTCAGTGTGTGCGACTGAAATGCCACTTCAAAAACGCATACTACGCATATCTAACTTGTGATTTTTTTGTTTTCGTGTTGTTTGCGAGCCAGTTGCCATGCTCAGGAAAAGGATATTTATTGCAAAATTTCCTTTAGATGAGGCCAGGTTAGCAATTTATTGCATATTGTTATGTCACAGGTGTGTTTCATTTAATGTTTAACAGCATGGGATTCCATTAGGTATATTTGGCAGAAATATTTTTGAATTTGAATGTTACAGGCTGTCTGTAAGCATTTGCCAGTTTGCATGTCTGTGTATTATAAGAAGTGTTGTTGTCGTCATGGTATCTTAGATAATAACAGCTCTGCTGAAATATCCTTGTATTTATTCTATGATGATTATTTAATAAACTAATATAATAACATCGTGTGTGATACATAATTAAAAGAAATACCACGAGGAAAATTGGCTTTATTCAATTTAAAAATACGAGTTTATTTACAGACATTACACAATAACAAAATCCATAGCAACAGCATAGATGAAGCCATACAGTATACCATAGAGTATACATCATTCACCCCTCCTTTAAGATGTTTGGTAATCCTTTAAATAAGCTGGTGGCTGCCTCAGTCGTGTGGAACGTCGAAGTTGATTTTGCACATCATCATCAGTTGGTCGTTGTTCTTCTGTTGCTGTATGCTCATTGTTATTTTCAGAAGCAGGTGTCGTTTCAGCAATACTAAACTCATCATCATTATCATCTGAGGAAATTTCATTAACATTAGAAGGTAATGGTGCTAAATGTCTATTTGATATTGTGCCTTCTCTCCCATTCGAATATCGAACAAAAGAATAATTCGGGTTTGCTTGCAGGAGTTGTCCTTCTTCAACTATAGGATCAAATTTAGATTGACTTACGCTTCTTTTTATGAGTACAGGGCCCGGAGTTGTTAACCATGCAGGCAAGGAAATTCCATTTGGACTTCTTCGAGGGTGATTAAACATTCTTTCGTGCGGTGTAGCGTTTGTAGTTGTACACAAAAGCGACCGGATAGAATGTTAAAGCTAAAGATAAAACTTTTTCCCAATCCTCTGGATTTGAGGCTAAGTTGAATTGTCTTCCACAATGTACCGTTTAGGCGTTCGACTTGGCCATTGCCTTGAGGATTGTACGGCGTAGTCCTGCTGCAAGCAATTCCAAGTGAGACGAGGTAATGAGTAATCTCTTGTGACATAAAAGAAGTTCCTCTATCTGAGTGAATATACATTGGCGTACCAAAGATATAAAATATTTTATTCAGACAATCGATGACAGTATTTGACATCATGTCTTTACAAGGAAAAGCGAAAGGAAAACGACTATATTCATCAATTACAGTCAGTATGTATTTATTTTGTGATTTTGATGGCAATGGCCCCTTGAAATCAATATTGAGACGTTCTAAAGGAGCTGTAGCTTTGATTAATTGTCCATGTAACTGTATATACCTTGGTTTGATTTCTGAGCATGTTCGGCAATTAGATGTCATTTGGCGGATATCATTCATTGAATAGGGAAGATTTTTCGATCGCACCCAATGATTTATTCTAATGATTCCTGGATGACAAAGATTATCATGTATAGTTTTAAGATTGTTTATATTAATATGAGCACACGTTCTTGTTAAAGCATCAGCTACTTTATTTTCTTTTCCTGGTCGATAAATTATATCATATTTATAACATGACAACTCTAATCTCCATCGTACAATCTTCTCGTTCTTAATTTTACTAGAGTGAATTTGGTTGAACATGAATGCAACTGACTTTTGATCTGTTATTAATAAGAAATGTCTTCCGATCAGGTAGTAACGCCATTTACGTAAAGCTTCGACTATTGCAGCAGCTTCTTTTTCAAAATTGAATTGAAGAGTCTAGATAAGCAAATATACCTTTTGAAGCTTCTTCTTTTATAATATAATTTAAAGCTCGCTGGAATGCAGCGACACCGTTAGTTACTCCAAAAGGTATTCTTGAAAATTGATATAGTGTTCCATTTGCTTCAAAAGCGGTATAAATTCTCTCTTTCTGTAGAATAGGTACCTGGTGATATGCACTTTTTAAGTCAATTTGGCTGAAATGATTGAATTTGGCCACCTTTGCTACAATTGTTTCTATTGCTGGTAAAGGGAAGGCATCAAGTTCGGTAAATTTATTTATTGTTTGTGAATAATCTATTACCATCCTTTTTCTGTGCAGACCTCCACCTGCGATCAAGACTTGAGCTCGCCAGGGTGAGACGCTGGGTTCAATAACTCCATCTTCAATTAATTTAGTTATCTCTGTTTTTATAAAAAAATCATCATCTTTATTGTAGCGTCTTGATCGAATCGCTACAGGTTTTGTGGTAGGTAATAGATTGGTAAATAATGATGCAGCTGGTAATGAAGCTTTCATAACATTACAGATTTTTAATGGTTTCTGTGTTCCTCCAAAATTCAGTTCGAGTGAGGAATGATTTTTAAGTATATCATGACCAATAATGATATCAGCGCAAAGATTGTTAACAATAAGTAGAGGTTGATTTTTATAGATATAACTTTCAAGTTGAATATTAGCATTACAGCCACCTTTTACAAAAGATACGTGAGCAAGAGAAGCTAAGGTGATAGTTTGATTACAAGGTTTTATTTTTGATTTTATAATGTTGGCCAGATTTCTGTCTATGAAACTTACAGAGCTTCCTGTATCTATTAAAGCATCTGCTTTATACCCATTAATTGTTATAGGTACAGTGGCTTTTTTAGACTGCTCGGAGACGCAGCAGAAATAGCAGACATTGTATAGTTAGAATAAGCATTATCTTCCGTTACGGCGTTAGCTCTTAATTGTTGTCCAGATCTACAAACGTTAGCGAAATGACCCTTTTTCGAGCAAAGCTGGCAGTTTCCATCAAAAGCAGGACATTTAACTCGTTGGTGTATATTTCCGCCGCAAAAGAAACATCGTCGTTTTGATTCTGTTCGAAAAGTTGGATTTGAAGCTGCTACTTTCCTTTAGGATACAGGTAATGCATTGAGGTTTAGAGACATATTATTATTTGTGAAAGCTTGAGTATTATTCTCAGCATCTGCAAGTAATAAAGCTAGGTTCACGGCTTCATCCAAACTCAAATTTAGCTTTTCCAATAATCGTTCTCTTATTTTCTGTGAAATTATACCAGCGATAAAAGCACCACGCATTGACTCATTTTTATGCTCTTCAGCAGTAACTTGTTTAAAATTACACTCGAGTGTAAGAAGTTTTAGAGCTTGAATATACTCCGATACAGATTCATCGGCTCTTTGTTTACGGGTAGCCAACAAATGTCTAGCGAGTATTTCATTTTTGGGTTCGTCATATGTTTCGGTTGAACGTACATACGAGAATATTTTAGGAGAAATATGATTAACTAACAGTTTCAGTTTCATTGAATCCGTTGCATCCACATTGCATTCTTCAGATAGGAAGTTTTCAAAAGTGTAGCACCAATGAGTCCATTCCAAATCAGCTCCAGTTGTATTTGGTTCATGTTCAAATCGTTCAGGACGAAGATATCGTGACATAGTACCGTTAGTTTTGACCTACCTATATTAAATGTCTTTGGTTTTGACTAACTCTTTTTCAGTTTTCTTTTCAAGCGACATTATTAGTATTTCATTTTATTATTTTAAATTGAATAAATTGATACATAATTAAAAGAAATACCACGAGGAAAATTGGCTTTATTCAATTTAAAAATCCATAGCAACAGCATAGATGAAGCCATACAGTATACCATAGAGTATACATCAGTGTGTTTACACTAAAGTATCCAAAACATCAATTTTATTCAATAACTAAGTACCTACCTACCCATTATTAATATGATTGAGAGGGGTCATAAACTTGATTAGAAAAGGCTTTGTTTGGAAAGTCCTTTCGAAATTGTATATATTGTACTACTAACTTTCCGCCCCGGTTTCGCCCATGTAGCCCATATTAACTTTTATCTTCTACTAGCGGACTCGGCAGACGTTGTCCTGCCCAAACGTTGGCTTGCCTGCACTACCCCTACCCCTACCCTACCCCTACCCCTACCCTACCCCTACCCCTACCCCTACTCCTACTCCTACCCCTACCCTACCCCTACCCCTACCCTACCCTACCACTACACCTACCCCTACTCCTACCTCTACTCCTACCCCTACTCCTAGGCAAAATTAAGTTTCGCGAAGCCGACCAAACTGAAAATCAGTACTACTACTAATGATCTATTAAATTACTTAAATTACATTTTGTGACTATTCAATTTGGTCGCGTTCGCGATATTATTACTTTTGTTGAGTGTCGGAACGCGACATTAGATTCTCCAACACGCACGCGAATTTTAAATTTGTGCGGTGACATTAGGAACACATCTACATTGCATAGACAACAATGAGTGCTTTTAATTTAACCGCTGAGACGGAAAGTTAATACATGTATTCACCTATATGACATGTATTCACCTCGCGACAAAATTTAAAAATCACTTTAATGTGTGTCTATCTCTTTTTATTTATATAAAGTTTGAAAGAGGAGTCATAGGAATTGAAATTCTCTACATTTCTATGTGTAATACGTCTATGGGTCGGATAATACGCCATTAAAAAAAGCATAAATAAATGCAGTGTTTATTATACTCTTTGTCATAACAGTCGCTTTGTTGATCAGTGCAGTTTTATATTATTTTATAGTTCCAATAAGCCCTGCAGCTAATAAACTAAGGTATAGTATTGTTTATAATACATTTATTTACAATATTTTATTTAGTTGAGACCAAAAAGATCAATTTTAATATAGGTTTTCTGTCGAGGAAAAATCTGATATAAAAAAATCCGTAAAAAATTTTACAAAATTTGTTTATTGTGGAAAGATGCGTATACGATATGAATAAATACACAGGGAAAATACTTTATATATATTTATTTTTCATGTTCCAACGTTTATTTTTATTATATAATGTGCTATTTCGAAGTAATAATCCAAAATATAAAAATGTCGCAAAATTAAAACGCCATCTTGAAAATTCTTGAGAACGGCCTAGTGATGTGAAGGACATTGTTAACATAGCTTATCGATATTTTCGTAGTCTCAAATAGTTATTTCTATTTGTATTCTATTATTTATTATATTATTAGTAATATTGAATTAATAATGTTTGATGGAATATATTTATTATATTTCCGCTCTGACTTCGCCCGTAGTTGAAATTTAATTTCCGGCATAAAAGTGACCTATGACACTTTCCGGCCCTACGACTATCTCTGTACAAAAAAAATCACGTATAAACACACTTCCACATTTATAATATTAGTTAAAAAGTATATATTTATCGGTATGTGATGTGTAACATCTTTGCTCGCGGTTTGAGATATTTGATAGCACTTATTTTATGAATGTAACGTAAATGTCTAGGGAAGAACGCACTATCAGTGCTATATAAAATTACTATACCAGAAGAGTAATGGCCTTGTTTAACAACAATTTTACTCGTAACCCAGGTTAAAATTACACATACCTAATTGAAACCTACTTTAAGATTTGATTAGTTATTTAATTTGTTTTTTTAGTATCATGTCTTCTCGGTTTATGGTTCTATGGTGAAGAAGATGACTTCGACCACAAGGAAACCGTCACCATAGAGGATGAGGAAAATTATGACATATTTGAGGTATGCTTTTGAAAATATTATACTATATAAAGCTCGATTACCACTCACTGATTCACTGACTCACTCACATCATTGTTCTCCCAGAAAGAGTTGCGATGGGGGAAACTTTTGGTGGGAACGTATAGAGGGGGTCCCAGTGAGTACCAGAAAAATCCGAAACCCCCCTTTTTCGCCCCCCTTAGTTTTTTTTGTTTTTTATCTCGGAAACTACAAACCGAAGGGGGTAGGTGCCGACTAATATTGTTCAGGATCTGTTCCTATTAGCGAATCCATTAAAAAAATGATCTCCCATACAAAAAAAAACTCCTATACATTTTTTTGTTTTTTATTTCGGAAACTACAAATCAGAGGGGAAAAGTTTCAAAACTAATAATGTTCAGGATTTGTTCCTATTAGCAAATCTGTTTAAAAAAATTCTCCCATACAAAAAAAGAACTCTCATACATTTTTTTTTGTTTTTTTATTTACTACAATCGAGCAGCGGTAGTGGTAGTGGTAGTGGTAGGAGTAGGGATAGTGGTAGTGGTAAGGGTAGAGGTAGTGGTAGGGGTTGGAGTAGGGGTAAGGGTAGGGAGTAGTTGTGGTACGAGTAGGAATAGTTTTGACGTGATAGGTGGCGGGCTTATCGCTGACTTGTTGCTTGCAACTCGCGCACTACACAACATACTAGTCTTCTATATATATAAAAATGAATTAACGTTTGTTAGTCTCGCTAAAACTCGAGAACGGCTAAACCGATTTGAATAATTCTTTTTTTGTTTTGTTTGTTATAATACAGGGGTGGTTTAGAGGAAAAAAAAGTTTGAAAAACCCTAAATTTCAGCTTAAAAAATAAAAAAATAATAAATAGGTAATTTTGTATGGGAATCGCTACTTAAACTCGCTAAAAGTAGTGGTAATGTTAGTGGTAGTAGTAGGGGTAGTGGTAGGGTTAGTGGTAGGGGTTGGAGTAGGGGTAGGGGTAAGGGTAAGGGTAGGGGTAAGGGTAGGCGTAGTGGTAGTGGTAGGAGTAGAGGTAGGGATAGTGGTAGTGATAGTTGTTTTCGACGGACGAAGGAAAGTAAATAGAAGGCACGCCAACGTTTAGGCAGGACATCGTCTGCCGGGTCCGCTAGTAATTGAAAATAACTCTTTGTTTCACTGTCATAAATATATTTAACCCCCTCCTCCGTCCTATTAAAAATATTTTAACTCGAAACATAATCGAATTCTCTGCCAAACTTTATCCAAATGCAATCAACAAACATTTAAATTTATTTTTATTTATCTGTAGGATATACAAGTACTTATCATGGATGAAGATGGACGCGTGCTGCTCATGGGGATGTTCCACACAAATACGTGCTGAACTTCAATATTTTCCAGAAGCATATCTGAAGCTGGTGTAACCCCTCCGAAGCCGGAGCAGCCTGGTGCTGACTCAGCCCCGCAGCCGGAAAAGACCGTGGCCTCAACGTCTCGAGGAACTTTGTTTATAAGGAGGCAAGGGATCAATCGGTCGCGTGGACGAGGGCGTCGTGGGGGTCTCCGAAGATCAAATGTGGTGGGACGTGTACCTGGATGTCGCCTTACAGAGCGATATCCTGCAGATGAGCATCTCCCAGAATATTTGCGTCCTCAAGCATCAATGCATGATAGAGATGTTGGTAGGAGAGGAATGGAACAGAGGGACATGAACAAGAGTATGATGGTGCTGAGGAGTTTGTTTGGGAACCTACTGGTGATTGGAGAGGAGTGCAAGAAACTTTCGTTCGTGAAAAACCTTGGCCGGCGTATTTAACAACGCATACGATGCAGTCCGCGCCTATTTGTAAGATTTCATGCTATCTCATATAGCGATGGAAACTAATAGATATACCCAGGATATTGACACTGAGAGATTTACGAGGCTGTGATTAAATACGAATCTTGATGAAATACTCATTCTGTTTCCATTTTGGATGATGCTCGGCATTATTAGGATGCCGACCATCAAGGCATTTTTTGCGAAACAGCCAATCCTGCGTACAGAACTATTCCGGAAACTGAAGTACTGGAACCTAAATAGAACTTTTAATCACGCCAGTGGCTCAAACGATCCAAATAATACTGACAACAACATGTTACATGGCACGGGTCCCGTCATCGACCACTTGAACAAAAAGTTCAAGGAGCGTTATGTTTTAAAGCAGAATATTTGTATCGACGAGTGCCTGTCGCCGTGGAAAGGCCCGCTAGGGTTCAAGCAGTACATAAAAACGAAGGCAGCTCGCTTTGGTATTAAAGCCTATCAGTTGTGCGAATCGGCCACTGGTTACCTGTGGTCCTTCTTTATATATGTAGGTCGTCAAACAACCACCTCCACCCTACCTTGCCACTACCACCCTACCACTTCTGAACTTGGGCCTTACACTCTTTATGAAAAATTGGTTCAAGTGGCCGTCGCTGGCGCGGTACCTCAAACGGCGTCGCACTGATTGTGTTGGGAAACTTCGCGCTAATCGTAAGCACATACCACCTGTTGGTAGAGAGTATTTTGGTAGAACGACCCACTGATTCCACTGAACATTCCCTGGCCATTCGTTTATCGTTAGTAGAGGGAATCATGAATCGTCTTCTTCGTAATGTTCCAAAGTCTGTCAATCCAGGGCCGCGTACTTTTTCACATTTTCCTCCGGAACGCTTGACTGAGCGCCACGAAGAAATAGGTATGCGCGTGAAATACCGCACAAATCTAGGTCGGAGCAGATGCGTTTGGTGTACGTATAACGGTCGCGCACAGAAAACCGCATGCCAGTGTCCGGATTGTGAAGTGCCGCTCTGTCTCGAAATATGTTTCGAACAGTTTCATACTAAACCTTTATAATCTCGTACTTTTTTATCTTCTTTGCGTCTAACACTTCTTCTCTTTTATCATGTTTTAGTTTCTTGTCCTATTCTTTGTCTATTTGTTACATTATATGTGAGAAGAGTATGAACGATTAACTTTTGCAAGGAGGGATTTGTTCATTGTATCTGTGTATTGTATTGTTGTCTGTATTTTACTGTGTTATAATAATATTAAATATACATAAACACGGTACTGACGAGTATTTTTCATAACTATGTAAATAAAATACTGTTATAGTATAGCTGTTCATTCTGCTGGTTTATTTTATATTAACCAGATAAAATACGCATGATATTGTTATAGTATTGCTGTTTATTCTGCTGTTTTATTTTAGATTAACCAGACTCATAACTATGTTAATAAAATACGCTTGGTATTGTTATAGTATTGCTGTTTATTCTGCTGTGTTATTTTATATTAACCAGACTCATAACTATGTAAATAAATACGCATGATGGATGTTATGGTATTTGTTGTTTTATTTCTGATCACATATTTATTACAAAACCAGATTCATGGATAAGCAAAAACTGGATAAGTGAGAAAACTCTATAAGCGACAAAAATAGTCAGGTCCCGTCATTTTTAGCCCCAGTGAGTGACAGTGTAAAGAACCTCTTTTAGAGAGAGTCATTTTTCACTTCTAGACCTGTGTAAGTGACAGTTTCTTACTCTAGACCTCTGTAAGCGAGACTATTCGCAAGTCGAATCAAAGCCAAACCGTATCCTTGTTTGTAAATAAAGAAAGCCAAAGCGTTATTGTTTTTGATGGAATTATAAGACATCTGCAGCACACTTGTGCGCTTCGTCCTACCTACCTGCTCATGGTACTCATTCTAAATATTTGGTTATATACTTATTACCTATTTCTTAACGCTCTAGCACCATGTTTGCAAGTGACAAACCGTGTTAGTGAGAAAACTCTATGAGCGAGAATAATATTCGGGACCCTTGAATTCTCGCTTACCCAGGTTCGACTGTATGTATATATATATAGAGAGAGTAAAGTACGCGTGGTATTAATATGGTATTGGTGTTCTGTTGTGTTATTTCTAGTTTAGTCGAAAGATATTTTGAGATCGAGAGATCTCAGGAAGTCAGGACAGCTACAATATTTTACTATAAAAGATTTTCAAATATTTTTTAACAATTAATTATTAGTAAGTTGTTGGTGGTGTTTCTATATGTAATACAATCATTTGTATAATAAAATCACAAAATACATCGCGCTAGCAATTTGGTGAATGTGCGCTTCGACAGTATTGACGGTGGTGGGAATTTCATCGATATCGATAAAAATATTTTATTGACGCATGCATCACTATTATAATGGTATTTCATATAATTATATTTACAATACCAAATTACTTTGATTTTTGTAGGAAACTATGAAGAAAATGTGTATAAAAGTGGAAAATACAATGTTTTTATACAACTTTATGTGTTTTATTTCAATAATATCATCTTTCCTATGTGGCTACCGTGAGAAATATTTGATTGCAACGAAAGAGATATTTACACTATTTTCTGTTGAATTTTGATATTGTAATTGTACGGCTTAGTAACCTTAAGGCAGGGTGCAAACACGAAAGTGGCATTTTTGAACGCTTACTTTGAAGTGTCAGGAATCAATCTCAATCTCAAAAAAATATAGTGGATAGCAAATAATACTACATAAAACTGTAACCGCATAGATTTTTCATAAGTGTTTTGGTCTATTGAAAAAAATTATGCAAAATACCTCTATAAAAAAACTTTTGAGCGTAAATTCACAATATTTTGCGCGACAACTATATAACTTTTTTTAGGAATCAAATAGCTTGAATAATCTATTAAAACTTTAACCGAATACTTTCACTGTTTAATTGTTTTTCTTTAACAAATTTTAAGAAAAAGCTACAAAATAAGTGAAATTTCAAGTGTAGCTGCATGACCACGTAAAATATGCCAAGCAATATTCAACCTTATATCGTCCTACATAAGCATCCGCCCACCGGAGTGCAAATAGTACTTTTTATTGAAGTTGATCCCTGCCTTAATATACCTTTATCAAAGTTAGGTACATAATAATAATTTCAAAACAAATTAGGATTACTGATATTTTGAGAGTACAAATTTCTATTCTCGCGCGCATTTTTTTCCATATTCATAGTCGCGGGTGTTAAGTTTGGTCGTATTTTTCTAAGTAATTTTATATGGAAACAACAAAAAGAGACTATATAGCTTGGTCATATATATTTCCTGCATTGAAATTGGCACAAAATATTTATTCATAGAGTTCTGTAATATTCTGTAGAAATTATTTTCTTCCGCAATACTATTATTTTTCTGTTGTAAGCTAATTTAACAAGGGATATTTTAATTTAGGTGCCTAAAGTAGGTGTGATTATGACATAATTAAAGAAATACATTATTATAGAATATATTATTTTAATTTCAAGTAAATCTGTTCAGTGATTGTGTGCTGGACTTAAATCAAACACTAAAATATATATTTACATTAATATAATATGAAACAAGACTAAAAGTAAACATTGAATGCTTTGACAAATACAAAAATCTCCTAGACAAAAGTTTCTTAAATTATCATAGGCTGCTTCCTAGCCAGTCGCCACATACTCCCTCCCCAGAGTGCAGGTGCTCCAAGTAGCGAAGTGGTGGTACAACCAAGCGTACAGAACGTGTGCGAAAACCAGCACCGGTGTTATCTCGGCAAGGAGCCGCAGGAGGATTCGAATTTTTTGAATACATTTCTGAATCTTTATTGATATCATTAGATATTTCACCATTTTCTTCGTTCAAAAGAAATGCAGGCTTCAATCTGTCTATAGAGATAGTTTTGGCACCTCTAAGTGTATCAACAATGTAATATTTTTCATGCCTTTCTAGCACTAAAAATGGTCCATCATATGTTGGTTGGAGTGGTTTACGAACAGCATCATGTCTGATGAACACGTGGCTTGTTCGGCTTAGATCAGGATGAATGAAAATTTTTCTTGTATTCTTGTGCTCTATATTTACTGGTTTTATCTGATTCACAAAATTTCTTAATCTATAAACAAAATCTGAAACATGATTCGATTGTTTAACTTCCTCAGAAAAAAAATCAACTGGAAGTCTCAGGGGTTCACCATAAGTTAGTTCTGCTGGGCAAAAGTTTGATGATTCTGAAATATTAGACCGTAGACCTAATAGTGCAAGAGGAAGTTTTTCAGACCAGTTATCAGTTAGATGGGCTTTAAGAGCTGATTTCAGACTTCTGTGCCATCGTTCTATTTTCCCATTAGCCTGAGGATGATATGCGGTTGTATGTATATGTTCAATCCCCAAACATTTTGTTAATTGGGCAAACAAATCGGATTCAAATTGAGGTCCTCTATCAGTTGTTATATACGCCGGTACACCAAAACGTGCTATCCATGTAGATATAATTGCTTTAGAAACAGTTTCGGTAGTAATATCACATACTGGGACAGCTTCGGGCCACCGGGAATATCTGTCTATCATTGTAACCAAATATCTAAAGTTATTAGATGGAGGAAGTGGTCCAACTATATCAAGATTAATATGATAAAATCGCTTGCTAACTTCTTTGTATTTCCCGAATGGACTGTTAGTATGTTTATGGACTTTTACCCGTTGACAAGAAATACACGTTCGTGCCCAAAGAGTAACGTCTTTTTTAAGTGAAGGCCAGACAAAACGTTTCCGTAATAGGTTTACTGACGCTCTTATTCCTGGATGTGCCATATTATGAAGTACATCAAATATTCGTTTTCTGTAATGTAGTGGTATATATGGTCTAGGAATACTTGTTGAAGTATCACATACCAATGAATTCCCACCTGGTAAAATGATTTTTTCAAATCTTAGAGAACAATTTGAAGTGTTTTGAAGCGCAATCAACTCATCGTCTGTAAGCTGTGAGCTATAAAGGTCTTCACAAGATATAAATGATGGAAGTTCTATAGATTCAAGTCTTGAGCATGTATCTGCTGGAATGTTTTGCTCTCCTTTAAGATACCGAATGTCTGTTGTAAACTGTCCTATAAAATCGAGTTGTCTTAGTTGTCGGGGGCTAGCCTTGTCAAGTGGTTGCTTGAAGGCGAATGTTAAAGGTTTATGATCAGTGTATATACAAAACGTTCTTCCTTCAACCATAAATAGAAAGTATTTGACTGCTGCATATGCTGCCAATAATTCCCTGTCATATGTACTATACATTTTCTGTGCAGGTGACAATTTTTTTGAAAAAAATCCCAGAGGTTCTAATTGATTGTTACGAATTTGATGCAATGAACCTCCAATGCCATAATCAGACGCATCTACCATTAATGAAAGAGGAAGATCTCGACAAGGATGTGCGAGAAGTGTTGCATTCGCAAGACTTCCCTTTAAGTGATTAAACGCATTCACAGCATCATCTGTCCACTGGACTTTCCTTTTATCTCTTTTTTTAATGTTTTTACAAAGATCAAATAGTACCTGTTGTTTTTGAGCAGATTTAGATAGAGAACGTTTGTAGAAGTTGACGAGACCAAGAAATCTTCGTAAATCTTCAACTGTTTCAGGAAGTTTATATTGTAAAATCACTTCAACTCGTTCTGGAAGCGGTGTAATTCCATCTTTTGTAACTTTGTATCCCAAAAAGTTAATCTCTGAAACTCCTAATACACATTTCTTTATATTAATATTTAAATTGTAATAATTTAACCGCTCAAAAAGTAATCGAAGATGTTCAGCATGTTCTGTATCATTTTTTGATGCGAGAAGTAAATCATCAATATAGGGATAGGTATACGAAATCTAAATCCCTTAAGATTGAGTGTATAAATCTCTGAAATGTTTGAGAAGCATTGCGTAAACCAAAAGGCATTTTAGTGAATTCAAATAATCTAAATGGCGTTATAACAGCTATTTTGGGAATATCTTCAGGTTCCAGAGGTATATGATGAAATGCTTTTACCAAATCAATTTTTGAGAAAATTGTTTTACCTTCTAACTGAGCATTGAAATCATGGATATGTGGCAGTGGATACCGATCTGGTTGTGTTACTGCATTTAAAGCTCTGTAATCTCCACAAGGTCGCCACGACCCGTCACTCTTTGGTACAAGATGAAGAGGGCTTGCCCAATTACTATTCGAGGGTCGGCATATTCCTAATTCTATCATATGATTAAATTCTCGTTTAGCTACTTCTAGCTTCTCAGGATTAAGACGTCGAGCTTTTGCGAAGACTGGTGGACCTTTTGTTACAATTGTATGAAATAAATTATTGTTACTTACATTAAAGTTTGGTTTCTCACGCAGTAGGTTCGGAAATCTCCTTAGTATATCTGAGTATTTCTGAGTAGGAGAAATTAATGAAATTGTAATTCCATCTGAAATATTTACTATATGTCCTTTAGTTGAACGATGTGTAATTCTATCTAAAAGACATTTATTTTTCAGATCCACAAGTAATCCAAACTGCTTGAGAAAATCTGCACCAATTATCGACTGACTGACATCAGCGACTATAAAAGGCCACCGAAACTGACGGTTTAAATTAATATCTATTTGTAAAATTCTCTCTCCAAATGTAGCAATTTCTGAACCATTTGCAGCATATAACTTGAACTCGGCCTTCGCATGTCGACGTTCTATAAGAGAGACTGGTATTACCGACACATCGGCACCCGAATCCACCAAAAATTGAGCTCCTGATAAATTGTCATATATATATAGGCGGCTTGAGCGTTTGCCAATATCATCGGCCGCAAAAATGAACTGGCTATCTAGTTTTCCGATTTATTTAACTTAAAAGAGCATGGAGGAATACATTTCCTAGCTCTATTACGAAAATTGTTATGATACCAACACCAATTATCATTACGACCTTGTTGATATTTATTTTGAAAGGTTTTTATTGACTCAATGGAAGTTGTCAAATTTTGAATTTTCTTTTCAATTACTTTTAAGCCATTAAAAGATGAAGAAGTAGGAGAAGATTCACTATTCATGGTGGTCACATAGCTTTCCGATAACAGAGGAGATACTTCCAGAATTTGATCTGAAATCTGAGCAATTTCTTCGAGGCTCTTATCCGATGATATAATAAAGGGCCGAATATGAAGTGGAAGTCTCTGAATAAAAATTGTTTTTAGAAAAGCATCATTGACTCTTGTCTCATTTCTTTTAAAAGTATTGACGGTTTCTTGTCACCTAATGAGGTATCATTGATGAGCCTGTCAGTTTTTTTAGCTTCCGATTCTTCAAATATTTTTATAAGTTTTGCCTTCAAATCTGTGTATGGTGTACAACTAAGAGGTTGAGTTATGAAGTCTGATATTTTGTCCACAATTTCGGAATCTAATGCTCCAATGATATAATGATATTTAGTATTTTCAGAAACAATGCATGATGTAACAAATTGTGATTCAACCTGGTAGAACCATATTGTCGGATTTTTCGACCAAAAGGGTGGCAATTTCACGGCCAGTCTTGATATTTTATCATCCGACGATTCCGTCATGTTTCTGTTGTGTTCGTGCGGGGTCACCAATTGTGCTGGACTTAAATCAAACACTAAAATATATATTTACATTAATATAATATGAAACAAGACTAAAAAGTAAACATTGAATGCTTTGACAAATACAAAAATCTCCTAGACAAAAGTTTCTTAAATTATCATAGGCTGCTTCCTAGCCAGTCGCCACAATTGTCTCAAAATTTGCAAATATATAACCATGGGTATAATTTTTTTCGAGCCGCCATTGAGCCGTGCGAGCGAGAGGTAGTAAGTGTTTTCGTCGCCGTGCGAGCCGAAGGGTTAAAATTAACTTTATTGAATAGCAATAAGGTTCAAATTGACTCTGTTATTATGGGAAAAAGAAAAGGGCTGTTTTTAGGGGTTTTTCGGCAATTATTCGAATTGTCTCACCTTTAAAACCTGGATATCTAGGAATATTTTAAGACTAAAATAAGCCAAATCGGTTCAGCCGTTTTCATGTTATGTCGTGACAACGGAAAACGGGTTTCATTTTTATATATATATAGATAGATTATGGTCTGAGTTCATACAAAAATCGCATAGAAAAAAGCACTAACAGTTTTTCGCGAATTATCCGGGAATCTTCTCAAATTTTCTTACCTTATAAACCTTGCCCTGATAACTACGAACACAACAAGAAATATCAGCTTTCATACATGCTGCAATTGATTTTTATTTATATAGATTGTATTTTTAAAACTTATATATGGAATGGGTGTTTTCCAGATGCAAGAATATATGTTCCCATTGAAAAAAAGCCGCCTCAAGAAGTCTACAGTTCCTTCAATAAATCTAAAGGCTGATTCACTTCCTGATGAAAATATGTTAAATGAGTTTCCATTTCATGTTTATAAAGCATCAGGTAACCATTTTTAAATAGTTTTTTGTTTGTTTGTTTATGTTTTTAATAAAAGAGTTTTACAGAAAAAGGTTGTATTGAACTATCTCCACTCGCTATACATACATTATGTACAACTTACTTAAGGCTTATAAATGTGGAGTCGACCGAAGAATATAAATATAAGAGACTGATTGAAGAGTATTAATAATTTTATTGAACATTGCCATTAAGGAAATTGATAACTGAAATACCTAAATAAAATTAATAATTTGTTTCCAATCTCTCTCTTATTTACGATTCCTCGGCATCATATTAACTATCCTGTAAAAAAATATCGATAGGAAGCTAAAAAAAATTGGTATTCCTGTTTTTCGACGGGATTATGTTGGTGTTTCTGTTGTTTGTGTTATATTGGTGTTCTGTTTCTCCTGTTATGTTGTACACAAATGTATCCCAACTCTTTCTTCTTTTACTTGCTCTGTGTAGTTGGCAGCAGTTGACAGTTGACAGTTCTTCACAGTTTGTGGTTAACTTTATATAAATACAAGGAATATATACTTTTATTAGTATGTAATTGTTGGTGAATTTTATTTTTGTTATCATTTTAGTGAATACGAAGAGATTCATACAACTACTGGCTACTTTGATGTTCTCTGTCAAAGTACCTGAATGCAGTTTCAGGTATATTGATGTATAGAAGTAGTATTGTATATTTATTTCAGATTCCTGAAAGTATCAATTCTAAATTTCGACAGTTATAAGTGAATAACGACGTGACACTGGCAGAAATGTACTTATCCTAGTACCTACTATTCTAATTCTATTAAAATTTACAGTCATGTTTATTTTGGGTATATATTTGTGTTACCTATCAATGTTTTTTATACATTCACTGGTTACCTTCGGGAATCATGCTACCAGCCCCAGGGAAAACAAACTGTACCTATATGATTATTTAGTTTAGTCAATATATTATTATGTCCTATTAACACATATTAACACGCCCTGATTATGTACATTTATTTATTTGTATCATTTTATTTTATGTAGGTACGTAGGTAGGTATAAAATTTTATATTTCAAGATTTCCTATTTGATTTAGTCGTTCAGCTTTACCATTGTGTTGTAGTGTGTATGGTACGGCATAATTGACTATAATTTAATTCCTTTATATTCACAAAATATTTTCAGTCTATTGCTCCATTATCACACCTTAATCAAGTTACTTTACAGCATTGAATTTTTACACATTTACATTATCTACGAAATGAATATATTAAATTAACAATTTTAGTGAAAGCTTAATAAAAGTCTTTAAGGACTTAAGGCTCCTTATCCATAATTTTTCTGGGATAAACTATTCCCAATTTCTCTGTAAATAATCCACCTGTGTCATTGTAATTTAGCATATAGTTACTTAGGTATTCAATATATCTAAGTGAAATAGCTGTTATTTTTTAAATTGTTTCTATTGAATAGGAAATATGGGTGGTTAAACTTTGCCTTTGTTTTCTCTTTCATAATTTATCACATAATTATTGTATGATCTTTTAATTGGTAAAAATAATAAAATTATTACTTATAATATTTAGAACATTAGAGTAACTGCAAGTATAGAAAAGTAGCGTAAGTGCAATTGAAATTAGAGATTATAAAAATTATAGGACTTGAGATTATAGATTTTGAAAATTATACCTAGGAACTGCAATTATAGAAAACAATACGTTATAGGAATTAATATTATAGATTTAAAAAATTATATCCAACACATTTAAGTATAGTTTTTTTTAAATTACAGAATCTAAATTTATAGAAAATAAATATTTATGCAACTTAAATTATAGCTTCTGAAATTGTTTTTTTTTGTTTTTTGAAAAATTGAGAGGATACCATTTTTTGTACTATGTATTATACCTTTTTAAGGACATGTATGTATGTATGTGTATGTATGTATGTATGTGTACCTATGTATGAACATTGATCACTCCACCAGTTGTGAACTGATTTTGATGACTTCTTTTTTATTTGACGGATAATTCTTCCGGATTGGTCCCATTTTGTTTCATAAAAATTGGTTCAGTGGTTTTTCAGTAATTTTGAAAAACTGACTAAGTAAGTTTTTCTTAATATCTATCTATCAATTTTGACAACATACACTCGACAAATTTTTTAACATTATATTCACAATTCTTTTCTGAACAAATAAAACATGTGTGGAACATCTTTGAAGTTCTGCCCTAATAGATAGTGATCGACAAGGCAAGATGATGGACCCCGGGCTCCACCTCAGCAAAATTAGAAGTAAATTGATCCAGGCAGCTTTTCCCTGTAGTTGGACATTTTATTAGTAGTTCAAAGTTATAGTTTTTAAAAATGGAAGTTAGATGTTGAGTGTGATTATGGTTCCTAAGAGTATCTATATTCCAGTCACCACATACGATTATCTTCTTATTCCCATGTTTATTTTGTCATATAGTATAGGAAGGTGTTAAATTTTTCAAAGAATATGTTCAAGTTTTTGTTGTCAGGGACCCTGTATATTATTGTTATTCTTGGTTTGTTTAATTCCACTCCACAGACTTCGAAGTAGTGACGAACTGAAATGTCTTTTAATTTGGGTATTAAGTGTTCTTTCTCACGGGAAAAGGAATCGGGAAGTTTAAAATTCGGTAGGTTCAAGTTTTCTTCATAATTTTGTTTTATGAAAGTCTCACTGACACATATCGCATCTATTTGTACTTTGTTCTTATTGAGATTGTTTAGGGCAATTTGTAGCACATCCAATTTATTTATTAATCCTGCAATATTCTGGTGAAGAATTGTGAATTTTTTACCTTTATTCACGAAAACAATCCATTTTGAGGCCTTATTTTACCCTTTGTCATCCTATTAAAGTAATAAGGAATTGTACCCTTAATTTTATACATATGTTTGTCAGTGTGCTCATTCTCATTATGTCTATTCAATTCTGACTTCATTTTTGCGAAAAAATAAGGTATTGTTCGATCCACTTTTCCATCTCTCATAAACATACATCCCAAATTACCTCAATACAATGTCCATTCAAACTTATTTTACATTCTGATATATCTTCATTCCTTTCAAAAACCATTATTTTTGTTTTATTTATATTAACTTTCCATACCTTTCTTTCTTAATTCTTCATTAATTATTGACAACATCTCCTGTAGTTCTTCTGTGGAGTCAGCTGTTAGTATGGCGTCGTCTTTATTAAGTACACATAATTAAGTAGTATCTGTTATTTTTAGAAAAAGTGCTTTGTGTGCCCGAAGATAATTAATTTTATTAAGATTTTAAGAGCTGTCAATTTGACCTCTGCACTCATTTTAAAGCGCACAACAGATCTAGTCTCTGAGACTATTTTAATTGTATCTCAGAGCCCTTGAAAAAATATAACATACCTTTCATTTGTGCCGAAACTATATATTTACATGATGAAGCCTGAGGGTCTGATGAAGACCAGGAATGTACAAGACTTACAGTATCTTAATAATGAAAATAGAAAAAATATTTTAGTTTTTACCAGTACATACCAATACATAATTATATTATTGCAGTTGTATTATTCACAATAAAAAATTTGTCAAATGGATAAATAAAATTCCAGTTTGTTCTTTTAATTAAAACTGGTGATCCGCTTAGTATAGTTGAAATTCGACCATAATTATTTTAAATAAATATCAGTCAGTAAGTATTTGTTGTTAACATTTTAAGATTCTTTGTAAGTTATATTATCTTAGTATCAATCAGTAAATATTTATTATAATACTAGCAGACCCGGCAGACGTTGTCCTGCTCAAACGTTGGCTTGCCTGCAGTACTCCTATCCCTACCCTACCCCTACCTCTACCCCCTACACATACCTCTATCTCTACTCCTACCCCTACCACTACTTCTACCCCTACCCCTATCTCTACTCCAACTTTTTTTTCTTCTAAACCATCCCTGTGTTGTAACGAACAAAGCAAAAAAAGAATTAACCAAATCGGTTCAGCCGTTCTCGAGTTCTTTCACATTTATTAACTATATAATCAATACTAAACAATACAGTACAATGGGGGTGAAGACAAGGAAAGCAAATAAATACACAATAATTTTATTTATCCCATCTATTCAAAAAGCGACGGATAATTACGAGCAGAGTACGTCTTTTCTCCAAGAAACTTTCACAGAGGGCAATAATGAGTTTTGTTTTGAATTTGGAACATGAATGTTGCTTCTAATAAAACCCCCCACAGATTACACATACCTGTATCGTTTGTGTATGCTCGGACACACAGCATGATGTGTAATGTGTGGGTCCCATTTTATTGTAAAATTTAATCAACTTAAAATAACACTTCTTCCATAATACAACTAAGTACCAGTATTATCTACTTATAATTAAAACCTTATCTATTACTAATATAAACCTAGCTTTGTAGTAAAGTAATCATGCTTTTGGTAAGACAATGCTTTAGTAAAAATGTCGGATACATTTTCGTCTGTGGATATATAATATAACGAGATAATTTTGTTGCTAACAGTATCTCTAATAAAATGTGCTTTTATGTCAATGTGTTTTGACCTTTTACTATTCTCATACAATGAGAAACGAACAATGTTTGGTTGTAAATGAAGGTATTTTATGGCATCAAAGGTTAGGTCATTTGAACAGAAAAGGTCTCAAAATTATGAAACTTCCTACAAGCGACACTGTATGTGGACCGTGTATGCAGGGTAAGTCTACTAGGTTACCATTTCAGTCTGTCGAGAAGATTATTGGAGCTGCTGCACACAGATATAGCAGGACCAGTGTTGCAGCATACAGCTGAAGGTCACAGGTATTATCAAACTATTGTTGATGATTATAGTCATTTTTGTTTAGTATATCTCTTAAAGAACAAAAGTGAAGCTACTGACAATGTTATAGACTATATTAATTTTATGGAAAAGTATAAAGGACTTAAGGTCAAACGAATAAGATGTGATAATGGAGGAGAATTTAGGGCACATAAGTTAAAGTTTTTGCTGGAACAGTGGTATTTCTTTGGAGTATACACAACCATATTCACGTCAACAAAACGGTGTAGCTGAGAGAATGAAGAGAAAGAACCCGAACTTTATTAGCAGAGACTAACTTACCAAAACATTTGTGGGGAGAAGCTATACTATGTTCTGCATTTACATTAAATAGATCTCCATCAATTGCAATAAATTATTGTTTGGCAAGCGATATTTTTTATGGATCAACAAACCTGAACAAACTGAAAGTGTTTGGATCTAAAGCATGGGTTGTAAAAACACCAAGTAGAGACAAATTTGATGCAAGGGCAACAGAAATGAGATTTGTAGGATATGGAAAGAATGGATTTAGATTATGGGATCCAATATAAGATGAAATAACAATTTCGAGAGACGTAAGATTTGATGAAACGCAGATAGTGTATAAAGGTAATGAAACCATCAATAAAAATATGTATAACCAAGTATATAAGATGAATGAAAGTGACGATGATGAAAATACAAATTATGATTCTAAAAATGAAGAAAAAGAATTAGAGAAAAAAGAAATAAATGAAGAAAAAGAAGATACCATAACCGAAGAAGAAGAAATCACAAATAATGAAAATTATACAACAAAATCAGGGAGACAAATTAAGAATCCGAAGAAATTAGATGATTATGAGATATATACAGCATATTGCTTATGTACAGGCGATCCCAAAGATTATAAGGAAGCAATAAGTAGAGGAAGAGATTGGAAAAAAGCAATAAAGACAGAGCTTGATGCACATGAGAAACTAGGTACATGGGAAGTGAAAACACTACCACAAAATAAAAGAGCTATAGACACTAAATGGATTTTCAAGACAAAACAAAACAAGACAAAGAAAGCAAGATTAGTAGCGAAGGGCTTCCAAGAAGAAACATATGAGAATTGTTATTCACCAGTAGCAAGATTATCGACAGTTAGATTACTTCTGAGTCATGCAATTCAAGAAGATCAACCGGTAACACAAATGGATGTACCGACAGCTTTTCTGAATGGAAGTTTGGAAGCTGAAATATATATAAAATGTCCTGATGGATTAGAAATTGAAGAAGGAAAAGTATTGAAACTTAAAAAAGCGTTATATGGATTAAAAGAAGCACCAAAATGTTGGAACAAACGATTTCATAACTTTATTACAGACAATGGATTTCTACAGTCAAAATATGATGTTTGTTTGTACACTAAAGAAAAAACAAAGTTATTAATTTTCGTAGATGATATTTTACTACTAGGAGAAGATAAAGAAACAGTTGACAAGCTGAAGAAAGAATTCAAAATTAAAGATTTGGGGCAAGTAAAAGAATACTTAGGTATGGAGATATCAAGAAGCAAGGAAAGACTAGAAATAAAACAAACAGAATTGATAAGGAAAGTTTTAACTAAGTTTCATATGAAGAACTGCAAAGTAGCCAACACACCAATGGAAGCGAAATTTAGTGCAGACTCTAACGCTGAAATCATTCATGTCCCATATAGAGAGTTAGTAGGATCATTATTATATATTTCACAGATAAGCAGACCAGACATCACATTCGCGGTATCATATCTAAGCAGGTTTCTAGACAAGCCAACATCAGAGCTTTGGACAGCAGGTAAGAGAGTACTTCGTTATCTTAAACATACCATGGATAGGAGACTTGTATATACTAAGAGTCATGGACCGTAACAAGTAACCGGATATTCAGATGCTGATTGGGCAGCTGATCGAGTAGACCGAAAGAGTGTAAGTGGGTGTGCTGTTTTCTATTGTAACAATTTAATTTCATGGTTCAGTAAGAAACAAGTGACAGTAGCACTCTCAACTGCGGAAGCAGAATACGTCGCAGGTGCTCAATGTACAAGTGAGTTAATCTATGTTAAAGGTATATTGTCTGATTTCTTTTATAATGAATCCATTGATACTCGTTTGCTAATTGACAATCAAAGCACAATTAAACTTATAGAAAGTTATGAGAATAGTAAAAGGTCAAAACACATTGACATAAAAGCACATTTTATTAGAGATACTGTTAGCAACAAAATTATCTCATTATATTATATATCCACAGACGAAAATGTATCTGACATTTTTACTAAAGCATTGTCTTACCAAAAGCATGATTACTTTACTACAAAGCTAGGTTTATATTAGTAATAGATAAGGTTTTAATTATAAGTAGATAATACTGGTACTTAGTTGTATTATGGAAGAAGTGTTATTTTAAGTTGATTAAATTTATTTTGTACCAATTACAAGAAAATTTTTTTTTTGGTACTTGTTATTGTTATTATTTTATGTTCTTATAATTGAAGGGGTGTATTGAGATTTATGTTTATTGATACCATTGCTAATATGCTTTAGATAAGAGAAACTGATTTTGTCATAAACTGATTAATGTATCCGGTGTCACCAATGACGTACTATAAGTAGACACGTTATACCCATACTAAATGGAGATAATAAACAGCTTGAACAATACTATAGCTACCTATTAATTACTTACGTTTATATATTCAAGCGATGAAAGGGATAGAGAAACACAGCTCAATACCGGAATCCATTTGTTAAAAAGAGATAAATATATGTTTTAAGTTGCGACACGTCATCGACGCGTGACCTTCTCCGGAGGAACTAGGGGAAGATTGCCTAAATGGAACACTCAATATTTTACTTAGAAATATTTTTGGAATAATAAAATATACAATATGTAATTAAAAAAACTTTTATTTTACTAATAAATATAATGTAATAATCAATGACTTTACAACCAATAGACCATTTGTCTTTCAATCACGCTCAAACGGCTGAACAGTTCTAAATGAAATTTAGCATAGAGGTAGATTATGGCTTGGTATAGGATATTAGTATGCTACTTATTTATGTATTATGTAGTATAATTTAAAATTAAGTCTTTAAATTTTTTTTATTTTTTTTTATTCTGGACAACAAACAACTATACAACAAACATTACTACAACATAGATACATATTTAAAAAATAACTGTCATATAGTCAGTGACGTTTGTTTATACATTCAAAACAAGATATTTTTATGCAAATTCCAAAAAATATAGAAATAATAAATAATACAAAAAAAAGTTTACTACAATTAACTACTATTTAGAATGTTACAGATATTTTTCCTAAACAAAGAATGTGAAAATATGTCCACTTCGCAAAACTGCTGGTTGTATCGTTGCACCATACGTCTAAATCTTAGAGTAAAAACTTGGCAACCAATCATATTCTCGTCTTTGGGTTTTGATTATCTCTATCCATTTTTCTCATATTAATCCGCTTCTAGGGAGACTAAAAGATAAATAAATACAATAAGATCATAATACTATACATACAACAATAATATAATATATAAATTTATAATAATGTAAATATAATTATGTATATACATTTTCCGTACATTTAATAAAATATATAATTTTTTTAAAGGTTCATGTAATTTATTGACAGGTCCGATATTGCCAACCATCCCCATAATCAGTCGCTGAGGCTGTCGCGGCCATTTCGTTTTGTCTTCTCTATCACTCTCATACAAAATGCATCGTTCGTCTCGCTCAGGCAAGCGGCAAACTGGCAACAGCGCATTATTATTAATAAAATATTGTTATGTCCATAATTATAAAATTTCTGTACTTACCAATGAAATGAGATATAATTTCTATCCTTTACAGTTGCAGTATAATTTCTGCAAAAGCGGAACACACAAGATGTCATTTTTCTTGATGTTTTTGCGGATTATTCTACTCAAGAGAGACATGTACACTAGTCGTAGGATTGTGCATGACTGTGCGCGACCAAATTTATAGTGGGACACTTACCTCTCATTTGCATTGCTATAGCTTGAGCGTCAATCACGCATCTACCTCAGTTTATATAGTATATCATTGGGTGTCACTTGGAAAAATAAAAATGAAGTAAAGAAAGCTTATTTTATTTATATATTAGAAAATCCCCAACAACTAGCTGTTTCACACGACTTCGTACATGACTATTTCAGAATGTTGGCAAACATACACTTCATACATAGCTTTTGTCATGTTCACCTCTGCCCATCCCGTTCCCGTCGTCATGCCGTGATGGTATATAGCCTATGTTACTCAGGGATAATGGATGGATGCTAGCATTCCAATGGTGAAAGAATGATCAAAATCCGTCCAGTAGTTTTTGAGTTTATTTGTAACAAACATACAAAAATACAAATCTTTCCTCTTTATAATATAGATTACAGTGACAGGTGGTAGTTTATCCGCCATACTTTTGCGCTGCATCCGCTGGCGTCTGCAAAAATGCTGTTGCTTTCTTGATGTGGCTCCATAGCAGAAATGAAGAACCTTTATGTACTGAAGTTACTTGCTATTGGCAGAAGTCAAAACTATCTAAAGTAGGTGTACATTAAAATATATAAACTGGTCAAAAAAAACAATAATGCTACTGTGTTTATTGGATTCAGATGTACTAACAAAGTTTAAGAAAGGGAAAAAGTGAACTTGAAGACTTTTCTTTACATCAACTTGCCTTGAGATATTAAAAAAATTGGCAAAGGATATTATAAGGACTTTTTATAGTTTTAATTTCAGTCAATTTTGACAGTCAGTGGAGCGTTGACTGTCATTCGTATAGATTTATAGTTTTTTTTATCTACCCACCATGAGAGCGAATGGACGCGGTTTTTATAATTTTTGTAACACTTTTACAAATGTTAAATGTCCATTTGGGAATCCGTGACGATCCGGGGACGGAGAATCGTTGGGAATGACGAAACCGAGGAGGCGGGTCCTCAAATTCGACCTGCGGCGTGCGGGCCATGTATTTTGGCCGCGGCCCCTGCACGTGACGTGCCCTGCTCCTCGGATGGGACGCTGTGCCCTCTGCGAGGCCCACCGACCCTGTGGACCCGAGTTTGGCGGCCATGCCGGCTACCCGGGTTACTTGTGTTCAGAGTTGGAAGTGGAGTAAAGTGGATAAATAGATAGTGTAAAATAAATTGTGTTGTCCCTTATTTAGGCCCCTTGAGGTTTTGTTAGCCACTAGTAGGTAGTTCCACCCTGGCTTGAGATTAAAGGTCCGAGGCTCTCAGCCGAGTTGTCCGGCCGGTCCGTAGCGGAGCACCTACCAACTGCTCGCCACCTCTGTTCTAGGCGCCCGATTTTAAATACAAATTTAGGGACAGAGAGATACTTAAGCTACGGCCGGCTAGGTTAGCATAGTTTTGACGTGACTTCTTTCGTTTCGGCCGAATGGCCTTGAAAAGGCCAAAACGTTATGTCCAACAAGGACCGGCCAGAGAAAGCAAATTTGCTATGCCGGGCAAAACAAGTACACAGAATTTGCTCGCACATTATTGGTACGGACATTCTCGGACCGGGCATGTCCTGCACAAGAATGCGGACAAATTCTGTGTACTTGTCTTTGTTTGGCCGGACAAAGACAAGTACACAGAATTTGTCCGCACACTGTTGGGCCGGACCTCTCGGCCCGGGCAATCTTTGGCCGGTCCTTGTTGGACATAATGGGGACAAAACGATGGTATCATGGTACCATCGATGGTACCGTCAAATGTAAATATTATATTAATGGCTTGGATGGTAGACCTTTTATCCAACTCTTTAGTTTCATTGCAAATTAATTTTTAAATTTAATATAAAATTATGTTTATTTTGACTTCTATTTTAATTAATTAATTAATAAATCAATAAAATATTAAATTAATAAACAGGAAGTCAAAATAACGAAGATTTTTTTATGTGACATTAAATTCATAGACAATTTTTTGTTTCTTTTTGTTTTACCACTTTCGTTCGACCGAAAACGAAAGTGTCGCTGTCAAAATCTGTGCTAACTCCTCAGATCAATGATCTGAGGCTAACTCCCCAGATTTTGCAGCGACACTTTCGTTTTTAACTATCTAAATCTGAGGCTAACTCCCCAGATTTTGCAGCGACACTTTCGTTTTTAACTATCTAACGTCAAAACTATGCTAACCTAGCTGTGCTAACCGGTTTTGGTCACAGGGTACCTCCCTAATTAGAAATCCCTATAATTTTATTAACTTTATTTCATGATTTTTTTATTAATTCAATTTCTTATATTTTCACCCTACATGACACAGAGAACTGCTTGCCCTTCACCTAAATACCCATTGTATAGCAGGTTGACCCCCCTTTTGTTGTTTGAATTTAACATTGAACGGTGGCAGAGTCATGTATGTCAGCTTCGTTAAAAACAATTTCAACTATCTACTTGCAGTTGTCTGCATCTTTGTATACATTGCATTAGGAATACAACGTTTGCACCCCTACACCCTCATTCCAATTTTGTTATTCATATCTTCAGTGGTTTAATCTGTGTGTTAATTATCATTCAGTCAGGACACGACGTATCTAGGGTCCGTTAAGTGCTTACCACCTATTCTGTTTATTATGAACAACACGTTACTCTGGCCACACCGCAAGGCTGTAAAGAGTTTTGTGTTTCGTATTTAATTAAAACCTGCCGAAGTGGCATAGGGGCAGAATTACCCCTGTACCCACTAGTGGGTAAAGCCGATGGGTGCACAGGCCCATTGTAAATTAAGTAAGGAGTAAATTACAACTTCTGCTTAGATTTGAAAAATCTTTCACTGTTATGTATATATTATGGACATAGGTATATTCAAACACAGTACTGGGAAAAAATATTTAGTGTTTTAAGGCCCCTTTTTTATAAATATCTATCTTCACGGGTTGCCTAACCATGTTACAGTTCCAGGGTACCCAGCAGAATAACAAACCTCCCTCGTTTAACCAAGTTTAATGGTGCCATGTTTGTCTATCGCAGAAACATGTGACCCGTATTATAAATTGTAACTATAACACGCTCACGATTTTAAATATCCAGGTATTAATTAATCACTCATGTGAAGGTATAGGTAAACCATAATATAGTTAGATGAATTTTATATGATTTATATTATTTATATAATTATTATGCTTTCTAGGGTTAAAGTTACCGTGAATGATCTGTACTTACTTGTTTTCGTCTATCTTCCTTTAGTAACTTTCGTGTGAGCGCAGATATTGAAGTGCCACTTTTTGCACTGGTAGAATATCAAAATCTACTTCATTCTACGGTTCAGCGTGCTTTCATCTTACCACTACTATACCAAGTGCAACATTAAAAGTGTCATAACTTACTAATCACTTTTGGTGATTATGCCAACTTTTAATCAGATCGTGAAGCTCTATAACATATAAAAAAATCAGCTAATTTAACTGAAACCACATACTATAGAAGACTATATTTTATACCAAGTTTCATGATATATCCAGGTAATACAATTTTTCATACAAACGTTTACACTTCCGTTACTTTAGTGTTGTTGTTTTTTCAAAACCCTGTTGTACCCCTCTTTAAGAGCTGTTTTGAAAAATCTTATAATACTTGCTTTATTGTTTTGAAGAGTAAGTATTTATACCAAGTTTCAAGTTGATACACGCAGGGATATCCATACAAAAGTTTACATCCCATTTCACCTCCTGGCAACCCCCACACACAAAATCCTTTCTTAGTGTACCTCTACATCTCCTATATTAACATATCTTCTAAATTTCATATGTAAATCTTCGGTGGTTTAGGCTGTGCGTTCAGTGACCGTCCATCCACGGTAGCGCATGCTGTCCTGTCGTGTTTTTTGGTTGCTTGGGTCACCGTTAAAAAATATATACCTCAGTGTCATGCAAGCCCTAATCAATGCGTGTCTTTTTTTGTGTGTAACCTACGTTGTTTGCTCCATAAGGTGCCTAGTGCCTAACAACTTCGTTTGACGCGGGGGCTGCGTGAAGCGCTAGCCGAGTAAAAGCAAAATACGACGGCCTAAGGAACCATCTCGGCTTAGGGCGTCGAAATTTGACGGTCGGCGCGGGCCAAACCCTGGAGATAACTGTTAACCAGAAGGGTTTTACTTGTGGAGGACTTGTCTCCACGTGTGGCTGACCACGGTCGCAGCGTTTCCCATCTGTGTCCTGTGTCTGTGACTGCTGCTGAGTGTAGTGTGACTGTGTGGGGCTTGAGGATGGGTGCTTTATGTGGACGTATGTCACGGTTCTCCTGGCTCCTTTATATATGAAAACACTAGCTATGCCTTGCGGTTGCACCCGCGTTTATGGTTACTGCTCACCCACTTCCTTTGGGTAGTAGCGTATAATTAGCCTAGGTATCTAATTAATCTTCTTCACGAATTGGCCTATCAAATTAGGGTTGCCAGATGGTCGGGATTCGTCTGGCTGGATTGTCCCGACATTTCACATGATGACCAGACTCCCGACAAAGAGCTTCTTGTAAAGTTCTTACCAAAACCAGACAAAACAGAAATTTAAAATTACCGCGCATTTTCGAAATCACTTCACTCACCCCGATGGAACGGAACACTCGGAAACATTTTTTTGGCATTATTTTAATTTTAATAATAAAATGTAACATTTAGATTTGTCCTGACAATAATCTTAAATCCCGACGTTTTGAAATTTTGCCTGGGTTAGCACTTGACAGCGAAAAATTGTCTATGAATTTGATGTCACATAAAAAAAATCTTCGTTATTTTGACTTCCTGTTTATTAATTTAATATTTTATTGATTTATTAATTGATTAATTAAAATAGAAGTCAAAATAAACATAATTTTATATTAAATTTAAAAAATAATTTGCAATGAAACTAAAGAGTTGGATAAAAGGTCTACCATCCAAGCCATTAATATAATATTTACATTTGACGGTACCATCGATGGTACCATGATACCATCGTTTTGTCCCCATTATGTCCAACAAGGACCGGCCAAAAATTGCCCGGGCCGCGAGGTCCGGCCCAACAGTGTGCGGACAAATTCTGTGTACTTGTCTTTGTCCGGCCAAGCAAATTGCTCTGCATTCTTGTGCAGGACATGCCCGGTCCGAGAATGTCCGTACCAAAAATGTGCGGGCAAATTCTGTGTACCTCTTTGCCCGGCATAGCAAATTTGCACGCACATTGTTGGGCCGGACCTCTCGGCCCGGGCTTTCTCTGGCCGGTCCTTGTTGGACATAACGTTTTGGCCTTTTCAAGGCCATTCGGCCGAAACGAAAGAAGTCACGTCAAAACTATGCTAACCTAGCAGATATTTTAGTCTTCCCATCTGGCAACCTTATATCAAATACAATTTTTTTTTTAAATCCGACTGGTACTTCCAGAGCAAGGAATATACTACTGTAGTCTTTGATACTTCTCTCTTGTTCCAGAAATTAGCGCGTTCAAACAAACAAGCTCTAGTCTTCAGTAGTGTTTATAACTTAAGTTTTTTGAGTCTAAATACTCAAAGTATGCGTTATAAAGAGTTTGTTCGTTTGAACGCTCTAATCTCGGGAATACGATTCGGATTTGAAAAAATATTTTTGTATTTGATAGCCCAATTCTTGAGTAAGCTTTATAGGCTATATAACATCACGTTACGACCTAAAGGAGCGGAGCAGTAATTATGGACGCGGGCATAGATTAAATAAGTGCAACAGGCACAGCTAGTACTTAAATGTGTGTAAAAAAACAATTTGTATACATATAAGTATCATGCGGAAGCTGGGGTGGGTTGATGAATCTGGTCTGGACATTTTAATTTTACATTAATAATTACGTACATTGTAATAAAATACTCAAAGTCTAGTCGGTAAAGTCGACTATTCGGTCACTTTCATAGTCGGTGATTAATCTGCAAAAAGGCCAACTTAAAAATTAAACTTACCTACTATTTTAATATAATTTTTTCAACAAAAAATTATGGCGGAAATCTCGTGGATGGATGTCGCATTTGTCTGCTGCTGTCTGAAACTGATATCGCGCTAATGAAAGTATAATTTTAATAGATTGGTCTATAAACGACAACTTTCCAGCGACACGCGTTGGGGATTGGGTTAGGTTAGTATTCCCTTTTACTCTGTGTCGTTAGATTGTTGTGTATTTGTAGCGAACCGCGCATGCGTAATGCTACTGAAACCAATATAGCGCTAATGAAAATATTTAATAGATTGGGCCTATATAAAACTTTCCAGCGACACGCGTTGGAGAGTATTCTCTTTTACTCTGTGTCGTTGGATTGTTGTGTATTTGTAGCAAGCCGCGCATGAGTACTACCACGCGCATACGCTAACCCCTAACTAATGGCCAATACGCTCATGCCCCGTCGCCTTATCCGGAGAGAGGAAGACACAGCAAAGCTGGCGGTGATTGACATGTAATGGCGTCGGGCAATTGTATCTTTTTCCCAGCAGTGACGCTAGCCAACTAAATATAGTCATTTCTATATTGGTGACCCCGTATGAACACAGCCAGGCCGGTCACATCTACATGTCAGTCGTAACCCGGTACTCTTTTCGATGCTGGTCATTCTCACATCACGACATGTGATTCCGCACTGTAGTCAACCACACAGTCCATCACAGGAGCTCTGGTCTGGGGAGGAAGTCATGTGGCGGTACTGAAACTGAAATCGCAATACTGAAACCTATATTGAGCTTATGAAAATATTTAATAGATTGTCATATATACAACTTTCCAGCGGCACGTTGAGTATATTATATATATTGTCTATTCGTTATATTAATTAGAACATAGGTCGCTAATAGAAATGTAATAAGTAAGCCCCAAAGCTGGTCAATCACTAGCAGCCGCTGCTGACAGAGTGTGTTATCTGTCAGTAAGGCCCTATATCACTGATATGAATATTGTATATTGCCTGCCACTGGACATACTGTTTGACATTTCTATTATTTGATGGGCAACACACGCTACGACATTTATAACATGTAGGTATTAAAATTAAATCATCTGCGCTATGGTGAAATATGGCTATATTCGCTTTAAAATGAAAATAGGACCCTAGTTGAAAGCTAGGTCCAAGACGAAAAGTATACAAAAGTAAAAAAAGTACTTCGCTAATTGGTAATAGTGGTGATAACATTATACATATTATCATATTTTTACAATCTATTTTTTCGTGTTATGGCTCCATCAGGGCTTTGATGATTCCGCCAATGTCACAAATTAAAACACAAATCATGAACTTCACATTTTTATTTGCAACTGTGTGAAAAGAAACAAAAAATAAACTTCTTCTTGAAGAAAATAATAATTTTAAAATATGAATAATGCCATAGAACATCATAAAACAAGAAAGTTGCTGTTCATTTGATATACTTTATTTTGTTTTTTATTTGATTTAAATCAAATGTACATTTGCAAAAATATTTAAATAATAACTTTATTAGAAAATTATTACTATGTCGTTTTGGGTGTTTGTATGTGCATTGCACTCCAACTTATTTTTTAATATTAATGTTTAACAAATTTCATAACTATATTTGCTAGTATTATAAAATTACAAAGTATTATTTCAATTGAGGTATTTCATCTTACAAAAACTTGATAAAATTGATTTAATAAAGATGCAAAAAATTACAAATTTATACTTAAGTCTATTTTTCTTATCTTCTGATGATCGTCTTTTTGGACAGGATCGGCATTCAAATTGTCACGGCTGAAAATAGTACAGACCTATGATTAATATGATGGCAGCAATAAAATAACGCCAGGAGTTGTTCAAATCAATATAAATTCGCATTAGAACCACTCTAACTACTTAAGTGTCTGATAAAGTGATTCTGTATGAAACTCACCCTATGAGTTAGTCGCCACATGGTCGCCAGCTTCGCTGCGTGTACATGTTCATGGGGTTAAAACCATAACCTTGTACGTTGAGCCCAACTATTTAAATCAAAATTTAAATTTATTGACATTAATAAATAATAAAGTAAAAGTAACATTGTCAGGAAAATGAAACTCTTCATAACAACAATATCGAACATTTAATCAGTCTTATCTTTTATTAAAATGTAACGATATAACAATTTATAGACATATTATTTCGGAATTTATAAACACAATACAATTAGTAAAACAAGTAAAAAATTACTTAAATAACAATGATATTTTGTTTATATGTACAATCTCACAATATCAATAACAGTGCATGTGAATGTGTTGGTCGATATATAATGGGCCCAGACTTGAGAACGGTCAAAGTAGCATTTAGCACACCGCGATAGCGATCTGACGACGGAGATAGTAATACACCCGTTTATGTCACTACATATTAAAAACATAGCCCCCCGCCGCGTCTGTGTGTGTGCCCGATTCACTTCTACTGAACACATTTAGTTGCGGTCTTCACAATTAGATAGATCACGAGGAAGGTTTACAAGTATTAAACGGACTTATCAAAGTTAGCGCCATGCTGTGATGTAATCAGAGATATAATAAAATCATGTACGAAAAAAATGTGAACAATAAAATGATGTATAATACAATAAAGTCCGCATATCGTCTATATTTAATAGAAAAGTAGTAATGACCGTAAACTGTTGTACACTAGTACAAAACCGTACGAAGTCGGGGGGCGGGGGCTAGTGTGAGCATAATAAGGTGTAATACGTCGCGAGCTGCGTGCAAGCACAATATATTATTTCGCAGCGGTTTATATCATTCTGTACGTACAAAATAATATTAACCGGTAGCGAAGCCAGACTCCGTCGCCCGTTTCTGTCGCGTTGTGATAAATACAAACGTCTCAGAAAAATAATATGGTTATTTTTTTGATTGAGATTTTTTCTCGGATTTAATATGATTATCGGAAAGACCCCTTGAAACATGTATCTTTTTCTAAAATTATTACGCATATGGTGGACCTGGACAATACATAATATACAAAAACATAAATATATTTTTTCTCATCCTAGTTATTAAGATCAAAGTTTTTAGTTAGTTGTAAGAGATTCACTTACTTCATGTAAAATATCTTAAATATTATTGACTAGAGAACAGGTACGAATTGAGATCACAGATTGCGGTAATGTAAATTCGTATATCCTAACCTACAGTAACTAAATACAACTGGTCTAACAGAAATAAGGATTTTGTTGGTAACCCATTTAGACAAAAAGACGGGGACTTTTAAGCACAGATTTTTTTTACCAATTTACAATCCAGAAAAATGATAATAAGTAAAACTAGCGATTCAAGATTCATGTGGTGGATGATTCAATCGCTTTTCGTTTGCTTTAAGTAAAGAAACTGTATTAAATATGAATGACAGATGCAAAACAACTATTTACACACGTATTCGATGCTTCTAATTAATTTACAATCATCTGTTTTAATGATAGTGATTCGTCAACAGAGTGTGATGACTCGGATGGCTTCGAAGTAGAAAGCGCAAGAGTACGCACAGCTGATCCAGGACTATACAAAGAGGTGATTGGCAAAGGTAAGATTGATCAGAAAGTCACCTCTTAAAACTGATGCTCTGAGAGCTTACGTCAAAGTTCGGTGAAAACACCCAGTTGCAGTTAGAATGTCGAACAAGATGCTCGAGCATGAATGATATGATAGGATCGTTCTTAAAAATAAAGGACACCATCTTCAAACTTATTGACATCGAATTGAAATCAGCAAATGGAAATTCAAACATTAACCGATATCCATCGTAGTTTGCAAGTGGTAAAAATGACTGTACTATCTATTTGGCGACGCGATGCCACACTGTATACAGCAGACACAGCATTGAAATTTATGTTGAATAAACTTGACCAGCAAAATACATATATGAGTTCAAGTCTCTCTGTGAACTTGCGAAGTCGAATAAAATAAAGACGACTATTAATAGCACCCACGAGTGAGGAAATATGTGATATTAAGATAAACGCCTTAGATATATAGACTAAAAAGACCCTGCAACAAGAATTTGAGAAGGAAATGGAAAAATGCAAAGAAAAGGGCAGTGCTTCCGTCCGGCGAATTTAATCTTTTGGGATTTGTAATGACTGAAAAAGCAATGTACGACAATAAAGGTGAAAGAGGAGTTTATCTGATACAGGCATACATGTATCTTACCTCAATTTTGCCTACCAGTGTTGAAAGTGAGCTTGTTGTTTTCGTCGGCCGTATAATTTTGCAATACTATCCGACAAAATGCTTGACGCTTTGTTGTTCTTGAGAACCACGAAAAACAAATAGCAAGTTACCAAGAAAAACGACAATTTAAAAAGTAAACATACCTACCTAAAGTTTCTAATAAATGTTGATTTGTTTGCACATTTTAAATTTTCAAAAAATCACATTTTATCACGATTACGATTGGATTTTATTGTTTTTTCCAATCCAACCTCATACCGAATTTGTCCAATTTCTAACGAATATGTGCAATTCCCATATTGAGATCTAATATCGGAATTGAGAACCTTGCGATATTACATGCCCTAATTCACACATCAATTTCGATATTAAATAAAATTCTGAAATTCTAAACCAATGCACTCCCTAATAATATAATACTATTTTATCACAGACTTTTAACATTATATAATGGATATGTTACGCAAAGCATTCTTAACACTACTAGCGTGATAAAATAAGACAAATCAGTGAAATATAATTCACATACTTTTTAAAATTGGTACATTTTTTGAAAATTGTTATTAAAAGTAAACTTATGTCCAAAGCATATTACAATATAGACGATTATTTGAAGGATGGTCCCAACTAAATTGTTATAAATTAATTTGAATTTACTCATTTTGATTTGACGTTGATAAGCAATCCATGGATTCTACATCAATAAATATTATTTGATATATTCCTTATGGGGTCTTGATGAACATACTAAAAGTCCCGGGAGGAGGAGCAAAATCTCGAAACCTTTTAAATTTGCCTTCTAACTGCTAATACAATAACAAAGTGTATAAATTTCAATACAAATACTTTAGGAGATACAGGATCGTTCAATAATATAGCTATGTATGTCAGGGTGAAGTACACCGCTGATCAAGTCGAGATTGTGCATGCGCGTAGATGTGTTTCTTCACGTGACGCGTATATGATTTCAGATTCAGAGCTCAGTGCGTTTAATAATTTCAGAGTGAAGTCATGGCAAGTGCTTCAATGTCTGAGCCTACTAAAGAAATGCTCGATTTGGAGCAGCGGTCGGTGATAAAGGTCGGAAAGAAGCCTAAAGAAATATTTGAACGCATGGAAACATGGGTCTACCACAGATATCCTGAGTCTACTATAGAGTCAATGCAGTGGAAGCACAGGACGTACCTACCCCTAAAAAGATCAAAGTCGAAAAATCAGCCGGCAAGGTCATGGCCGTTAGGGATGAGGAAGCTGCTTTTGATCCTGGAGTTCATGCCACATAAAACTACCCTTTGAAACCCCCTCCCACCCCCTTTGGGGGCATTTTAGTAGTAGTAGTAGTAGGCAATTTTCAAAACTACGTGAATTATTTGTGCTGTTGGTAATTTTTGTCTTATTTTCTCACAGTATACCCACATTTAAATATAATATAATATTAAAATGAGGATCTAATTTTACATAACTATATAAACTATATTTACTGAAGCCGTTTCTGAAACCGTTTTTTGAAGTTTAGCTGAAAATATTTGCTTGATGTACCACGCTTTGTTCGATTGACTGATTATAACGCAAATGTGTAGAATGAAATGATTAAAAAAACTACGTGCAAGCATAATTTATCTATAAACTGAGGAATGTTTTATTTTACTCGCGGTTGGAAACAATATATCCTTAGAATATTAGTAAGCAACGCTATAGAGTGTATATCGGTATATTAACAGTGATTATGACACGATCAGTCTCGCTACAGTATTTCGCGCTATGTTTTTATAATTTATCTATAATAGTTCAACCTTAGAGTCCTTTTTCTTACTCTCAGATAAAATCCAATAAATACAAAACCTACAAGTAATAGTGAATACTATGAAAGATGATTTAATTTGGTCTGGTCAGCCACTATGAAATACTGTGTATATTCCTATCATTTAATAACAATCCTAGTACAAGGTCACGGCATAAAAGTTATGGTAAACTTCAAAAAATGGTTGTAAGAACGGTAATAATTTAAAGCTGTTGTTACAACAATATTATACCTACGCAATGATTAACATATAATAATTAAATGTAAAAAATATTGCACATTGCATTAATTTGCATTAATTAACAATAAATACTAAAAACTAACACAGCATTGCTCCTAATCGTTGAATACTCGCCACAATAATCCTCTGAGTCGTCAAAGTCACCAGAACTAACTCTACTACCTGATTGTACGGATTGTAATACGCGGGTCCAGAAGGAAATTGCTCAGTATTATACGATTTCTGTCCAGTTTGATGCTGCAGTGAAGCCGGAGCGTTGTTCTTATATATTTTGACACCAACTTGCTGAGTAGATATAACATTCTGGTACATTTGTGAAGTGTGACCATTTGAGATTGGAGTTCTTGTCGCCGGAGAAGCTGAAATTAATTATAAGCATAGTAAAAAGACCGCAGTATAATAACTTACTAACTATTCACTTTGGCCGGTTTATACTTATAGGTAATTATAAACATTTATTGTAACGATGACAGAAATTGTCAACATTTCAATCTAATGTTCTTTGTTATGTTCTATTTTGAAAAAAATTATTTAAAATGGCCTTCGTTCAATGAGATCCATAAAAGATGTTATATAGTTATCATATTGCTTCCGTTTTACTATGTTATTCGTTTTAAATTCCTAACATTATTAGTGCACATGTAACTAATGCACTGATTCAGTATGGAAAATATACTTCCAAAAGGATAATATGAAATTAAATCAATTCGGTTCAGTAGTTCACATGATTAATATTCCGAAACATATTAGAAATTATTAGATACAGAAATTAATTTTACAAACTTAGAGGAGAAATCTAAACCTACTTTGTTTGAGCACCACTTATAGCTGTAATTTAGAAAATAATAATTCACGTTGATCCTTAAAGCACATATTGGTGCTTAACATTTTTGTCACTAGTGATATTTGAACTGGGTCCACCGTTTTTTAAATACTACCAATTAAGTTATCAACTCCTTTTTATGAAAACTGTTCTATAATATTAACATAAAACTTACTGGTTGGAGTTTCGAGTAAGTATCCCGGGTATGGCGGAGGACGGTTTACAAACAGCGCCGGTCGCATAGAATCATCTGGACCATTGGTTATCATAGGAAATGTTAGGTCAGACGAATCATGTGCATGTTCTGTGATTACCGTTGGAGACGTCGCAATCTCAATGTGATTATTAATTGAATTAACTATCCCATCTGTATGAGCTACATTAGAAGAGTCGGTTCCCGTAATTTGGTTTAGTAGGAATGTGTGACCACCTGAAAAAAAAGAGTGAAGTCGTACAGTAATCCACGTTTCCTCACAATGCCATAATATTATATGAAACACCTGCCAACATTCGGGACGCGCCAATACAATACAAGCTCTATATATTATTATCATACTACGGCATGTGATTTCCGCACATTTTCAGAATTTCCTCTAATATGGCCAAAAAATAGAACATACATTTTGTGCAAAAATGATAAGCACACAAATATAATTTGTCTAAAGATAGCATAACCATTTTTTTATAATGTCTATTCACAGTCTTCAGTTGCGCGCAGATATTGCGTGTGTATGGAGCAGTATCTATCTATAGTAAGCAAGCTGATAAATGATCAGCACGCGAACAAAAAATCTGTGCTGAGGCGTGGAATGGAGGAAAGGACTGCCATACTCCGTATCTCTAATCTCATAAAACATTAGGTCCTTTAAGCGAATTGTGAAAAGACAGCAACACTGGAGATGCCGTCATTTGTACTCGACACTAAGTTTCGCATCACAGTGAAACGGCCTTAGTTTTAAACGTCTTTAGAAAGATGTGAGCGAGATGGGCTGCGATTAAAATTGATAAGATAACCAAGGATAAAATATGATATACCAAGGACAAACCAGAAATATGAGGAATTACGATTGCACAACAAATTCGGTCTTGCGAAAATACATGAAATGAACTTCGGCTGTACACTTGTGTACCTAAAGTATGTGAAATGTTGTATGTCATGGAAACGATAAAATTGTATATTAGTAAATATATTAAGAGAACTCGAGTCGAAAAGTGGGTTGAAAATACGCGTGAAATTACTTTCAGGGTTTCATTAAACTTCGTTGTAATTGATTTGATATATTTTTTATCTACCATAACATCTTTCTAAAACTATTTTTATTTTGAACCCAAGACATAGTTATCGCGTAGTATGGAACAAAATGCGGGTCCCTAAGAGCGTTATATTATTAAGGGCGAACATATTGGTATTGACAGAGCTTGTATCGTATTTATTGGCTTTTATTTAGCCACATCATTTTGCCATTTCGATTACGAGTAGCAAACTTAAGCATTATTTGAGTTGTTCGTAATACTCCCCTGAATAAAAAAAAAAACTAGAATAACTTACAGTGTGCTATAAATTGCTGTAGCAAGTGAGACATTTCTTGAAATTTATTGGTTTGCATAGGCATTCGTGAGACTTGAGTGACATGTTGCAGCGACGTAGACGACTCAAACGTATTAGGACTCTGTAAAAATAATTGTATTTTAAATATTATGTGGGATTGTTGATTCCATCGTAGCATCCAAACGACTGTTGTAAGAGCTGCAAACATCTGAGTCACTGTCTTTTTAATAGACTTCAAAAAGGAGGATTATTTTAGCGTTGCGAAAGGGTTGGAAAGAAATATTTAAAATGGGTTAAATTACGTACAACGGTAAAACACTTCGTCCGTTTTCTTGTTCTTCCATTAGAACTAATTGTAAAAAAAATTAACTGCAATTGTTTGCCTTGCGCGGGATACTGATTTGTAATTAACTAGCTTTCCGCCCGTGGAAATATTTGAAATGTGACAAAAAAATAATTAGTTTCTCTATTTTGACGTGAAAGAAGAACAAAAACTTGGGCGAAATAACTCGGACTCATAAACGAAGGATTCCGTAACTTCTGCACTAAGGTCAGACCAAGTTTGACGCTTCTGTATGGCGCAGAAACAAATTAGCGCGAGTAAGAGTATGCATTATAGTTATACTAGTAAAACATTTCTGTGTATTGCCATTATTGACAATTTTCTTTAAGAATATGTGCTTTAATCGACACCTTGTGCTTCGCCGCACTTCTTTGGCTTAACTAATAAATAAATATCCATATGTATCTTTAAGAAAGAGTTATTATGATGATACCAAAGTAATCTGTATTTCTTATACATGACCACCTTACTTTTAACGCGTAATGAATAATATTACAGTATTATCGATACAGCGAGGTGGTGTCGACCATTAAAAAGAAAAGGAATACTTACAGTATTATAATTAGGTGAAACTATTGTTTCTAACAGGTTATTCATGAATTCGTAGCTTGGCATACTGTTAACCTGCAATTAAGAAACCAAACATTAATTAATATAGAGTTTCATGTTTGAAGTTTACAATTGGCTGATAAGGAACCAGTCCACATCGAAGTGAAACTGTGATATTTGCGTTCAAATTTGAGAACTTTCTTAGAAGATCATAGAAAACAAAAAAAACATTATTGCCATTATTAACTGGTTTTCTTTTTTAAATATTAATTTTTCGAAAGTTATGTAGGATTCTGTCACTAATTTTGTGGTTCCTTTCTGCTTAACTATGGCTGTTGAAAGAAAACACAGACGATTGTATTGGAATATTAGAAACAACTTACCTCTTCATATGTTTGTGAAGTTATAGTATACGAAAACGTGGCGTTCTGACCAATTTCTTCGTAAGATGTCTGTAACATTAATACAACCAATTAATTTGGGATCGGCTCAGCAGTGATAAATAAAATATCTATTAGATACAAATAAATAATATGGAACTGTCTGCCCCAATGTTTGTCTATATAGGCTCTGAAACGACGCAATGGATTTTTATGAAGCTTTCAGGAATAATAGCCAGTTCTTAGATCTAGAATCCGATTTTTGTTTCTGTAAACAATGTATTTGCCCGTATATAAGTGTGTTAGGGGATCCGTCATACCGGGGCGGAAACTAATTCTTTAGGCAGGGTAGAGAAAAAATTTCCTTACGCGTAAACTGAAATTTTATTATTTCTCAAATTTCTTAACCCCCATACAATTCATGTAGGTAATGGGAACAATGTTTTAGACTGATACCTACTATTCATGCTCTATAATGTAAGTTTTATAATGGCAATATGTGGACACTGTTACTGGTGTGTCTGGCCACACCGCAAGTTGTAAAGGCTGTGAAGGTGTGTGTGTTATAGAAGTTATAATTCAAAACGTATTTCATTCATAAAATTCAACCCTATGCAACTTATTTAAAAAATGTATGTAAATGCATGTAGGCGTAGCATGTTTTATTCATAAATAAGTTTATATTGCCATTATAAAACACAATTTTTTTTATAGAGAAGACGACATGTGACCTTGCCACCGCCTGAGATACGATGCTGGCGCCATCTATTGGGAGGTAGGTAAGAGACTTAACACATGTTTCAACTTCTACCTGCCTAAATGCTAGTTTCATAAATAGTATTTGTTAGTAGCACAAATAGCAAACAAAATAAAAACTCACTTCAATCAAGTGTTCAGTAACTATTCTCTGTTCAGGGGCCATCATAACTAATATGAAATCCTTCGTCTTCTTATAGTTATCTACCATAATATCGTGTACATGGTCGTACTGCTTTTCTGCATTCAGCAAATTGTCAATCTTCATACTCAAGTTGTTTATACTGAAAATACCAATAAAATATTATTAATATTAGCTTTCAATTTTTTTTATCGTGAACGATTTCCGGTATCTATGCATAAATAGACAAAAATCTAATAACATTTCAACGCTAAAGCACGTGGTGGACCCTTTTCAGGGTCTCTTTTAGAATTATAGAACTAAACTGTCAAATAGTTCAAAATTAGCACAAAAGTTTTTTTCTTTACAAGTTGCCTTACAGCTTCCAAAACCGTGTTTCAAGTCTCCCTCTTTTAGCCGATGGTATTTGTGAGGCTATACCTAACGAGTGACCAGTTCTGTTGAGGTATATTTAAATCTTTTGTGATTATGTGAAAATGTGGAGATCTTTTACTAACAATGATACTTCACTTTAGATTTTATACAACAACATTTTAACTAATACATACTGTTTATCATTAGGTTAGACAGAGACTAATCTCGAGAAGTAGTCGAGAGGGAATCTAGGGTGACACGACATTCTGATTCTGTACCATTTTGAAGTGTATTATCTTTAGGCACGGATTTTGTTGCAGTTTTCAGGGTTAGATAGATTGGTTCGAGGAATGTTCATGAGTATTAAATATAGACCTATCATGTTTGCGAGAATGCCGTCTAATTCTCGCATTCTTCGTCGTGCCACCAACTTTCGTCAGAGATATAACAAAATTATGTAGAAAAGAATTGAAATCCGGCTAAACGAAGGAGACTTGACTTTCCGCTGGGTACCCTGGAACCGGAACACGTAAGGCAATCTTAGTATTTCATGACAACTCCGTACCGAGGAGGCGTGTAACCCAGACCATATAAAAAGCTCAATTTTTCGTATCAAACCTTATTTTTCGGTCCAAACAGTACATACAGCTTCTGAGGCCCGGAGTGGTAGCGAACTCCGAATGGGATATTGTTGCCACAGCTGAAAATAAATTAAATATTTATAGTCTAGTACGCAGACGAAAGTTTGTTCGACGGGATTACATTAAATCCTACAGAGAATTTTATTTTACAACTGTAAATATAAATTTGTAGTTTCCCCAATATTTTCCTGGAGCTTACGTCAAAATAGCCGATATAAGAAAAAATCCAATCACTTCCATCTCAATTTTTTTTAAATAACTTTTTTTGAAGGGTGGACGAAAAAAGTTTTAAACTTGGACTAACGATGTACAAGGTGATGTGAAATTGGCACCCCCAAATGTGATTTTTCAGTTTTTTTCATCAGGTTCGTTTATCCAGCGTTAGTCCACGTGACTAGCATCTCCCTCACATTTTACAGGTAGGTATGTCAGATTTTGACCAAATCCATTCTGGTGTTTTGGAGCGATTTGGACAAACAGACGACATACAATAGTTACAATTATATTATGCTTAGATATCGATTATATAAGTTCTAATTATTACTTCATATTTAACCGACTTCCAAAAAAAGAAGGAGACGGTTCTCAATTCTGTATGTATGAGCATCTATTTGAACCGATTTTGATGATATCTTTTTTAATCAACAGATAATTCTTCCGGAGTCCATTTTTATCACATATGACTTTTTCTTAATATCTAATTTTTTAAGGGATCTAATAATTTCTCGACATTATCTCACAGACATATGATGGAAAATTGGTTCAGTAGTTTTTCAGAAATTCAGTAATTTGTCTCTGTTTACGGCTGAAAATTATATCAGAGAAAAGCCTTAGCAACGGTTGCTATTGACACGAAGTTGTGTCAATTTTCGTATCGACGGTGGTTTGGCGGTTAAAAGTATATATGGAGTGCAGATCAGGATGCACAATATTTTTCCATAAATATTTTTTTATTTGCGTTATTTTTTGTCTCTAAGGGCAGCAAAATCACTTAAAAGGGAAAAATAAACATTTATAAAAAAAAAGTAAGAAATAATAAATATTTCGTCGTAGAATTTGAAGACGGTTGATACCAAATTAAAAACAACATAGTTCCCAAATTCACTAATCTAGACAATTAATTTATTATGAATTCGACAGTTGTATGTAACTGAATATCGACGTGACACTGGCAGAAATGTACTTATCTTAGTACAATTGCCATTCAATAAAAAAAACCTACGATCATCAGTACAACATAGGTAATTTAACAGATCTTTATCTCTTAGATGTTTACTTAATTTTGTATCCAAATTTAGCACCAACCGTCTTCAAATTCTACGATGAAATATTTATTATTTCTTACTTTTCAGTGCAAATTAATGAAGTCGGTACACTTTTTTTTAAAAGGTTTATTTATATTAAAGGTCATGTCCATAGAGTAACTATTCATGTTACGTCATGTCATATGTGACAATGACAGTCTGTTCTTCTTCTTCTTTTTTATTATGGCTCCACTAATGTTCATCGGTGATTTGCCAATGTCAAGTATAGCCTTTATAGTGTTTATAGCCGATAAATCGGTATTTAAGATAATCCCGCCGACCGTGATATGTCTTATTAATCACTGATTAATCACAACCATCACAGCGCGAACAGGATATTGCATACTTTCCAGCCTGCTAAAAACTGTCTTGTAACAATGTTCGAGGCAAAGGCCTCAAAAGCCTTACTGCTTAGCGCGGGATCTACCTTTATTCCCCGATTGTAAGAAACGCTCCACACCAGTGGGGTTAGCATACATTTTGACAGCGACACTTTCGTTTCGGTCGAATGGCCTTGAACAGGCCAAAACGTTCATGTCCAACAAGGACCGGCCAACGATAGCCCGGGACCGAGAGGTCCGGCCCAACAATGTGCGGGAAAATTCTGTGTACTTGTCTTTGTCCGGCCAAGCAAATTGCTCGGCATTCTTGTGCAGGGCATGCCCGGTCCGAGAATGTCCGGCCCAACAATGTGCGGGCAAATTCTGTGTACTTGTCTTTGCCCGGCATAGCAAATTTGCACGCACATTGTTGGGCCGGACCTCTCGGCCCCGGGCTATCTCTGGCCGGTCCTTGTTGGACATGAACGTTTTGGCCTGTTCAAGGCCATTCGACCGAAACGAAAGTGTCGCTGTCAAAATATATGCTAACCCAGCAGCATCGGTGATTTTTGGTAATATATGCGAAGATTGTTGTGCCTGAACTTAATTCTCTAGTGTAGATTTAATGCTAGAGCATAAATAGATAAAAACAAATAAAACACTCAAATAACAGTTAGTTCTCAAGTAGTCACCAAAGTGAAAACTTATTGAACTAATTACGATTATTTTAAGAGTATGTTAGTTCAATTATCACTAATTGTACGAATTTCTAAGTAACAATTTCAACGTCTTTTTCTATAATAAACTAAAAACTTTTAAACCAATGTAAAGTAATTGGTGATATTTTAGGAGAACATAATTGAATATCTTAGCAAAGATATTAAATTTTTAACCACCGTAGAATTTATGTTGCAAGAGATATTAACATTTAAGTTTGTTCTCCATTATCACACGAAGTTCAGGGTGTAGGAAGGGGAAAATCGCAATACAATACTTAGAAAAATATGGGAAATATTTATAAAAAGAAGAACTGAAGGAATTAATGCAGTAAAAAAATATTTTGCCTCGACTATAAGCAAAATCACAGGTATGAAACGAAACGTACTTAAATATAATATTAACCACATATTAAAAAACAAAGTCGTCTGTCTGTGACTTGTTGCGGTTTTGACTATTAGATAGGTTGATTCACCGGAAGGTTTACGAGTATTAAACATGGATCTATCATGTTTAGGAGCTTAGCATTAACAGTATAAGTGAATCACGTCGGGAAAAAAGTTAGCTCCAGCGAGTTTTCATGGCGTTTGCTATCTAATCCGTAGAAGGAATATGTTGAATCTTATTTCTATTTCAAAATTACTCAAGGGCCAAACCGATTGTTCTCAACTCCTGGAACTGGTTTTCTTTAGAGCCCCCGCAAGATTACCAAATTTCGCCTTTGGTACCTCCTCTGCGACGGACGGCTTTGGGGTCCAATTCTCCAATTTCCCGCTTTTGTAAGATGGTCAAAATGAGCAGTACTCAGTGGATATTAACATAGATTCAATTAGCACAATAAGAAAATTTATTATTAAAAAAAATGTTTAGATGTATAATAGTTTTAGCGTTGTGTTGTTCATTGTTATATATTTTGTATGCATGTTGTGTCTGTCCATAAGTAGTTGTTGCACCCACAAAGTCCACAACTGTCGACATACCTTTTTTTAAATAAATAAAATAAATAAATTAATTATATGATGTAAGAAATAATTTAGTAGTATAAAATGATCTAGATTAAAGTCCGCGGTAGCATATATCTAATTCAATAAATATTAAAAGCATATTCAAATTGTTGTAAACACATATTGTACTTCGCAAGGGGGGCGGGGTAATGAAATATAATAGCGCATTAACTTTAAATAGAAATTAAACTGTATTTCTGAGTCACACTGCCCTGTAGACGCAAAATGAGAAGGATTTTTTATCCTTAGAGAATGACCAGTGGCGATTCATAATAATAATATGTTATTAAAAATATGCAATGCCAAATTATAAGGTTACTATTACAAAGTGCGCGCTTCTCAAATGCTCATGTTAATGCAAATATCAGATAGTTTTAACTATAAAGCAGATTTACAATATCTAGAGTATTTATTAATTTCGCGTCTATAACAATACTACAACTATAGCAATGCAACAATTCTATAGACAGTGACGAGAGTTTTTAAGAAGTGGTAAACTTCACAAATTGCTATAAAAATGGTGAAAAGTCAATGCATCATAGAGTGGCCGAGAGGAATAATTTGATTTTCTAAACATTAATTCTCTAGAAATAAGTTCATGGCTATGGAAATTTCATATGCGAAGACCTGACGATATTGATTTACTAATTAAAACTAAGAGTAAAAACGACATTACTACATTAATTCGGTATGTGAAGTTCTTTTGGGCGTTTTAATAAAGATTGTGTTTTATTAAGCACCATTTAAACATGTTATATATACCTATCTAAAAACTTAACATACCGAATTTAAATGAAACATTCTCAAAAAGATAAAAGTGTAATTACGAATAGAGGGGAGCAGGCATCGTCTCTTCCTTGGTATCTGTTCGGGTGAGAGAGGGCTGCTGCAAATTCCAAGAAGCAATGGAGGGTTTTGGCGCACCTTTGACGACGGTCTAGAAACAGGTCTGAAAACAAAATAATATAGTAGTAAGTTTTATATCATACGAAAGTTAAGGACCGTTGGTCAAGGTCATCTTGTAACTGTCAAAAATATCGCAAATCTCAGTTAATCCTGGAAAGCTGAGTTTATTTATACAACATTTCCTTACCACACAGTTGATAGTTATTATTTTAAATTGGATTGAGCCATATTTTTATTATTTAGGGTTCTAAATAGCCGTAGTTTCCAAAACGAGCCTTGCCTTTGCATTTTGGAAACTATGGCTATTTAGAACTCTTAATAATGAAAATATGGCTCAATCCAATTTAAAATAATAACTATCAACTGTGTGGTAAGGAAATGTTGTGTGTTTCCAGGATTACCTGAAATTTGCCATATTTTTGACAGGACAGGTAAGATGACCTTGACCAGCGCCCCTTAACGGCTCCAGTGGTAGTGGTACAGAGCTGCATTCTTGTAAGCTGTCAGACATGCATAAAATAAAACAATTAACAATTTTAAGAATGCAACCTATGTATACAGTTAAAACAATTACATAGAAATGGAGTTCAGGATAAAAGGACTTATTATATTATATTTATTGTAAGCCGATTTCTTAGTAATTTTGATGTCTATGGCCATAGGTGCTCTGTAATGACTATTTCTCGTGGGTGCTGGAGCCCCGAGCACCCACGGAGTCGGCGCCCCTGCTCATGGCCACCTTAGGGAGTTAATTTCACGTGTTGTAATGTATACGTCATAAAAATAAAATATTCGGCTAAGTGAGGAAGACTTCTGCTGGGTACCCTGGGTCAGGCAACGGTTCCCGGGAGGTGTAAGTCAACCCGTGAAAAAAATTTTTTTAGTATCCGATTTTAGAACGTTTTACATGTCCCAATTCCTTTTTACGCGTAAGTACCTACTACTGTTACTTGGCTTTGGCTTGATATTTTCGATCGTTAAAACAATTCTTTATGAGAAACTAATATTCTTAACCTTGCACATGAAATTACCGTTACATTACATACATACATACATAATAATTATTATTAACAACTATGTTCACAAGAAGATAGACAAGGAGATTGAAAAGAAAGTGAAAGCGGGAAGCAAGGTATTCGGTGGACTAAATAATGTAAGCACAACTAACAACTAAAAGTAAACTTAATAAACATAATGCTGTTTTAGTTTCAACACTTACTTATGGAAGCGAGACTACGGTATAAGAAGCATGAAAGTAAATGTAAATGCGGTCTTTACTTAATAAATAAGAAAATAATTTTACTAATGTAATTATAGTACATTATGATACAAGTGAGCTAAGTTGGTCATTACAGTCGAGGCTGGATTACGGCCAAGCCGAGAGTGTAATAACCAATGCTCACGCGTCATACGACGTTTTTCAACACACTTGTGAGGAAAAAAATCTATTTAATCTAAATAAACTTATTTTCAAAACAGTGAGACATGGCGCGCGGATTAATTTTTGGCGGGTCGTGTTTGATATATTTTCAAGCGCGCGCAGATGGTAGGCAGGCACGCGGACTAAGCCGCCAAGCAGCCAGCTAATTTTAAAAATAAAATAAACTGTATATTTTTGTAATTATAACATAAATTAAAGTAAAATTAATTATTTGATGAAATAAAATGTTTATTTATCATATTTTTAATTATCAATGTATTTATTAACAAAAATGTTTAATTATTTTTTTTAGATATACAAACTCTAAGCTGAATTTAAAAAAAATGTAATGAAGTGCGTAATGGTAATGTAAAAGCCCATGTGTTTTATATGTTACTTTGCGTATCGACTACTTTACGAGCAAGTGTGTTGAAATAGTACATTGTGATACAAGGGTGGTAAATAGGATATTACGAACGAGTTGACTTTTGTCAGCCCGAGCCGACAGGCGATGGTTGACAGTGTCACGAGTTTGTAATAACCTTAACACCCGTGTATCATACGACGTTTTTCAGTACGTTTGTGAGAAAAATAGGTAAATAAAACAAGTATTGTAACTTGGTAGGTACGCAACACGCATGCTTAAAATTTGTTTTTAATTGAATACAAAATTAAGAGGTAAAGAAAGTGAAAGTTTAGCTTTTACGATGTTTTTTGATAAATAAACGATTTAACATTTAAAATCTGCGGTATTTAATATACAATTTACAATAATGTTGATAATTTATTGCTTAGTTTTTAAATTTATTATTTTTTCTATATAAGTCGACAACTTTCAACTTTCATGTTAAAAACTTCTTGCTAGCAAACCTTTACATAGGACTTGTAGAAATAAAAAAAAAATGTAAAGAAATCGCCCTAGGCCCTAGGGCATAATAATCAACTTACGAGCCATGTTTACTGACATTGAAAGTTCACTTTTCGAGCAAGTGTATTGAAAAATAATAAACAAAATACCTATACACTTCTGGCAGACATTAGTGACGCTGTTACAACTTTTTTTAGGTTTGATTTTCACATGTGGAAGATGTCCACATGGTCAAATTTCGTGTTATATGTGTGTAGCATACCTCCTGGCAGGGGCAAAAAAAAGGGGCAGGACACTGGGACAATCTACGTTACTGTTACACAGGTCGTGCAGCAACAAAATGTTAAGAAGCTGCCGCCAGTGTTAAGACCTTATAGTAACTATGTACATGATTCGTCAAAATCGGTGCAGCAGGATCTGAATCAAAATTTAAACATTTTAGGAACTTATATTGAATTCTTTCAATAGCTTAGCGTTAGTTGATGTATTGTGGGTTCCATATTATATAGTATAGGACTACAGTACTCTAATATGCTACGTACATATGCATAAAAAAGTACTTTAATGCACTGAACATCTGTAAATGTATGCTTTGGTTGTAATGTCATCCACATGATGTGAAAAAGTGAGCTTCGAATCAAATATCAAATCCAGGTAAAGTTGCCATACTTCCGGAATTTTTACAATTAAGTAAAGTGAAATAAAAAAAATCGAAAATATGCATCGTTTTTTCACATGCACGATACAAGAAAGTCCGGAATTTTCATTAAATGTCAGGAATTTTCTCCGGAATTTCAATTTTTTGATCTGAGAACCCTAAACCCAGGTCTCTAACCGAGTGATGGTATATGAGTAGGAGATTACATTAGTATTTCTAGTGAAGGTTATATAGTTACACTTGTTGATGTTTACACTTATACTGTTTTCTATATTTTTTTTTCTTTTTTCACGGGTTGCCTTACAGCTCCCGAAACCGTGTTACGGTTCCAGGATATCCAGCGGAAGACCAAGTCCCCCTCGTTAAGCCGATGGTATTTGTTGATATTTACACTATTCTGTTTTCTATATACCTAATAATTATTCAGTCTGTTTATGTCCTCCTGCAGCAACTGACAATCATATATTGATTTTATGCTCTTGTATATTTTTTATCATCGGCATATAATAAGAATTTAGAGTGTATGAAACAAGAGTCTATCTCATACAAAAAAGCTACATATAGAAGTAGACCCAACAGAGACTCCGAAGGTATGCACACAAAATCGCTTCTAAAATTCATCTTGCTTCATGTCATTCATGTTGCTTTTGTTTTTGATATAAGACTGCATCCATCTGAGGAGATCACCCCTGATACCAAGCCGACAAAGCTTCTGGATAAGGATAATGTAATCCAATATCAAAAGCCTTCTCAAAGTCCGTGAATACAACATCAACTTGGCATCGGCTGTTCATGCTGTACTATAAATACATCATGTGTGAACTCCGTCAGTTTTGTGAGAGTCGATCGTTTCTTAAGAAAACCATTCTGTTGCAGTGGTACATCTCTATTTATTATAGGATAGACTCTACCACAAACCACCTTTTCTATCATCTTACTTAAACATTCAGGATAGAGATCGGCCTGTAGTGCTCGATGTCCATTTTGGATCCCTTTTTTGTGGATGGGCACAATGTGGGCCCTCTTCCAGACCTCACGAAAGGAACGATTAAAAATAAAAATATATATTAAACATAGAGTAAAGATTTTTAGAAAAACATAATAGGTATATCGTATTAGATGTGTACTTAAGTCTTAAGTAGAGTATTTATTTATAACATAAATTACTAATAATAAAATTATACCTAATTTTATTAATTAGTATTTAAATACTTTTTAATTCCTCATAGCAAGCCCTTTTAACCGCAACATTTCAATATATAAGATAGGTACGTAATTGCTCCCTCTATTACGATTTGAAAGTGTCAACTAATGCAACATAATATGTGGTTTTACTGTGCCAAATGTTAAGCTCAACATCGCGTGGTTTCCGAGAAAAATCTGCTGTGACCGGCGGACGGACAGGCACGCAGTTTTTTTTTCTTTGAAGGGACGGAACCCTAAAAGGTTTCGAGACCCCAAAAAGGTTCTAAAGGTTTATATACTAAATATTAATGATACATAGTTATAATATAACTATTGTATCCTACAAATACATGACATCCCCAAAGACATTTTTGTTAAAAATATCGTTTGAATCATGTTTTTGAGCGCATTTCAAAGGGGGCGCATGCTTTGAAGCGTTATTTTTTATTTATATTAAAAATATTATTATGCAGAATATATTAGACTTAATCACTCGTGTAATAAAATCAGTTCGACCATCTACTTCGAGTACTGTTGAGAATTGTCATACCTTCAAATATATTTACATAAATTATATCTGAACACATTTATATGTGCAATAATATATTCACGTTCACAACTAGCGACCTGCTCCCGGCTTCGCATGAGTTAAATTACGGTTTTGTTATATTCTACCACCTGAGTAAATAAGTGTGTAAGTTGCGGTTATCACGATTGGATACGTTGATTCATAAGGAAGGAGCTGATCTGAGGAGGAGGTTTTATAATATGTATAGAGATGTATTAGTAACAAATATATCTGTCTGTTCTTGTACGCAAACCAATCATAGATATTTCATATGGATTTATTTTAATGCTATATGAAAGACTGAGTCAATGAATAATATTGGCCTGAGGTAGATAGATGTAAGGTAATCTACCTGCATAGATAGTAAAGAACAATTGAAAAGTAGAGATACAGTCCCTTACTGACATTTTAAAGGTACCACCATAGAAATTACAAACAATCTGGCCCTAGTCCCTTCAAATATTAAACATGGACCTTTTTAGAAGATACGTATTGTAGTATGGTAAAATTATTGAATTTCAAAAGAGCGGAAATGTGTGCGATTTTCTGAAAACAATGCGATTTGGGTTGTTCCTTTTTTAATTAAAATAAAACCCCTAGTCTAGGTATCTTTGGGTAAGGGTCGGAAAGATAATAAACTAATTATTGTTTTTAAAATATATAATATTATCATTTGTCTGTCATGACATATTATGTATGTCCTTCCCTGCCTGAGCAAGTACCTGTAGGACCCTACCTACTGCTAATACCTGTCGAGTGTTGGTCATCGGAATTCTGCGTTTTCTCCACATTTTAATATTTTAGATCTGTTTATTTACGTTACTAAATTCTGAACTACGTTAATTTTAATTTATTACTTGCCACCCCCGTCTATTTATGCCTGATGTCATAATAACAATACTACGGCTCGGCTAAATTAAAATATTTTATAAAGTGGTGTCTAATTTTGCTTACTTTAATGACATACCTAATTTCTTTGCATAGTGATGCAGTCGAACTAGACGTGTTGTGCGGTTGTGCCCGGACGCTCCACTGAAATATGCGGCTGAAAGTTCATGACATTTCAGCATAAATAATAATTTTTAGAGCCTTTTTTGTCCAGAATAGGCGCCGGAATGGCTGATATTTTTTTATAAAATCAGGTACTATAGCGATGTCGGGACATTTACATTATTGACAAAATTTAAGGTTTCACGCCCGGTTATTTTGTTCATATCTTTTTATTCCATCAATGCTATAAAATCGATAAGATAGCCAAGGACAAGATAAGATACACCAAGATTCACGTGCCAGAAACATGAGAAAGTACGATTCTCAATAAAATATGTCTTGCGATAGATAATACACGAAACGGACTCCGTATATCGATACAAAAGCCGGCCAAGTGCGAGTCGGACTTGCACCGAAGGGTTCCGTATAGGTACTCTGCCTGCACTAAGTTTGACGCTTCTGTATGGCGCAGGAACAAATTACCGCGAGTCCGACTCACACTTGGCCGGTTTTTATTATTAGTTGTTTTACTTAAGAGTATGCATTAATTACTTACACATAAGTTTTATAAAGCCCAAATAAGAAACGTGTTTTATATATATAACGTTTGTATGTATTGCCATTATTAAGATGCATCGGTGTTGTTATTGAGAATACTAGCTGTTGCCCCCGACTTCGTCCGCTTAGAAATAGGAACGAAATGACATAATTTGTGATGTAAGGTTTCAAGTAAAAATCGTTGAAAAATACTGAAACGCGCGTTTTATTATTGGTGTTGTACAGTCTTTATGCTAAGGTTGAAGCAAAATTTATAATTACATTTTACCCCATTAGGGGTAACTCTATACAAAATTCGTATTGGAGTTAAAGATTAAGCGTTTAAGGAATAAAACTAAAAAAATATAACCAGTAGTGATGGATCGGATCTAGCTACCATTTTATTTATATAGAAGAAGTTAATATATATATATATATATATATATATATATATATATATATATATACATAATTATGCTACGAGGCTATGCCTCGAGCCAACTCAAGATTGAACACTAGGAATCGCCACTGATGGATTATATTATGCAGAATAGTAGATATATGTATGTATTAAAATAAAACTTTAAAAAAAAGTAATCCCTCTATATGTTAAGTATTTAAAAAAAACATTTTAGTTTCTTTAAAACAAGAAGGTTCTCAATTTCTGACCGTATATTTTTGTATGAGCATCGATTACTCAGCCAGTTGTGAAGCGATTATGAAGATATCTTTTTTATCCGATAGATAATTCTTCCGGATTGGTCCCATTCTTTTCTTATAAAAATTGGTAAAGTACATATTGTTAATTATATATTTATAAGTAATTTTTTTTTATATCTCGATGAAATATGTACAGATTTTTATGATGGTATTAATTTCTCGACATTATCTTACATACATAGCATGAAAAGCGGCTCAGTACTTTTTAGAAATTCAGTAATTTGCCTCTGTTTACGGCTGAAAAATAAGCATCAGAGAAAAGCCTTAGCAACACTTACTATTTCATATCGACGGTGGTCTAGCGGTTAAACGTATGTGGTGCACCGCAGTATGCACATGGTTCAAATACCAGCGGTTATTTTTTTTCATATTTTTATTCTATTTGCGTTATTATTTGCCACTCAGCAAAACCACTTAAAATAGAAAAATAAACTTTTAAAAAAAATGGATTGACTTCAAAAATTGTGCACTGAAAACTAGGAAATAATTAATATTTCGTAAGAATTCAAAACAACTTAGTTCCCAAATTCACTTATCTAGACAATATGAAACCTACGATCATCAGTACAAACATAGATACTATTGAACAGATCTTTATCTTCTTTCTTAGATGTTGTGATGATACGACCTTATTTTCCTGGCCGCTTACAAGCTGGCCGTCATAAATAGCATTTATTTTAATTTTAAAACACGATATTGTTCATTTTAATTCAATAGAACATTGTATGTTATTTTCAAATATCCGATGTGTGGAACCTAAATTAAAATGTTACTCATTCCTTCACAAACTGTTGACTTAGGCAGCACTCTGCCAATTGTAAAATTTATTATATTTCTATTTTATCAACTAAGTAAACAACTAAATAAAATGTATTGAATCAAAACTCAAGAACTAATATCTATGTTAATATATTATTTGCGCTCCTTTGACGGCTCCTTGGCTCCTTACGGATCCTTTTACTGGTTGTTCTTTTGCTGCTCCTGCTTGTTCCTTCCTTGTTAATTCGACCAATAAACGAATAGTGAAAGTTTATTACGAGTTTTCCTGCTATACCTACCCATCGACCCATCCTGGCTACCCCACCCACGACAATGTTTACTTAATTTTGTATCCTAATTTGGCACCAACCGTCTTCAAATTCTGCGACGAAATATTAATTATTTCTTACTTTTCAGTGCACAATTTTTTAAGTAAATATACTTTTTTTAAAAGGCTTTTTGTGTTTTAAAATTCTTTGCTTATTTCAATATTTTGTTGTTAGCAACCATTAAATATCAAACTCGACTGACATTGTCTGTCAAATTGAGAGACTTCATCGTCATCACGGAGGTGGCGAAGTTTTCCTCTTCACACCGGCATTGTCTCGATGGGCAACTCCCTTCCTGTGTCTTTAGGCGTACCACACACAGAGTCAATAGCGTCCCCTCTTCACCAGACGAGGGTCCCAAGTTGTATCATAATTTTATTATGTATAGATAGATTGCATAGAGTGCGGGGGATATAACAGTTCCGTTGGGGTCGGGGGGAGCAGCATTAATTCTATGTCACTTACTAATTATAAAAAAAAAATTACAAAATAAAATTGTAAATACTAATGTGTCAATGAGAACTTACACTAGTGAAATAATTCAACCTATGGGATGGGAGTGATTCATGTCCAATGTAACTACAAAAAGCAAATGTTCAGGGGCAAACTGTACATTATGAACAAATATGTTGATACTAATTTGTGGTAGAAGCTAGATGAAAGAAGCTAAATTCAATATACCAGAGATTAACACATTAAAGTCAGATTATTACCCACAACTTAGAGAAGTTTTAACTGAATTCGAATGCGTATTCAAAAAAGATTTGGGTATAATTCCAAATTATAAAGGTCATCATACACTCGAAGAAAATGTAACACCAATTTACATTAAACCACGACGAATACGTTATGCTCTAAAAGACAAAGTAGATAATGAAATTGAAAAACTTTGTCGTCAAGGAGTTATTACAAAAATTTAACAATCTGATTGGGGAACACCTGTAGTTCCTGTTGTTAAACCTGATGGTAGCATTAGGTTGTGCGCAGACTACAAATTTACATTAAATAAAGTAATTAAAGATGAACAATACCCTATACCCGTCACTGAAGACATATTCTCTGAAATGCATGGTGGAGAATTATTTTGTACTTTAGATATAAGTCAAGCCAATTTACATATGATGATGGATAATGAGAGTGCACTGATGCAAACTTTAAGTACCTACACACAAAGACACTTACCGTGTGAATAGATTAATGTTCGGGATTAAAACTGCCCCAAATTTGTGGCAAAATCCTATAATATATTATATATTATAGGATATTGAAGGTGTAAAATGTTTTTTGATGACAGGGAGCTAATGAAGAACAATTACAAGAACAAGAGAAAAGTTCTACAAAAATTAAAAGAAAACAATTTAAGATTAAATAAGAACAAATGCTCTTTCTTTCCGAAAAAGCATTGACTATCAGGGAGGGACTAAATAAAAATAGAAATAAAATTATGGTTATTATTAAAAACATAAATGAATTGCGTAATTTTCTAGGCATGGCCAATTATTACAATAAATTCATACGAAATCTTTCTACTATTTGCCCATTAAATGACTTATTGAAAAGATGTACTGAATATACATGGTCAGATAATTGTGAAGAAAATTTCAAAAGAATAAAAAAAGACATTTTAAGTGAACAAGTTTTAGTACATTTTGACCCAAATAAGCCCATAGTTTTAGCTACAGATGCGTCTCGCACTGGATTGGGTGCTCTACTTTCATTCTGGCCGACGGTACTGATAAACCTATTTCATTTGCTTCAAGAACACTTAAAAAAAGTGAGAAACAATACAGTGAAATTGATAAAGAAGCTACTAGCATAATATTGGAGCCTTAAAAAGTTTTTTCATTATTGTTATGGCCGTAAATTTATACTTGTTATTGATCATTAGTCACTAACTACAAAATTTACCCACACATAACTCTTCCAGAAATGAGTACTATGAAACTATTTCATTATGAACATTTTTTGGCTGGGTTTGATTACTCTATAGAATATCGAAGATCATCAGAAAATTGTAATGCTGATTATTTGTCCAGATTCCCAGTAAAACAAGCTCAAGAGAATATAATAGATCAACATAATATATTTCAATTAAAACAAATACATACTCTATCAATTACTCAAGAAAATATTGCTTGAGAAACTTTACATGATACACATTACAAGACTCTTTTAGACGCTTTACATACTGGCAAGAGTGTTAAATACTATGGATATAATGATAATGAGTTGACTTTACAAGATGGATGTATATTAAAAGGTACCAGGATTATGGTACCAGCCACATTACGTTAATATGTTTTAAAAGAAATTTAGGTACTTATACTACAGATGAAGCTTTTAGCTCGCAGTTATTTTTATTGGAAAAATATTGATAAAGACATAGAAAACTTTGTAAATTCATGTAGGGCATGCAGACTTCAACAAAATGAACCACCTAAGGTAGCACTACACCCGTGGGAGGAACCAACAGGTCCATGACAGAGGATTCATGTTGACTTTGCAGGTCCTATTTATGGTCATTTCTTATTCATTATTGTTGATGCTTTGACCAAATGGGTGGAAATATTTTAACCAAAACGACTACAAGCACTTACTTACGAGAAATATTTTCAATTTTTGGACTGAAAAACATTCTGGTTTCTGACAATGGCAGACAGTTTGTTTCAAGTGAATTTGAAACTTTCTTAAAAGTTAACGGTATTTTACGTAAGATATCTGCACCCTACCATCATGTTACAAAAGGTCAGGCGAGAGATTTGTACTAACAGTGAGCAAGTCATTGAATAGAATGAAAAATGAAAATGGGAGTTTACATGACAAGTTGATGATCATTAAAATTATTTTAGGAAGGACTCCAAATTCATCTGGTCAAAGTACTTATGAGCGAGCATATGAGAGAGTTATGTTAAGAGTGAAAGAACGTAGAAACTCAATCAAGCTAGAATCTGACATTCCCATAAAGAAGAAATTCCGTGTCGGACAACGTGTACAGGTGCGTAACTATGCAGTCAAAAATGTTAAGTGGGAATTTGAAGATACTGGGTTTGGTGCACTATGAAGTATTAACCGACTCTGGTCTAATATGGAAAAGACACGTAGATCAAATAATTAGTACATCAATTACAACGGAAGACTGATATATACGGGCTGGCTGTACGAGACGAATCTTCATTGCCTGTCTTTGAGTCTTAAATACTCAAAGTTGCCTGTAGGTTGTCTTGACTATAGTTTTGTTATCATTGTAGATTGTCATTACAGCATTGAATAGGGGTGTGCGAATAGCGTTCGAATCGAATCAAATATTAATATTACGAAAAAAATCGAATAATTCGAAAATGTTCGAATAATTTGCGAGTAATTCGAATAATTCGCGAAGTATTGAAATATCACTGGATTTTCTATTTTTTTCAATTTAAATTCCATCATAACATGTATCAAGGGATTCCACATCCGGTCATGGCGCCGACCGCACGCGTTTTCGCCATGGCGTGATGTGGAATCCGGCTTACTATTGCACAAGATTAAACAAACACTGGAGACTGGCAGAATTGCGACGACAAAAGAAGAAGAAGAAGAACATGTATCAAAATATTTTACTTACGAATAATATACTTTTTGATTTAAAATTAATTACACGGAGAAAACAATTGCTCAATTTAATATATATTATGTTCATTTCTGTCAGTAACATAAAAATCTAGATAATATAATATTGGCAAGAGATCTTTTCAATTCGTTTTGGTTTTTATAATTATTAACATCTGTTTGAAAAAAATCTATAAGAAAAAGGTTACACATGCAATGTTTCAAAATTCTCGAAATAAATTTCTCCAAGTTTTTTATTCATATTCTTAATATTTTTGTTCAAGAAAAAAAAATTAACTTAGTCATTTTATTCTCTTTCAAAAAAACTATACTAATTGTTCTATTTGTGTAATCATATTTCATCGTTTAAATAAAATGTATATTAATTGTTAATTTCAAATTTGAATATCGAACATAACAAACCCTAAATTTAAAATACTCAAAAATTCGCGAATTATATAACAATTCGCGAATAATTTAGAAGGATATAATTAATAATTTTTTTTATATACGTTTAAATAGTCAATAATAAAATACAATTCATGTCCGAAATAATAAGAAATAAAATAGTACAATTTATGTATGAAATAATAAAAAATGTGCAATTTATGTCTGAATAAAAAAAAATATACATATTATGTAATATTATATACCCTGTCTGAAATAATAAAATAAAACCTATAGACATGTCAATTAAAAACAAATAAAATGTCACAGAAGTAGGGTACAATGGACAACATTTCATTTTTTTAATCACCCATTTTTATTACTTTAATTAAAAATATATTAAAAAATAAGTTACACGTATTTTTCTATTTTATTTTTGGTTGAGTTTTTATATTTTTAATTTAATTATGAATTCTTATAAATTTTGAGGACTTATAAACTAAAAACCATAGCTAGGACTAAAATTAAGAAATATAAACTGTCACCCAAAGAAAGTGACAGATAGTGTCAGTCAAGCCACAGAGTATACGTTATAGAAATACAAAGAGTATAATATACCGTGTTAAAAATAGGTGTTGCCGTAGCCGGATCTCAAATCGCCTACAACATTATTCAGAATGTATATAATAATACTAGCTTTTGTCCGCGGTTTCACTCGTAAATATATTTCCTGTGATAGCCCATTCGAAACTAGCAAAACTTCCAAAAAAATATTATATATAAGAAGTATTTTTATAATTATATTTAAAGAATAATTATTAATTTAGCTTTAAATGGAATAAAAATGGGTAAAATTAATAGAGGGCAACACCTGAGTTCAATAACTAACAACTCTGCCAACAGACATTAGTATTTTTAAATTAGAGGGTTAGCACAGATTAGGGCACCTATTAATCCTTAATTTTCAATATTTCAGTATTTTTAAAATAACTCGAAAATTAAAGGATATAAAAAATAAAAAAAATGAAAAATAAGCTTTCTAGCATGTAATCTCCAAACGGTTTTCGAATTTTGGTACCTTACGAAAAATGAAATGTTGTCCATTGAGCCATGTCACATAATACATATATTGTATTTTACATCCATGGATTTTTTTATTCTATATAATCTGATATGTTATAATATCCTTTTGTACACAGTTTTTGTTTTATAGCGACTTTAAACTTGTCAAGAGGCAACATTTGAATGTCGATAGGGACCTTATTATAAAAAGTATACATTGCCCCACAAATGAGTTAGTAACTTTGTGGAGCGACTGATATGTATCAATTTATTCAAGAGTTGCATACTATACTTTATACCATGACTAGGAGAAAAAGAAAGTGTTGAGCGAAAATAGACATTTAATGAAGAAAAAAGGAAGGTTAATTTAATTAAAATGAACAATAAAATTGGAACAATTACTAAAATTAAGAGTAATTATTGAAATCGTCAATTTTATACACTTCTTTCTACAATTCAGGCGGCAACTCAAATGGACCGATGAATCTCCCGCCGAATATGCCTGCCCATAGATTCACTCGAACTATTGTTGGAAACGATCGTTTCGCAATATTCTCGGATTATCTACTGCCCAATAGTGAAGATTACGCCTAGACTGAACGGTGTACGATATCTGCAGTTTCTGCAGCAAAACTTAGAGGGACTATTGCAGGATATTCCACGTGAGGTACCAGATGAAACCATCTTAACCTAACATACCCAAATCGCTGGATAGGGAGAGGAGGCACCATTCCCTGGCCAGCTCGCTCAGCTGACCTCAATCCTCTGGACTTTTATGTATGGGGGTGCTTCAAAGAAATGGTCTACTGCACAGAGAGCGGCAACGAACAGCAACTTCGCAACAAAATACATGCTGCAGCAGAAACTATCCGCAACAATCTTCGAGCGATAAGTAATCTCAAGAGAAACTTTCTAAGAAGATGTAGGCTATGTATTATGGTCGGCGGAAGACATTTCAAGCACTTACTTTAAAATAAATAAACAATAAAAGAGATTGACGTTTTTCTTAATAAACATTCAATTACATTAGAGATTTAAAAACTAATGAATCATTACATAGTGACTTATGAGGGTACCCCTCTGGAAACAGTATGAAGTGTAGAAGTTTTTTAAAAAGCAGGTTCACTTTTCTATAGTACATTTTTTTTAAATAAACATCAATCAAAGTCAAAGTTTCATTGGTTAGGATTGAAAAAATTAAATTAAAATAAGCTTTACTATTGGAATAAGACGGGAAATTTTATAAAATATTTTTTTACACAGAGGTACACTAATGTAATAAAAACTAAATAAACAAAACTAATCTAAGTTACGTGTAATTTTTTTTTATGATTTTTTACTTGTAAATTGGGCTTGAAATTGGAAAAAATAGAAATAGAAAAAGTGCTATAACTTCTAAACCACTGAGAATCTGATAACCACATATAGGGTGATTCTGATTGGAAATGTCCTCCGCTATCACCTCATTTCGTTTGGACGTCGAGTTTTGGGACAACCTGTATATATCGCGTTTTTTGTAGCTTATTGAAAATTCAAAAAAAAAAAATACTTTGTGAAATTTTAATTTGGCAAAAATAATAAAATAATTATTATTTTAAATTTTTAATAAGCTACAAAAAAAACGCGAAGTATATAAATGAAGGGTAATGGTATAACAGCGGTTTAAAAAAATTAAGAGATTTGTGATAGATTATGAAAGAGAAAACGGGGGCAAAGTTTAACCACCCATATTTCCTATTCAATAAAACCGATTGAAAAAATGACATCTATTTCACTTAGATATATTCAATAAATAACTATATGCTAAATTACAGTGACACATGTGGATTATTTACAGAGAAATCGGGAATAGTTTATCCCAGAAAAATTATGGACATAGGAGCCTTAACTGTGAAAAAAAAAAGACAGTTTATAATTGAAAAGTAAATATCCCACCAAAAACATATATCTGAAAATGGGAGCCAAGTTCAATATTATGATAATTATGGTGTGGTTGTCGGCTCCACCGACAAAAGATTTGAGATATAAATGGGTGCCAAGAAATTTATTTATAAGAACGTATAAAACATTCTTTAGTAAATTTAAAACACAATTTCTTGTTTTTTTCTGCTACAACAATGTTTGCCAAAACTAGCCAAGTCAAATGTTGAGGCTTAATATATCATAAGTTATTTGCTTTGTGTAAATAATTCGACTATACAAATTTAAAGTCATATTTTTTAATAGCAAACATTCTTGTAGCAGAAAAAAAACAAGAAATTGTGTTTTAAATTTACTAAAGAATGTTAAATACGTTCTTATAAATAAATTTCAGGACCGACTTGGCAACCATTTAGATTTAAATGTTAAAAAAATATTGTTTGAATATATTAAGAAAATATCTCCCTACAAATTTAATTTGCATTTCAAATGTAAAAATTTTTTTTTTCTCTTTCTATGTAGGGAGATATTTTCTTAATAGATTCAAACAATAATTTGTTTAAATTTAAATATTCAAATAATAACTACTTTAACTTTTACCCAAAATGGATATTAAATTAATTATCATGCCTTATTAAAAAGAGAAAAGAAAAACATTAATATTTACATGTGAAATGAAAATTAAAAATAAGAAAATAATTAAAAGTTTAACCTATCTGCCTACCTTTTTAGAAAACAGACGTGAAGATAAATAAACATTTCATTTAGGTACGTTAATATTAAAAAAGAATTAAACATAAGGCATAAGCTTGTAATTTCTCTATATTTGGGCGCCAATCTGTGAGCCTCTTTTTTTAAGTTAAGTATTTAATTCATATTCTCCACTTGACGTAATTTTTTATATTTATTATAAAAAATATGGGGAAAATGTAAAAGATTTTTTTTCAAGTGTCTGTGCCGATCAGAGTTTTAGGAGACATGGGTTTACTAGAGGGTTGCTGTTTCTTCTATTTTAAAATAATTTGGATTAAAGAAATTAAAAAAAATAAAAAAGAAAAAGAAAAAATGAAAAAAAATGAAAAAAGAGATCCCCGGATTATAACATGACCTAAAATGTAAAAACACTTGCAGATGTGTTAAAAAATAAAAAATAATTATATTGTTATGTATCCTGATAGTTATACAATTCCAGATTATAAAGGTAAAGTAGAAATTAATAACAGCTGGAAAATAAAAAAAAATTCGTTCTGCGCATAGGTTAAGTTATAATCCGCGATGTTGAAATTATTTATTTTAATACTTACATTGTGTGTGTTGGAACTGCACTTATTAGGTACCCAGGGTTTGAAAATGTTGTTGAAGTATTAGCACCTAAAATCAAGTAAACATGTTATAATAGGCTTAAATTTGTTAAATAGTTACCATTTGCAAAACCACATACCTAGTAAAAATTGTTTTTGAAAAAGTAAATTATTAAATTAAATAAAATCCCCTTAAGACGAGGAACGACTCAGAAATTTCTAATCGTAAGCCACGCCCTAAACTCGTCATGCAAGACAACGACGGCGCTTTGTCCGTTCTTGCTGCAGAATTGAGAAGGGCATAATGTATCGCCTCTCGGAATAAATCACGTAAGCGGCACATTACAAATAAATAATTTATTAAAAAACGATCACATGCAGGGAAAAATCTTCTTAATCAATACTAGGTACTGAAATTACCCACAGATTCGTATAAAATTTAAACGTAAATCCCTTCATAGTATGGTCGTATGACTAAAAAGGTGTTTTTGAAGAGGTGATTTCAAAAAATTAAGTTATCGAGAAAATTTTCACCAATCATGTTTTCATCCTACACAATACTAGATAAAATCCTCTAGTTTTCGATGCCCAAATTGTATGTTCATAGCATTCGTAAAATTCGGGAACTTCAGTTCAGCAATCAACCGAAATTATTCGTTCCTCCCCTTAATTTAATTAATAATAATCTAAAATGTACAATTATTATGTTTGACCAATGTTGAAGCATCAATTTCATATGGGTGAAGCGACCACACACAGACGCGGCAGGGAACTTTATAGAAGATAATAATGCGCGCATTACGTAAAAACGGTACGATAGATATTGATTACTTTTTTTAGTTTTATTCCTTTTTTAGACACTAAAGTCTTTATCACGAAGACAGGATTTTTCGAAATACATCCCCTAAATTAAAGTTTGTATGGATTTTTTTAAATTATTTTTACTTCAACCTAAGCATAAAGATTCTACAACACAAATAATAAAACACGTATAAGCATTTTTCAAATTTAAAGCCTAAGTGGTATTATAGTATGTATAGCCAAATATTTCAATGATTTTTATTTGAATCTTAGCATATAGGTTCTAAAACCCAAATTATGTGATTTTGTCAATGTTCCTAATTCTATGCGGACGAAGTCGCGGGCAACAGCTATTATATTATAATACGAGCATTCTGCCCGCGGCTTCGCCCGTAGATACCCTTATCCCTACCTCTGTAGCTTTCCAATGGTGAAAGAATTTTTGAAATCAGCACAGTAGTTTTTGAGTTTATTCATTACAAACATACACACAAAAATACAAATCTTTCCTCTTTATAATATTAGTATAATAGACTAGCAGTTGCCAGCGACTTCGTACGCGTTGTATTAGGAATAGTGACGTAATTTATGTAAACACGCAGTTTCCCTTAATTTTATTTTTAACCCCTGTGAAACAGCTTCATAATTAATATACCTGATATTCCCGCCCCAGTTGAATTTTTTTGAAATGCGATACTAATTCGCCATAGACAATTTATTTGCACCCCGTTCAACCCCAGCTTAAGGGTTATTTTAAAAAATCCTTTAAGTCACCTATGTCATCTAGCTAAGTTTCAAGTACATCGGACAAATACAATATTTTTCCTTATACAAATTTCAACACACCGTTGCACCCCTCCTTAAGGGTTGTTTTTAAAAATCCTAAAACGTGTTTTATTATTTGTTTTGAATAGTATTATCCTCAAGAACTGGCCTATCAAATGCAAAAATATAATTCAAATCCGACCGGTAGTTCCAGAGATAGTAACAGTAAGTATAGATGTAGTGATTATAATACTAACCTATATTTTTTGGAGACCCATTCTGCTGCACTGGAAGTGGCTGCGGTCCATCAATTGGCAGCGGGGGTGAAGGATTAGGTGATGGTGGCGGGGTAGTCGGTGGAGGCGGAGGAGGTTGCAGAATTTGTGCAATATCAAGTGGCAGAGGCGGATGTAACGGAGGCTGTACAGGGAGTAATGGAGGATGTACAGGGAGTAATGGAGGATGTACAGGGAGTAACGGAGGCTGTACAGGGAGTAATGGAGGCTGTACAGGGAGTAACGGAGGCTGTACAGGGAGTAAAGTAGGCTGCACAGGATGTAATGGGGGCTGCACAGGATGTAATGTGGGCTGCACAGGATGTAATGTGGGCTGTTCAGGACGAAATGTGGGCTCCACTTGTACATCTTCATAAAATACAGGAGTTTCCATAGCAGCCGTTGCCGGCGGGTCTAAAGCGTTCGGGCCAAACTTCGCCTTCAATCTCGCTTCAAGAGCAGCATATCTCATTGACAAAAAAGGCGGTATGGCCCCCCTCCTCAAAAACGCAGTTTGCTCTTCTTTAGTTGAGTGAATATATGTACAAGTTTGTCTTGAGCAGCCTTGGTTTTGATAATCGTGGCAAAATTTTAATACTTGTCTCATAACCCGAGGATTTCTGGAATGCTCGAAGCGGCATTGTGAAGGCAGTTTTTCACAAATGCCCCAAATATTTTTTCTACATATATTGCTTTCTGGTTTATCAGGTGATTCCTGTGCTATATTAGGTGTATTGATATCAACTTTAGCAAATGTTACGACCTGAATTGATTTCTTTGCTGCAATGGGTGGTTCATCAGCTTCTGCTGGAGCAGCAGCTTCCAAATGCCCATTCTCCATATTTCCATTCTGCATAATGCCATTTTCCATATTTCTTTAAATTCATCAGCTGAAATGATACAGATTATTTTAGCAATAGTTGCAAAGAAGATGTATGTAATAGTACATTATGATACAAGTGTGCTATGTTGGTCATACGTACGAGGCGGTATTATCAGCGCGAGTAACAAGGCAAGCGCGATAAGAAAGCTGAGTATGTAATGACCAATGCACACGCGTTTCATACGAGGATTTTCAACACACTTGCGAAGGACAAAAACAAACTTCATGGAGTTAAATTTACGTATTCTTCGCCACTCGAAGTCGACATTTTTTATAATTAACCTTTGTATTAAATGATCTGAGAATTAACCACAACACGGCGAAAATGTTAACAAATATTGATATTTTGTTTTTTTCCGCGTGACAGATAAAGCACGGGTAACTTCGCTAAACAGCCAACAAAGTTGTGGTTAAAAAATAAAAACTGTATTATGCGGTTAAATTAAGAATGCTTTGTGGACACACATACAATTTGCAATCTTGTACGAATTTAACTTCATTGTGTTATATTATAACTCTTGTGCTGTAATATAAAAAGCACGCGTGTTTAATATATTATGGGTCTACAAGTGAGGTAATAAGACTCACGTTACGAGCAAGTGTGTTGAAAATTATATTAAAATATTCATGACTTACCTACACCATTTCCTACCTACCAACGCCATATCCAGGAATGTACAGGGGGCATGCTACCTATTTAATTCAATTTAAAATTCAACCATTATATTTTATTTTTTTTTCAAATTTTATAATTTTTATTACATTAAAAAAAAAACAAAAAAAAAATAAAAAAAAAACCATTATATAATTACCTACTATTTCACATTAAATAATATAATAATTGCTACTACCTACCTGAATTATGCCCCAAAAATTTATTAGTCATAGCAAGCTTGTGCTTGTACTAGTTATGATATAGTTGCCTATATCATAACTAGTAAACATAATTAGCCTACACTATTGTTTAATGGTCAGACCTGATCAAAATAAAATTGCAGGTAAAAAAATAATAATTTATATGTATTCTCTATGCAATTAGTTAACCGTCTTTAAACGACTTCAAAAAAAGGAGGAGGTTCTCAATTCGACTGTATTTAATTTTTTTATGTTTGTTACCTCAAAACTTTCGACTGGGTGAACCGATTTTGAAGATTCTTATTTTATTTGAAAGCTGGTGCTTCCCGTGTGGTCCCAGTTCAGTAGTTTTGAATAAAAACTGATTTCAAAGTCAATTTTTGTCATAACTCGATGAAATGCCAATTAATTTCAATTATTTCTATTTGTAATCACTTAAAAGGAAAAAAATAAATTAACTTAAAAAAAGTGTACCGACTTCAAAAATTTGCACTGAAAAGTAAGAAATAATAAATATTTCGTCGTAGAATTTGAAGACGGTTGGTGCCAAATTAGAAAACTTAGTTTCCAAATTCACTAATCTAGACAATTCGTTAGGACCTACGATCATCAGTACATACAAACATATTTAACATATCTTTATTACTTAATTTTGTATCCTAATTTGGCACCAACCGTCTTCAAATTCTACGACGAAATATTTATTATTTATTACTTTTCAGTGCAAATTGAAGTCGGTACACTTTTTTTTAAAGTTAAAAATATTGAATATTCACCATGACATACTGAATTACACCCAGTTTCTGAAAGGCTTGTCAAAGTTAATCAAGGATTAGTTAATTAACAACTGTCAAAATCCATACATTTTCACGTATTTGACAACTGTAATGTTTACTAATCGTATATTAACTGTTGATCGACCTTTCAGTCAAAAGATTGTGCACTTATAGCATGATTTTGATGAATTGTTTTTTATTCGACAGATAATTCTTCCGGATTCCCATCTTTCGTCAGAAAAATTGGTAAGTATTGTCAACTATATATATATATATGTCAATTTTTATTAATAACTCAATGAATATATATACGACTTATATTTTTAATGATATAATAATTGCTCGACATTATCTCACAGACATATGACTAAAATCGGTTCAGTAGTTTTTCATAAATTCAGTAATTTGTCTCTGTTTACGGATGAAAATTATATATCAGAGAAAAAGCAACGGTTGCTATTGACGCAAAGTTGTAAATTATCGACGGTGGTCTAGTGGTTAAGCGTATGGGGGTGTAGCGCAGGATGCACAAGGTTCAAATCCCATCTACAGCGGTATTTTAGGGTTCCGTACCCAAAGGGTAAAACGGAAACCCTATTACTAAGACTCCGCTGTCCGTCTGTCTGTCTGTCTGTCACCAGGACAGTTGATATTTTCACAGATGGTGTATTTCTGTTGCCGCTATAACAACAAATACTAAAAAACAGAATAAATGATATAATAATTGCTCTACATTATCTCACAGACATATGACTAAAATCGGTTCAGTAGTTTTTCATAAATTCAGTAATTTGTCTCTGTTTACGGATGAAAATTATATATCAGAGAAAAAGCAACGGTTGCTATTGACGCAAAGTTGTAAATTATCTACGGTGGTCTAGCGGTTAAGCGTATGGGGGTGTAGCGCAGGATGCACAAGGTTCAAATCCCATCTACAGCGGTATTTTAGGGTTCCGTACCCAAAGGGTAAAAACGGAAACCCTATTACTAAGACTCCGCTGTCCGTCTGTCTGTGTGTCTGTCACCAGGCTGTATCTCATGAACCGTGATAGTTAGACAGTTGAAATTTTCACAGATGGTGTATTTCTGTTGCCGCTATAACAACAAATACTAAAAAACAGAATAAAGGGGGGGGGGCTCCCATACAACAACGTGATTTTTTTGCTCGATATTGATAACGGCAATAGGTAGCCGCTTGAAATATAGATAATGGTACGGAACCCTTCGTGCGCGAGTCCGACACGCACTTGGCCGGTTTACTGTGATTTTTATATCAAATAAATATTAGCGCACCGTTGTTATATTAAGTGAATATTATTTGAATAAAAAATTATGTGAACCAAAATTAGGCTTAGTGACAATTATACGAAACGTTGTTAGTCCTAGTGAAATTATGTCAAAAGTTGTTATGTCAAACAAGAGACTTATGACAACTTATTTTTTAATAATAAAATCTCGACATTATCTCACAGACGGTTATAGGTCACTAGCGGACCCGGCAGACGTCCTGCCCAAACGTTGGCTTGCCTGCCCCTTAATACCAAGGAACAAATAAAGAACCATTTCTAGCGGAGGCATATCAATTAAATTTTTAAAATAAAAGAACACTTATTGTGACATAACTATAATAGTTACACATATTTTTTTAGGTAATTTTTTTACACCTTGGGTTACATTTTGGAGTTTTAGTAAGGATCCCTAATAAAAAAAATATATAATATAGCCTATGTCAGCCGTGGATAGCTTCCCAATGGTAAAATAATTCAAATCGGTCCAGTAGTTTCGGAGCCTATTCAATGCAAACAAACAAACAATCAAATCTTTCCTCTTTATATATTAGTATAGATTCATCAATGTATAGATTACATCGAAATTATTACTAAAATCTGAATTCAAAAAGGCACGATTCATTCAGGCGAATTCTAAAATAAACATTTCAAAAAATACTGAAGAAATCGAATATAAATGATTATGAAAATTTGTTTATCTAAAATGTTATGTATCAATTTGCTTTTTATAAATTTCAATGTTTGATTTCTTTCTATAGACAGATTTCTTAGAACTAGTAAAATGATGAGAGTGAAATTTTACGATGCGCCCGCACGATGCATGCCTATTCTTTTATTATGTTAAAAATAGACAATTTAGTACCTATATTTTATTCTGAATTCAGTTTTAGCAACCATATTTATGATCACGTAATTTAATTTCTATTAAATATTTGCGTGCTAACTAAACTTATTTTTGTATTATGCCAAAAAGTATAAGTTCTAACGCGTGTACTTAATTAACCTTTTTGAGTAAAGTCGCGTTATGAAAAAATATGAGAGTGAAATTTTATGATGATTTTTCACGCAATTTAATTTCTAATTTAGAAAAAGATTTTGAATATTTTTATCGATTTTTGTATGGAAAGAAAATGATGCCAGCATTGCCAGAGTCCAGACTCTGTTTATGTTACACTTCCCAATGATTCAGTTTGAAGTTTTTGTGGGTTCCGTGTCTAGAGTGACCATGTTTACATCAATGTTTCTACATACAAAAACCTAACCTAACATAATGTCTTGCCAAGGACAACCGTAATTTTAAAATAATAATTTGCTAATTTTTCTTTTCTCTATAGTTCTGCTTCTTTGGAAAATAGATGTTTCATAGAAATCTCAATTTAACTTTCGAACTTTATAACTACTCTAATATTACTTAATATAAAAAAATCTAATAAAAGTTGCTTATTTCAACACTCTCTATATCCATTGCATTAATAATAGGACATAATAAATAAACATATTTTTGTCATCAAGTCCCAGCTTTACAGATTAATGTTAAATTTTTACCTTTATAACCACTAAAATATTAAGTATTTATATAAGTCGTTTATTTAAACCCGTTAAGACTCAAAAGACAGGTTTTATCATTATATTAACTCAGTCAACTATCAAGATTATCTGTGCTATTCTGAAAAATTCCAACCCTATTGCAATAATTTCAATTACAATAATTGGTGTTTTTAAGCAATGTAATCCTTATCCAATAGTATCTCATTTGGTTATTCTGAAAGAGCTATTGCCAAGCGCCAACTTCACGCCATTGCATTATTTTGTTTATAATTATATAAATGGCTTGGATGCTAGTCTTTTTTAGCCAACTCTGTAGTTTATTATGCTGTGAAAGGGACAAGTTTTTATACATGTGTAAACAAAAGAGCCACAGGTACGACGTAAAAAGAGGAATAAGTAGATACTAGCTTTTGCCTGCGGTGTCACCAGCAATCCAGCATGGAAATAGAATAAAATAAAAGAAGTAATCCCTTGTCCTCTTTTCTGAGATAAAAATGCGTATGTTTTAATCCAGGACATAAATTATTTATCCTCCAATTTTCATCAAAATACTTTGTTTTTTTTTTAATTATTAAAGTATATTAAATATTATTTTTTATGCGAATATGTATTTATATATTTATTTGTGATTAATGTTGATATTAATGATAAATGTTAGGATTTTTATATTATTATTCTTATAATTAATTTAAAATATTTGAATATGCGTTTTAAGTTTAATTCTTCTCTAAAGTATTATATTAAAACTAAGCTGCATATTATTGGGCCACATTAAATATAAAATCTTAAAGTTTATATAAAATTGCAATGAATACAATGCACAAAACGCTGTTGTCAGAAATTCCAATAATTGAAATAAAATTCCAATTGATAACTCATAGAGTCTCACTGAGAATAACTTTCTGTCAAAAATTACAACTGACGCCATGTAGATTGCAATAATTCCAAACATCAATCGATTGGAATTATTACAGAATAGCACAGTATATGTGAAAATCTTTGAGGGCAGCATTTTTTTTAAGTTATACTTCTTTAGCCGCGTTATGAAAAAAATAAGAACCAAATTTTACGATTTCACATTAATGAATTTCAAAAAACGATCAAGAATATCAGTGCCAAAATATTATTTGAGAATTACGCATAATTATTGTTCCCTGTTACTTTAAAAAAAAATATAATATCGGGCGTGACAGTATGAAGTTGCCGAGAGTGAAATTTTACGATGCGCGCGCACGATGCGGTGGTGCACACAGAACGCGCGCAAGTTGCGCGCGCACGATGCAGTGCTATTCTTTCATTATGTTAATAGATAATTTAGTAGTTGTCCAAATTTTGTTTCGAGCTGAGCATTTAAGGGCTGTTGGTCAATGTCATCTTTTAACTGTCAAAAATATGACAAAAATTACTTAATATTGGAAAGCAACGGTCCTTAACGACAAGGCAAGCCATGATATATTTTTGCAGGTTATTTTAATTTTATTTTCTTTAATTCGTCATTCAATGCAGCTGGAGACTATTGGTGACTACTGGCGAGTACTGGCGAGTTAATCAAAGCACATTTTAAGCATGATTTTGCTGGGCGGTCTTTTGTTGGACTTGTTTTCTTACGCCCGACATTACACTGGCACCGTCATAGCTTTGTGCTACCAGTTTTTCGGTGCAGTCGTATAAATTTAATGACTTTAAAATTACGTTAGAAAGGGAGTCTGCTGTGCGGCTTTCAGACACATATCAGTGCCAAAATATGCGCTTATTCCATCTAGTCATACTGGTTGTCCTACTAGTATAACTATTTGGACACAAATCGTCCAAATTGTCCTACTCATCAGTAGGACAGATTGGACATGTTGAAGATGTTCGAAATAGTTATACTAATCCTAAGTACAATCATGAAGGTAATATCAATTACACATATAATGCGATTAAAATAAGAATAGGACTGGACCAGCGCCATTTTTGTGACGGCAGGCTGTCCAACCAACTTCACTTCAGTACGGTGTGCAAAAAATAAATTTAGGAAAATAAAACTAAAATTTTATATCTCTATCAATATGTCTTCTTTAGATAGATCTAATCTAAATAAATACCTACTTATGTACTAAAACAATAAAAATATTATAATCGACTGTACTTTGGAACAACCGCTCTCCTACCAACAAAAGGCGCGTCAAGTCCACACTTATATGGCACCTATTTATACCGTGTTTCGTGATATGAAATGCGATAAAGAAGTGTATAAAAAGAAATATATACATGAAAAAATATACTGTGTTTATTTTTGCGAAAAAATATTTCTTTTTTTTTTGCGGACTGTACTGATTCGAGTGAAGTTATTCAACAGCCCGTTCTATTCTTATTCTAATCGCATAGTAAGTTCCCTGTTACAAACATCTTACCGAGAGTGAAATTTAACGATGCGCGCGCACGCACGATGCGGCTGTGCGCACAGTCTATTCTTTAACTTTTTTAAGTAATGTAGCAAATTTTTTTAACATTAAACATTACCCTACCTAATCTGTGCTATTCTGAAATATTCTAACACTATTACATACAAATCAGATGTTTCGTTATTCCAGTTTTACACGATAACTGTATGTTTAGTACTAAATTAAAACAATTTTTCAAAGATAAATATATTCTGAAGTTTCTCATGGAAAGAAAATAACCAACCTAAACACCTAAAAGTTTTATGAAGCCTTGAAAATCCAATTTCACGCGTATTTCAGCCAAGTTTCAAACATAGAAACGCCGAAGTCCTTTTCGTGTTTTGCGAAATACCGATTTTGTTGAGAAATTGTACTTTCTCATGTATCTGGTACGTGAATATTGGTCTATCTTATCTTATCCTTGGTTACCTTATCGATTTTAATAGTAGTCCATCTCGCTCACATCTTTCTAATGAGAATGAGATATAGACAAAATAAGCCGCGCGTAATACTGAGTTCGTTGCGCTGTGATGCGTCGCCTTAAAACTAAGCTGCATAATTTAGGCCATTATAAAGTTTATATAAAACTAGCATTCCGCCCCCGGCTTCGCCCGTGGATATTTACGAACAAAATAAAATATACCCTATAATAGCCCTACCCCTACCCCTACCCATATCCCTAACCCCTAACCCCTACCCCTACCCCTACCCGTACTTCTACTCCTACCCCCTACCACTACCTCTAACTTTGGATATTGTTCATACAAAAATACTAAAGTCGCGATAAAAAATACTTACATTTTTAAACTCGTGATATCTTTCGAATGGAATGTCCGAATTAAATATTTCAAAAAGTTATATAAAGGTATTGAAGCAGTCGTGCATATAAAGTAATTTATTTTAATAAGTATTAATAGCAAGGTAAAAATAAAGAGCCTTTTCTAGCGGCGGCTATTTAATTTTTTTTTAAATAAAAGAACACATATTGTGACTGAACTATAATAGTTAGACAAATACTATCGCGGCACTTTTTGTAGATATTGATATGTTCTTTAATATTGTAGAACAACTTTTGTGCTATCATCAATAGTTTCCGCAGCGCCTGCGACGAAAGACGTTTTAGGGCACTCTTTTTACACCTTGGGTTACGTTACTTAAGTTTTAGTAAGGATCCCTAATCTTTTCTAGCAATAAATATAGCCTATGTCACTCAGGGCGAATGTAGCTTTCCAATGGTCTCTTTTCTTCTCAAATTTTCCGGGCATCTTTTCCAATTTTTCTTTCCTTAAAAACCTGATTCGGTTTTATTACGAACATTAAAAAAAATAAAAAATTAACCAAGTCGGTCTAGCTAGCCGTTCTCAAGTGATGCGCTTACAAACGAACATCATTTCATTTTTATGATATACATTTTTGATTCTTTCCTTTCTCAACGAATTGGTGTCACGATATAGCGAAGAAATCCAATCGGATTTGTTGTCACTTTCATGAGGTCCTCGATTATTTTGGATTTACATGTCAAATATAATATGAAATCGATGTATGGATGTGGATGAAGAAAGAGAAGTATGCAATATCTAGAGAAGTTGCGCTGCATACACGCTGCCTACCCCTTTGGGAAACAAGCGTGAAGGTATGTATAAATGTATGCATGTAGGTATATAATATGAACATTGAAAGTGGTATTCGAATCGTTTATAATATTTTACTGTAACGGACAATCACTGAATTCATTCTTTGGCAGTCTCACTGTACATCAATAAAATGCATGTACGTTTTAAAACACTTGCCGATTGCAAATTGATTGCCTTTAAAATCGACAAGTCTTGCTTTTGGTCTCGCTATTAACTAAAAAGATTGTTGTAGATAGGGCGAACAGACTCGACATAAAGGCCATTGCTAAATTGTGACTTTGCATAAGAGCTACATTTATATATTACTAGCGGACCCGGCAGACGTTGTCCTGCCCAAACGTTGACTTGCCCGCACTACCCCTACCCCTACTCCTACCCCTACCCCTACCCCTAACCCTATATAAAAAAAAATTTAGGGGTGGACCACCCTTAACATTTAGGGGGATGAAAAATAGATAGTAGCCGATTCTCAACCCTAACGGATATGCATACAAAATTTCATAAGGATCGGTCAAGCCGTTTCGGAGGAGTATGGGAACGAACATTGTGACAGGAGAATTTTATATATTAGATTAACGGCGGCGATCACGAGGCGGGATCAAAAAGCGCTGTGCTATAGCGATATCGCCTGTGGAAAGGCTCGAGACAATTTGGAGTCAACAGTATAAGTACATATATCTAGATTTTTTCCTGTACACAGTTTTTTTTCTAATTACATACACATACTTTTTAATAGGTACATAATTTACTTTTTTGAGTACATAATATATTAACCCCCTAATTTTATTAGCCTATATGAAAATAGGTGAAAAATTAAGTACTTACCCGTATTTTTTGCTTTTCTAAAATTTTAACTTAAAAATTCTTAAATACTAAAAATGGTCTTCCGCTGGGTACCCTGGAACCGTAACACGGTTTCGGGAGCTGAACCCGTGAAGAAAGAAAAGAAAACAGGCACACAGGTACTTTAGGTTAAAACAATCATTTTAAGCGGCAGTTCTTAAAAATATTCCCGATGGAAGGAGGGGGGTTATGACGTCATAATTTTTTTGTATGGGATTTAATTAATTTTTTTAGAAACCTATCGTGCGTGGTATCAAATGAAAGGGCTTCATGAGCCGGTTCTAAAAATATACTACACCATTACCTTTCGGCCACCTGTTTTCTAAAAATCCAAAAAAAAATTCAAAACATACCAACTCCTTCAGGTAGGAGATAGATTAGTAAATGTTTGTAAAATATACGCCAAATGTTTCTTGATATACTCATATCTAATGACAAAAAAGCGATTTAAAAAAATATATTACTATATTATACTAAACTATACTATTTTTTAATTTTTTTTCTGTTTTAAAAAGTTGGACAGATCTTTGAGGTTCAGATTTTTATTAAACTTATCGAACGTGCTGTTATTGTGTTTTATGGTATTATCTAAGTTAAATTGATGCTTCAGAATCTTTTGAAACTTATCGAACTAGTTTAAAAAAATTCTGAACCTCGAAGAACTTTTGAATTTTTTAAAAAAGAAAAAAAATAAAAAAAATAGTATAGTTTAGTATAGTAATCTATTTTTTTAAATCGCTTTTTTGTCATTAGATATGAGTATATCAAGAAACATTTGGCGTATATTTTACAAAAATTTACTAATCTATCTCCTACCTAAAGGAGTTTGTAGGAGGAGCCCAATGTTTTGTTTTTAATTGGATTTTTAGAAAACAGGTGGCCGAAAGGTAAGGGTGTACCTATATATCTTCTTCTAAGCAAAAGAAGATCTCCAAACGGATTTTTAATTTTGGTACATTAACGAAAAATTTATTGATTTTTTATATACCTACTCATATTTTGGTTTTTATAAGATTGGAAAGTTCATCAAAATATATGCACCTGGGACTTAGAATATATCTGTTCGATTTTGTATGAAGACGAGACTTCGCGAATTTACTATAGAAAAAAGATTTTGAATATTTCTATCGATTTTTGTCTGGAAAGAAAATGATGCCAGCATTGCCAGAATCTAGACGCTGATAGAGCATTTCTCTGTTTATGTTACACTTCCAAATGATTCAGTTTGAAGTTTTTGAGGGTTCCGTATCTAGAGTGACCATGTTTACATTAAACCTAACCTAACATAATGTATTGCCAAGGATAATCGTAATTTTTAAATTTTTCTTCTCTCCGTAGTTCTGCTTCTTTGGAAAATAGATGTTTTATAGAAATCTCAACTTAACTTTCGACCTTATAACTCTAATATTAAGTATATAAAAAAAATCTAAGAAAAGTTGCTTATTTCAACACTCTATATTATATCCATTGCATTAATAATAATAAAGGCATAATAAGCTAATAGTTATAGCTACCAAAATATTAAGGCCTTTATTCATAAACGTTTATTAGCAACGTTTTTGTTAAAATATGTTTTGTCACTCTAACAAACCTGTCTTTACTAATAATAGAAAGAAACAAAACACATTTTAACAAAAACGTTGCTAATAAACGTTTATGAATAAGGCCGTAAGTATATACCTAATATATATAAATAAAAAATCAAATAAAAGTTGTTTATTTAAACTATCTCTATTTTTTTTCTTTCTTCACGGGTTGCCTTACAGCTCTCAAAACTGTGTTATGGTTCCAGGGTACCCAGCGGAAGACCAAGTCTCCCTCGTGTAGCTGATGGAATTTGTGAGGCTATCTAACGAGTGGCCAGTTCTGTTGAGGTATATTTATATGGAAAAGCCTCTAAGTGAGGTTTGTCGGATTATGTACAAAATAAAAACCCATTGTTATATTATATATACCAGGGGTGCTAAACAATTGATCGCAATTGTGGCTATTAGTCCAGTCGATTGTGGCAAGGAAAAAAAAATTGGTTTATATACACAAATGTTTTCCCTCTTAATATTATAAATAAACGTTTTGAAAAAAAGTGTAACGACTTAAAAATTTGCACTAAAAAGTAAGAAATTAGGATACAAAATTAAGTAAATATCTAAGAAGATAAAAATCTGTTAGTTATTATCTATGATTGTATGTAGGTACTTATGATCGTAGGTTCCTAATGAATTGTCTAGATTAGTGAATTTGGGAACTAAGTTGTTTCCAATTTGGCACCAACCGTCTTCAAATTCTACGACATAAAAATATTTATTTTTTACATTACAGGGCAAATTTTTGAAGTCAGTACACTTTTTTAATAGGTTTATTTTCCGTTTTAAGTGAGTTTGCTGCCCTGAGAGACAAATAAAAAAATATTGATGGAAAAATAAAAAAAAATTTGCTGTGAATGGGATTTGATCCATGTGCATCCTGCGCTGCACCCCATACCTTTAACCGCTGGACCACTGTTGATTTAAAAATTTACAACTTCATGTCAATAGCAACTGTTGCTAAGGCTTTTCTCTGATGCATAATTTTCAGCCATAAACTGAGGCAAAATACTGAATATCTGAAAAACTACTGAACCGATTTTCGTCAATGTCTGTGAGATAATGTCAAGAAATTATCATAATCCGTAAAAAAATAAGTTGTCAAAACAAAAAAAAAACATGGTGCAAATATTGAGAACCTTCTTTTTCTTTTTTTGGAAGTCGTTAAAAATTACTACATGTATAAGTTTCATTTACTCTGTTAAAATTTCATGTGTATAAAATATTATTTTATTGTGTATTAGTGTATATTATGTAATTGGTAGATTGCACAAGGTTCATTGTAGATCTTGGGTCTTAACAAGTTGGCCACCCCTGATTTATAGGTATATATATATTAGGGTGGTCCTTAATACGGATGTATCCGAATTTCTTCTTTGCTACCTGGGGCTCAAATGCATCCAAATTCTTAAAAAATGTTGCCTGAAAATTTTAGCTCTTAATATTAACTTTAAGATAGTCCGCGTTCCAACCTAAGTTTCTCATAGAAATAACATGGGAAAAATTTCATTTGTTCTTTAGAATTCCATAACTCTGCGACAAATAAATCAAAAGTAATTAATTGCGTCATGTTTATTGTAAATTCAACGCTCTACAAAAAAGGTCTCTTGTGATTTTTCCCATGTTATTTCTATGAGAAATTTAGGTTGGAACGCAGACTATCTTAAAGTTAATATTAAGAACTAAAATTTTCAGGCAACATTTTTTTTATGAATTTGGATGCATTTGAGCCCCAGGGAGCAAAGAAATTCGGATACATCCGTATTAAGGACCACCCTAATATATATATACCTATATATCAACACTATTTGATTTTGATTTTTTTAATCAAATTCATCATACCTTTCATACATGCTTGGTGATTGTGTATTGTATATTTTATGTGGAACTATTTTTTTACCAAAAGTCCTGGCTGCTATACACACTTTTTGCTACACTCTAACACTAACATGTACCTAAATAAAAAATATTTTTAAGATTCAGAGATTCCTCTAAACATTACTTACTTGTACACAAAATAATATATGATTTGTAAATTATGAGATACTCATTATATAATACTGTACAATTAAAAACTATGAACTAAGGGGAACGTGAACCTTTATCTCTAATAAAATTTACTTTTTTTTTAAAATGTACACTAAACTATATTAAAAATGTTTTTCCTGTGTCTAAATTGGCTGAAATTTTATTCGGGATGAATGTATACTAAACTAAATTAACTAACTAAAACAATATGTCCTTGATTTTTATCTCCATAAAGTTAATATAGCACTTCATACACATGCTGCACACTCATTGGTTTTCATAATACATGCAAATAATTCTACAAAATTATTTTTAAAATACTAAATTACTTCAAAATATTAACTAGGTATATTACAAATAAAAAAAAACATCTAAATAGCTGTCTACTGGGAGAGTACCTACCCAGATGAATATTGATTATTCTTTAAATATCATTTATTTGGGTATTCAATGTGTTAATTTTATATAGTGTGTGGCAAATGTGTGAAAGTTAAATTGTAATGTTTATATAATTTTAAGTCACCTACTACTGACCAATTAACTTCGCAAAAGTTTGTTTAGAAAATTTTGTAAGTATGCTAGGTAAAATATTAATACCTACTAATTAATTTCAAAATAAGTCCCAATATATCATCAGGTAGTCCCGAAAGTAGCCTATCATCCTATGTTTATGCACTTTCAAGACGTATTATTGTAACTAAATAAGTTTTAACTGGTTTTAAGTTACTTACCTTTCACGATGTACGAAGACATCTAAATCTTGTAGATCCAGACGCTTTAAACAACACTTATATAAATATGAACACAACCACGCCGACAATAATTAGATTATTTCGTAACAGCTAGCCTAACCAACCACACAACCTATACAACTTGCCTACGATTTAACACTGTTCACTGTTCTCACAAGGCAACCATGAACCAAGTAACTATGTAGTATAATCCTTGGGTATGACTGTTCAATTTTTAATTCAAAGAGTATATAATCACTCTGTTTAGCCTCAGCTGAGAGCCTCAGTCTACGGTTTTAGCTGTGTTTATTATCTAACTATACTATATTCTATGACCAAAATGGTTTGAAATTTTTTGTTTCTTTCTTTCTTTCCTAATCAAATTTTTGTTTATTATCTATGTTTCTCTTTCTAGCAGAACCTCTACGTCACAGACTCTCTACGTTTGGCATCTACAAAATGTCGGACTGATTCACACTTACAACATTACATCCATGCTTACAACTTTTGTTTGTTGTTATAGGAACCTACTCACAGACCAAAAGACATACCTACTTATTAAGTGTTGCCTTTTTTTAAATTAGTTTATTGTTTTTAACTAAAAAAAAAATATAGGTAGGTAATATAATTATATTTATATAAAAATTTTTTGTTTAAGAAATAGGTAATAATTTGTTAACATATTAAGTAGGTACCTACCTACTTACTAATAACGGGCAATCCAAAATTTATAATTGCAAACGGGGGGGGGGGGGGGGGGGGGTCCACACAAATGTGTCCAAAAATCATGAAATTCGTGTGGCGTAATTTATGGATGAACCCTAATATAATTTAAATGTAGGTACCTAAGTAATTGCTATTTAATAAATATATATTTAAAAGTATTTTTTAAATGTTTTTGTTTGTCTCTCTTCTTATATTTTATACGCTATGTAGGTAGGTACCTATATGGTATTCGGTTTTATAAAGTTCTATCTCTATAGTAATTTTAGTAACCCTATAGTTACTGTCTCGTGTTATAATCTCTATTAAGTATTATTTTTCAAAGGGGTTTTTTGTTTTTTGTCGGTATATTATTAGTTAATGTTTGATACGCCATTTTATTACCTATTTATATTTATTTTAAAAATAAGTATAATAAAAAAAATTAACAAACAAATCAAAATTAATCTATCTATCTATCATCACGCCTTTCATCCCAAGAGGGGTAGGCAGAGACAATCGAATGTCATTTGTTACGATCCTGACATACCTCTTTCGCTTCTTTTATATTCTCATACTTACTCATTCTACTCGGCGATTGTGTGCAATTTAATATTGCCTTCGATTAATATTTTTTTATACGTCACCTAGGTCGTCCTTTGCCAGCATTTCTCTAATGACATCGTTCCGGATGCGGTCAATACGTTTTATATCATACATTCTACATAAATGCCACATTTCCACTGCATTTATCTTACTTTCATGCTTCTTATTCCATACCAAGTCTCGCTTCCCTATGTAAGTGATGGAACTAAAACATCATTATTGTGTAGTAATTTTATTTTAGTAGTAAGTTGTGTATTTTTGCATAGGTACCTACCTACATTGTTTGGAGATCAGTTGAACTAGCGTATTCGCATGGGTCATCTAGTCATGCTTATTAGGTACTGTTACGATCATTTAATTTTAATGCCAGTAAATATGTATACTCTACTTTGAATATTTTTCTAGAATTATCTTTACTTATATTTTTTGTTAACAAATTATTTTATAAATATTATAAAGTAGGTAGGTAGGTAGGTACTTTTCTTAAAAATTTAAATAATAATAACAATATTTTTTCATTTATCGATCTAGTTTCATGTAAGCGGTAGAGAGTACCTACATAAACGCAAAGCTATTTACAGATGGCGCTGCTTGTTCATTGTATTATATTATTAGAGTTTGTTGGTATTATAGTAGAGTCTGTGGTATTAAGGGGCTGATAATCGTCAGCGTCCTTGACGATTTGATGTTTTAAGTCACGCCCTTTTTCCGACCTAGCCTGCGAGAGACTATCATAGTTAGAGAGACCACGCTTTTAGTTGCCGTCTGGCGTCTAATACTAATACTACGTGTAATATCAATTATATCCTGTAGAATAATATATATTTTTTTCAATCTTGGAAATTGTCTTGTTTTTGCTAAAACATTCTTTAAATAATCGTATATAGGTGTTATCTGCCCCTTAATTGATCTGAGATGGCTCTTAACAAAGATCTGTCAGTTGTAGTTTTTTTTTTTTTTGTAATAAATACCGTTTTTCAAAGATAATACGTTGTGTACTCCACGTGGACAAATCGAGGACTATGAGCTCGAGGAGCGTCTTTAAAATGCCGAAAATAGAATCTGGTCATGACTGTTTTTTGTGAAATAGGTATAGGTATAATAGCATCGCCAAGTAAATAATTTTAATTACCTACTTTATTGTAATTTTTTTAAAAACTTAAAATCTATAATTAAATTTTAGCTTATTTTCATTGTTCGATATATCTAAAGTCTAAACATAACCTATAAGTACCTACTATTTATTATTATATAACTCTAAATTCACAGGCATAATACCCGGTCCTTTGTAAGGCTTGCATGGGGACATAGGTCCAACACGTAGAGGCCCTTTTAGAGTGTTTAATCTAAAGTGTTGTGACTAGCACCCGTCGGGACCTATCTCTGATTGCATCAAATACAATGCGCTCACAGACAGGCCCCGTCAGGTGCCTGGACTATTGCTGAGATAAAATTAAATTAAATTCGGGCTATTGTTTTGAGATGTTAAATGGATTGGTTTATCAAGTTTATTGGTTGAGACTACGGTCACCTGCAGATCATATATATCATTCATCTCATGAAACGTAAACTTGGCAGGTGGTGACTCGCCGTTTACTAAATGGGCCTCCTAAAACAACCACCATTTTTAAGCATTTCTGCCGGCAGTAAGACAGGCAACATTGGTGTAAACGGCTGGGGGTGTCGAGAGGTGTGACACCGGTTTCACATATAGCTTCCCCGTTATTACGCCTTTAGACACTTCCACCCCCGAGCATAATACATAATATTATACTCTAACGACTCCACCCTGGACAACCAATTAAGGCAAGCCAGGGTCGAGAGTCTCAGGTCTGGCAGTGGGGACGCCTGCCTTAACCTACTCTCTGGAGCACTCGGGTTCGACGGTGTCGTTACTCACCCACGGCTCGCCACAAGCCGCCCTGCGAATATATTATTAATGTGCATTTTTACAGACTCTCAATTGTTTGATCGGAATTTCAACTTCGGGATTCCCCAACAACATGATACTGAAGACACCAGGTCACCAGCATAGATTTGCTGCCTCCATAAAGAACATAACTTAGAAATTGTCGGTAGCTTTAAAGTAACGAATTCTAGTAGGTATGTAGCCTTTTTCTTTTCTAATACCTAAATGTACAGACAGGAAACTCATGGGCGAGGGAAAAACGTTACAGCATGAAGGTTGCCTGTTGTAGTCGTCATTTTGTTTGTGGAGGCCGCTAGCTATGAATAGGCGCAAAATGTCGATAATAGGGTAGGGTAGAGGAAAATTTTCGTTTCGCGTAATGTATAAAAATACAGATGGCGCTGATGTATCACTATATTGAGAAATGATTATACAAAATAATTTACTGCTTATAAATATTTTAAATTAGTTGCTTAAAATAACACCCAATAAAATTAAGTTGCCTTCTGCTTTACGCACTTCGAATATATTTTTTTATAATTGTAATAATTTTCCTCCGAAAACTCTTTGCTGCTTCTCTTGAATTGGGTAAGATTCTGGTAATAGTTGTGTATTTCTGCATAGGTACATTGTTTGGAGATCAGTGGAACTAACGTATTCGCACGGGTCATCTAGTCATGCTTATTAGGTAGGTACTGTTACGATCATTTAATTTCTGAAAAACTATACAACATATTTTGTTATTTATTTAGGTAGCTTTCCGACCGAGATTACAAAACGTTTAATTTGGACAATCCTTTCTAAATTAGAATATAAATATCTACGACAATGTCTTGAAGCCGTTTGATCATTTACAAATTGGGGAAAAACGTTCCTTCTCGTGATATTATATTCTATCAATTGGTAAATTAGATATGTTTTTGGCGTACCCCTATCTAGACTACACACTCTGACCATATTTTATTACTACCTATTTAAAAATCGCATTAATTGGTATGCCATTTTCAATTTCTTGTTCAGAAAAGAGAGTGTGCTGCTTCAGGGGCTTTCAGGAGTAAAAACAAAGCTGGCACATGGCTGTCTCTGTGAAAAGAACCTATTTGAATCTCTAAGTGTTTCTGGCACGCTCTTCGCCGCAGTATGACATAATTCTTCTTGTACGCAACACTTGTCGGCATTATTACGATACCTATTACACGCGATGTTGCACTGAAAATCAATTCTATTTTGTTTAATAACGTAAGTAAACAAAGAAAATGGCGTCTGTTTATATTGGAGATAAATCAATTTGTCTGGCGGGCGAGACAGTATAGTGAAAGTGAAGTTGTTCGTGCGATCGATAGTCCGAGGGTTGAGGTTGAGGGGAGGGTCGGCCGTCGGCGCCAACCGGGACCATTGGCCATCGATCGGAATTCGGAACATAACATTAACGCTCTGTCTCAGTCAAGTTGAGTCAGTTCCTGAAAATATCGCTCGAATACAATTATTGTTTTGAAAATTGTATTGAAGATACTACACCGCAGTGGCACGAGGAGAAGCTATATATGCCTCGCTCGATGCCTGCAATTTTTCCGAAAGGGAGAATAGAAAGAAGGTTGCTGGCTGCAGTAAACAATAAACGCCACGAAAAATATTTTGTCTATTAAAACCAATCAAGTAAGTACAATTCACTAATCATCTACTTGGAAGTATGATAATACAAATGCTCACTTTTACTTAATTACGTAATTAACTATTTTATATTATGTTTTCTTTACAAATACAATGCTTTCATCTTGTTGCATCTTGTTTTCACCTGGGCCCAAGAATGTAATAAAGGGTATGGGATGATCAATGCAGGTATAAGTTAACAGATATAAATAGTAAGGTTTCATACCTCGTCCACGTTTAAATGAGATGCGTCTGTCCGTCTGTCACAGAGATTTATCTCTAAAATATATGTATATGTAGATTTGGTACAACCATAGGTCTTGTCTTGTTAACGTGCACATATTAAACCTATATATATATATACTTATATTTTGTTCAAGGTCATCTAAAAACTGTCAAAAATATGGCAAATCTCAGTTAATCCTGGAAAGGTGAGTTTATTTATACAACATTTCCATAATCCGATAAACCACACTTAGAGGCTTTTCCATCTAAATATACCTCAACAGAACTGGCCACTCGTTAGGGACCTAATACGGCAGTCACCAGAGGAAAAAAAATGACTTTTTTTGGCACTCCTAGTTTTTGATGGTTTCATTTTGGATACCTTGTGCTTTTTTAACTATGGCTATTTTTATGTCGAAAATGGCAGTTTTTCGGTTTTTTTATATAACAAAAAAGGCATTAGTGAATAAAAAAACTTTTCAAACAAAAGTTGTTCTAAAAATCATAACGCATGTTCTGGTTTTGGTTTTAAGTTGTTGTAGGCCCTGGGCCCCTAGCTAGGGCCCATTTACTGCTTTTTTCGTGGAGTTACAAAATATTTTTTTTCTTAGAGTATATTCACGGTAAAAATAACGTGTATATGTAGAAACATAGTATGTTTTGTCTTCTTTCAGACAAAATTTTGTTTTTTGCCCAAAATATTTTTTTGGGTGCCAAAAATGGATCTTGGAAAATCCGCAAATTTACGATTGCGGGCTAAAAATGAAGATATTTAAAAAAAAAAATGTACCTTCTAGAATTTTATAAATGCTACTTAAAAAAACAACCCTACGACATTTTGGTTAATAAACCTTGATTTGGGACCACTCTAAAAATTTGGGACCTCAGAAAAATCTAAAAAATTTGTTGTTAGAATTTTATTCGTAAATCAAACATGACAAATATTTTGAGCCCTTGTGTGTCCAATTTGGTTGAGTAGAACCCGACATATTCATGGTAATATGTTTGGGCCTCTAGGGGGCCCAATTATGGGCCAACCGAAAGCAATGTAAAGAAAATAATATTTCCCATCTAATTCTAAAAATATGAACTCTCAGATAGTTTTCTTGCAAAATTACGAATTAAAAATAAATATATTTTTTTATTATAAGTCATTTTATAAGTACGAAAAAGCGCGCGGAATTTCAAAATTTAAAAAGGATACTTTGAGAAAATTTCATTTTTTTGCAGGTACACGTGAGTTACGTGTATAAGATTTGTGTATATGAGTTGTGTGCGTGTGGGTGTATGTGTGTGCATGTGTGTGTATATGTGTAAACATGTGAAATTATAATTCCGTTTCTTTTTAAACTTTTATTAAATTATAAAATTCTAACATAAAAATTTTTGGATTTTTCCGAGGTCCCAAATTTTTAGAGTGGTTTTGGGACCATTATGGATTATTAACCAAAATGTCGTAGGGTTGTTTTTTTAAGTAGAATTTATGAAAATCTAGAAAGTGCATTTTGAAAATTTTTTATATCTTCATGTTTTAGCCCTAATCGCGAATTTGCGGATTTTCCAAAGTGGCCGATTTTTTGGGCAATAAACAAAATATACTATGTTTCTACATATACACGTTATTTTTCCCGAAAGGAAGATGCACAGCTGATTATTATTTTATGATAATTTATTATTGATATTGAAAACAGCTATTGGCACCCCTTGGGGGTAAGACCGACTCGTATGTCGTGACAGAAAACTGCGTCATTCCTACTCTCTCCCACCGCTCTCTACTCCATCACTCCGCCGCCGCTATCTCCTCCCTTGTGTGTGCGTCGCGCGTATACTATATACTTCGTTGCTTCTCCGTGTGAGTGTGTGTACTGCGTGTGCCTCCGTATTCGACTACAATCAGTATACTTGACGCGTCTGCCGGGCGTCCCGTGACTGCCACCTTTTTTAACTATAGTCATTTGTTCTACGATTTTTATCACGATCGTTTAAAATCTGGAATTATAAACATTTTCATAGCTCCAATCTGATACTCTTTCCATTTTATCATACCAAGTAGGTATACAAAACAACTCAAATGAACGTCTGTCTGACTCGAGTGCGATGAATACAAATAATGAATGAGGTGTGCTGTGCAAATGTAGCCACAGCAACGCGTCAAAACGTAAGTACATTTTTTAAATAAATTAATGTGGATTGTTTTTTAGGTTGATAGTTTTTTCCTAGACTATACTTTATGTGGAAAATAAAAAAAAAACCACAGTCAGGGAGACATTTGACCCCCCCCTATGGGTGTACGCCTTGTCGTGGCGGGGGGGCTCAGTAGCCCTGGGTTCTGTCCCGGGGTGAAGCCAAGAACACCCTTGTCTTTTTGGGCCGCACATCCCACAAAACCGCTCTGGACCGACTCTGGATCAGAGCCCAGCCGGATCCGGTTGGCGACGGGTCCGGTGAGTACTTTAATGCGCAGCCGGACGGGCAGTGATGCACTGCCGCCGTTGGCAAACCCGTAAACCCTGGAGTTGGATGTCCGTTGATATGTCTAGCGGTCCAGTGATGAAGAGGAACGGGGGCCTTGGCTTAACCGCCTGGGTCGCTAGAGGACAACCTCTATAAAAATCCTCAGTTCCAAGCATAATCAATTACTCCTAAATACCTACATCTCAATTCAAAACATTATACTGGCTGCATTTATTGTACAATAATTTATATTTTTTCATTTTCATTTTTCAAGCAAGGGAATGCATGCAAGGATTGTGGTAAACTTGATTCGAGCATGAACACTATGGATATTAGCTTAGAGTTCATCGCCAATCGCGCCCAACATGACGAGAGATCCGTTGCGAGGTCTGCGGACCGCCAACGATGGTCTCGTCAAAGAGGTGGCAGAGCTTCGCAGTGAAGTGGCGGAGCTGCTTAAGAGGCTGGATGAGGTCACCTCAGCTCCAGCAAGACGGATTCCTACCATCTCCCGGGGGACAATAACTGACTCCCGGGAAGAGGAAGCTGTCCCTCTAGCAAAGGCTGCGAGCCAAAGAAGAAAAAGCAGAGGAGGCTGTTCGGGTGTTCAGGCCCACTATGTACGCAGAAATGGCTACCGGAGGCTGCCCACCCGAAGGTATAAAGATGGGAGAGATCCGGCGTCGCAATGCTACTTCCCCATGGCCGCGGCCAATAAGCTGGCCGAATCCAGAAATGTGTTGCCGCCCGCCGCGGCCCCTGCGATGTCACAAGTGCCTCGAACTGGGGCACACTCAGGCCCGTTGTACGGGCGCGCTTCGACCGCAGCGGTTTGTGCTACCAACTGTGCTGCCCCCCCCCCCCCCCAAAGCACAACGAGGGCGCCGCGCATGGGCTTCCAGCAAATGGAAGCCCAGGAGTCGCCCTTAGCGACGGGCGCTGGTACTTGGTATCCTCTGGTCTCTGGCGGTCGGTGAGGGGTCCACCGGCCGTACCTAACAAAGACCACGAAAACAGACGCAGCAGTGTTAACCTCACGCTGTTAACCTCATAAAGCGCGAAGGGGCTAGCGCCACCTGGCGGCGGGTCGCGGAAAAATGCTAACGCGTCCCCGTGGCCCGCCGACAAACCGGCGAGATGGAGTACCGTGCGTGGGGTTTTATTGGGTTAGAGTCCCACATAACCCGTTCTCTCACCCCCGAGGGGGCGGGTATGCATGATGCATTTCCCCACGTAAAAAAGGGAGTCATTTAACGGGGGAAGGAGAAATAGGTTGGAACATAGATTTAGTATAGTCGCTCGTTTTAAAATATAATTAATTATGGTTAATTCACAAAATAAATAAATAAATAAGATGAACGGATTCCACGTGACGCCTTTGTGATATACGCACGCGTCCGCCAGGACGTCATGGGGAATCCAGTTTAATCCCGCCCGCGCTGTAATAGTTGTGATTAGTCAGTGATTAATAGGACATATTACGGCCGGCGGGAGCATTCTACCTACCGATCAATCGGCTTATTGTTACTGTGACGTCTATATTACTTGACATTGGCAGAATCATCAAAACCCTGATGGAGCCATTTTGAAAAAAAATAGAATAGAATAGAAATAAGATGAACAAAACAATCCACAGAATTACACATTTGTCACGCACACTGATGTATTCATTTTTTGGTCTCGTTATCATCGCGACATTAGGTACTAATCTAGTAGAACACGAGCATACTACATCTATGGGTTGGAATCTCGAGCTGGTGACTATGTTCCCGAGTTAGCATACATTTTGACAGCGACACTTTCGTTTCGGTCGAATGGCCTTGAACAGGCCAAAACGTTCATGTCCAACAAGGACCGGCCAGAGATAGCCCGGACCGGGCATGCCCTGCACAAGAATGCCGAGCAATTTGCTTGGCCGGACAAAGACAAGTACACAGAATTTTCCCGCACATTGTTGGGCCGGACCTCTCGGCCCCGGGCTATCTCTGGCCGGTCCTTGTTGGACATGAACGTTTTGGCCTGTTCAAGGCCATTCGACCGAAACGAAAGTGTCGCTGTCAAAATGTATGCTAACCTCCCGGGATTTAGATAAGTTAGCCGTCATTGCTGATAAAGTTATGGAAGTATAGGTACCGGGACGGTTCTTGAGCGGTGATCGTTAGATGCGCAGAACACTATTTTTGGGTCTGTTTGACGGTATGAGGTATTAATTTAAATCGTAAATACAAACACCAATAAATCAATTATAATAAATATACAAGTTATATAAGCACTCGAATTACATATGCGCAAACATTCCCGCGCTTTTTCGTCGAGCGCTCAAGAACCGTCCCAGTACCTATAGCTACGACAAGTATATCTGCTGTCTCAGATAATCCATCAACCACCACCGAATCTGTGGCAAAACCAAATTCCTGCTGCTCGTCTGTTGAGATAAAACAGCAGATTGACAAGTTGACCGCTGAAGTAGCTGCATTACGGGGTTCATATTCACAACGCAGAAATCAATTACGATGGCGATCTCCATCACTACATCCTCGACGGCGCCGATCACCTACTGATCCGGATTGGCTATGCTACTATCATCTTAGATTCAGAGATGATGCTAAGAATTGCGAAGCGCCATGTAATTGGAGTAAAATAATACAAAAAAACTAACTTTTTGATCATGTTCATATTGATATTGTGGGTCCATAACCAATATCTGAAGGAAATCGTTACATTGTCACAATGATGGATCGTTTCACTCGACGGCCTGAAGCAGTTCCTGTCAGAGAAATTACTGCAGAAGTTATAGCGGAAACTTTTTATCGTAACTGGATCACTCGTTTTGGCTGTCCGTCTACTATTACCTCAGATCAGGGAAGACAATTCGAGTCTGAATTGTTTAGACATTTGTCTGTTTTTCTAGGCGTTCATAGAGTAAGAATCACCGCGTATCATCCAGAATCAAATAGTGTTTTGGAAAGGTGGCACAGAAATCTTAAAGCATCAATAATGGCTCGAGGTAATACAGAAAATTGGTTTTCAGAGTTGCCAACCGTCATGTTTGGTCTTCGAACAGCGCTACGAGATGACTCCGGTTTAAGCATTGACTGACGCTAGGAAAAAAATTTAATCATTGGGTTTAAGTGCGGCGTTTGTGGCTTATGGCACAAATATTCGTATACCAGGTGAATTTCTTGAGCCTTCTAAGCGAGAAATTGATTTGGATGGTTTTGTTAGACGGTTGCAAAATATTGTTAATGATCTATCGCCTATTACTAGTTCAAGACGTCCGAAACGCAGTATTACATGGCTCCACACTAAGAACAACTAAAGTTATTGTTTTAGGCTCCACATCAATATTATTTGTGTGAACAACTGAACGAATGATATAATAAGGAATGAGCAAAATGTGGCAGTCACTTTGAGTATTTACCAAAGGAGACGTGAAGGGTGTAAACCTCAGGTGTAAACTTTAATCTATGGATGTAAATAACCAAACAATTTTTTCTGCCACTTTTGAAAATAGGCGAAAGGGGGAGCCCGTCTATGGCCCCTCCATAGGATTAGTACTCTATGGGCAGTCATAATAAATGACACGAAATGACAAGACTGACATTATTTAACCTTGTAACTTGCTCTGTAGTCTGTGGTTACCATATCGATCCAATCTAGAACCTCTAGAACTAGAACGCTATAATAATTTGTGGTGCATGCGTGGTGCATGCCTTTGAAAAAACAAAACCTATAATTCTGAAATACTGAAACTTGAAATAAATAAAAAAATCTATTTAAAACTTTTTGGTATCTTATTATTTTTAGTGCCTAAATATTTATATATCAAAATGTCTGAGTAAGTAAACATTTTAATTTTATACTTTAGATTAGGCTAAATTGAAACTTTGACTGTGTAGGTATTAAAATTACCTACCTGTTTTATTTTAGTTTTAGCCATTCCATTTGCACAAAATTTGTCAGTACTCCCTATATAAAAACGAACAATCCTTTCTATGTTTAAATGTATCTAGTTGTATCACAATGAACCACTTTATTTTGATATTGTAGGTACTTAATTGCTTTTAGAATTACTATATAACTTATTTAAATCAATTACATACAGTAGGGAGTAAATTGATTTTCAATATTAAGGTCTCAATTACTTTTTAAAATGATATTAGTTTATTTTCGTTTAAGTTATTGAAATTACAATTTTATAATGCATTCATTAACCATTTTTAAATGAACTAATTAGTAATTGCATACTTTTCTATTTTAAAGTAGATATTTTTCATATAATATGGTCCATAAGTAAATAAACTATGAGTATATTAAAAAATATAATAAAGACCTTGCCTAATATATCTTTCACCTTTATATGACATTGAGACACTTATAAGAAAAGTGTAAACCTACTTGAAAACTTAAGTGTGTCAGTAGGTAGTTTAAACTTCTGACTTGTATGACATTGGACTAAGTCAACATTGAAAGTTTTAAATAGTTTTGAAATATTATTATTATGTGGGTACCTAGTTTTAATATGAAAACACTTAGGCCTTTATTCATAAACATTTATTAGCAACGTTTTTGTTAAAATATGTTTTGTCACTCTCTAACAAACCTGTCTTTACTAATAATAGAAAGAAACAAAACACATTTTAACAAAAACGTTGCTAATAAACGTTTATGAATAAGGCCTTAGTGTTTGAAATTAGGGGCTATCTATAAATTACGTCACATGAATTTCCACCACCCCGTCCCGTCCTTGTCACAGGTCACACAGGTGTGGACCAGTGGTATGATTTGACATGTCACACTTTGTTGACCCTCTCTCTCCATCTAAACATGTGACGTAAATTACCCCTTACCTATCATAGATTTTATATCAAATTAGTGTCTTTCTGTTTAAAATTTATCTATTTTATATCATCAAGCATTTTATCCCAAGAGGGGTAGGCAGAGACAATCAAATGCCATTTGTTATGATCCTGACATACATATTTCGCTTCTTTTATATATACAGTGTAAACTCCATTTAACGTCACTCAATTTAACGACATACCTACTCCCTAAAATGTCGAAATTACTTGAATTTGGTTGGTTTACCTTGTTATCCATACAATGATACACTCTATGTAGCACATCACACCCACTCTAAATAATGACAATGGTCATATAAAAAGCAATAAACAGTACTTTCTAAGTTGTGGAAATTAATAAAACTGCAGCTGTATAAGTTCTTTTGTTTGTTGTTTTGTTGATTTATTGTCTCTCAAATAACACCATAAAATGAGCAGTCCCTTAAGTGTCACTATACCTATATGGCCTTATTCATAAACACATTTTAGAAGCATTTTAGTTAAAATATATTGTCACTCTAACAAACCTGTCTTTACTAATAATAGAAAGAAACAAAACACATTTTAACAAAAACATTGCTAAAATACGTTTATGAATAAGGCTGATAGAGTTTACACTGTATAATTTCATCATACCTTTCATACATGATCTGCAATTGTGTGTAAATACTTTTAATGTTTCCATCGATCAATTCATTTTTTATATGTTCAATAAAAGTACACCTAGGTCTGCCAGCATTTCCTTTCACTTCAGCCATATCTTAATATGTAAAACAGAGTCGAGTTTGTTCGAACACTTATAACTCGAGAATGGCTAGACTGATTTTCATGGTTTTTGATTTGTTGTATTTGTCTCCGTCCCGAATAGCAAAATAACTATTACAATATTGAAAAATTGTAAAGAAAAAACATTTTCTCATACATTTTCTATGGAACAACTTTGATTTAGAACGGATTGATGACAGAAACAAAAATTCAACTGTCAAATTGATTTGTTTTAATGCTTCAAGTTTTGATTTCAATAGAGCAGCGGTAGTGGCAGTGGTAGGGGTAGCGGTAGGAGTTGGAGTAGGGGTAGGGGTAGTGGTAGTGGTAGAAGTAGGGGTAGTGGTAGTGGTAGGGGTAGTGGTAGTGGTAGGGTTAGCAGTAGTGGTAGGGGTTGGAGTAGGGGTAGGGTAGTGGTAGGGATTGGAGTAGGGGTAGGGGTAGTGGGAGTGGTAGAAGTAGGAGTAAATAGCAGGCAAGCCAACGTTTGGGCAGGACAATATCTGCCAGGTGTAAACTATAAAAATAAAAGTTTTATATGTCAGATGCCTATTAGGTAAATTTTAGATTTTGACCCTCGATTTATAATGCAGTAACGTAACAAAGTAACATTTTATTGTATTACAGGACTAAGGCAGATATTGCTCTTATTGGTTTAGCAGTCATGGGACAAAACCTAATACTAAATATGGATTCAAAAGGATTTGTTGTATGTGCATTTAATAGAACTGTAGAGAAGGTGAGATGTTTGTAATATAAGTTCTCTGAAACTTTTATTTTATATTTTGTTTATACTACATGTAATTTTGATTTTAAATATTCATACATATTCAGGTAGAACAGTTTCTTGAAAATGAGGCAAAAGGAACAAAAATAATTGGAGCAACATCGCTGGAAGATATGGTAAAGAAATTAAAGAGACCAAGGAAAGTCATGTTGCTTGTTAAAGGTGTGTACTATTTCAAACATAATAAATACAGAATTGATTTAAAAAATATTATGAAATCTAAATATTTTTTCAGCTGGTTTTGCAGTTGATGAGTTTGTCAAAAAATTGGTGCCTCTATTGGAAAAAGGTGACATAATTATTGATGGTGGCAATTCACAATTTGTTGATACACAAAAGTGGTGTCAAAAATTAGCACCCACAGGAATATTATATGTCGGGATGGGAGTAAGTACATACCTACATTTGAAAATGTTAAAGTTTCATTTTTATGCCTACAAGTCAAACTTGTTTCCTTTATATAATTTAAGAAAATGATATATGGAAAAATAATTTATTAATTACTTTAACTAATGTACTATATGTGCTATATGTGCTATATTAGTTTGGAGTTTAAACGAGACTTTTTTTACCCAAAACTTTAACTGTATCTTTTATTAAAATTAACAAACATTATCAATTTTAATTTTATAACTAATCTAATGTGAAGGATGAATCTGATGATTTTTAACAATAATTTTTGACAAACCGATAATATAGCACTAACCTCTGCAATATTAAATAGATGAAATTACAAATCAGCCATCCCCCCCTTAACCCCTTCAACGCCCCCCAATTTTTTCTGGGCCCCTTACCGCCCCCCTCTAGGCCTACAGCGCCCACAAGGGGGCGTTATCGCCCACTTTGAGAAAGACTGATATAATGTAAGTATAAGTATGCAAAGCATTGATAATTTTTTTATACATAGGTAAGCGGAGGGGAGGATGGAGCCCGCTATGGACCTTCTTTGATGCCAGGAGGAAACTCTGAGGCATGGCCATATCTTAAACCAATATTCCAGGTAATAACTATAGTTATATTTATATTTAAGGTGGCCTCAGATAGCCAGAATGCCTCTCAATCAATCAGTAGCTTGCCTAAATAGGTAACTAAATATAGTACATTAAACTATGGATTAAAAGGAAAATAATCCAGAATATATTCCGGGGTGTAAGATGTACTTTTGTTGTTGAAATGAAAAATCTTGATTGAAGGCCATGTTAAAAGTACACAAAATCGCCAATGATGTATGAAAGTATAATTAATTTAACATAAAAGAGGCGAAAGATTTAGGATCTTAGCAAATAACAAGTCTTCTCATGGGTAAAAGGTGTGATCAAAATCAAAATGAAATAAATTTTACTATTTGAATGTTAAATAAAAAGCTACCATCACTTCGGAAACATCATCTGTAGAAAAGCAGTCGCAAGAAACTCCACAGATATTATATTATCACATTATTAAATATACAGGTGCATCATACATCATAGATAGAATAATAACACATTACAAACATTATAGTGTTACTGGGCCATTGGGACAATGTCACTTTTAATAATCTGTATGAGCATGAGACATCATTTATAAAATTATGTACATAGTTGGGAGATAAGATCAATCAATTTAGTAATGTCATGATTTGATAATACGTTGAAGGCAACATTACTCATTACAGGCTATCTGCGCTAAAGCCAATAATGAACCTTGCTGTGATTGGGTCGGGGAAGATGGGGCTGGCCACTTTGTTAAAATGGTTCACAATGGTATTGAGTATGGTGATATGCAACTTATTTGTGAAGCTTACCATATTATGAAGGATATTTTGGGTAAGTATTCATAATCTATACTAATACTAGTGGACCCAGCAGACGTTGTCCTGCACAAACGTTGGTTTGCCTGCTATTTACTCCTACTCCAACCCCTACCACTACCCGTACTCCAACCCCTACCACTACCACTACCGCTACCCCTACCACTACCCGTACTCCAACCCCTACCACTACCGCTACCCCTACCACTACCTCCACTCCAACCCCTACCACTACCTCTACCACTACAACCCCTACCACTACTCCAACCCCTACCACTACCACTACCCATACTTCAAACCCTACCACTACCTCTACCCCTACTGCAACTCCTACCACTACCGCTACCCATACCACTACCGCTGCTCGATTGAAAAATCGATTTGACAGTTGAATTTTTGTTTCTGTCATCAATCTGTTCTGAAATAAAAAAAGTCGTTTCATAGAAAATGTATGAGAAAATGTTTTTTCTTTATAATTTTTTTTCGTGTGTTTTTCCAATATTTTATTAGATATTCTGCTATTCGGGACGGAGGCAAATACAACAAATCAAAAACCATTATAAAAACCAGCTATTCTCGAGTTATAAGTGTTCGAACAAACCCAATTTTGTTTTATATATACATATATATCCCTTCCCTATTAATATAAATGCGAATGTAAGTTTGTTTGTTACGCTTTCACGCAAAAACTACTTAACCGATCATCATGAAATTTTGCACATATATTCTTGGAGGTATTAGAAGTAACATAGGATACTTTTTATTAAAAAAAATATTATTTTTTACGAAAGTAAAAAAAATTGTTTGTCAAAAAATCTCGAAATCTAGCTACTTTAAGGGTATATTTTATTTTGTTCGTAAATATCCACGGGCGATATGCTAGTAGATTATAAAACTGGATGAAGGTTTGAAGGTGATAATCTCAGAAACTAGAACAGAATCTTAGAAACACCTGGTCAGTAAAACTGGTCAAAGGGGAAAAAATTGGCGAAAGGGGGAGCCCGTCTATGGCCCCTCCATAGGCTTAGTACTCTATGTCCTGACTAAACCAGCTTTCAAATAAAAAATCCGCATCAAAACCGCTCATCTGTTTGGGAGCTATGATGCCACAGATAGACACACACATAGGCCTCAAACTTATAACATCCCTCATTTTTCATGTCGGGTTAAAAATAAACTTTGTTATTTATGTTGTTGCTGTTCTTTATCAAAATTAAGAACATTAGCATGTCATTAGTTAAATGGACACCACTTATTTTTATTTTTTATTAAAGAAAATATTATCATAGGTCTAGATCAAGATGAAATGGCGAAAGTATTTGAGGAGTGGAACAAAGGAGAACTGGACTCTTTCCTTATTGAAATAACCAGAGATATTTTGAAGTATAAGGATGCTGATGGTATGTTTAACATAATACTACATATTACAAAAGTCCCCAGCCGCGTCTGGCTGTATGTCTTTGCTCGTACACTTAAGAACTGCAAATAGAGACAGCGCTAGACATATGAAGTATGAAAATGATTTAAGCCGTCATTGGGGCGGAGTATGCGGGGCGAAGGGTGTGAATTTAGAACACAGTATATTCGGATTTAGAACATTTTGGCATCAACAATATACCTTATTAGGTGTAGTTGTGATAAGGGGATGTCAGTGTTACTCAGTGTGGACTACATACTTTTTTTTTCTTCCTTCACGGGTTGCCTTACAGCTCCCGAAACCGTGTTACGGTTCCAGGGTACCCAGCGGAAGACCTAGTCTCCCTCGTTTAGCCGATGGTATTTGTGAGGCTATATCTAACGAGTGGCTAGTTCTGTTGAGATGGTTTGTCGGATTATGTACATAAGTTTTTAATAAAAAAACCCATTGGTACATGGCCGGGATCCGGGATCGAACTTGGGGTCTGCCTAGTTAATACCAGACGTCTTAACCACTCGGCCACCGACGCACCTATTTATATATGTATATATTATGCTCTATTCCTTTGTATATAAAAAAAATCTAACTCATTGTCTCGGCTCGTATTTTATATTGATTCATGAGGTATTATTTTTTGAAACTAATTTGAATATTTTTGTTTTGTTTGCAGTAGTTTTTATATTATTAGTTATAATATTTTTAAAGTTTTGCCGACAAAGTGACGTCATCATTGTTGAGGTAGTATAGAAATAGTAAGATAAGTAGTAGGTAACACTGGCTTTATAATAGTATCTTGTCTGTAGTATAAGGATTGTCTATTACTGTGAAATAAATAAAAGAACATGGCGTATTAAATCCAAAATGGTTTTATTGAATATATTAATTATAAAAACTAGTTGGGCATCAATTAGATTAACATTTAGGTAAATTAGCGTTTCTGTCTCGTGGTATTGCTCGTTTGTGATAAAAGTAGTTCCACGGCCCATAACTTGCTCCGTGGTACTACCAGTAACACAAATGAGTTGAGAAATGGAACAGAATGGCTACTTTACCTAAATGATGACGACATTTTGTCGTCTGTCGGCAAAACTTTAAAAATTTATTATAAAAAAACTAATAAATAGAAAACAAAAATATTTAAATAAGTTTTGAAATAAAAATATAAAAATATTACATTATAAATAAGAGCCCCCCTATTAATTATTAGATTGTTTAACAGAACTGGCCTAAAAATTCCATTACACTGAATTTAATTTCTTCTTTTATTTACAGGAAAGTTCTTACTCCCTAAAATAAGGGATACAGCTGGACAAAAAGGAACAGGCAAATGGACTGGTATCAGTGCTCTTGAATTTGGTGTTCCAGTTACTCTAATAGGAGAGGCTGTATTCACACGTTGTCTGAGCGCTCTTAAAGGTATGTTCACATCAATGTTGTAAAAGTCTTATTCATTTATAGGCAAAGTGTCTATCTGTCCAAGTGTTTGTCAATAATAGGCTCTGAAACTGCTCATTGAATATTAATTTAAAGTAATAACTTTACACATATGTTACTCGCTGGTTCGCCGAATGCAGGCAATTTGTTTTCGCACCCATTGACATTAAGAACTATTGGTTTTTAGATGAACGTGTTAAGGCGAGCAAGGTTTTACCTGGATCGAGCATCAAATTCACTGGAGACAAGAAAGTTTTCCTACAGCACTTGCAGAAGGCTCTATATGCCGCTAAAATTATATCTTACGCTCAAGGTTTCATGCTGATCCGCGAAGCTGCCAAGGTTTGTTTTTTTTTGAGTCTCATGGTTCTTACAGTAGTCGCCCATGTCACGAAATTACTTCCTACATAAAATGCTACATACATCGATAGCTAAATGGTTGCATTGAATTTGAAACTGCAGGTCCTGGGTTCGGCTCCTCTAGCAAAAAAGATAAACACCAATTATCTGTAGTTATGTAGAAAGGATCCAGCCCACATAATGTCCAAAAATTAGTTAGCGACAGAATCCTACAAAATATTCAAAGAATTAATATTTAAAAAATAGAGCCAATTAACAACGGTTTCTGCATATCTATGGCCAATTTTTCTTTAATAAATCTACTGCTCGTGCTTCAAAGGGCGTCCGCACTTCTTCTGTTAAATAAATGCATCGACAAGCTTGCCACCTGTTCTGTTTAATATGAGCAACTCGCTAAATGTGAACATTGTCACTAGTGAATGTTTGACCACGCAGGTATAAATATATATTTTCGTCACATCCACCGTACGTAGTATTAACTTTATTATTATTTCCCAGGGGTTTTATTTAACATTCTAAGTTTTGTGGTCAAACGCTTATTTTCCCAAATTAACATATACATATAATTAGTATTGATCTTAAAATACGTCAATAGAACTGGCCGCTCGTTAGTTAAGTAAGCTCGTTAAATAAGTAGTCAATAATGTCAACATCGCCTTAATGGGATGACTTGTTTTCCGCTGGGACCGGTCAGTCAAACGGTTCCGAAGACGTAATAAAATTCCTAATTAATATTATAAATGCGAAAGTGTGTTTGTTTGTATGTTTGTCCTTCTTTCACGTCAGAACAGAGCAACTTTTTATCCCGGAAAAAGACGACCTAGGAGAACTTTTATTGAACATATAAAAAAAATATTGATTCAAGACAATGTTAAAAAAGTACACAAAGTCGCCGAGAATGTATGAAAGGTATGATGATAATAAAAGACGCGAAAGAGTTATGTCAGGATCGTAGCAAATGACATTCGATTGTCTCTACCTACCACTCTTGGGATAAAAGGCGTGATGATAGATAAATATAATAGAAAAACTCCTTGGGGGATAAATTTTTGTCTCGCATTTCAATAATGTTTATGGGAGAAGCTGGGGCGGAAAGGAAAAAAAAAGGTATCTCTTGTAAAATTAAGGATTCTGGGCACAGAATATATATTTGGGTTTGGGTTATCTTACCTTTTCAATACAATATGAATAATGGCATAAATAAATTCATTCTTGGAATGGAGGGCCAAGTATCCTTCTATTGTTATGTAGTTACCTAATATTTTGTTTACTATGAAATTATAAGTACATATTTCCCTAATGAGGGTCTATGTGGGTCTTCAATTGTCCCAGAATTTTTAATTAGGGTTTGCCCTAAAATTGAATGGGAAGAAATTGGAGTTTTAGTTTAAAGGGTTCATAATGTTAAAAAAAATTCAACATCACTACATAGTAGGATAAAGGAAATTCCCCGCGCCCGGCGCTAATATAGAGAACTGCATTTCTTGAGGAACGTTTACGACGTTTTAAAATTAATCTAATCTAAGATTGTTTAGAATTAACGGTATTAGCATATTATTATCAAAAATAATTGTGTAGAAATAAATGATCTGAAAAAATCTTTATTAGACAAGTAATAAACATGTTTAGCCAAAATAACTGTAATTTTAAGAGGTGAATTAGGAGAAATTGGTGCCAACAATACTAATTTTCTATAAGAATATGTGCTTTAATCGACAAAAATGCACTTCAAAAAATAACAGATATTTACGTTTGTTAAAGAAGAGACACATCTAACTAGGTGCATTAAGTTCAGCAACAGGCTGTTTAATATGGGTAACTGGCAAATAGTGAAGATGTGTGTATTGTTAAAACTGCTGTTGCCAAGTGTAATGTTAAAAATGTAATACTTGTTAATAATTACAGGTACATAACTGGAATCTCAACTATGGCGGTATAGCTCTCATGTGGCGTGGCGGTTGCATCATCAGGAGCGCTTTCCTTGGAAATATTAAGGTAAGGGTACTTTCACATTTTTTAAGTAAAAACAAGCTCTAGAATTAGGTTTGTTCGAACAATTTTGAAATGTTATATATAAATATATATAAACATGAATGTTTATTTGTTTGTCAATTTTTGACTGATTTTGTTACTGTTAGGCAATGTTCCTTTTATTCGACGAGTTGTGTTAAGTCGAGTGATAAATATTATTGAAATTTTACAATTTATCGCGGCCGAGACAAACCAAGAACCGAAATATATTGTAACTTGATAGCGTAATATATTACCTATCTAAGTTATTTAAATTTCTGCAACAAAAATATTATGCTGCTTGTAACATTCTAATTATATTTATATATAAAATATTTATTATTACCCTAAGTTGAAAAACACTTCACTAAGTTAATTTAGTACAACACAAAAATATATTATTGGTTGATTTGTTACATATAGATACCGGCAATTAACTAGAACATCTGTCACCTACTGCGCAGTACAAATTCTTGAAATAAGTAGGTTTTTGCACTGCGCAGTAGGTGACATATGTTCAAGTTAATTGCCGGGAATACTGTGACTCGTCCGTGTTTGACATGTTTACATAATTTCTACCTTCTTCTGACTTGTACTTTGGTTTATATTTTTTTTTATAGAGAAGTCCTTGCCACCGCCAGTTTTTAAGCGAAGGTTGGTCGATGAATACGCGCAATTGGCAGTTATATTATTGTCCATTAGAAATAGAGATAATTATTAATGATAACTCCTTTTTCTTTTATTATGGCTTCACCAATGTTAATCGGTGATTTGCCAATGTCAAATATTCTAGCCTTTACAATCTATAAAGCTGATTGTCGGTATTTAAGATGATCCCGCCGACCGTGATATGCCCATAATCACAACTATCACAGAGCGAATGGGATTAAACTTTATTCCTCATCATGTCACGGCGAGACGCGTGCGTTAGTGGCCATGGCATGACGTAGAATCGGTAAAATAATTAGTCACAAACATTGTGTGGTGACGTAGGTCCCGTTGACATAAAATGACGTAAATGTTTTGACAACATGTAATCTTGCGTAGAGTAAAATATGTGTAAATAGGTTTAGATAACGCAGCGAGAGTTAAGGCAAACAACACACGCATAAGTTTCTGTGTGTGAGGTATCTTTACACGCTGGCAACTGACGCAATAGAACAAAAACGAAACACCTATATACAAAAATGAATATGTGTGTGTACTGTTCGCCCCAACTCTCGCTGCGTTATCTATACTTACCTATTTACACATGTGTTCATGTTATTTAAGTAGGTATATTAAAAAATAATATTTGAAGGCAGTATTAAAAGTACAAGAGGCGAAAGAGGTATGTCAGGATCGTAGCAAATTACACTCGTTTGTTTCTGCCTACCCCTCTTGAATGTGTGTTGGTAGTATATTTATATCTAGAGTTTACTTTATTGTATTTATACTATTTGTATGTTTGAATTCAGTAATTAGTTTTCAAAAAATATTGTGCGCGTAGCAGCCCGTTTATTGGGGAAGGTATATAACATTACGCTGAGACCCAAAGGAGCGAAGCAGTAACCAAATAGAAATTTCCACGGGCGAACCTAAAAATATGTGTGGAGGGCTTCAAATATTTGAATTAAATTTGGCACAGAACGTGTGCAATAGCAGGTTTATAAAGATTCATATAAAGTGAAAACGAGTTGTCCAAAACTTATTTTTATACCTTATTTAACCAATTAATAAACCATTATCTCAAAACGGTTTTGGATTCAGCATACCTTAACTTTTACTTTACATATCGAATACTTGTTTACGGATTTTGCGTTTCTCTAAAATTTTTTTTAAAAATCTTGTTTTATATAGTAATTTGTATTATTTAAAGTATTTTTGTTCCTTAGAATTTTTTTCCCATAGTAGACAATGTTGTTATTTATTCCCAATGGTATTCCCAATCTAGATATCCAGTTCATATCTTTCGCAAGGTACTTTCAAAGTGAAATTTATTATCTTTAATATATTGTTTTCTAAACTATTGTAATTTTCTTCTTGTTCCTCTGTACCAAAAATGTTGTTCTTTTTTTTTTGCTGATTTAAATTTTCCAATCTTCCTGTTCCTCTATTTTTTCTAGCTCATTGTTTCTTGTTTCCATAATTTGAAATTTTTCTTTTATACTAATATTTATGGTGTTCATTAGACTTTCCTTCATATCCCTTATTTCTAGGTTTTGCTGAGCTAATTCATTTTGTATATTTTTTTAACACCGCTGTTATTTCATCTATGGCGCCCTCTAGTGACCTCTTACTGAAGTATATTAATACATTTTATCTACTCTTATAACGTAAAATCTCTATTACAAAATCGAATTATACTTCATAATGATATGTTTTACACACGCGTCTCTTATATGTCAAACTTCGATACTATAATGTATTATAGTACCGAAGTTTTCATACAAAAACGATATCGTAATGTTTTTGTTTTTTTAAAATGCAGAATAAGCAAACTATGTGTGTTATTCAGCCACATTAAACTATATGAAAATATCGACACTCCCATGTAGGAGTCACTTGACAGTTAACGCGCATGCGTAGTAGGTAGGTAACCGCGTTTACCGCCAATTTGTTGATTAAGAAAAATATCTTGGTTCAATTTGTTTTGTACTATTGCATGGGATTAGATAAAGTAGTGTATGAACGGGCACTAAACTTGGAATTAAAACATTTTTTTTAAATTCCACTTGTGTTTTAATTACCCCTATTATGATCCCGTATCATAAACTACTATTATTAATGTCAGCTATTCGTCGGTAGATGGCGCCAGCTGTTGTATACACCAGCACATTTCATTTAAATTTATTTCACTTCTAATGTCAAGGACCAAAACTGTCGTTATTATATTTAATATTATTGACTATTGACACGATTCCTCTTCATTTATTATATTTATTTACACTTGTACTATTTTTAATTATTTTTTAAGTAAAGGAGCTCGATTTTTGTAACTGTTATTTTTGACAGCCTTCCCGCAAGCAACGCCACGCTAGACATAGGCATTGCATAACACATTGCTTTGGCCTTTAAACTAGGACTACGCTTATATATTATTTGACTAGTAAAATATTGAAACTATATGTATTTTATTTACAGATCGAAAATTTATTTTAAAAAAATCACATTAAAGTTTAATTTTATATTTGAGTGACTACCTGTGATCATTAAACACAGCTTATTTCGAAACTATTACAATGTAATTTAAAAAGCAGCAACTCGATATCTTCTGTAGTTTTTGCTCGATCCAAAGTAAAATTAGAACTCAGAAAGTTATTCAGAACTTGCGACCGGTCTATAGAAATTTATCACAGAAGTTGTCAACATTTGAGTTTCATAATTTTTGTTACGTTCTATATTGAAAAACCAAAATCCATGAAAAATTTTACTAGCGACTGAATGTTTGTTTACAAAATATCTATATTCTCCTGACTTTAGGTGCCCACACGTTTTGACCGTCAATGAATATTGAATAAATGTTTTTCTGTTGCAGGAAGCGTTCACGAACAATCCCCAACTGTCCAATTTACTTTTGGACCCATACTTCACTGAGCGTATATCAGCGTCTCATGAATCTATGAGGCAAATTGTTGCTCAAGCAGCTTTACTCGGAGTTCCAGTTCCGGCTTTCTATACAGCTCTCTCGTTCTACGACGGGTACCGCGCGGAGTCACTGCCGGCTAATCTGTTGCAGGTGTGTACTTAATAATACTAGAAAAAATATATAGAAATTGCTCATGGAAAAGTTTACGGGATCTCATGTTACTCTCCCGGCCTTCCAGAGACAGAGACACTTTCCAATTTATTACTTGAAGTTGGCGATCACAGGTTCATCAGAACCTGTGAATTCGAGATTTACACCCATATTCTTAGACGTAACCTCTCTCCTCGACTCAAAGTAAACAAAGGCCGCCTAAATGAAACTAAATACAAAACAATGTGAAGCAAGGTTGAAAGCAATAAGTTTGACAGATAACTCCTAGAACATAAACGTAAAGTCGTCGAGTCGAAATTACTAATCTCTAAGAATAAAAATGTTTCGCACCTCTGCACTTACATAGATATTTAAGCGTAGGTACTGTGTCGAGAAATTCTACAATTTTCATCGTTCTTACCGAGCAAAGCCAAATGCAACCGCATAATCATTGCTAGAATACACAAATAAAGAAGTTCGACGACTCCATAATTTGGCGCTGAAAGTGGTTTCAAAGACTAAAGTGATATCAATTCGAATTAAAAAAAAACGATTATTAATTTGCACATGTTTTATTTTCGTAGGCTCAGCGTGATTACTTCGGCGCCCACACTTATGAGCTTCTGACAAAACCGGGAACGTTTGTTCATACAAACTGGACGGGACACGGCGGAAATGTGTCCGCTAGTACATACAACAACTAAAAATGTACTTGTTAATTTATATTTTTAGACACCGATCTAGGCTTATCTGTGTCATCTGCGCAGTAGTATACTTTAAGGCGTCACCCGCTCTAAAAATATGATTTATTAATATTACGAACACGAAAAAATATGTGGCTTCTTTGAGATATCTAGATTTTATTTTATTTCTGGTAATCTGTTTTAATGACTTAATATAGTTAAAAGATAATAAATACTTCATAAGGAATTTGTATTTTGCATTTTAATACAAAAATATTGCATTCACGCCATGCTATCGACGACGCATTTGTTTGTATGGCATGGACGTAAAAAATTTTCATACAGCATAAGGCGCCTTAAAGACTTTTCATACAGCATAAACAGTCGCTCAGACGCCTTGGTCAGTGTATTTTACTTTATATTGTCATTGTTATTTTACATTTTGAAAATGGGTGCGGTTTAAAATTTGTATGAATATTAATTTACATATATTATGTAAGCACATACAGTAATAAGCTTATTGTTTTTAATTTTATGTTTATAGGCAATAAAATGAATCTAAAACCATGCTGTCTTCCAAAAAATAAAATATTTAAATTGATTCCTATATTTTCTATATTCTAATTTATATATGGGGCTGTGGGGCTTTGCCACCATTTAGAAAAATGGTTAAGGTACGGTGTGATCTGCTTTTTATTTAATAAACTGATGTATTATAATATGAAATATGTATACAACTTAGTCTTAAAATATCAAATGGGGAGCAAAATACCTATTTTTAGAACAAATAATATTAAATCATGTCATGAACATTGTAAAACTGTAGATATCGAAACGTACTCATTATATTTTGACAAGTTATAAGTATTTTGAGTACATACATATTTTATTCCGATTTGGACCAATGTAAATTATCTTTTTTCATATACTGTTGTTAAAGTAAGTTGCATTTACATTCCGCTTTATATTTTTATATTATTTTTGTTACATAAATACATTATTTCTTATTATATTGGTGTTTTATTATACTTAACAATTGGCGACTTCCCACAAGTTCACGGTACTGAAACAGACTAGGGGCGATGGGGGAAGAGGTAGGTTATAGGCATACGGGATCTTTAAACCTGTTGTCCAGGTTTTACTGTATTAATGGTTATGTAGAATAGGCTAAAAACTCTTAGCTGTATAAGATATCTTTAGCATGCCTAATTTAGATTGCGTTTAATATGTTATTACATAGGTTGCTATTTATGTATGCGGAATTGACCAACATAATGAGTTTAGTCGCGATATGTAACCTCCATGGTATATACAAATATACACCATGCCAAGACGGCCTCCGCAGTTTTGGAAAGAAACTTCTGCAGTCAAGACTTTAGTAAGTCTATCAGTATTGGTTAAATGTGCGATCATGCATATAAAGCGAGGCGTGATATCGGAATCTGAGAGTACACAACTCACCGATTCTGTAAGACTTGATTAACTCTCTGCAATATTAAATATTTTCTCAACAGTGAGGGGGTGATGCATGGAGATGCGGTCAATGTAGACAAGGGCTTTATCCCGTCATCCTTGGCTAAAAAGAACTGGCACAAACATGTAATACTGTGTACTAGTGACCGCAAGGGGGTATGGCAAAGCAAGGAGTTACACGGAAGGTTCTACAAGGCTCTTCATGGTTCTGATGTAGACCGTTTGACTTCCGTATCCTGGCTACGCTTCGGTGAGCTCTTTGGAGAAACCGAGGGTTTTACTTGTGTGCAATTATGGATGAAGTTGTCAAGACGAATAACTACCGGAAATACATCATGAAGGACGGCACGACTGACATCTGTCGAGCATGCCACCGTCCCGGAGAGTCTATAAGGCATGTTATTTCCGGTTGTTCTCGTCTTGCCAATGGCGAGTACTTGCACAGGCACAACCAAGTAGCCAGGATTATACACCAACAACTTGCTTTACGATACAACCTTGTAGTCACGGAAGTACCGTATTACATGTATGTGCCTGAACCAGTTCTTGAAAATGGTCATGCCACGCTCTACTGGGATCGATCTATCATCACAGACAGAACTATTGTTGCCAATAAGCCTGATATTGTGTTGGTAGATCGATCAGCGCGCCTTGCAATGATAATCGATGTCACTATCCCACATGACGACAATCTTGTGAAAGCTGAGAAAGATAAACAATCAAATTATCTTGACTTGGCTCACGAGATTGTCGACATGTGGGATGTGAAGTCGGCGATCATTGTACCGATAGTCGTAACGGTCAATGGTCTTTTTGCTAAGAGTTTTGACCGTCACCTTAGGAGCCTTGAAATTGGCAGTTGGGTCAAGTGTCAGATCCAGAAGGCAGTACTCCTCAGCACGGCCCGTATTGTGAGGAAGTTCCTCTCTCTGCAGCCCTAACCACCGGTAGTTTGGGTATTAACCTCGCTTCCGGGGGGATAAATCCTTTTTTTATATTTTTATATATTTTTGTTTTTTTTTTATACCTAAATATGTAAAAATGTAATTTAAAGAAATAATTGAAATAAAGAGTATAATAATAAATCTTAATTTGCAGAAAAGTAGTTTACAATAATATAAACCTTTTTCACCAGCATTGTTGGTATGCAAATTTTTAAAAAGAGACACAACTTATACAATTTAATCAATCATGTCAAATCTAAAATATACAATCAATACAATTACTAATTAAATTACTTTCTTTTAGTACATTACATATAAATTAAATTAAAAGTCATATTACATAATATTTAGTCAACATATTATAATTATTAGGCGAATTAAAGAGCAGTTTCTTGGTTCTGCAGAGACAGTATTTATTTATTTAATACAAACATTACAAACTTAATAGCTTACACAATGGCCGTCGTCTAACTAACACCAAACTCTCCAGTCTCCACAGAGTAGACAGAGTACTCAACACATTAGAGATATCATAGAGTAATGAATTGCTTTCAATGTACATTATACTATACTCTTACACCCTTCCTCAATGAAAGCAACATTAACAAAATATTTTTTTTCAATTACTTAACAAAAAAAATAACAACCTACTTACATACATATTATCTACTTTATAAACTATGTAACCCTAACATGTTAGACAACCTTTTAAATAAAATTCCTGTTAAACTTTTAGTACATATATCTGCTATTTGCTCTTCTGATGGTGTATATATTAAGCATACAATTTTTGAACACACCTTATCTCGAATAAAATGATATTTCAAATCAACATGTTTTAAACGTCTACGATTTTCAGGATTTTTAGAAACATAAATAGCTACCTGATTATCTTCATACATTATAACTTGTTCGCATGCAATACCTATTTCTAACAACAAGTTCCTAATCGAACAACCTTCTGCTATTCCTTTACCTAGAGCTATATATTCAGCTTCAGTCGATGATTGAGAGACACATTGCTGTTTACTGGAACACCAAGAGACAGTACAACCATAAACTTTCATTACATATCCCGATGTAGATTTTCGGTCACTATGATCTCCAGCCCAGTTAGCATCCGAGTATCCCAACAATGGTCTATCTTCATCAGAAGTGTATATTAATTTTATATTTAATGTTCCCTTTATATAACGCCGTACTCTTTTTAGTGCTCTCCAAAGATCTTCATTTGCATTAGATTGCCAGCGACTTAAGTAACTCAATGCAAAACACAAATCTGGACGAGTTTCCAACATTGCATATATTAAAGTTCCAATTAATCTTCTACATTTTGTTATCAATTCCTTGTCTTCTGAAGGTACTTTTGATATCTGTAATCCAGGTTCAATTGGTGTCACCACAGGTTTACAGTTTTCCATATTATACTTTTTCAATGTTTCTTCCAAGTAATCTTTTTGATTTAAAGTAATTTTGTTTTCACTCTGGTTAATACAAATTCCCAAATATTTTGAAATTGTTCCCATATCCTTTATTACAAAATTATTATTTAATGATCTTTTTTACTTATCTATGTCCTGCTTATTTTCTCCCACTATCATTAAATCATCCACATAAAGTAAAACATAAAATCTAATTTCTTTCTTATAATATAGACAGTAATCAGATTTGCTTCTTATAAACCCTTCCTTAATCATGAAGCTATTGAAATTTTCATTCCAGTTCTTTGGTGACTTTTTCAGTCCATAAAGTGATTTTTGCAATTTTAATACTTTTCCATCATTTTTCATTCCTTCTGGGTTACTTAAATAGACCTCTTCAGATATCCCCATTTAAGAAAGCACTTTTCACATCCATTTGATTTATTGATAATTTATATTTATTCACTATCGCTAACAGAATTCTTAACGTAGGAAGCTTTGCTACAGGAGCATAAATTTCTGAATGATCTTTTTGTTGAAAACCCTTTGCCACTAATCTTGCCTTATATTGTGACTCCCCATTTTCTCCATCTTTAATACGGAATACCCATTTAGCTTCAATTGGTTTTTTATTTATCGGTAAATCTGTTTCAATCCATGTATTATTTCTTACAAGTGCACTCAATTCATTTTCTATTGCAATTTTCCAGCATCATCACAACTCATTGCTTCAGAGTATGATAATTGATCAATATTTGTTGCAATCATTCCTGTTTCATATTGGTCTAACCACTTAGGTTTTTTTATTTGTCTCTTATTCTTTTCTCTTGTATATATTTCTGCTTTTTCTTCATCTTTATTTCTCTCTTCACTTAATTCATCACTACCTGTTTCTTCATCGCAATCTTGAAATAACTCTTTTTCTTGTTGACTTTTTTCATGTTCCAATATATTCTTATCTTCATTTAAATCTTTTTCTCCTTCCTCTATAATATTATCTTCATCTTCAATAATTGTCTCTTCAAGTGGTTCTAAATTCATAATTTTATTATCATAAGACTTCTCAATAAAAATAACATCTCTAAAAGTATCAATTTTATCTGTTTCTGGAAACCAAACCCTTAACACTTTAATATTTATGCCATAACCCACAAATATTCCAAGTCTATTTTTAGAATCCCATTTTAATCTTCTTTCCTTAGGTGTATGAACCGAAACTTGAGAACCAAATATCCTTAAATCTTTAATATTAAATTCCTTCCCATAAAGCATCTCATATGGTGTCTTTCCTTTTACTTTACTTATACCTGCAGTTCGGTTTATTGTAAAAACAGCCGTACTCACTGCCTCAGCCCATAACTTCTTTTCAAGGTTTTTCGCTTTTAACATAGTCCTAGCAGATTCCACTATTGTTCTCATCTCTCTTTCTACCCTTCCATTCTGTCCTGGAGTGTAACTAACTGTCCTTTGATGCGTAATTCCTTTTCTATTAAATAAGTATTGAATTCCACTATTTATAAATTCAGTGCCATTGTCTGTCCTAATGGTTTTAATATTAAAACTTGTTTCATTTTCAAATAACGTTATAAAGCTTTAACGTGCTTTATAACGTTATTTGAAATTGATTGAGAATCGATTAATTGAGAGCTCTCAATTATCGACTTAGATTCTGATTTACATTTTAAGAAATAAACATATCTATAGCTACTATAATCATCCTTTATCAACATAAAGTACTTAGACCCTCCTTACGAATTTTGTTCCATCGGACCACATAAATCAATTGATATTAATTTTCCAGGAGAATCAGCCCTTGTTTCACTTTGACAAAATGCTGTTCTATGTTGTTTCCCCTTAAGACATGATATACACTGTTCTTTATTTCCTTCATAATTAATATTACATTTATTTAACATTTCTTTGACATATTGATAATTCTGATGAGGTAGTCTTTCATGCCACTCAGATAGGCTAATCAACGCTACATTTTCATTTAATTTAAAATTCATTATATATAATTTGTCAACTCTAGTAGCTGTTGCAGTAACTACATTATTTTTATTTGAAAACTTACAACCAACCTTAGTGGATATCATAACATATCCCTTATCCAATGCACAAACTACAGAGAATAAATTTACCTTAAGTTCAGGTACATACAGAACATCAATTAATACCGATGATACATATTTTGGGCTGTGTGAAGTTGGCACCCCAAATTCGATTTTTCAGTTTTTTTTCATCAGGTTCGTTTGTCCACCGTTAGTCCACGTTTGTCCACCAAAAATTTTTTTTTGTCCACCCTTCAAAAAAAAGTTATTCAAAAAAAACTAAAATTGAGGTTGAAGTTTGTCACCCCCAAATGCGAATTTTCAACTTTTTTTCATCAGGTTCGTTTGTACATCGTTAGTCCACGTTTGTCCACCAAAAATTTTTTTTTGTCCACCCTTCAAAAAAAAGTTATTCAAAAAAAACTAAAATTGAGGTTGAAGTTTGTCACCCCCAAATGCGAATTTTCAACTTTTTTTCATCAGGTTCGTTTGTTTGTACATCGTTTGTCCACAATTGTCCACCAAATTTTTTTTTGTCCACCCTTCAAAAATATTTTTTCAAATTGGTCCAGTAGATTTTGAGACTATAGAATACGAACAAACAAATATGGATTTTTAACAGACTTCCAAAAAAAAGAAGGAGAAGGTTCTCAATTTTCGACCGTTTTTTTTATGTATGTATGGACATCGATTACTCCGCCAGTTGTGAACCGATTTTGATGATTTCTTTTTTAATCAATAGATACTTCTTTCGGGTTGGTTCCATTTATATCTCATAAATATTGAAAAAACTGACTATAAGTTAATTTTTCTTAATATCTCGATGAAATATGTACCGATTTTGACGACTCATTTTTTTAAGGATATAATAATTTCTCGACATTATCTCACATAGATATGACGAAAATTGCGTTTATTGCCCGTGGTACACCCGCGTAGTCCACCTTGGTGTACCACGGGTAAAAAATATTGGTTTATAAGTTTTTCAGAAATTCAGTAATTTGCCTCTGTTTACCGCTGAAAATTATATCAGAGTGTCAATTTTCGTGTCGACGGTGGTCTAGCGGTTAGAGGTATGGGGTGCAGAGCAGGATCCACTGGTTCAAATCCCATTCACAGCAGTATTTTTTTTTATATATTGGATAAAGTTACTTGAATGTTCGTAACAACTTCGTAGATTCTTCTTTTCTTTTGAATATGATTGAATTCAGATGTCCTCGTATCAACAGTAAGATTAAGCAGGTGTTTGGTTTACAATTATGTAAAACCAAATTACATGGCAATATTATATTCATCAACCGTCCTTGCAATGTATTGAATGAGAGATATAGTAAGGTAGCATTAGCATTACGCCGCAATGTCTCTTTTTTTCTAAGGCCCACTTGCGCGTTCCTGGGTTATCCTATTAAACTCTAGGTTAGTTGCAAATCAAGGGTTAAACTAATAATTTATTACCGCTAATTATTAGTTTAACCCAGCTTGCAACTAACCCAGAGTTTAATAGGATAACCCAGGAACGCGCAAGTGGGCCTTAGAAAAAAAGAGACATTGCGGCGTATGCTGTGCACAGATATATATTATATGTGGACAATGTCTCAATACTGATGACGATTAGTTACTTACCTATAATCCTATATAATACTAATTTATAATATAATACGCTATGACGACGGGTAGGGCAAAGGTAAACTATGATTATATTAATGAATGAACTATGAATATTAATTTTTCGAATTAAAAAAAAAACAATTTTTTATTTTCGATTTTTTTCCTAGGTGTCCAAACCAGTGTAAACTACTTTTCTTCATTTCAGTCATAACATCATCTTTCAATCCATTTTCTTATCTAATGGGGTCAATACGCCTTACTTTACACATTCTATGTAGAGACCGCATTTGAACTGAATGTATCTTACTTTTATGCCAAAGTCTCGTTTCCATACGTAAGTGATGGAACTAAAACGGGAGATCTCCTGATAAATCAGTAGACCTGGCAACAGTGGTTGTGAGAGTATCGTAGACAGTTCAGAGAAAGTTATGATTTCTTCTGTTTTATTTAGGACAACTCATCACATACATACTAGTAATAGGCGACAACTGATCACATACATACTAGTAATAGGCGACAACTTATCACATACATACTAGTAACAGGCGACAACTCATCACATACATACTAGTAATAGTCGACAACTCATCACATACCTACATACTAGTAATAGGCGACAACTGATCACATACATACTAGTAATAGTCGACAACTCATCACATACCTACATACTAGAAATAGGCGACAACTGATCACATACATACTAGTAATAGGCGACAACTCATCACATACATACTAGTAATAGGCGACAACTGATCACATACATACTAGTAATAGGCGACAACTCATCACATACATACTAGTAATAGGCGAGAACTCATCACATACATACTAGTAATAGGCGACAACTGATCACATACATACTAGTAATAGGCGACAACTCATCACATACATACTACTAATATCGACAACTGATCACACGTACATACATACATTTTAGTTGAAAGTCTTTGGCCACCTCGTAATGGGAAGAGTGCCGTGAAGATATAGGTACATGATTGTAGATCATTTTTACATACAAATATTTATAGTGGTCTATTTGGCGACTCCATTCCAATTCGTGTACTTACTTACGAACTTTTTTTTTTTTTACGTGGGGAAATGCATCATGCATACCCGCGCCCTCGGGGGTGAGGGAACGGGTTATGTGGGACTTTAACCCACTAAAACCCCACGGTACTCCATCTCGCCGGTTAGTCGGCGGGCCACGGGGACGCGTTAGCATTCTTCCGCGACCCGCCGCCGGGTGGCCGTAAGGCCCCATCTCGCTCTGGTTTTACCCAGAGCTGGCGCAGCAGCGAGTACAAACTGCTGCGCCTTCCACCTTGGTCCCCGGTTGAGCAGCGGCTGATTTCCCCCTCAACCGCCACCGGAGACCGCGGCGACCCGACTGCGATGGAAAGTGCAGTCGGGTCATGCTTCGACCGGCAGCGCAAGCGTCACCCGGCGTCCGCCTCCAGCCGCATGCGCGAAGAGCCCTGCCAAACCCACAGAACCCCTGCGCAGCGGCTCCACCTCGGGTGCCGCTTAGCTTCACCGTGGATAGTGTGACGAGCACTACCACGGTTACTAAGCCCCCCCGCCACGACAAGGCGGGCACCCCCGGGGGGGTACTTACTTACGAACTTACCTAACTTTTTTTTTACTTTTACTTTTTTTGTTTGTTACTTAAAAAAACAAGGAAAGTAGTAAGTACTTTTAATTCTCTTATTATTTTACTTTTTTTTTTGGAGGGATTGTTTTTTCTATTATTGTTTCCCATTGTTTATTTGATTTAGTAACTGCTATGTGCGTGCGCGGAACAAAATCACACATCCTTCCTCTTCGGCGCACAACGCAGTACTGGTTGGTAAACTCACGCGCATACTAATTTATTACTCGAGGGGCACTAGTAGTGCATCATTATGGTTGAATATCGTGTGTGGATGTTGAACGCATTTTGTCTCGGAATATATGACGTAAGTCTCAAAACTTATTTCTTCATTTAAAAAATAATTATAATATCTAGGAAAATTTCATCTTAGCAACGGATAATAAACTATATTTTCTTGCGGTGTGTTGTTATTTTAGACATAAAACACATGCCGTTTATAAGTAAAATTAAAAAAACTGTCAAAACAGCATAATTTTCAAAAATAAAATCTATCGAACGAAAATCTTCAAATTACGAAACTGTCTTGGTCATAAAGCATGTATTAAAATTTTACATCGATCAGATGTTTACTTGCCTCTCCATATTTAAACAAATCTCCTCAAAATTTGCAAAGCCTCGTCTTAGCAAATTATCAATACAACACTGTTAAGCGAGTTATGCTCATTTGTGAATGATTAGTTGACTTTCAGCACTCCTAGGTGTAATTACGTGACTCACACGTATTTTCGGCAGGTCCTTCCGTTCGGGATAGAAGCCCTATAAGGTCACAGTATACCGTTTCGCCCCACGTGGAGCATCAAATCTCTTCTCCCCCGTACTATTATACATGCTACCGCGGACTTTTTTGTAGATTTGCTCAGTTAGCGCTTCACGCAGCTCCCGCGTCAAACGAAACCTCATAGAGAAAACAACATGGTAGGTCACAAACAAAAAAAAAATTGTATAGTTCCACAAAATCTGGCCCGGTGACAGCGTCGCTGTTGTCGCATGTTTTGCCAATAAAATTTTTCAATGTAAAGTGGGTATATAATATGCACATTGTAACGCTTGGCCATATTCATTTTAGGTAGAAAGAACAATATGTAGAAGAAACATGAACATTTTACTTATTTACTTATTGTATCATTAGTTCCACTTTTGGCCACCGGGTCAGATAAGTTTGTGGAACTATAAGTATTTTATTCTAGACAATTCTTTCCTACTTATTGCATATCTGACGCATTTGACATCATACGCCCCGAAAACGCGCTGGGGCTAACTTTCTCCCTACTTGATTCAATGATAGGTCCATGTTTAATACTTCTTGAATCAACCTAGCATCAGAAGCCGTTCATACGCGGCGAGGGATATTGTGTTAATAGGCATGTAGTAATAAAATAGGTATAGGTAGATTAGGTAAATATCTATTTCTTCAATTAGCGACATCGATTGCACAACACGATAAAGTAATAAACGTGATTGGGTTTTTATCTTAACAAAGTTATGCGATAATTCTAATATAGGGGACCTGTTAATTTAATTTTATCTATACTTAATACAAATATGGTTCTTTAGGTCCAGTGAGGTTTATAAGTATTTGATCCCTTACTAGGTTTCCGCCTCGGCTTCACCCGTGGATTTATAAAAAATAACATAAGAATTTAGCCCGAAGGATTTCCCGGATAAAAAATATTATTCCAGCTATCTCTTTGCATCACTGCGATCCGTTTCTATGTATTGACGTGAAAGAAGGATAAACATAGAAACATACTTTCTCATTTATATTATTAGTTAGAACTATTTCCATTTGTGCCTGTAACCTTGATTGATAAGTAGTATTAAAATTTGCATTGTGTATGTGAAGTCAGGACTGACTATCGGGACTCGGGAGGGACGTCTTATCTAAAATTCTTTCGTTCATATTTCAAATATTTCCACTGGCGAAGTCGCTCTTGAAATTAATATGTTGAACACTGCATAACATTTTTCTTCTTGCAATCAAAGCAAGGTACTTTTTACATAAATAAATATACGAAGAAATTATGGCAGAAATAAAAATTATACTAAATACTTAGAGAAAGTTTTTGATCAAATCATACATTGTGGGCAGTCCGTCCCGTTTCTTAAAATGTGTAGGTAAGTCCCTACTTTTTACATAAATAATTACCCGAAGAAAATTTGCCAGGTATCTGGAATACTTTTCCTTGAAATACGGACATAAAAGAACAAATTGCTTACTGACCCATTAACGTCCAGCCATGTTCTATATCAAGAATATCAAAAATATCAAGAACGTACTATTCTCCACTTGTTTTAGGTACTTGGTAAACTTTCCACTATCAAATGTTTTTAACTTTTCACTTGAAGGATATGGGACTGTATGTAGCATTGATGGTATGCTCGCTCCCAGGGAATCAGAGTCATTCCAGGTCTCTTGCCGTCTTCCCGGATTATTCCCGTTGGCTGTAGGAGAGCAGGGACGTCTATGACGCAAGAGCCCTTTTGATGGTATCATTGAGGGAGCTGTGGCGAGAAAGCCTGCCTGCACTTTTTATGCAGGAAAGTCCGTGAGTTCCAAATTGATCTACATCTTTTCCACACGGACATTTATGTTCGCAACATACTGGTGCTCCTAACCTTAGGCCTACACTAATTCTAAAAATGTCGTTATCCAAAAATGTACCGACGTTTCGAGATGGAAGAGCATGTAACCAGTGGCTAGATTCCTTTTCTGATGAAGCCAGAAGCCGAGCGCGGTCGTGATCACTGATTAAATTTTGTGTCAAACGTTTGTGTGTTAGTTGTCCTAATGGAGTGTGCCAAAGTTTTTGTTTATTTATTTCCTTCGGGACACCTTCGTTAGGACACTTAATTCCCAGGCTTCTTTTTTTTTTTTTTTTTTTGTTTGTCAATTTTAGAATTTTATAGTTTTTGAATAAATTTTAATTTTAGAGTTGTAGTTTTTGATTATCAATTTTAATTAATACTTTGTACTTTTTTTTGCCATTATTCGTTATTTTTTAATTTTTTATTTTTGGTTGCTTGATCTCCGTACTGTAACGTCAACAGAGTGGAAATCCATTTGCTGCATTATGTTTTGCTTGTTTTTCAAAATGATTGTGTTATGAAGAGCTGTGGATTTTTGTGAAGGTATAAATAAATAAATAAAAAGGGAATGCGCCCCTAGGAAGTTAATGATACCCGGTCTTAGCCTCTCTGAAGGGTCTATTTGTCCACATCGGAAATTAATTTGTTCACGACATTGTCGTTTTTCCACCCTTAGAGATGCGTCAATTAATTAAGTATATATCTAAGGATTTTAACTTTGACGGAGCATGTCTAACTTCCTAGGGGTGGATTAGCTATTCTGAGGTAACTCATATGTCCACCACATATTGTCGTTTGTCCACCCTTAGAGATAAACATAAAAATAAATATTTGTGGTGGACAAACGTGGACCAAACCTGGACAAACGAACCTGAGAAAAATAAACTGAAAAATCGATACGTATAATAAGCGGACTGGGCAGGCCCGGGAAGTTGTGTTGAGCCCGAGTGGCCGGGAGAGGGAATAGTCTCTCTAAAAAATAAAATATAGAGAAGAGACTACTGAGAGCTTAACAAGATAATTTTATAGGGTATAAAGACTACAAAATAAAATTGTTGAAACTTTTCTATTAATATATTTTTCAATACTAAAATTTATATGCACAACGCAAAAACTGAGCTGTGCTTTGAACTTTTAGAAATAAATTTAATAAGTATTCGTCGAGTGGGTACTTTACTCACTCGGAAAATTCCGATTGGGTAGAGCTACCCACTATACTCACATTATCCGCCGTCCCTGTAAGTGGGTGGCAGCTGGATTTATTTTATTATAACTTGATTATTGTATCTTGCGTGACTGAAGCCTGAAAAATATTTCTGTACTCCTACACAGAACATCTGTATGTACAACACACACACACACACCTTCACGGATTTTATACCTTGCGGTGTGGCCAGAGACACCAGTAACAGTGTCCACTTTTTGCCAGTTGGCCATATTGAACAGAACAGGTGGCAATCCTGTTGCTGCACTTAATGGACCTATGTTATTTTTAGAAAAAGTGATTTAGGTGAAAATTGGTCCTTAGCATTATTTTTTGGAGCGAGTGGAAATTGAACCCGAGTACATGATATTGATAATTAATTCTGATCAAAATCTCAAGTACATATATAGGTACAAGTACCTTATTTTTTATTAATATAAAAACCTTAAATCAAATCTAAAGATTAAAAATAACTAAATAAACCAGGTCCGCGTGGAATAGTGGCAAGAATACAAGTACCTACGTAGAAAACAATAGAAGTCGATCTATCTATAAGGATAGAGGGAAGTGTTGCTACGTCCTCTGTGAGCTTATCAGCATACGCCATACATTGTTAATTATACGCTGCAGTAAAGCTTCACAATTAGGCTGAATATTAAACTTATGCCAATTAGGGCATGAAGGGACAAAGGACCTCCGATACGATATTATAGACAATGCCTAGAAATTTACTGGAAATTAATACCTATATTTCGTCGTTGCAACTCTAAAACCTTATATGACATTTTGGTGAAAAAGTTATGTTTCATACTTACAAGATTTCAAAATTTTAAACCTGTGTTTTTTATGCTCCTTAGAAAGTACTTACAAAATCAGGAGACACGTATTTTCTCTTTTTTCAAAATTTTTATTTTAAGTCGCCCAAAAATAATTTTGAAAATTGATTCATTCTAAAATATAGTTTTTGGACGCATACCACATAAAATTTACCTTTTCCTACACAAAATAAAAAAAGAAATTGTATCTACGTTTGTTTGTTGTTGTACATACTCTTTTATATACTGTATTACTCTTTGGTTGTTGTTATTATATATTGTTATCTGAAATCTCGTAATTGTTACTTAATTTTCCACAAAAATTAACCCTCCAGCTAGTATTAGATCCGTAAATTTCCTGTTTTGTTCCCATCTGCAAAAATATTTGGCAACACTGAACTGGAAACTTGCCTGACATGGAGACTGACAGCTTTTTTTTACATTATAGAGCGCACAAAGGTACATTAAGTATCCGTCTGAATTTACCACACCCCGAGGGTTTTTTCAAATATTTCGATAAATACTTATGTAATAAAAAAATCCAAAAAAATATGTACGGTGTTAGATATACGAAAACCTCGAAACGGTTTTCGATTTAGGGTACCTACCTTGTTAAAAATTAAAACATGTCAATTGTTTTTGCTTCTGATTTCAAATATCTTTAACACCAGGCTTCATTTTCTTGCTAACCAAAATATCATGTGGCTCACGAGGTTTATTAAAAATATTTTATAATAATTATTTTTATTTTCTATTTTAAGTAAGTAATAAAAACTGTGTTAAAAAATAAGAGATGCTTTTTAAGTTTTTAATGAGTAACATATTTCCTCTAGCGTTCCTGTAGTCTGTGGGAGTGATTTCGTGAAAAGGGACGGAATTCCGTCGCTATTTGATTTGACCAATTTTGTTTTCATTTGATACTTTTCACTGCTTAACTCAAAAATATAATAAATGCCATTAGATATTTTTAATTTAAAACGACGAATTAAGCCTTCAACATAATTTTATGGCGAACGTTTTAAATTCCATTATGCCCGTCCGTTCGTTCGTCCGTATATCCTAGGCTTATTTCCCTTATATAAATTCAAACACTCTACTCCTACTGTAATTATGAAAAAACTTTTTAGGGGTATACAATACTGTAAAGAACTGAAGGATGAACAATTTTCGTACTTTAATCACAAAAAAGAGAGATGTGTAACATGCCTTGCTATGCAGTTGATAGCACTGTCCACACGTAATACTAAAATACATCAACTGTGAACCGTCAAAACGTCTGAACATGGTCAATGAGTTTGACAAAACATTGGATGGGTGTTAAAAAATCCACAAAAACACAGGAATATCTGTCCTGAATAACCTCTGAGATCCAGCCTAATATGTGCTCGATACCTTCAATGATCTTAAAAAATCGGCATCATTGGTGATTAGAAGGTTAGGTACACAACATCTTGAACATTGTTAGAGCTGCATAGAGACATTGCGTCTTTAAGCGTGCTGTATCGATTTTATGATAGGTAATGAAGAACTACACGACCTTATTCCTCCTTCCCCTTTCCACATCCGAACCACTTGCCCGGTGTCTGAGATGCATCCCCATACCATCAATATAATTAGAAGGCGAACAGGGAAGTTTGTCGTTTATTATATGTCGCGCGGTTGTGACGTGGAATGGTTTGCCTTCCTTCGTGTTCCCAGCCACTTGCAACTTTGGTTCCTTCAACGTAGGGTTGCCACCTGTAAAATCAGGAAACCAGGACAAGAAGTTCGAAAACCCCAGATTTTTGTGCTTCAAATCCGGACCTTTTGCCGGAATTTTTAATAACTTTAAATTGCTATAATTTGTAATTTTTTAATTTTTGGTGTCCTGCTATGAAAATTAAAGGTTTTTAAAAAATCGGCAAGTCATTGGTTGTAGCATAGAAATTATTGTCAGATTTTCGAAATTCGAGATTTCAATAAGGTTTAATTTAATTTATTTTGTTTAATTAATTACAAAACTTCACCCGGTCGCTCCTCGGACGCCCTCCAAACTGGGACAAATCCGGGGAAACCCGGACGGATGGCGACCCTATTCAACCGAAACGTGAAAAGCATCTCTGCGACACATGTAGTTGCCATCTTATACTGCAGAGGCGTTTACAAAATAGCGGTCTGAAAACTTAGAAACATTCAAAGTCGGCGACACATCTACATAGTCATTACTAACGAGCTCAAAACGCAGTTTTGTAGTTAAACTAACAAATTAATGTAATACTTTGTCCTATTATTAAATTATTTTAAGTTCGATTTCTTATCTAGAGCAATTATACATACAACTTTTATTTATTTACTGGAGTAGTTTTTTTATCAAATAACATATTTTTTTATATTCCGTCTTATTGCCAAAAGTATGAACTTAATAAGTTATAAGAAGATTATTAGTTGTCTTATTTAAATATTAACTAATAAAAAATTTAGTGAATTAAGGACACTGTTCAACCCTAGTGTTCGTTGATACTCGTACAAATAAGTACACTCAATTTTTTACTTTAAAATAACTTAGATAGAGTTATTTTAACTTACAATTTAAAATAACTCTAAAAAATCTGATAATTCACTAGTAATCATATATTTAATAGATTTTCTCACAGGTTCATTAGAGATGCCTATCAATTTCAATACAACTTTCTCGCTTCGTGATAGATATTATACTGAATTAAATGTCCTATGTCCTTCACTGCTCATTGGAGATAACTATATAGTTATCTATGTGTAAAGTATGAGCACTCATTCATACTTTTTGTAGAAAATACTGGCTGTATGTTTTAATACTGGCAACTAATCTTTTGGACAGAGTTTCAAATAATTATAAACTATATTTGAAGCTCTGTAGAATTCGAGACTGAAGAGAGTCCGGCATCAGCAACGCTGGAATGATGTAAAATAGGACTCACTGAAATATATATATTAATATAAAAACCTACTCTTATCATTGAAATCGCCTTAAAACGCGGTGCCAGCGTCTCCGTGATCTCCGAGAAGTTGTTTTTTAAAATATTAGATAAAGTAGATATTGGTTCATGTCAATTAAATAATAATAAAGTGCCCTATGTGCGTGTCGCCAATGGCAAATTTCTTGAAACAACGTTTTCATTAATATTAAAGTTTTCTGTGTCAAATTTATTACTAGAAAATAGGTTTATTGTAGTTAAAAATATAACTTCAGATATTATTTTAGGGTATAACTTTGTCAGAAGGTATGGAATAACAATGGATTTCAGAAGTAATAATGTATTATTTCCTGATTTAGGTCCTATATCTTTTATGAACAAATTACGAACAGATGAGTATGAAGAGTTACCATATTTATCTGAATCTGATAATTATGTTAAATCTTTAAATTGTGCTATGCCTTTAAATAAAAATTTAAATTCTATTTCTTGTCCAGAGAATATTAATGAATCTCTAGATATTTCAAGAAATTTTTCTATAGAATGTAGCAATAATTTAATTAATGATTTGTGTGAATATAGAAATGAAGTTACTTTTGATAAACATGAGATAGAGTCCAGTGTAATTTCAGAAGTTGAAATTAACATTATGGATGCTATTCCCGTACATAAGGCTCCATATAGGTTGTCGTACGAGCAGCATCGTTTATTACGCGAACATGTAGATAAAATGTTGTTGAATAATATTATTTGTGAATCGCGAATTCCTTACTCTTCACCAGCCAAACTCGTTAAAAATTCTGATGATTCTTGTTATTTTGCTGATTTAGATGTAAATTCGGGTTATTGGCAGATTCCTTTTAAAGAAGGTATAGGATAGGTCATTCATGTGCTCGTAATTTGATTCATCATCATAAGTCGATGAAACCTTTTAAGTTACGGATTTGATGATACTAATAAAATATCATCACGTTTATTTTATTTATTTCACAGGATTTGGTCTGTCATAACATTGTTATGTCATATTTTCTGACGGTCAAATAAAATGACACATTATTTTTGAAACCTACCACAGGTGAAGGTATCGAAAGTATACATCCTCTAATATTTTTTTATGTAGGTATAATTTTTTTAGGTAAGATTATCCTAATTGTTGATATTGAGATAGGTATTGAGAGTGAACTTCTATATTGACTATTTAATAGTTTGTTTCTTTTTAAGTTATCCTTTATAAAATAGGTTACTACAACTGTTTCTTAGAAAGAATATCAGTCATATATTGATACTTACTTCTTATAGTCTAATTAAATATATTTGTTGGATGAAAATTACGTTTTATGATATTCTAGTAAAACTTTATGGGATAGCTTCCATATTTATTTAAAACTCCAATATGAAGATATTTCATGGAGGGAGTAATATCTTAGCTCTACTTAAACATGGTTGACATTTTATTCCCGGGGGTGGTAAGGTAATTTTATATGATATAGAGTAGGTAAGATTATCCTAATTGTTGATATTGAGATAGGTATTGAGAGTGAACTTCTATATTGACTATTTAATAGTTTGTTTCCTTTTAAGTTATTCTTTATAAAATAGGTTACTACAACTGTTTCTTAGAAAGAATATCAGTCATATATTGATACTTCTTATAGTCTATTTAAATATATTTGTTGGATGTGAATTAACATTAGTAATTTTCAGATTCTTTTTAAATAAAATGATGACTGATGTTCTACCATATGGTAATATACTACCATATGCTGCCTGATGCAGCATTTGCAGGTCCATGCAGCCTATACAGCCTTGGGGTTGTCAGCTGTTATACAACTAGTGCGCGTGTGTTTTTTATTTATAGTTAGGATTTAAATTTTTTTTTCCAATTTTAAAAATATTTTGTTCTTTTGGTTTAAAGTAGGTTGACCTAACAATCAGTATGATCAATATTTTTTTGACTGGTTTTGATTGATTAGGATTAAAATAACTTGAACCATTTTCAATTATTTTATTTTATTGTCTTTCTTTTTATTAATATTTCTTTAATAATAATTGGTGTAATGGTTTGTTATCTTAATCGGTTATTAGTAGTAACTTCTGATATTGGGTCATAATTGATGTAAACTGTTCCAGTCTTAGGTAGGTTAGATCTTTTTATAGTTTTTGTAAGCTTCAGTTTCGAACGAGTTCTAAACTTTTTTCGTAGAAGGGGGGATGTAAAGTATGAGCACTCATTCATACTTTTTGTAGAAAATACTGGCTGTATGTTTTAATACTGGCAACTAATCTTTTGGACAGAGTTTCAAATAATTATAAACTATATTTGAAGCTCTGTAGAATTCGAGACTGAAGAGAGTCCATCAGCAACGCTGGAATGATGTAAAATAGGACTCACTGAAATATATATATTAATATAAAAACCTACTCTTATCATTGAAATCGCCTTAAAACCCGTTATACTATGTGCTAAATTTATGATTTTTAATTTCGTTGGTCTCCCATTTCGTTTCGTTACATATGTATTTTTGGCTTAAAATTAAAATCGGTCTCAATTACTTCAAATATCTTAATTAAATCATTTATAATAACACAAAAATATTGTGTATAATTTGCAGCAAATTCTGTGAAATAAATAATTTGCATATCTTCAAAGTGTTTGTTTAATTTATCACAAAGAACCCTAATTTAATGATAGCGCTTGTAAATCACATTACGCGATAACCTTATATCCATAATTCGGATAGATATTCTTGTAAAGAGACATTAGTATTGATTTTGTGCATTAATTAAGTAATACACAACAATGGCTGCTCCTGTTTGCGGAATTATAACAACTACAGTTGGAGCAATATTGTTAGTTGTATTCGCTGTAGTTGGTTATGTAGTTGTACCAGGTATAATAGAAAATGTTATTGTAAATGTAAGTATTTACCTAATTTTATTTGGCAAATAATTTAAGTAAATATATTTATCTTGATGAGGGTTTATTGTCGTTTTATGATTATAATTATTAGCGACCCCGACCCCGGCTTCGCACTGGTACAACAATTTGAATACCTAGCCCACGCACTGGTCCGGTATCTCACAGAAAATTTTCGGTCCGGCCGCCGTATGATCAATATTGAAGACAGGCCACACATTAGCAATGTAAATCATACGATCTAGATCACATGCAATTCACTGAAACAGCCACACATTAGCAATGACAATCGTCTAATCCCCGGCCGGTCGCCGTACGGTCCACCGAAATCGACCAGAGACTCGTCCAATTTTATTCTTATCGCGCGGCCCACCATCCGTTTTCAAATCGTTGTATTTGTGGTTGATTTCAATGACCGGAACGATCTGTCACACACACACATCCTTTGTTTAATCGAATCTTGTGTGTCTGCGTGGGTGATTGAATTGCATGTGATCTAGATCTATCGTATGATTTACAATGCTAATGTGTGGCCTGATCATACGGCGGCCGGACCGAAATTTTTCTGTGAGATAACGGACTAGTGCCTGGGCTACTTTAGAGATAGTTATATGCTACTGCGAATTTTTTTTTCTATATTTTATTCTGCACAATTCTTACCTACATCATTTTGTTATATCTTTTAAGTAACACAGCAAACGTCATGAAAATTAGCTGGGGTTGACTTTTCCCCTGACTTCATTCGCTTAAACTGTTATTGCTCAGCTCCTATACATGATAGGCACATGTTTAATAATCGTAAACCTTCCCGGTGAATTAACCTATCTAATAGTGAAAAGTGATAGATCTAAAATTGTAAATGATATAATAATATGTTTATGCAACAGAACTTGCGAGTAATAACCAAATATTACCGTAAAATGTCCGTCTTTCACTTCAATACATAGCAACCTCATTTCTCTTTCAAAAATGTTCATGAGCGAATATTAATATAATGTTCATCTTTGATTGAAAATATTACTTTTATTTCAGCAAGTTTCACTAATTGAAGACACGATACAAATGGAGAGATTTGAAAGAATACCTTTCCCTCTTGAATTTAAAGTTCGGATATTTAATGTAACTAATTCAGATGAGATTATTGCGGGAAATATTCCTATTGTTCGAGAGGTGGGACCCTACGTTTATAAGTAAGTAATGAAAAATGCGCACGGACTATCACGGCATCTATTCCTATCGGCGCGACGTGGCCACTTACATTGGTAACAATGTACACATTTAATCTGCACATATTAATTAGAGGCTTTTCCATTTAAATATACCTCAAGAGAACTGGGCACTCGTTAGATATAGCCTCACAAATACCATCGGACTAGAGGCGTAATGCGACCGTGAAGAAAAAAAAAACATATTAAATTGAAAGAATAGATCAGAAGAAGTGCTGTCACCGGATTTGCATGGTCCAGTGATTTTAACTCAAACCATTGTGCTAAGAAAATATACAGTAAATAAAAATAATTAAATAAAATGACTAAAATGAGGAAAAGTAGTTTACGCCGGTTTGGCTACGTTGAAAGAATGAAGGACGAAATATTGACTTTAAAGGTTTATATGGCTGAAGTGAAAGGAAGTACTGGCAGAAGTGTAATTTTATTGAACATATAAAAAATTTAGTTATTGATTGATGGCAATATTAATAGCCGAGCATGTATGAAAGGTATGATGAATATAATAGAAGCGAAAGGGGTATTCCAAGACTGTAGCAAATGGCATTCTATTGTCCCTGCCTAGTGCCTACCCTACTTGGGATAAAATGCATGATGATAGATAGATAGATAGATATAAATAACTTTAGTTAGTTAGTAATTTAAAAAAATATCTGATAGTATGTTGTAATTGATATATTAATTTTTCTTCCATCTCAGGTTACAGAGAGAAAGAATAGTAGAAGATATGACTGAGGAAACAATCAGTTACAAAGTTTTTGACAGTTACGAATTTGATGCAGAAGCTTCATATCCATACACTGAGGATGATGTGGTCTCCATTATAAATGTACCATTTCATGTAAGTGTTTTTTTATATCCCTTGACTTTGTTTATATACTTGACTTAGACACTGGCAAGTACTGGCAACAATATCTACATTTATCAAGTTGCAATTACTTTTTAATTTGATTCAAAATTTATATATGGCATAATAATTTATTAATTGTTGTTTATGATATCTTCTACTTTCGCATCTGCTCCGTGAATATATATTTATTTATAAGTAAGTACGTAAGAAAGGGGCTTCGGTGGTCGAGTGGGTAAAACGTCGGCTCACAACTGAGAAGTCCCGGGTTCGATCCCGTCATCCGACCATGTTCCAATGGATTTTTATAATAATAAATCTGTGTACATTATCCAACAAACCGTACTAACAGACTTTTCCATCTACATACTACCTCAACAGAGCTGGCCACTCGTTACCTATAGCCTCAAAAAATCCTTGGCTAAGTGAGGAAGACTCTGTCTTTCGCTGGGTACCCTGGGGCCGGCAATAATAAGTATAATTTATAAGTAGGAGGCGATTTGACAATTTATTGGACGAGAATTGAGAGTGAAATTTAAAGGACGCGTCACGTTTAGTCACATTTCGTTACATGAAAGAGAACAAAGATATAACGTAGAGAGAAGGAGAAAGAAAGAAGTTTCACTTGTATCACGTGTACGGTGCTGCACGCGCAATATTTTTCAATGTTTGTAATGTTATCTTGCCTATTATTTGTAATCAATCAATAACAAATGGAATACCTGTATAGCATATCTAGTATTTAACGTTGTTATATCTTTGTATGTCTATATAAGTAAGTATTGTTATTTTCCAATACATGCCAGATTTTGATTAGATTTCTTTACGAAATTATTTTTTTCATTGCAACATTACTTAACAAAATAATTATCAAATTACAACATTTTTTACGGATTAATTCAGATTACAGATGATAATTATTATATGTGCTAAGCTAAGTTCCAATGTAGGTCGTGACATTCGGTGCACATTACAAATACACCTATTTTGAGTCTAATTTGTACTTATTTAATCTCAGAAAAAAATCTTTTGACGTTTTTCAATAAATCTCTGAATTTACTTACCTATATTATTCAAACTCACATTATTTCATAATCCGATAAATTGTACTAAGTCGATCATCCTAATCCTGACTTTAATTTCGTTGTGATGACGACAATGGTGACAATTAAAATTAAGTGTGTTTATGTATGTTTTCTCATTATGCTACGTGATTTAAATAAAAAATGTTGTTTTAGTTTCATCACTTACTTATGGAAGCGAGACTTGGGTATGGAATAAGAAGCATGAAAGTAAAAGAAATGCGGTCTTTACGTAGAATGTGTGATATAAAACGTATTGACCGCATCCGGAACGATGTCATTAGACAAGAATGTGGAGTGAAAGATGATGTTGTAACTAAAATGAAGAAAAGTAGTTTTTGCTGGTTTGGAAATGTTGATAGAATGAAGGATGAAGGATTGACTAAAAAGGTTTATATGGCTGAAGTGAAAGGAAATGCTGGCAGAGGACGAAGGACGACCTAGATGTACTTTTATTGAACATATAAAAAATATAACGTGCGTCGGTGGCAGAATGGTTAAGACGTCTGGTATTTACTAGACAGATCCCGAGTTCGATCCCGGATCCCGGCCATGTACCAATTAAAAACTTATGTACATAATCCGACAAACCACACTTAGAGGCTTTTCCATCTAAATATATCTCAACAGAACTAGCCACTCGTTAGATATAGCCTCACAAATACCATCGGCTAAACGAGGGAGACTAGGTCTTCCGCTGGGTACCCTGGAACCGTAACACGGTTTCGGGAGCTGTAAGGCAACCCGTGAAGAAAAAAAAAAATAAAAAAAAAAATAAAAAAAATGATCGATGGAAATATTAAAAGTACACATAATCGACGAGCATGTATGAAAGGTATGATCAATATAAAAGAAGCGAAAGATATATGTCAGGATCGTAACAAATGTCATTCGGTTGTCTCGGCCTACCCCTCTTGGGATGAAAGGCGTGATGATAGATTAAACTAAATTGTGATCGTTGTCGTCATCGCAACGAAATTAAATTCAGAATTTTAGTATTTGAAATTAAAATCTAAATCAAGACTAAGCTACCAGATCACAGCTCTGAGAAAGACTGGTAACATTGTTCCCGGGAATCGTAAGGTATAAATAGAATTGTTATGATAGATCTGAAACAGTCATATTTTCTATAAGAAATCTGTACTTTCTTCATTTAGGGGTAAATAAATACATTGCTGGCATCAAAATAATACATATGAAGACGTGGGCTGCATCTAGTGAAGCAAATATTTACAAATACGTATATTTATGTTTTATTTTTTCTTCAAATAATCCCGTGGCTGTAATTTGCCCCTCTCCCGCCCGCTTTCGCGGTATAAAAAGTAGTATATGTCATTCTCTAACCCCTAAACTACCACTATGCAAAAAATCATGTGGATCCCGTGAAAAATAAAAACAAATCTATTCCATGTGAACCAAATGTTCTATTCCAGACTATAATCTATCTCTGTGCCAAATTTTATCCAGATCCGTTCCGCCGTTCTGGCGTGGTTGAGTAACAAACATACATCCATCCATACAAATTTTCGCATTTATAATATTAGTGGAAGGAATATATAAGATATTGTATAAAGATTATAATTTAATGTTCGAGACAACCTCGGTTTTATACATAACCTTTTGATTTCCAACTTATTCCCTTTGGACAATATAACGATGTAATTTATTATCAACGAATAAAATTATTTAGTAAGTATATCATAAATTAATAAATCTTGTCATTTTTGTTGCCTAAACAATCCGGTATCATAAAGTTAATTATTAATGCGATATGAATAATAATTTGTAAGCAATCAGAATCTAAATTTTAATGAAGTAATTTATAACCATGCAGGAAGTATAAGTATGCTGTTGTTACATACAGTATTTATTGCAATTATGGTTATTAATTATTATATTTATTATATGGAACTGCTAGAGAATATTCATTCGATCGAACTTCATCATCAATCATCATCGTCTGTCTGACTGTGCCAGATTCCTTCCGAGTTTGTTGCGATTTCAATTATTCGATAGATTTGATTCCCAAGAAAGGTTTAATAGTATTAGCACGTGATTGTGAACGTCAGGGATATAACAAAATCATGGAAAAGATGTAAATGCGAAAATGTGTTTGTTTGTTTGTCATTCTTTTACATGAAAGCGGAGCAACGGATAGACGTGATTTTTGCACAGATATAGTTGGAGGGCTGGAGGGTAACATAGGGTACCTTGTGCAGTCCGTACAATTCTTCGGGATACATTCGGGAAAGAACTGAAAACCTTCCTAGTTCTTGCCAGTTTAAGCTGAAAACTTTGAAAATTACGGATATTTCGTATATTGTGTAAGCGAACCCATGAAAAACCGCCATTTTAATTCGCATTACAAACAAACTAACATACTATCGCATTTAAATTTTCCTTTGGATATTGGTTAGGATTGGACAAAAAAATTGTAGTCGAGCGCGCTCTCTAGAATAGAATGACAATAATTAGACGAATAGCACAATAATTATTGTGACATAAATTTTATTCACATAGCATATTTAAAGGTTTTATAATATTATGTAGTAGGATTTTAATAGACAACACTATTAATTGATGGGATTATGGAAAATGAAAATAGTAAATGAAGTAAGCATTTTTTATGGTAGGATATTCTTTGACCTTTGTATATATTTTGTATGACAACAACTATGCAGACTACGGTATAAAAGCCGTAAAGATGTGTTTGTTTGTTGTTGTATTTACATGTTTTATGTAGAAGTGGTAGGTTTTGGTAGATTTTGTAGTATATATTTTAGAATGGCAACACTTTTGTTTGTTAAATGTCAAAGTCAAAGAACGCAGATGTTATTTTTTCTGTACCATCATCTCAAAGGTATTGAACTATTCAGCCGACATAATGACGTCACCAGTGTCAAAACTTTGATAATTTATTATAAATACACTACTGCATAGAAATAAAAAATATTCAAATTAGTTTCTTAAAATAGCTTTATCTTTGAAATAAAAATATAAAAAGCGTACCTTAGTTTTTACTTTACATACCGAATTGCAAAAATGCTAAAGGTGGCCACACATATTATTCGTTACTAATGTACCATTTTCGTGTATTTATCCTATAGATAATTACACATACTTTATGAAAACATTAACTACAACTTGCTATTTCTAATAGTTTTTGTATAATACTGGACGAGCATATGTAAGTTTTGTGTATTTTCGCAAGACCGATTTTTTTGTGAAATCGTTGTTTATTATGTTTCTGGTACGTGAATCTTGGCCTATCTTATCTTATCCTTGGTTATTTTATCTATTATTTTTGCAGTGTATCTCTTTAACAACCTTCTAAAGAGATATCGACAAAATAAGTCGCGCGGTTTTAATGAGTTCATGGCGCTAACAAGCTTGCTCTTTAGAAATTTCTTCCAAAAATAAAAAAAGTGCCACATCTAGGTCCAATAAGAGCAGCAATGCCACCTGTTCTGCAAAAAGTGGACTTTGTTACCTGGTGTATCTTGCAACACTGCAATATATAAAAGCCTAGAAAATGTGTTTGTGTTTTTTGTTTTGACAAATCCATACTACTAAAATATTATAAATGCGAAAGTAACATTGTCTGTCTATCTGTTATGCTTACACGGTTAAACTACAGAACCGATTTTGATGAAATTTCATACGGAGATAACTTGAACCCTTAGGGAAGGATACTTGCTATTTTTTTTTAAATCCACCCCCTAAAGGTGCCCACTCATTCGTCCAATCGCCGGCGCGCCGCTATACGGTTCACCGAAATCGACCACAGACTCGTCCAATTTCTTGTAACGAACGGACCGGACCTAAAACTTTCGGTGAAATACCAGACCAGTGGGTGGGCTACTTAAGGGGTATAATAAGGGATGAGAATTATTACGGGCCCCACAGGCTGGTAGGAAATACTGTGACAATACTCACAATTACCTACATCCGTGCGATCATTATTACACTTCTACGCCTTTCGTGGAATTACAGGAAGTGAGGTCCACCTGTTAATTACTCACAAAGCATCGTGTGGATGATAATTTGTCATTTAATAAAAAACATTTACTTTGTCCTATTACCTATATCAGTAAGGGAACTCTAATAAATACATCTTTCAATTTAAAAAAACATTTTCGAAATCGTTTCATATTTCAATGAGATATTGAGTAATTTGCAGTATGGGTATATATACGACTATTAGCTAGGCGGAACAGGGTTCGATCCCGACCATGTACCAATGGATTTTATAATTAAAACTTATAAGATACAACCAAATAAACCACTCTTAAGTAGCCTTATGATATGTGTAAGTTTATGAGGCTACTTTTTGTTCCGTAAAATGGGAGAGATGAGCATGATAGTAGACGACCTACGCAAGAAAAAACCGCAAATCGATGTAGGTACAGGATAGCCGTTTGGCACATGGGTCATTTTGAGCGGCAGTTCTTAAAAATATTCCCGGTTAATTTTTTGTATGGGATTTGATTTTTTTTTATATAATAAATAATGTAATATCCGAGCGAAAGCAATAAAAAGAGAAAGAAAATTTCCAAACAGAATCGGTACAATAAAATACACAAAACGGACTTCAGCAATTTAAGTATTGTACAAAAAATATTAGGAATAGCATGTATCCGTAAAGTATGTGAAATATTTTTTACTCGATATGTAAAAAAATATACATTACTTAGTAAATATATTTAGAGAACTCGAGTCGCAAAGTCGGTTGAAAATATGCGTGAAATTGATGACATTCAGAGCTTCATGAAACCTAGGTGTAACTGATATTGACATTTTTTTTACATATTTAGTATAGCTAATTGTATATACTTTAAGGATCCATTAACTAGAACTTGCTATGTTTAATATGTTTTGTACAATACTTAAATTGCTGAAGTCCGTTTTGTGTATTTTATTGTACCGATTTTGTTTGGAAATTTTCTTTCTCTTTTTATTGCTTTCGCTCGGATATCACATTATTTATTATATAAAAAAAAATTTCAAATCCCATACAAAAAATTAACCGGGAATATTTTTAAGAACTGCCGCTCAAAATGACCCGTGTGCCAAACGGCTATCCTGTACCTACATCGATTTGCGGTTTTTTCTTGCTATTTAGAAGGCGCTTAATTATCAATTTCATGCTCATCTCTCCCATTTTACGGCACAAAAAGTAGCCTCATAAACTTACACATATCATAAGGCTACTTAAGAGTGGTTTATTTTGTATTTGTCGGAGTCGCGCTAACTTTTTTACTAAACTATTTTTAATGTACGGTGGTACGGAAACCTTATTGTGCGAGTCCGACTCATACTTGCCCGGTTTTTTTCTTCACGGGTTGTAAGGCAAACAGTGTTATCGACTGCAGGGTGTCCAGCAGAAGACTAAGTTTTCCTCTTTATAGCCGATGGTATTTGTGAGGCAATACGAGTGGCCAGTTCTGTTGAGGTAGGTATATGTAGATGAAAACATTTTATAGCTACTGAATTATTCATCTATTTTAAGTTCCGTAAAATAAGAGAAGTTATAAATATATTACAGCCATACGATTTTCTTTTTTTGTTCCATTTATATGCGAGTAAAACATAAACAATTCAGTACTCTAAACGATTAGACTCACTGTGGTAAACAGAACGCTGCTTCATTCAGCATTTCCGGAAGATAATCCGACAAACCACATTTAGAGGCTTTTCCATCTAAATGAACAGAACTGGCCACTCGTTAGGTATAGCCTCACAAATACCATCGGCTAAAAGAGGGGGGGCTTGGTTTTCCGCTGGGTACCCATGAGACTGATAACACGGTATAGGGAGCTGTAAGGCAACCCGTGAAGAAAAAGGTATGAAAAAATATTCAACAACTTATACTTATTATACTTTGTACTTTTTTATATGTATGGAAAAATTTATATAATTTGGCAGCTCACATAATACGTTTTATCGTCATAATCGGTGTAAAGATGACCGAGACATATAGGTACTGACGGACTTAACGAACGGACGAACTAACGAAATTATTTGCTATTCTATATCCAGTGGCGGCGCTAGGCGTCGGCGTCGTAAAAAAGTTCAAAAATTTACAAAATTTGCACTCTCTGCATTCTTTCACAGACAACAACGTAATAATTATCTTATCGTAAGAGAAGACTCCTTAATGGTAAAATAGTCATTGACGATTTTGACTTGGGAGTCATAAGAAGAAAAGTTCAGGATTTTTCTTTTATAAAAAAGGACGAATCGCAAACTTTTGCCTATTTTAAGAGATGAAATGGGAAATGAAAGAGGCCTCGCAAAGCTGATGTCGCCGACGTCTACATTTGGTCTAGCGCCGCCACTGTCTATACCTCAGAATATGTTATTTATAGAGAGTAGTAATAAAATTAAAGCGTACGAAGTTTCTATGAAATGCATTTATGAAGTAACCTAGTTATTTAATAATTCCCTCTTCAATATTCTCTCCAATATTCTCTAGAATTTCCAGTAAAAGCGGATCTAACCCCACCTAACTTCCAATAGATGACACCAAGAATTTATTATTTTATAAGCGAAAAATGAACCTAAACGAACGTAATAATAATATATTGTTTCATTCGTAAATTACTTAATAAGATAATTTTCGATATATGTGCATATATATTCCGCTGGGTAGATACACTGTTTCAGCTCCCGAAACTTATAAAAAATGTGCATTATTACTAACTATAAGAATAAAACAATGCAAATTTGATTCATTTATCGCATAAAATAACACCAATAAATATGCTAGCCATCTATTGGGGGCTAGGGCTGAGACGTTAGCCGTTAAGGCTATAGGATGTAAGTACGTACCCATCCACCTTGATTAATTAAATTGAGGACTTGCAGCAAGATGCCATGGGACTTAACTCAATTACGTGTAGTTAGTTACTAACGCAAAAGCTTTCAGTATTTCGCTCCAATAGACAAACTTAGTCAGTTCCTATATAATATTGTATCATACGTAGCTATATGAGAATGGACCCCAAGTATAGGGCTTCCAGAACTAGAAGTCAGAAAGCTGGATTTACCAGTCAGTTTGACCGGATATTTGGGTAACGCTGTTTGATGTGTAATATCTTAGCTCTTGCTTTGTATCATGTTTTATATGAATACTAGCTTTCCGCCCCCAAGATCGGTTCAGTGGATCCAGAGATTACACTCTACAATCTCACAAAATTTACCTCTTTATAATATTAGTATATATATATGGAATTTATAATTCTAATGTTCAAATAATTTGTATTTTTAAGATTATTTAGATATTACAACATCATTGGCGACTACTGTTAAACTCGGTCTCTTTTTATAATTCCAACAGTTATTGAAAAATGAGTGGTAGGGAGCAGGAAACGGAATGGGCGCATTTGGCGCGACAAAAACTGGACGGACGACGCGTAAATGCAAAAGCGGAAGCAACAGTCACCATCTCCGCTGCATTATCTTGTGGATGATGTAAAGTTCGTTGAAACCCAGCTGCAACACAGACCTGTTTATGGCAATTCAAATCAGCCACCCTATAGTCTGTGCTCTAGTCCGTTTGAACCCTGCTGAATACAACTTGTATTCGTGTATCATAATATTTATTCATTCTTCAAATAAATTAAGTAATTAAGAACAATAATAGCAATAAAATACAATGCTTTATTTTTAAACAGGAATACGCTTTGTGAATATAACATATTATAATAACACATACCTAATACAACATCGTCGTCGTCGGTTGAGTGGGTAAAACGTCGGCTAAAAACTGATAAGTCGCGCGTTCAATCCCCACACCCGACCGATTGGTACATACCAATGGGTTTTTATAATAAAACATCTATGTATGTATATTATCCGACAAACCGTACAAAGAGGCTTTTCCACCTAAATGCTTCATCAGAGCTGGCCACTCGTTAGGTATAGCCTCAAAATTCTTCGGCTAAATGAGGAAGACCTGCAACGGTTCCCGAGTGCTGTAAGGTAACCCATGAAGTTTTTTTTTATAATACAACAGAATATAATGCCGTCAAAATGTCTGAACGCTACAAACTGAAAAAACATAGAACGTTTTCGGTTACCGTAAATAAAAAAGATAAAAAACGAAATTATTATTATAGATTATTAACTATTTTTTTCATCGATGATTTTTTGGTTAGCTGTTTTAATTACCTTACGTAACATAATCATAACTAAAAAAACAAAATAATCCCTCTGCTTCTATAATAATTATTATCTAACATAATATAAACAAATAGAATCACGTTCCCGACCTGCGCAACAGGCAGTCGTTTACCACCCTCTCCCTAACGTAGCTTACAAAGTGCCACCCCGTTATCGATTTTACACGTTTCCGATTGCTAGCTGATCCATGAAATAGAGTCCCAACACAATATAGGTCATAACTTAGAACGAAGTTCTATCAAGCTGAATTTGTTCCATACTTCCATACTAATATTATAAATGTGAAAATAACTCTTTGAACCCCAGGGAAGGACACAGGTTACTTTTTTTTTTAATTCACCCCCTAAGGGGTTTGAAAGGGGATGAAAGTTAGTGATAGTGTTTTATTTCAGCAGTTTTGATTTTGTTACATAATGGAGTATCCACCACCTCTAGACAAACTGATGGATTGTTCGGACTTTTTGCAAATAAATTGTAATTGGACAGGAAATAATTATATCTGACATTTTCACCTACACATTTCCTGACTACTTTAATTAAAATTTATATTTTATTTATTTATTTTATTAAATAAAAAGAAACTACTTAGGACTTTAGTTTTGATCAGGGGTGCTCAGACATGAAAGGTCCGTGATCAACCAAAATAATTAGGTGGCAAAAAAGTATGAAATCTTGAATATATGCTTCATCAAGTGCCCCACCATAGCTCCGAGTGCCACGTCATCTCTATTAACAAATCTAAATGAAAATTAAGTTCAATGTCTAGAATCTAGAATTATGTTTGATCTATCATCACGCTTTTTATCCCAATAAGGGTAGGCAGAGACAATCGAATGCCATTTACTACGATCCTGGATCTTTTGCTTTTTTTATATTTATCATATCTTTCATATATGCTTGGCGATTGTGTGTACTTTTAATATTTCCATCAATAAAACATTTTTTTTACTTAAAAAGAAAATAAAATCTATTCTATAAATATTCTATAAATTGAATATAATTAGAATGTTAGAAGGTATCGCAAGCGGGAAAAACCAACAACCAAAATATGATATTACTTGGTAGCAATTTATTAGATATAGCTATTTATTTATTTTAATTTCTGCACCAAAAATATTTCACTTTAGCTTATTATACGAAATAATAATGGTTGAGTTTCTACAATTTGACATTGAACCCTAAAATATGTAGCCTATACCTCCCACAATTTAGACAAATCTAATGATACCTCATTTGTTTAGTTAAGGTGCCCACTCATTCGTCCAATCGCCGGCGCGGCGCCATACGGTCCGCCGAAATCGACCACAGACTCGTCCAATTCTTGTAACGTACGGTCCGCCATCCATTTTCAAATCGTTGTATTTGTGGTTGATTTCGATGGCCGGATCGATCTGTCACACACACACGGATGTTTGACACTTTGTTTAATCGAATCTTGTGTGTCTGTGTGAGTGAGTGAATTGCATGCTATTGTGTGGCCTGTGTTCAATCTCGATCATACGGCTGGCAGGACCGAAAATTTTCTGTGAGATACCTGATACGATTTTTTTTATCTGGGAATACCGCAAGGTATAAAAGCCGTTATGATGCGTTGTTCTTGTTAGTTTTCTCTAATTAGTTTCGAGAATTTTTTATCCTTTACTAGAAAAAGGAAATGCTTTGTACTGTTCTTGGAATATGTGCGCAGAGGATGTTCATTGATAACCTGTCTGTAGCCTGGTAACGAGCTCGTTATATGATTTCAAGAATATACCAATTTGCTCAGTTATATATTTTTCTTTCTTTCACGGTACCCAGCGAAAGACCAAGTCTCATTCGTTTAGCCGATGGTAATTAAGAGGCTATACCTAACGAGTGTTCAGTTCTGAGATATATTTAGATGGAAAAGAATATTTCATGAAAGTGGAACGAAATAGTTGCACGTTCGCAGTTCGCACTTTTCTTCCTATCTTGTCAACTTTTTCAATTTATTATTATAGAGATATACAGTAAGATCGATGGATTATAACTGACTTACTTACATTAGTTTCAAAATTGTATTTTGCATGCTGTCGGGTGTGGGGTAGCCAGGCCGGGTAGGTATTGCAGGAAAACTCGTAGTAAACTTTCACCATTCGTTTATTGGTCGAATTAACAAGGAAGGAACAAGCAGCAAAAGAACAACCAGTAAAAGGATCCGTAAGGAGCCAAGGAGCCGTAAGGAATCAAGGAGCCGTCAAAGGAGAAGGAGCAAGGAACCATCAAAGGAGAAGGAGCGCACTGTAATAAAATGAACTACACATTACTACAGGGCGTTAAGCTATTGAAGTAAAACAATACAAAGTATGATAAAAATACTTACAATACTTATTTGCGCTCCTTTTATATAAACATAGATATTAGTTCTTGAATACTGATTCAATACATTTTATATAGTTATTTACTTAGTTGATAAAATAGAAATATAATAAATTTTACAATTGGCAAAATAACTGCCTAAGTCAACAGTTTGTGAAGGAATGAGTAAAATTTTAATTTAGGTTCCACACATCGAATATTTGAAAATAACATACAATGTTCTATTGAATTAAAATGAACAATATCGTGTTCTAAAATCAAAATAAATGCTATTTATGATGGCCAGCTTGTAAGCGGCCAGGAAAATAAGGTCGTATCATCACAATACCGGGGTTCCCCCGAAAAAATCCTGACCTTAATGAAGGATTTTATTCAAAGAATTAATAAAATAAAGTTTGATGATGAGACTTATATAAAAATACTAATGAATGAAATGAAAAGATAAATTTACAAGTTTTATTATAAATAAAACTAATTATTTTACAAGAGAAACGATTTCCACAATCACACAAATCACAAACATTCATCTTCATTTAATCTGTTTAATCTGTTATTAGTAAGTACAGTAAACTCATTTATAATATAGAGTAATTCCCATTTAATAAGGAATGACTCAAAAACGTTCTCGAATTTAGTAAGGGCTTAGTTATACAGTTACCATCCGCTGTTTTAAGTTTATTTATATATAATACAATAGACGAAGGCTTGTTTAAAGAGTCGCAATCCGCTCATACGAACACCCATGGGAAATACATCCACAGATATAATAAGTAGTAATAATAGACGAAGGCTTTTTTAACGAGTCGCAATCCGCTCTAAAAGACACCCATGAATACCCTGATATTCATAGATATAATAATAATAAACAAATGTTTATTTAAAGAGCCGTAATTTGCTCTAATAAACACCCATGGAAATACATCCACAGATATTAGATATAATATTTATAATAGACGAAGGCTTTTTTAAAGAGTCGCAATCCGCTCTAAATAATTACAAGTATTTACAATAAATGAAATGATGAGAATGAAATAAGTAAAATAGTAATTATTAATCATGGTTATATATTTAACCTGTAATTTGAAAATATGTAAAAGTTTTAGTTGTTTAGTTAAAATTATTTTTACAACCAAATTGTGAAATTGAAATAAATTTAACCTCCCTTGTAACCATAAGGTGATAAATACAATTTAATAAATTGTAAATAAAATAAAGAAAAATGTAAAATAATATAGATATAAAAAATTCCTCGGTTTAAGTGTAACTCATCCATATTGAAAGAGAAAAAAAAAATAATGAAATAAAATCAACGCATTCGTTAAGGTATGCGCTAACTCAAACTATCCACGAGCAAAGCCAGTGAAAAGCTAATAATATAAGTATATGAAATAAAATAATATTTGAATTTAAATCAACATGACTACCCCTAGTTGTAATAAGAGCGTAATCATATGTCTATGAAATAGACTTCATAGTAAATAACAATTGAAAATTGAAAGAAAATCGAACGTCGTCGATTCAAAATTTAAAAATTTGTCAATGACAAAGAAATTATATAGGATACATTTGAAAATCGAATATTCCAATGCTATATTGCCGAGCAAAACAAATTGTGTAAAACAAAGAAAAATCAAGTGAGTTCAAATTCTGATATCGAGGTGCTTTTATATGTATCATAATTTATTTGAAATTTATTATTATATATTAAATTTATTCTCGGAAATATTTTAATTGCCTTACTTATGTAAACTGTAATGTAATATTAGAAATCATTAAAATAAGAATGGACAAATTGTTTTGGATATTTAAAAAATGTATTAAAAAAAATCGCAATTAATGAAATTTTTGAATTAAATAATATTTATTTATGTATTATTTTCTGGAATCACGATAGACTTTTAGGATAAAAATAGATATTTTAGCAATTATAAGAAAAATTAATATATATTATTTTTCTTGAAAAAGTTACGACTATAAAAAGAACCTTTTTCTATTAAGAAACATTGAATTGACGGGATAATATAACGGAAATTAAATTAATTATTAATAAATTTAAGTTATGGGAAGTAATCTATAGATTTCAGATATATATGATGAAAATCTCACATACAACCATACATTCAATGTGAATATATAATCTGAATTTACGAAATTAATAAGTGAATTTAATGTAAAATGATTCAAGAATACTGCCTTTGTATAGAAATTAAAAATATCCTCTTCAATAATGGAATCTGACCAAGATCATCAGACTTGTCAACCTCGAAGGTTTGCCGACATAACCTTGATTCAGAACCATCATCTCCAAGAAATATTCTACTGAATTTAAATAGAATTACGTTATATATTAAGATTATATAGACATTACATATCCTGAAATAAAAGTTTGTATTAAGATAAATATTATGTTCTCTTACTTCGTTATTCTTTCTTCTTTATTCCTTCTTCCTGCAGCATTTTAATCACGTTTGGGCGCCATTGTCGGGTGGTGGGGTAGCCAGGCCGGGTAGGTATTGCAGGAAAACTCGTAGTAAACTTTCACCATTCGTTTATTGGTCGAATTAACAAGGAAGGAACAAGCAGCAAAAGAACAACCAGTAAAAGGATCCGTAAGGAGCCAAGGAGCCGTAAGGAATCAAGGAGCCGTCAAAGGAGAAGGAGCAAGGAACCATCAAAGGAGAAGGAGCGCACTGTAATAAAATGAACTACACATTACTACAGGGCGTTAAGCTATTGAAGTAAAACAATACAAAGTATGATAAAAATACTTACAATACTTATTTGCGCTCCTTTTATATAAACATAGATATTAGTTCTTGAATACTGATTCAATACATTTTATATAGTTATTTACTTAGTTGATAAAATAGAAATATAATAAATTTTACAATTGGCAAAATAACTGCCTAAGTCAACAGTTTGTGAAGGAATGAGTAAAATTTTAATTTAGGTTCCACACATCGAATATTTGAAAATAACATACAATGTTCTATTGAATTAAAATGAACAATATCGTGTTCTAAAATCAAAATAAATGCTATTTATGATGGCCAGCTTGTAAGCGGCCAGGAAAATAAGGTCGTATCATCACAATGCTAAGGGTTTAAGCTTACTCCTTGTCAAATCGGTTCAGTGTTTTAGCTGTAATAGCTTAACAGACGGACAGACATACAAAGCATTATAATATTAGTATGGATATAACCAAGTTAATCTAGACATCTGCCCTTAATTTTCTCGTAGTTTGCAAAATGAAATCTAAACGTGTTTATTATATTTTCTATTACAACCGGCGTAAATATAGTTCAATTATTGAAAACTACAAATTTGTGCCGTTTGGTGTAAAAAGGTCCGTGGAATTCAAATGCAAAAAAGTTTATTAAAAATATATCCCCTCGACTGATCATCACTTCTGGTGACAAGAGGGCTGGCTCCTTCCTCGCTCAACTAATCAGCTAGCCGATGGTATTTTTGGGGCCTAACGAGATGGCTAGTTCTGTTGAGATATATTTATTTACATGGTATTTACGGATTTAGCCTCTAAGTGTGATTTGTCGGATTATGTACATAAGTTTTTAATAAAAAAACTCATTGGTACATGGCCAGGATCCGGGATCGAACCCGGGGTCTGCCTAGTTAATACCAGATGTCTTAACCCCTCGGCCACGGCTTGTGTTTTTATGGGTGGGGTAATAAAAACACAAGTGTAATTTTTTTAATAGCATCCACGAGTGTTTTAATTCCAAGTTATGTGCCCGTTCATACACTACTTTTTCTAATCCCATGCAATAGGTATTTTAAATAATTGATCAATGTTAAAAGAGCAAAAAATATTTATTGTAATTATTCAAATTATTAATATTACAATTTGTGGAATTGAATTTGAATATTCGGGCAGGAGGTGTTATTACTTGAGGTACTCGTTGTCGGCGTTGGCATGCTAATATTCATTTCATTCTTATTATTCTCCATATATATATAGACTAGCAATACTCTCTAATAACACACTGTATATGGTATAAGCTCTCGCAACTTTAAACATTTTTTTCCATATCGAATTTTATTTCATTTCCATCATAACCTAGCAGTTATAGATGTTTATTATGTTTTTGTGTTTACAAGCGTATGTCGTTTATGATTAGTTTATATTTTTATAATAGGGTTTTTAACACTATATACTCAAAATTTTCCAAAAACCTTAAATCTAATCTAAAGATTAAAATATTAAATATAATTTAAACATTTTTCCATACTGCTGCCGTACGGAAGCGTGCCCAGAACGCTGGCTGCATTTCCTCGCTGTATTGCCACTGATCCTTTGTGCGAGGAACGCTCCTGCCCTCTGGTCACCATCGGCCGCGACGATAAGGCGCGTTGACAATTCCTTAAAAAAGTCCATCGCACTTGAGCTCCACGGCCCTAATGTCTCCACTGCAAACGGCACAAAAATATATTTTATAACTTCAAAATAAATAATTACAATTTTATTACCATTCCTTCATTTATTTTTTATTTTTAATTTCATTACTCTCAATTTTTTTTAAATATAATTTTTATTCTAACATTATTTTATCTTTATTTTTACAAAATAAGACGTTTTTTTGAAATATTTTTATTTCAGGCAATACTTCAAATGGCGGAATCTATCGCACCGACTTTAATGGGAGTTCTGAATATTGCTTTGGGCGGTGTCTTTGGTGAATATTCAAGTCCATATGTCCAGTACACAGTTAATGATTTATTATGGAATGGTATTAACATCTGTTCGAATCCCGGTTTATTAGGTGCAATTCCTTGCAATCTTATCCGAGAGCAAACAGTTGGTTCTAACAATTTGAATTTAATTGAAGATGGTACCATAGTATTTTCATTGCTATCATATGTAAGTATTTAGTATTTATTTATTGTGGAGATGAACATAATAATATTCAGTTTTATATAATATAAAATAAAGCCGGCGTCCACACCAGTTCTTCCTCGTAGTCAAATTATTTTGTCAAACTGATTTGACCTACAGGAAAAAAATCCTGTTAGAGATAACTAACCTAACCTAAGCTAACAATTTGACCACAAGGAAGAACAATTCTTTGTGCTCAAATCAATTTGACAAAATAATTTGACTACGAAATCACAATCGCAGAATCTGTGCCCAATTTTCTCCGCAATTACTGAATGGATTTTGTTCCAGTTTTCATGGTTAGATTCGCGAGTAACGTTTATATGGACATAAAAACATGTAGGCTTTATGATATTAATTATTATAACAATTTATTTTAAAACTTAATAGTACCCAAGCGAAGTTGATACTTATGAATGGATTTATAAAAGACTAAGCAACCCGCCGCAGATTTGCACGGGTAGAACCCTAGGTAGAACCTCCAGCCCACCAACTCTCTCTGTGCAAAAAAACCATGTGCACCATTTTGACATGAAAGAAGGACAAACAAACTAGCAAACACTTTCGCATTAATAAGATATGAACTCACAGTTTTTTTCTTTCTTCACGGGTTGTCTTACAGCTCCTGAAACCGTGTTACGGTCCCAGGGTACCCAGCGGAAGCCAAGCCCCTTTCTTTTAGCGGATGGTATTTAAGTGGCCAGTTCTGTTGAGGTATATTTAGATGGAAAAGCTATTAAAAGGATCCGGTATCAAACCATGGACTGCCTAGTTATTACCAGACGTCTTACAAACTTTAATTTTTTATTTATTTTTGTAATATATAGAAAAACTCCACTCCAAGCAATCTATATGAGGTATATAGAGGTACTGAGGATGTTAGTAATTTGGGAATGATTTTAAATTATGATAATGCACCACGACTCAACGAATGGATTGATGAGGAAGTGGAAGAGAATGATGGCAGTGTAGCCAGTGTTTGTAATCAACTTAGAGGAACAGATTCTGCAATCTTTCCACCCTTCGTAAATACGTCGAAACCATTGCATGCCCACAATCCAGATATTTGTAGGTAAGTACATATCTAAAAGTATATGTGAATTAAAGAGTTGATCGAAGTTTCCCCTGAAAAAAAATCATTGATCAAATTAGTGACATTTAAAAAAAAGATAAATAAAAAAAAGCACCCGAAATCTAAATCATGCGTGAAGATATGTATGGATTTATATAAGGCGAAAGAGGTGTGCCAGGATATTGACAAGTGGATATATTTTAGTCTGTCTATCCCAAGGGAAATGAAGAGTGACCCTGATCATATGTATGTAGGTAAATATTTATATATATATAATTGAATGGAATTGAATAATATATAGCATATAGGTCATAGCATTTTATAAAAATAAAGTTTATTGTTAATGGGAGCTGTATTTTTTAGATAGAGTTAATATAATGATACCATAGCACCAACATCACCATCTGAATTTACTTTACGTTTATGCGTAACGAACACTTTTCTATACACCGTCTAAAGAAAAAGAAAGTTTTAAAATTATTAAAAAATACGAGACAACAATGTATCGTAGGACAACACTATAGTTTGTATGCACGTCACTAGTGATCACGTCGGCCGCCATGTTATTCATTGCGCTCTCAGCTTGTTCTGGCTCTTAATACTAATAAGTTTTAAGTTAATATACTTAAGTTATAAAGTTACACAGTGTTTTGTTATTAATAATATGAACCCACTACAACTAACTCTTGGTCCATTAAGATTAGCTGCTCTGTTTAATATAGGCAACTGTCTAAAAGTGGACGCTTTTACTGGTTATAAAGGGTATGATTTGATAATCTATATAATATTAGCATTCCGCCCCCGGCTTCGCCCGCGGATATTTACGAACAAAGTAAAATATACCCTATACCTACCCCTACCCCCACCCCTACTTTTAGCCCCTACCCTCTACCACTACCACTACCTCTATATCATCAATAGTTTTCGCAGCGCACGCGATGTAAGGAATTTATTAGGTCATTTTTTTACACCTTGGGTTACATTATTGGAGTTTTAGTAAGGATCCCTATTTTTTTTGAAAATAGAATATAGCCTATGTCACTCAGGGTGAATGTAGCTTTCCAATGGTGAAATAATTTTTGAAATCGGCACAGTAGTTTTGAGTTTATTTATTACAAACATACACACACACAAAAATACAAATCTTTCCTCTTTATAATATTAGTATAGATAAAAAATGTTTCTACCTATGTCCGTTATAGACTTTGGAACCATCCAACCGATGTGCCCCAAACCGGCTTCATTTGAAAGGCAATAATGGGAAAAGTGGTTTCCCATACAAACATTTTTTCCTCATCAAAAGGTGGCGTTACTCGCAAATAAATTAAAAACATTAGTGTGAAGTTTGTATATAATTGTTACCCCGGGCGATGTCGGGGCTAGCCGCTAGTTAAAAATAAATAAGAACTTTTATTTTTGCACATTTTTATGCAAGTCACTTTTAAACGTTTTAAAAGTCAATTTACGTAATATGTGATGTAAATATGAACCGAATATACATTACATGCAAGATTGGTGCAAGCGGCCCTAAGTGGCATAAAATGACTTTCGTGACATTCATTTCGTCGGCATGTTAGCTTCTAGTTTTACGGTTATTTTCACTACTGAAACTAGGTTGATAACGACATTACATCAGAGTATTACCTTATGCATCGAGAGCTTTTATAAAATAAAAATAGACGTAAGAAGTCTAAATCAGTAGAACAAGATTTATTGGAGTGGAATAAAAGGATTATTTCTATTTATATTTCGGAATATAAAAAACCGGCCAAGTACAAATCGAACAGATGGAGGGACAGAAAGCGGAGCCTTAGTAATAGGGGTTGGGTACGGAACCCTAAAACCGTGGTCTTTACATGAGACCCAGCAGATGTGAAACATCGAAATTGATGCGTCAAATATATTGTAGTCGAATAGAGAAGTGCACGCGGCAGTACACAATCTCACACAGAGAAGCAATGAAGTATGTTGCAAAAAAACGAGCACTTAAAACTTTATTGGTTATCATTATATTTTGAAGTTAATAATGTTAAATAATTATTGTTTATGATGTTTCAACATATTATAATCTAAATTCTACATTTTTAATCATCACAAGTAGAAATCTGAGATAAATTGAATAAAAAAATGAAAAACCAGTTTATTCAGTAATTTTAATGAGTATGAAGTGACAAATTAAACTTAAATTATTTTTTTAATTAATCTTGTTTAAATGAACCTACACAATAATCAATATCGAGTATGACCACCTCTCGCAGTTATGACAGCTGCTATTCGTTTTCTCATCCTCCCGATCTTCAGCCTGAATCACAGTTTTTAACACTGTGGCATTTTGTGGAGCTGGAGTTACAGCTCGAACCCGGCGTTTTAGTACGTCCCATAGATCCTCTATATGGTCAACGTCAGGACTCCTCGCTGGCCAATCCAATCGAGGAATACCAACCTCCTCCATATAGGCGGATACTGCAATGGCACGATGAGGACGAGCATTATCATCCATAAAAATGGACCTGTCTCCCATAACAACCAATGCATGTTGCACATGTGGAACGAGAATTTCTGAGATATAGTCATGTGCATTAAGTGCCCCATTTGGCAAAAAACTAACTCCGTACGAGCTTCAGAAGTTATTCCTGCCTAGAACATTAAGGATCCTCCACCGTATGGTGTTACCTCTTCAAAGCACACGTCGGTATAACGTTCACCTTGTCTTCTCAGTACTCTCTGACGTCTATCTTCACCATGTAGACATATACGGGCCTCATCGGAAAACAGAACCCTACCCCAATCCTCAATTATCCATAGTAACAAATTTTGCCCAAATCTTAGTCTTGCTACGCGATGCCCACGGAGTAATTTTGGTCCTCTAGCGGGTCTGTGAGAATGTATGCCTGCTTCGATAAGTATCCTCCGTACAGTCCATTTGCTAACTCTCACCAATCTCACTTCTGCTTGGTGCTTTTTAAGATAATTATAAGATTTTCGTCGATTTCTAAGAGCTTGACTGACAAGGAATCGATCATCCCTCTGCTCCGTACATATTTTTCTGTCAGAACCAGGGCTTCTACGGAGAGAATCAGTCTCTTGGAAACTCTTCCAAATCCTTTAAACTTTAGAACGTGTAATTCCAAGCCGCCGTGCCACATACCATTGGTGCTCTTAAGTGATCGTTTTTTTTGCAACATAGTGTAGTTTACGCGCCTCGCACATACAAGAGAGTAGAGAGCGGCGGCGGAGGGGGGGATTAGAGAGCGGCGGTTTTCCAACATACGAATCGGTCTTATCCCCAAGGCGCACCAATAGATGTGTTTCATATTAAAAAAAACTGACTGACTGGCTGTTTCTATAAGCAAGTAAGAGGATTGGAGGGTACATAAATATACTTATGTGACATTCGACCCCTAAGGGGTAAAAAGGGGCACTGAAGTTTACCTCAACCGTTGGTCCATAATTATGAATATTTTGTATAATAATAACATTTATGTGGACCCTGAATTATTCTATGTAGGCTCTCCGACAAGGGATGGTTTTCATGGCACTACTGGCGGATTATATTTTAATGTGCCAGTCACGTGCATTCATTGACATTCGCTTGTGATTTTGAATAACGCATAAATGTGATAATTTTACATAAATCTAGATCAAACATTTTATGTTCTCCACCATTTTTTCCTTGAAGTCTTTGTTAACAAAATATTGTGGTGTGGCCAGAGACACTAGTAACATTGTCCACTTTTTTCCAGTTGTACATTTTAAACAGAACAGGTGGCAAGCCTATTTCTGCACTTAATGGACCTAGATCTGTCTCCTCTTTAAGTATTTGTAGCCCTTCGAAGCACGAGAAGTCGATTAAAATACATATTCTTGAAGAAAATTGATGCTTAGCATTTTTGGCATGAATGACAAATCCATCGTACCAATATTCTGTTTTTTTATGGAACTGTATAAAATAAAAGGAATAACAATGATTTTGTGTTTGTACAATATGCTTATCAATTTAAGTGGATAATGATTGGGATAATATACCTTTACAAATTTCACGAACAAATCAGACGTCATTATCAGTTGATATGATGGTTACATAATTTAACTGCGCTCGTGTGATAAAGAGATTAAAATTGTGCAAATTGTTCAAGGGGGGGTCTTTGTCAATATTATGCGTACGTCATAAATAAGAGAGTGGCGGCACATTGAAATTAAAACCTATATCGCGCTATTGAAAATATTTCATAGATACCTACGTGTTGGGGAGTATTCCCTTTTACTCGGATTTGCTGGTGAATATTTTTGAACGAAATAAAATATAGCCTATGTCACTCAGGGATATCGTAGTTTTGTGAAATATTTTTTAGAATCGGTTTAGTAGGTTGAGAGAACTTTACCTCTTTATAATAACAGTATAGATTTTATGCGGTCTGACTATAATCAGAGTTAGACGTCAGTTGTCAGCAAATGAGTGTGTAATCGAGTTTGATCTTGTTCATGGCATAAAGTTCATTTCAGTTCCTTCGCCTTCAAATTATTTCAAAATGTGTGAAGCTACAGTTTCGAAAGAAAGCATGAAACTTGGCACGAATGTAGCTTTCATCTATGTGCTTCAATTTAGATTTGAAAAACAATTTGATGTTCCAAATCGTGGTTTTTAGGGTGCACACGGTAACTAAGGCTCCGCTACCCGTCCGTCTGTCACAGGGCTGTATCTTTTGAACCGTAAATGTAGAGTGTCGTGTAGACACTTGACATTTTCACAGAGTGTGTATTACTATCCCCCAGTTTCTGAAAGCCTTGTCAAAGTTAACCAAAGATTAGTTAATTTAACAACTGTCAAAGTCCATACATTTTCACGTATTTGACAACTGTCATGTTTACTAATCGCAGATTAACTGTTGATCGACCTTTCAGAAACTGGGGGTAAGTCCGTCTACTATAATATCAAATAATAAATATAAAATAAAGTTGAAAATTAAAGAGGGCCCCCATTAAAGAAACGTGTTTTTTTACTGTTACAGAGCTGTATCTTTTGAACAGGCGGTCTCCAAACAATCAATTATTCGGCGTTTTTTGCTTGATCTTAATATTGGCAATAATGGCAATAGATACAAACGTAAAACTAGTATAACTATAGTGCATACTCTAAGTAACACAGCAAAAAAATAATAATAATAAAACCGGCAAAGTGCGAGTCGTACCAGAAAGTACGTGAATCTTGGTCTATCTTATCTTATCTTATCCATATTTATATCTTATACATTATGAAAATAATGGTCAGAATTTAAATAGATGATGCAGTACTTACTTGCTACATCTGATTCTATCGAATATATCGAATAACATTCGAATTATATAGGTCAAGCGAAAACACTAGGTACTTATAGGAAATCGATTCAGCGGTTCAGTCGTGAAAGCGTAACAGACAGACAGAGTTACTTTCGCATTTATATTATAAATTTATTAGAAATTCATCTTGAAAATAAGTGGCGTGGAAATGGCCTATCAAGATAATAAGTTCCTATTACCTGTCACTGCATTTCCTATAAACTACCCTTTGAACAAAGAATTTTAAATTACAAGGCGACTTGGAAAATAGTTGCCTTTGAAGAAAGCCAATGTTTTCTATTTATTTAAATATTAGCAATTTCCTTTGTAAAATCCGTAAATACCAGGAATCCGATATTTTATAATATTTCTAGTTACTTCTAACTAACTTCTAAAAAGAAGGATAACTGTTCCTGAATTGCGGTGTGGGCAGTGTCACCAGTAACAATATCCACTTCTTGCCAGAAGTGACACATCAAGGTCAATTAAATGCAATTGCACTTAATTGACCTTGATGTGTCACTTATTTAACAGACGTAAATATTTTACAGACCCTCCGAAGTACGAGATGTTGATTAAAGCAAATATTCTTAAAGAAAATTGGTCCTTAGGTTTCTAGTCCAACGTCTTACCAATTAGGCCATCGACGATATTTTATTTATTTCTGCTGTTAGAAAAAAAATTGGTCTGTGACGATACCTGTATTGATACGTACAGGCGAAAATATTCAAATATTATATTGAATTACATCCAATGTTCTGCCGAAATTTAAAAAAATATAAAAGATTTAGATAAACAATTACCTAGTCCACTCCTCGGATTACTTGAAGGCTGGCTCTTACCTCGCTCAAAGGATCAGCGAATTAACGCTGCCAGTGTTTTGGGAACCATGCCATAGGAGGTATACTTTTTATAATATGTACCTATATATAGTTTTTAAATATATTGTTTATTTATTATTGTACTAGCTCTTCGCCCGTGGGACCCATACTAACTTTCATTTTAAAAAAGTACCCTAGGGTTCAAGATTACTCCGTATCACATTTCATCAAACTCGGTTCAGTGGTTTAACAGTGAAAGCGTAACAGACGGACAGTGTTATTTTCGCATTTATAACATTAATATGGATGGTATCATAAACATTTTTATCTTGGATTCTCCAAAACTGAGAATGTAAAACTATTAAAGGCAGATAGGTACATACATTCGAATTCCATTTACTATTATCTTGGCAATCACGCCTGCGTTTAATTGTTCATCACCGCACTTCATCAGAAAGTTAATGGAAGATCGAGGACGCAATCTGCAGTTCATTTCCAGTGCTTAATTTTTCATTTCGCAGAATTTCTAGTCCCGTCTTTCCAATTACAGTTGTCGTTCAACGTGATGACTTTATTTCCACTGCATTTTCATAACCTAGTCTCGCTGATTGCTCTCAGTAAACGATGAAACTAAATATAGGTGTAGGGGATGGACGGGCAAGATGAATATGAATCTTTTCATACCATTACAGTTAGTATATTTTGCGGTAATAAAAAATACGTTGATCTACGAAGTTTTCACATGCAATTTTTACAAATTCTACGTAATTTTCTAGTAAAACCTAAGTATTTTTCAAAATCCGAGTTGGCAACACTCCACGATGAACACACTGCGGCAGCCGCGAACGAAAGAACTGTGAACGTAGTTATTGAAATGTATCTTATGTAGTGTAGTGTATCTTTAGCAATAAGTTCAAAATTCTACCAAAACTATTTCCACTAAGAAACTGGTTTGGTGTTAACTGTTCTCTTAAAATGAACCATAATGGTATATACATTAAACTGATATTGTACTGACTGACAAAATAACGTGTGACGTGTTACGTCAGAGTCGATCGAAAGTTGCTTGAGACAATTTGTGCTACGAATTTGTCTTTTTGACAGTTCGAGTCGAAACCGATATAACGTCCGTTACTAGCCAGCCACGGAATGCACGGGCCGAGACGGTCCAACCCTACAATGTGTGGGCTAATTTTATGTAGGTACTTGTCTTTGCCCGACCCAGCAAATTTACTCGGCATTCTAGTGTTGGAAATTCTCGGACCGTGCATTCTTTGGCTAGCCCTGTACCATCATATCGGTGTTGGCATTTCTGGCGAAACGAATAGGTGTCGCGTCGTTAACCCCACCGATTGTAATTGTAATTATTTGTCTTGCCTGACCAATTCATCTTGCCCGTCCTTCCCCTACTTTTAAAGTGGTAGATAGCTTAATTGGTACATCGTTAGACTCGAAACCGCCTGCCGGTTTAAATCTTACTCTTGCTAAAAATTATAAGCACCAGATTAGATTTTATTTTTATTAGGTATTTGATGTTATAGCGGCTATAGTAAAACACTCTGTGAATATTTCGAGTTAATACGGTTCAAAATATACAGCCTTGTGACAGGCGGACGGACGGACGAACATAGGGTTTCCGTTTTCACTCTCTGGGTACGGCTCCCTAAAAAGTGACACATCTACTAGGGTCCATTAGGCTTTTAATATAACCAACTGGCAAAAAGTAGACACTGTTACTGGTATATCTGGACACACCGCAAGGTATGAAGGCCGTGTTTGTTTTGCTTGTGCTATTGAAAAATGTATTTCTGCTAATTTGAAACTGAATAGGTACAAATAAATCCATGACAAAATACAGTTCCGTTCCGTGTATAGCTATGAGTAGGGAGGGAGATGTATTTGTCTGCTCCAGACAGCCTCCCCAACTCCCTGGACGCTTGATAATTTTGCTTTATTGATTGATTGTTTCAATATTTGCATTTACCTATCTCGTTTCTTACTTGACGGTGGTTGTCCGTATGCACAAAATGCATATATTGCATAATTTTAGACATGATAAATTTGTGTTAATAGAGTGGTAATTCACTTCCGGTCCAGTATTTGCTACTTTGCATGTTTTGGAGAGTTAAATGATATTTTGCGATTCAATTTAATTTAAATATACATACATCAACGGAACTGACAATCGTTAGGTATAGCCTCACAAATACCATCGCCTAAAAGAGGGAGACTTGGTTTTCCGTCCACTTTTAGGCCATATTAAACTGAAACGGTGGCAAGCCTGTTGCTGTACTTAATGAACCTAAATTTGTCACTTCTTTAGTAATTTTTTTTTATAATCCGACAAACGCCATTAATAATATCTTATTTTGCGGTCGCTACTATAATAACTGCAATGGGGAAATTAGATGAATATCAAATCCTAAAACTATTTAAATAATACTGGAAGTGGGAGCGTCCGTTGGTATGGGGCGCAACATGTGTCAACACCCTCGCTCCGTCTCGCCTTCTATACTACATACCTATATATAAAAGCTCTATTGAGTCTATAGCACCGCTGGCAAAGCGAAATTGTTAGGCGTCGCAAATACGTATATTTTCCCGAAGAAATGAAATGAAATTAAATAATTTTTATTTGCCAGGGATTTTCCAGACCTACATGTGTGCGTGCATACTATTTAGACATATAGTTCAATAACCCTACCGTGACTTACAGTGTGCAAAAAATTCCATTAAATCACTTTCTTAATCAATTAACATTGTGACAATCAAAAAATCCTATTAATACACATAACATATCAAAAAATTAAATGAAGCTATTATAGAAGCTATTATCGAACGTCAAGAGACTAGAGTCATAGCTGACATCACAAATACCAACATACAACAAAATTGTCAAAAACAGATTACAAACTGTTTCAAGTAGCCCACTAGGTCCGGTATATCAAAGAAAATTTCGAGTCTGTGGTGGATTTCGGTGGACCGTATGGCGGTGCGCCGGCGATTGGACGAATGAGTGGGCACATTTTAGAAATGATTACAAAATGACAATAATAATCTAAAAAATGTCAGGAGTAATTTAAGAAGAATACGTATTTGTGGCGTTTGGTGTGGAAATCGACGAAATAACCAAAATATTGGTAAGGTTCGCTCATATTCATCTCATTGAGCATTAAAAACATAATCATCCCAGGCACCTTAGCCAGTCTTATGGCCACTCTCCTAAAGGCAGCTTGATCAATTGTTATACATATTTGTACATATTGTTTGTATGCCAATTTCAGGGACTACCAGTCCTATTTGAAAAAAGAATGTTTGCGTTAAATAGAGGCGGAAACACAAAGGAGCGGAGCAGTAACTGGCGAAGTGATTTCAAGATGAATACCATTGTCTAATATCATTGGATATGCCATTTACACAATACTGAAGCATAAATTACAGCTGAAGCTAAAATGTTTTATACTTTTTGTATGTCTCTCTGAAACGATAGTGGGCGTAGTTCCACTGGCGTAGTGGAAGGGGAAACCTCATGATGAATATACTTAAATGAAGGCGAAATAACTCCTAATATTTTAATTATAATTTTGGTCTATGGATCAATACTGTCCATATGCGTAAGTATAGGAAGGCAGCTTCTAGGAAATTTTGGCTCATCTTTTCCGGTTGACGTTGTCGTTACCATATATGGTTATCTCCAATCTTATAAATAGTACGTTGATTTACTGAGTTTATTGCTTGCTTAAATACCAAGGGCATGTTTAAAGAAAACATTTAGTTAAAATTGTGATCACAATACTATATTTGTTATTTAAAGGCTGATGAGTGCCAACAGAAAATATACAACTAGATTTTTGAATTTGAGTACAAATCCGATCTTTGACCCAATATAGCCATATTCTAAATCTAAACACACATTCTACTTCCTAAGAGTTTCGTCAAAATCCATTCAACTGATTCGAACCTATTCTGGATATTTGTATTAATTTTTAAATTATAGACAGAAATTGAAGTATTCATTTTATTTATTTTGCAAGTATAAATTATTAAATCTTGTTAAAGTATAAATAAATCTCATTATACATCTGTCGGTGCCTCTGACAGGTTGAGAAACTAGGTCAACAAGGTCTTTTGCGTGTTATTCAGGTAACATTGCAAGATTCTCAACAGCATTCACCCGTGGCACATCCATGGCTTGTGATGATGGCAAAATACCTGCCACCGGATGCTACCGGATATATTGGCGAACTAAACTGCCGAATAAGCGAGACAACAAGAAAATAAAAATAGGCCTTGAAGATTGGCGAAAATTAAGGTGTCCCAGGACCGGGCTGGCTCCTTGCTCAAAGTATTATAAAAGTATCGCCATGCAACGTGGCAACGCAGCCAGCATAATGGGCACTCTTTCAGTAGATGATTTTTAGGCTTCAATGGCCACTCAATGAATGCTAGGGCAAATCCGTGTACTGTATTTGCCCGACCTAGCAATTTACTCGACATTCTAGTGTTGGACATTCTCGGACCGGGCATTATTTGGCTGGTCATTAGACCGGTCCCGTCGTTTTTGGCCTTCGAGTCAAAACGAAAGATAGGACAGTATGCTAGTAGCCAAATAATGTAAACGGAGACCTTGAAATGTGATTTTAGGTATATAAATTAGGACGTATCGTTTTAAAAAAAATGTGAAAAATAAGGAATCAAACAATTATTTTAAAATAATACTTACAATAATTTTTCGTGTTTTCAGAATTGTAGAACTGAGATACGAACGTGACCTAGTGTACGAAGAAATAAATGTACATAGGTATTCTGTTGGTGCATGGTTCCTAGATAATAATGAGGGTTGTTACTGTGTTAATGAAACAAACGGTATAACTCAATCAGATGGATGTTTATATAGAGGGGCTATGGAATTGTACACCTGTGTCGGTAAGTATATATTTTTCAAAATTTATCTAATTAACTATATGGTTGTCTATGGACAATAAAAAAATAAAAAATGACAATGCTAAAAAAACGAGCGAGCCTTGGTAATAAGCAACATTAACATTATATCCTGAAATCACACTGTAGGTTAAGCGCACATCTGATGCGTTCTCCTTCTCAATTTCTCTTTCTCTTTCTCGTCATACACACGCGCACACAGTTGGATGACAGTACCAACCTCTCGAAAAATGGGTTGGTACCATTGATATAAAAAAAAAAGATACGTGACTAACGCACTGCGAGTGGGACTCTCGAACTGAGTCATAATACCCTACCTGATATCACAACCGTAGTAGCCCATGCTCGCTCTCACGCGTGTCTCACGCGTGTTTGTCTCTTTCTTAGCTTTGGCCCATTTCTCAAATTAGTTTTGTAGGAAGGTCACGCATCTTTTTTTTTATATCAATGGTTGGTACCATCTGACGGCCAACTCTACCACCGCGCGCGCTCATTGGTCAAATCAAATAGCGCGCGCTTCCCTGTCTTCCTGTTACACACTTCCATCCCTTTTCACGAAATCACTCCCACAGATTTCAGGAAAGCGAGAGGAAAGAACACATCAAAAAGAAGTCTCGATTTCTGATTCACCCTTTCTTATCTGAATTTCTCAAGTCTAAATCTATCTATCTAACATCACGATTTTATTCCCAATAGGGGTAGGCAGAGACAATCGAATGTCATTTCTTTTCATGTAAAAATAAAAATGAAATTCTCAATAGTGCCACTTTCGGTTCTTGAGCCGGACACGTGGTTTACATTAGAAGTTTTTCCATCACGCTTGGCTTACGTTTCCCGAAACCGTTTTTCTTGTAGCCGGCTGGAGTTCTGTTGAAGTATATTAAGATGGAAAAGCCTCTAAGTGTGGCTTGTCGGATTAGGTACATAAGTTTATAATTATAAAATAAAAAAAAATTGTAGATGGCCGAGGTAATATACCTGTAACATACAGCCGGACGGACAGACATGACGAAGTTATAATAAAAGAGCTTTTGAATATTTTTATTTTACAATTTTATTTTATTTTGTCGAAAAAAAAACAACAATACTCGTTCAATACGTTTGAGGTGAAAGAACTCTCAAGTAATATCTAATTGATCACAAATATTAAAGCGCAATAGAAGACTGTAGGTAACGCGCAATGGGAGACCAGTGGATAACATCGATCAATAAAATCATAGTAAAACGGGAACAGTATGATAAACCGCAATTTATTTGTATTTGTATTTTTAGTATTAAAATAAAATATAACTAAATAAATTAAAGGTGCGTCGGTGGCCGGTGGTGGGTCTTAAACGTCTGGTATTACTAGGAAAACCACGGGTTCGATGGGTTTTTAATTAAAAACTTAGCATGATGAAAAAGCCTCTAAGTGTCGCAAATACCATCTGCTAATAGAGGGAGACCTTGGTTTTCCGCTATCTACCCTGGGACCGTAACACGGCTGTAAAATGGAAATCCGTGATGAAAGAAAAAAAGATAATAACCTTCTAACCTTAATTGGTATTCTGTTTTATTTGGAACATAAAGCATAAAGGCCGTGATGATGTGTTTGTTTGTTAATTATTCTTTCCGTCAATTATAATGTGGCAGAGAGTTCCATCAAATCGAGATTAATTTTATTTATTTTGCCTCGACAAAGCCGTGAATGTTTGCCTACTGTTCTGTTTAACATGGACAAATGATAAAAAATGTACACTGTAACTAGTGTCTCTATCACCACAAGGGATGAAGTCCGTGAAGATTTGTGTTTGTTGTGAATTTTATCCGACCAAGCCCCATTCGCTAACATTTGGAGCCAAATATCTTATACAACTACCTTAGTGCACTTATAATCGGTGAAGTTATCATACTGCTCTTATTTTACTGTGATAGTTATTCGGTACGTGCTTACATATAGGTCACACTGTCGGTGAACCCTCTCACTCTGACCTGCATACTGTTCTCCGTATACACAGTTAATTACAGCATATCAATAAATTTAAAAAACACACATCTTCACGGCCTTTATACCTTGTGGTGTGGCCAAGTTGTCCATATTAAGAGGCCTTACCGATACGCCGCACTCGAATTTTAGTTAAGTAACGCGCGTGTGTGCGTTATTGAAAATTAGTCGCGCCTTCAAATTTTGATAATTTTCGCGATTTTTTTTATGTTGACTTTGATATCATATTTGAAAATGAAAAATACTCAACTCTTTAAATTATTTTTTATTTATATTGTAATGTTTTCTATCTTTAGTAAAATATAGATTTTCGTTATGGAATAATTCGAGAATAATGTGTTATTTTTATATTACTATTTTATTTGTATAGCTCACAAAAAATACATTTTTATATCTATGTTTTTTCCAAAAATTACTCAAACATTTTTTTCTCGTTTTTTTTATGAAAGTTGAAAAATCTAATCTATAAATATTTAAGTTGACTATATTACGGTGTCAATAATGTTTTTTAATGTTCAAAATCTTCAGTGAGCTTTACAAGATCGATCGTCAAACGTCACTCAATATTAAGTTTTTGGAAAACGAGTCCGGAAAAATGATAAGTTACCAACACTATAGAAATAATTTAAAAATTTCCTTCTATCAGTCTTGAAGACCAAGACCCGTATTTTCAAAATGACACATAATTGTATCCACAATCTTATTCGTATTCTCACAAACAGACATCAAAAATGTCCGAAATGTAGCGTGTGCTTTAAGAGGATCGTGTAGCTCAGCGTACGCAGCGAAATAGGTATTTAGAAAATCATATTCTATCTCAAGCGCGCTCTTCCCCCGGGCATCAGTGCGACAGAGAGTACTGCAGCTCGTGAGTGTTCGTAGGTATGTTCTTCGTTGAAAATTGCGTTTGGGCGAAAACGATTTACACCTACTAAACTATAACGAAACCTTATAATTTTGGTGTCAAACGTTTTAGCAGATTATAATCTACGTACGTACGTTTTGCTTTTTTTGAAATTTTGCTTTGTTTCTCAAATACAGACGGTTTATTACGAGCAAGTTATGAACTAAAAAAACCGAGATTTGAGGGGCTTATAACTTTTGACCTATTATGAATTTTGAAAAAAGGAAAAAATACGTACGTAGTTTTTCACTATGTCAGTAACATATTACAAAATCGTTAAAATTAAATAATATTTAGGGGTAGTAAAACGTTTTCTCCGTTTGTATGGACATGGACGCGGTACACTACACTCTTAAGGCTGTAGTTGATGAACCTAGATATTATGTCACTTCTCTGAGTATCCACTATATTTTTAGAAGAATATTGCTCTGTAAGATAGTTCTCTATCGACTCAAAATAGACAATTATGGTTTTGGGACACTACGGGGCGAAATGATATTTCTCGCGTTATTTTTTCTTCTTTACAGGTTGCTGTACGTACAGCTCCCGAAACCGTGTTACGGTTCCAGGGTACCAAAACTAAGTCTCCCTCGTTTAGATTTAAAAAAAGTTACTTTATTATTCGAGTCCAATTATTGTCAACAAAAATAGCTTTGATCTTTCACAAAGAAAGACTTCTGTAGTTTATGCATGATGCAAGCACAGACACAAAGCGAGATACTATTTTATTCAAGTACCTAGACTTAAAATCGCTACTGTGGGAGCCAATTAGGGTCTAGTGGCTTAGGTATACGGCAAGAAAGTAGGATGTATATAATGACGCGATCAAACAGTTGTTGTACTTTAATAATTCAAGACATAACGTACCTACTTACTATTTTAAGTGCCACTTTGAGTACTATTTTTAACCGAACTTCAAAAGGTTCTCAATTCGTCGGATTTTTTTTTATTAGAAATTATGATTGAGATCTCAAGATATTCATAAAATATGCTCTGAAAATGTCTAGACTCGAGAATGAGTAGACTCCAGAGGTTTAAATTCAGTTCTGAAAGTTAGGGGTTTCTCAAAAACTTGTTACCATATCTTGTTCAAAATAATTTTCGTCAAAAATATATCCACACTAAGTTAGTTAGAAGATGGGGGCACATTGTTAACAACTTTAGACGCTTTCCTTACCTATATCTAACGAAATATTGGCCCAATTTAATAAAATTAGGAACCTCTATAGCATATTCAGAAAGCTAATGAAGGGATACGATTTTTTTATTCCTCTATTGATACCTCTAAAATATTTTCATATTTCTGTGAATTATCATAAGACATTGGAAATGGCGTTGCTAGCTTTTTCGCTAAATGGAGTTCCGTGCCTAAAGGGAGACAACGAAGACCTGTGCTATTATTAAGGCTCCGTCGTCCATCCGTCTGTCCGTCCCCCTCTCAAAGGGCTGTATCTTTTGAACCATAATAGCTAGACAGTAGACACTTGAGTGTGTATTCACAGAGTGTCTGCTATGATATTAAAGGGGGTCGTCATACAAGAAACGTGTTTTATTCAGCGTTTTTTGCTCGATCTTAATAATGGCAATATATACCATACCACCTTCTATATAACTAGCTAGTATAACTATAATACATACTAACAACAAATAATAAAACCGGTCAAGTGTGAGTCGGAATCGCGCTAATTTGTTCCTGCGCCATATCTGGTCTGACCTTAGTGCATATTACGGAACCCTTCGTACAATATTTGCACAAAAAAACCACAAAAGCTATTTCCGCTATATGTCCATTCGATAAATGTAATCAGTTATGTTTTTATAACTGATGTGTAAAGTATAAATAACAAATTTGTACTTACTTAGTTGTAGATACAGGTAGTATATTAGTCAGAATCGGAGGCCATCGTCTCACCTATTGACCTAGTAGATATAGTCCCAACAGTTTACACAGCCACATTGTATCCAATACAATATAATAGCAATTTTATTGAACGTATAAAAATGTATTGATCGATGGAAATATTAAAAGTACACACAATCGCCGAGCATGTATGAAAGGTATGAATATAAAAGAAGCGAAAGAGGTACGATTGCGTAAAAATTTACGTAAAAGGCGTGATGATAGATAGATAGATAGATGGCAATTATGTCATCTTGACATTCTAAAAATATAATTTGCTTATTTCACTTCGAAACAGAACAACTTATCGACGTGATTATTTTGCACAGTTTTTTCCACGGGCGAAGCGAAAAAAATTAAATATTCCATAATAAAAAGTTGCCTTTTTTTATTCCAGCCCATTTATTTCATCAACCACAGACTCGTCCAATTCTTGTAAGGAACGATCCGCCATCCTTTTTCAAATCGTTGTATTTGTGGTTTATTTTGATACACGGATGTTTGACACTTTGTTTAATCTAATCTTGTGTGTCTGTGTGAGTGAGTGAATTGCATGTGATCTAGATCGTATGATTTACATCACTAATGTGTGGCCTGTGTTCAAACTCGATCATACGGCTGGCCGGACTGAAAATTTTCAGTAAGATACCGGACGAGTGCGTGGGCTACTTTATTATACAGGCTTGGGATTGGCAAGCCTATTGCTGAACTTAATGGACTTAGATGTGTCACTTGTTTTTAAGAGGATCGTGTAGCTCAGCGTACGCAGCGAAATAGGTATTTAGAAAATCATATTCTGTCTCAAGCGCGCTCTTCCCACGGGCATCAGTGCGACAGAGAACACTGCAGCTCGTGAGTGTTCGTAGGTATGTTCTTCGTTGAAAATTGCGTTTTGGGGGAAAACGATTTACACCTACTAAACTATAACGAAACCTTATAATTTTGGTGTCAAACGTTTTAGCAGATTATAATCTACGTACGTACGTTTTGCTTTTTTTGAAATTTTGCTTTGTTTCTCAAATACATACGGTTTATTACGAGCAAGTTATGAACCAAAAAAACCGAGATTTGAGGGGCTTATAACTTTTGACCTATTACGAATTTTGAAAAAAGGAAGTCAGTAACATATTACAAAATCATTAAAATTAAATAATATTTAGGGGTAGTAAAACGTTTTCTCCGTTTGTATGGACATGGACGCGGTACACTACACTCTTAAAGGCGTAAACTACATATATCTTATTTTTTAGAAAAAGTGCTTTACCTGCCCTTCGAAGCACTTTATTGTGTATATTCTACGAAATTGACAAATCATACTATAATAATAACAGGATTTTATATAAGTTCTGCTAGGTATATAAGTGTAGTGAACGTTGTAAAGTGAACGGACTTTACACTTATTGAGCAAATTTACATTTTATAGTATGTTTCATTTAAACTAACAGTTTAAAACATGCATCTAACGTAACTACATTCAATCAATAATATGGGTTTCACTTGAAAATAAAACAGTTAAAAGCTTATACATAACTTGCGACCAAGCCCCCGGCTTCGCACAATATGCGTTTAATAATTTAAATGCCTACATAAATACGGTTATACTACTTGTCTATTAGAGATAGATATACTTATATACTACAGCAGATTTTTTTGAAGATTATTTTAATCCATTATTTCTACATTATTTCGTTATATCTTGACGGATTAGACAGCATACGTCATGAAAACGCACTGGAGCTAACTTTTTCCCTGACTTAATTCACTGATACTGTTAATCATCAGCTCCTAAACATGATAGGTCTATGTTTGAACACAACCTATCAAATAGTAATAATAGAAATTGTACGAATTTAGTGCATATAGACAAAATTCGTGATTGAATTAAAATATTGATTTAAGTGGATGCCAGAGAATATCACTGCCACTGACCAATGTGACGTTTTTAACCTCAAGGTGAACATGTACCGCGGACACATCTCCGTCGCACTTTCGGTTGCGAGACATGTCGAGCAAACCATCATTTTTACTCTGAACTGAAGTCAGACCAGTGCAATACTTTCTTCTAATTTAATAAACAAATCGTTCTTATCTCTAATTACTGAACAATGTATTGAACTGCCATAAATTTTACCGTTAATACGGGCGTGACACAGATAATAGGCTGCGAGAGAACTCAAAAAGGAGCGTTTAGTGATCCTAGCTGCATACGAAAAATGTTCGTCGTCGCGATCACCGCCTGCGCCGTAATGGTTGCTGTAGGCGCTCGCGTTTACGATAAATGTGAACTTGCTCGGGATCTGACCCAACTTGGTGTGCAGCGGGATCATCTAGCTACCTGGGTGTGCATAGCTTACCACGAGTCACGATTGGATACAGCAGCTCACAACCCAGGAAGTGGTGACCATGGCCTGCTCCAGATAAGTCAATTATACTGGTGCGGAAACGGGAAAGCTTGCGGGTTACCTTGCTCTTCTCTGCGAGATGATGACATCTCAGACGACGTCGAGTGCGCGCTGCAAGTTCACGAAGAACACACGAGACTGCAGGGAGATGGCTTCCTAGCGTGGGTGGTATACCCTCAACATTGCAGACACAACGTAAAAAAATATTTAATCGAATGCAGTGAAGACGGAAAGAATACTTCAATACGAACACCCGAAAAATCCAGATCGTTTACTTTATCTAATAATACTAATAATGAGTTAAACTCAAAAATCGACGAGTTAAGACCACCATACTTGATTGTAAATGATATCTATCGGAATAGTATACACAAAAGTGATAGTCCATCAAGAAATCTCATTTCGACATTGAGTTATCCTAAATTAGATAACATTAACGAATTGAAAATACCGCATTGGACTCTTGAAAACCCAACGACAAAATATATTTTTACCACTACGAGCAAGCCTGACCACCTTTCAAAACTCAATGACAAAACCAGGCTATATGATATAAAAACCCGAATATATAAACCTACATTTTCGGTCTCAAAAACATTCTTTTCTGAAATAACAACAAAGATAAATTTGCCTAGTACGAGAGTCCCTTATAAAAACCAATTTTTTGAGAGAACTACAGTACTTCCGACCAGTGAATACCCTCCAAAACTAAATGAGAAAACAAGAATACAGGATATTAACAACCGAATATATAAGCCCACAACATTACCGGAAGTTCGCGAATCTAAAACATTACTTTCTGAAACAACGACAAAAAGAAATTCAGCCAGCACAAGAGATCCTTATGAAAATCAATACTTCGAGAGAACTACAGTTCCTTCATCCAGTGAATACCCTCCAAAACTAAATAATAGAACAAGGCTACAAGATATAAAAACTCGAATATATAAACCTACATTTCCGTTCTCAAAAGCATTTTTTTCTGAAATAACAACAAAGATAAATTTGCCTAGTACGAGAGTCCCTTATAAAAACCAATTTTTTGAGAGAACTACAGTTTTGCCGACCAGTGAATACCCTCGAAAACTAAATCAGAAAACAAGAATACAGGATATAAAAACCCGAACATATAAACATACAACATTGCCGGATGTTCGCGAATCAAAAATTTTTTCTGAAATAACGACAAAAAGAAATTCAGCCAGCACAAGAGATCCTTATGAAAATCAGTACTTTGAGAGAACTGCAGATTTATCATACCGTGAATACCATTCAAAAATGAATGATAAAACAAGACTACAAGATATGAAAACCCGAATATATAAACCTACAACATTATCGGATGTTAAGAAATCAAAAACATATTCTGATATAACGTCAAAAAGAAATTCGTTCAGCACGAGATTTTCCGAATACTTTGAGAGAACTACAGCACTTCCGCCCAGTGTATCAGTTCAACAGAAGAACTTAGCGCAAACTAGTACAGAACAGAATATATACGACTTATACTTAAATACCCGACGATCTACTTTGTCAACTTACAGTTTTGCACCGTTTACTGGTAAACATTTTAAAGTGAAAATATTTTCTGAAGGAAGTACGACACCGAGGTATCTTGTTGGAGAATTAGACCAGAAAGTTCCTTTAGCAGGTGCTACTAGGAATCATTTTAAAAGATATTCTCCGACTTGACTAATTTCTTTTAAGACCTAATAATATAATGAACATATCAACATTAATTAATAGAATAGGTTATACTAATGCATTTATTTGTAAATTAATAAGTAATAAGTAGTTTATTATAATGCCATATTTTTATAGTGATTTATTAAACTCCATATAATGAAAGCTAGAATATGGTGTATCAGAAAAATACCTACATAAGACATTAAATGTGAAGTGTACAAATAAAGTTCTGTTTATGCAATTCTGCTTATTTATTCGTGACTACTGATTTTTTTAAGACGTGTGAGTATAAATGTAAAAATGTTTAAATATATATGATGCTTATCTGATCCGTCACTCTTTATTCCGTTTTTTAAACTAAATAAATATTTATTTACTTATAGCTTATGAAAAAACTAAAAATCGGCCGAGTTGGCCTGACCTTGTGCGCAACCCTTCGTGTAAGTTGGTCGCCCCTGTATGGCACAGGAATAAATTAGCGCGAGTCCGACCCACACTTGGCCGGTTTTTATTGTTTTTTGTATTACTTAAGAGTATATACGTTATAGTTATATAGTTATCGAGCAAAAAACACCGAATAAAACAGGTTTCTTGTATGGGGATCTTCTTTAATTTTTAACTACATTTTATTTTTATTATTTGCTGTTATAGCGATCATGAAAACATTTCAATTCAATTCAAGTGTCTAACACAACACTTCAAGTGTGCTGTGAATGGCGGACGGACGGACAGACAGTGGAGCCTGTTTTTGTCAGAAGTTAATGCACACTTCCGAAAACAAAATCAAACTAAATTAAACGAGCCCAAACTGAGGTAACCGGTAACGTCATTTCATTACAGAGTGCCACTATCCACCTCCTGGCTCCATCATCAGATCAGATTACCAAATTATTGTATTGTCATCCGAATTACATACACTTGCAAAGCCTCAAATCGATAAGACAACAAGAAGAAATTCCACTTCCAAGATACATAGTTAGTTAGCTAATATAAAGCATGTAAAATCCTATTGTTAATTTTGCAAATATATAATATTATATACTAGCTTTCCGCCCCCGGCTTCGCCCGTGGATATTTTTGAATAAAAAATAAATAAAAATCCTATAACCCGATTGCAGCGCCACCTACCGGGTCCAATTGTAAATGTAAACCATCCAGAGACCCACTCAAATACACACAAAAAAATCATCATAATCTGTCTAGCCGTTTAGGAGGAGTTCAGTGACATACACATGTACAGAAGAATTAAATACATATATAAATGATACACAGCGAGACATTATCGTATTTCTTATTTTTTATTGACATTATTTGCTGCCACCCTAATGGCGCATTAGGGTGGCATCAACCTGTCTACTGAGTTAAAGAGGGTAAATAAGCATGGTCGCACGAAGGTGACTTTGAATCTCGGCTTACTTAATTATCTCAAAGTAGCTTTTATTTTTTCTAAAAACCTACAAACAGGAAACCTGTGATTTTATCATTTACAAAGGAAATGTTTACTTTGCTTACGAAACTTGATATCTATTAGTCCGTTCCGGCTTCGCCCGTGGACATGTCTGATTGGCTGACGTTATTACTGTTCCTCTCTTTTGGGTCGTATAGGCTTTTTTATATATTATATATAGATATATGGCGTCAAGTGGACACATTTTACTGGCGTCAAGGTATAAAGGCCGTGAAGGTTTGTTTGTTTTTGTTTCTTGTTTTGTATATATATTAGAAAAATTATAAATGGAAAAAATAAATTGTAATGCAAGCAAGAAAAAAATTAATTTCGTATGCGGTATCTATACCTAAAGTAGGTACTCTTTCGGGTTGCGTTGCGTACCAGGATAGAACGATGTCTGTCTTTCTGTACGTCTGAAAACGGAGCCCTTATAAATTTCATTTCCGTCAGTCCGTATGCTTTTATCTCGGCCATCTTTCGATCGATCGATCGATCGATAAATTAACTCATGTCTCAGAATGATTCGAATGCGGCCGGAATTTTAGTGTCAAACAAGGAAGTGAATAATACAAAAATTTATTTCGTTTAATTTTTTAACCACCTGCATAGAAAATCAACATACATTAAGTAATACCTTTTTAAGATACCTTATACAATTTGTATGGGCATATTGAATAGGTCTTTAAAAACTCTCTAGAGAATTTTTATTTATATTATACTTTTGATCAAGATACAGTAATAAGTATTTGAGATACCCGCAATTTTCAGTTACCAACAAATAAAATCTTGCAGTTCGTGAATTTAATTATGTATCACTATTTATATTTTTATAATTAGCAATAAACTTCGATAAGACATAAAGAAAGCGAGAATGTATATAAAATAAGCCTAACTCAATGGAATATAGAGTTACGGATGTTGAAATAATAACAAATATTATATTTTTTATGTTTAGCCTGGTTGCTTATGTTTTCTAGTTCTCTACCAAGAATAATGATAACGTCATATTCGAGTTATAACGTGATTTTATATAGTAAATATTGGCGTCTAAAAGGTCAACATACATATTAATGTCTTTGAACATATTATATCTCAAGTACTCTTAACTAAAGATGTAGGTAATATGAATAGAAATATTGTACGGTGGAGCCTAGAAACATATATGTAATAATTTATAGTAATGACAAGTACTTTGGACCTTGGTGTCGTGCTAAAAATTCTGTCATATACCGTCGAAAATGATAATTATGTATTATTGTCTTATATGTATTACATTTGTATGTAATTATAACTATTTTGTGATTAATTTATGTAAACTTATGTGTAACACAATTTTTGTCCAACTGTGTTTTCTATCATAAGCGACATGCTGTGCTCATGTGCCTTGATTAATTAATTAAATTATATATTATAATAAATTAATTAATTCTGCCTTTTCGTAGCCTATTCAGGACAAACAGACAAACATAAATTCCAACTTTCCTAGATTTGTTACTTACTTTTCAATATCAAATAGCTGGTAATTCGCATAAAAAATACCATCTGCTAAATGAAGAAGACATTTTCTTCGACTGGACACCCTGGGGGCCGGCAACACAACTCTGAGAGCAAAAAGGGTACCAGCGAAATTTTCAAATTGATCCGGTACATTTCGAGTTTACCTCACACCAAACTTTACTCACCTCTTTCTACGGCAGTGTACGCCATAAAAATCGACTACTTCTATATAAATCTATCTATCATCACGCCTTTCATCCTAAGAGGCATAGGCAGAGACAATCGAATGCCGTTTGTTACGACCCTGACATACCTCTTTCGCTGCTTTTATATTCATCATACCTTTCATATATGCTCGGCGATTGTGTGTACTTTTAATAATTCCATCGATCAATACATTTTTTATATGTTCAATAAAAGTAAAGCTAGGTCGTCCTCTGTCAGCATTTCCTTTCACTTCAGCTATATAAACCTTTTTAGTCAATCTTTCATCCTTCATTCTTTCAACATGTCCAAACCAGCGTAAACTACTTTTCTTCATTTTAGTCACAAGATCATCTTTCACTCTATTCAATATAAAATTAAGGTAAATATACCTAATAGCTTTTTTGTATTATTTAGAAGCTTGCAAAAATAGATGTGATTATGTTAGCTTTTAATGAGTGACAACCGGTTTATGGATCTTTATTAATTGTGACTATAATAAATTTACATTCTAATATTGCTGTTGAATATATTGTGGTTATACCTGCCTGCATTATCCTATGATATGTCTGCCCAATATCTCTTACATATAAACATCCATAATTTTTCTGGGATAAACTTTTCCCAATTTCTCTGTAACTAATCCACCTGTGTCACTATAATTGAGCATATTATGTAGGGCTGTGTGAAGTTGGCACCCCCAAATTCGATTTTTCAGTTTTTTTTCATCACGTTTGTTTATCCATCGTTAGTCCACGTTTGTCCAACAAACATTTTTTTTGTCCACCCTCCAAAAAAAAGTTATTTAAAAAAACTAAAATTGAGGTGGAAGTTGGCACCCCCAAATACGAATTTTCAACTTTTTTCATTAGGTTCGTTTGTACATCGTTAGTCCACGTTTGTCAACCAAAAATTTTTTTTGTCCGCCGTTTAAAAAAAAGTTATTCAAAAAAACATTTTTAAAGAAAAAAGCCCTGAATTTAACTTTGACGGAGGATATCTAGCTTCCTAGGGGTGGATTTGCTTTTCTGAGGGGTAGGTTTGTTTGTCCACTTCAGAAACTCGTTTGTCTACCACATATTTTCATTTGTCCATCCTTAGAGATATAGTTATGCGTGAGATAAGTATATATCTGACGATTTTAACTTTGTCGTGGGATCTCCAACTTCCTAGGAGTGGATTTGCTTATCTGAGGGGTAGGTCTGTTTGTACACCTCGGAAACTTATTTGTCCACCACTGTTATATATTATCTTAGAGCCGACCTGTGGCTGAATGTAGTGAGGCTTTGGCCTAAGAAGATAGACAACAAAATGGACAGACTTGAACATGGTGACTAGAAATAAATGGTTTTACTAAAACAGTTATATTTATTTACAAACAACACAACATCGCGCTGCGTATTAATAAATAAAGACGGCAACCGATGTGAAATTAAATAAGTAATAAGAAAATTCATCAATTATGGCGGAAGAGAAAAACGTGTCGGCTGATGTGCTTGGATTAAATGACGCGATGTCGTCATATGGCATCATGGGATTAAAACCCCCAGAAAATCTAACTGATCTATCATCAGAAGGTTTTAAAAAATGGAAACAACGATTCGACTTATACAGAATCGCATCCGGAGTTATGAAAAAACCGGGTGAGGTGCAGGTAGCCTTGCTGTTACACTGCATGGGTGAGTCTTGTATAGACATTTATAACACATTTTCCATATCAGAGAATGACACAAAGAATTATGAAACAGTAATAAATGAATTTAAAGAATATTTTGTACCCATAAAGAATGAAAGCGTTGCATCACACATATTTTTCACAAGAAATCAGAAAAGGCAAGAAAGTTTTGACAACTATTTAACAGAATTGAGAAAATTGAGCAAAGAATGTGAGTTTGGAAGATTACAGGACAAGATGATCAGAGACAGAATTGTAGCAGGAATTTATGACACTAGAATTAAGGAAAGATTACTCTCAGAATCCAGTTTAACATTGACAAAGGCTATAAAAATATGTAAGGCTGCAGAGTTAGCCAGTGAGCATCTAAAAGTAATAGAAAATCAACCAAGTGACTCCAGTGTGTCTGCGGTTAGGAACAAAAATTATACACAAATCAAGCCAAAACAAAGATTTTATTCAAAACAAGAAAATTCTTCAAATAATAACTCAACATTTAATACTGAAAACAATTGGTATAGTAAGAAATATACATCATGGAGAAATAATAATCAAATATCATCACAGAAGCCAGAGTGGAAATGTCAACGGTGTGGATACACTCATCACAAGAACAAGTGTCCGGCCTACAACAAAAAGTGTATGAAGTGTTATAAAATTGGTCATTATGCATCAATGTGTAAGACAGGTCGTATTAAAAGTGTACAGGTATTTCAAGATAATAAAATAACCTCTGAAATTTGTAATAACAATGTAAAATTAGGACTTGTTAGTCTGAATAATTTGAAAACATGGTTTGAATCAGTTTATCTGACAGATTATAATAACTATTTGTTGAAATTTAAGATTGATACTGGAGCACAATGTAATGTCATACCTAAATATATTTGTAGTAATTTACACTTAAAAATCATGCATTCTACTGTAAAGTTGACAAATTATAATGAGCAACCAATTGATACTCTGGGCAAAGTAATGTTAAATTGTAAAATAAATAATAAAATATGTTTAATTGAATTTCAGGTTACAAAAGGAAATTTTTCACCTATCTTAGGTTTACCAACATTATTTGAGTGTGAATTGATTAAAAGAAATATAGATGTCATGGAGGTAAATAACTTGGATATATTAAATAAAAGTCAGATTTTGAAAAGTTATAGTGAATTGTTTAATGGGATTGGTAAAATCAACAATTATGAATATGAAATAAAGTTGAAACAAAACATACAAGGTAAGATAGAACCATGTCGCAATGTACCTTTTAAATTAATGTCACAATTAAAATCAGAATTAGATAAAATGGAAAGTTTGGGTATAATATCTAAAATAGAAAAACCCACACAATTTGTTAATTCTTTGGTTATGACTAAAAAACCAGATGGGTCAATCCGGGTTTGTTTAGATCCACAGTATCTCAATAAACAAATACAGAGAGAACAATTTATGATACCTACTCTAAATGAAATTACATCTAAATTAAATGGTAGTAAAATATATAGTGTACTCGATGCGAACAAAGGTTTTTGGCAAATTAGTTTGAAGGATGTGTCAAAAGAACTCACAACCTTCAACACACCTTATGGAAGATATATGTTCAATAGGCTGCCATATGGTTTGAATTGTAGTGCTGAAATTTTTCACAGAGTGTTCTCCGATATTTTTAAAAACATTAATGGAGTGGAAATATATATAGATGACATTTTAATTTATGCAAAAAACATACAGGAACATGATAGGATATTAGAAAAGGTACTTAAAAAAGCACAGGAGACTGGTGTAAAATTTAATATTAATAAGTGTCAAATAAAGGTTTCTAAAGTAAAGTATTTAGGACATATAATTTCATCAGAAGGGATACACATAGATAGTGATAGAGTAAAAGCTATTAGAAATATGCAAGAGCCAGTAACACAAGTTGAATTATTAAGATATCTTGGCGTGATTAACTATGTATCAAAATTTATACCAAATGTTTCAGAAATAACGGCTCCTTTGAGACAATTAACAAAGAAAGACATTCCTTTTATTTGGGGTAGTGAACAAAAAGATTGTTACAATAAGTTAAAGGAATTGCTAAGTAGCTCTCCGGTTTTAGCATATTTTGATATAAATAAACAAATAATTTTGAGTGTAGACGCCTCAAAAAGCGGATTAGGTGCAGTAATGTTACAAGAAAATAAACCAGTTGCATATGCTTCTAGAGCATTGACAGTTACAGAGCAAAATTATAGTCAAATTGAAAAAGAGAGTCTAGCAATACTATTTGGATGTACCAAATTTTATCAATATTTATATGGTCAAGAGTTCATAGTGGAAACTGACCATAAACCATTGGTCTCGATATTTAAAAAACCATTAAATAAAAGTCCAATTAGATTACAAAGAATAAGAATATCATTACAAGGTTTTGATTTTGAATTAATCTATAAGCCAGGAAAACAGTTGATAGTAGCTGATCATTTGAGTCACTCCTATATAAATGATAAATGTAAGTCAAGTGAGGTTGATATTCAAGCTCATGTTGCAATGATATTAGACGGATTTATTGTCACAGATAAGAAATTAAATTTAATAAAAGAGGAGACAATTAAAGATAGTGAGTTACAAAAAGTGTTGAAATATATAAAAGAGGGATGGCCTGATAATAAATATAATGTGGATAGTTTAGCTAAAATTTATTATAGCTACAAAGATGAGTTAAGTGAATGTGATAATTTAATTTTCAAAGGGTCACAATTAGTGATACCTAAGAGTTTAAGACAAGATATGTTACAAAGAATACATTATGCTCATTTAGGGATTGAAAAATGTAAAATGTTAGCTCGCAAATCTCTTTATTGGCCATCTATGAACAAACAAATTGAAGACTTAATATCTAATTGTAATACATGTAAAGAATTTCAAAATAATAATAGGAAAGAAACAATAGTAAACAAAGAAATACCGGACTTACCTTGGCAAATTGTGTCAACAGACATATTTTTCTTATTTGGAAAACCGTATCTTATTGTAGTAGATTCATATAGTAAATATGTTGAGTTGGCAGAATTAAGAAACTTATCAGCTAATTGTACTATTCAAAGCTTGAAAGAAATTTTTGCACGGTATGGAATACCAGAATGTTTATATTCAGATTCAGGAACTCAATTTACAAGTGTTGAATTCAAAAAGTTTACTGATAACTGGAATTTTGTTCATAAAATCACTAGTCCACAACACCACCAAAGTAATGGTCTAGCAGAAAGATATATACAGACAGTTAAAAGAATATTAAAGAAATTATCATATGAAAATAAAGACATGTATCTAGGGTTATTATTGTATAGAAATACACCCATTGATAGTGAAGGTAGGACTCCTACAGAGTTGTTATTTAACAGAAGTGTTAAAAATATTTTACCTTATTTAAAAAAAGGAAATAACATTGTAAATCATAAAAGATATAAAAAAGTGTTAAAAGATAGGCAGATAAGACAGAGTCATTATTATAATAGGGGTTGTAGAACTTTACCTGTTTTGGAAAAAGGTGAATCAGTAAAAATTACAGAGGAAAATTCTCCAGTTCCTCATAGAAGTGGTATAGTTGTTGGAAAGGGAGAAAAGGTCATATATAGTTAAAACAGAAGATGGTAATAATATAATAAGAAATAGGAAGAGTTTAATTAAAGGTGGCAAATTTATTAAAAACTATAATTATATAAATGATTCACTCGATGATAGTGTTTGTAATGAAAATAACTGTAATCAAAATGTAAGAGATACTTCAGACTCTGTACCTAAAGTTCCAAATATACCTAATAAAAATACCTACTATACGACTAGATCAGGTAGAATTGTTAGAAAGCCTAAATATTTAAAATAAATTAAGTTTTTTCTTTATGTATTAATTTTAAGGTTGAGTTGCCTACTTTATGTTATTAATTTGTTTTCCTATATTGTTTTACTTTAAAAGAGGAAGGATGTTATATATTATCTTAGAGCCGACCTGTGGCTGAATGTAGTGAGGCTTTGGCCTAAGAAGATAGACAACAAAATGGACAGACTTGAACATGGTGACTAGAAATAAATGGTTTTACTAAAACAGTTATATTTATTTACAAACAACACAACAACCACATACTGTCGTTTGTCCACCCTTAGAGATATAGTTATACGTGAGTTAATTAAGTATATATCTAAGGATTTTCAATTTGACAGGGGATCTCTAGCTTCCTAGGGGTGGATTTGCTTCTCTGAGGGGTGGGTCTGTTTGTCCACTTCGGAAACTTATTTGTCCACCACATACTGTCGTTTGTCCACCCACAGAGGTATAGTTATGCGTGAGTTAATTAAGTATATATCTTAACTTAACTTTGACGCAGGATTTCTAGTTTCTTAGGGGTGGATTAGCTTCTCTGAGGGGTAGGTCTGTTTGTCCACCTCAGAAGCTCATTTGTCCACCATATATTGTCGTTTGTCCACCCTTAGAGATATAGTGTTACGCGAGTTAATTATTATATCTAAGGATTTTAACTTTGACGGAGGATTTCTAGTTTTCTAGGGGTGGATTAGCTTCTCTGAGGGGTAGGTCTATTTTTCCACCTCAGAAGCTTATTTGTCCACCATATATTGTCGTTTGTCCACCCTTAGAGATATAGCTATACGTGAGTTAATTATATAGTTAACGATTTTAACTTTGACGAAGGATCTCTAGCTTCCTAGGGGTGAAATTGCTTCTTTGAGGTTTTGGTTTGTTTGTCCACCTCGGAAACTCGTTTATCCACCACATATTGTCGTTTGTCCACCCTTAGAGATATAGTTATGCGTGATATAAGTATGTATCTAAGGATTTTAACTTTGTCGTGGGATCTCCAACTTCCTAGGGGTGGATTTGCTTCTCTGAGGGGTAGGTCTGTTTGTCCACTTCAAAAACTCATTTGTCCACCACATATTTTCGTTTGTCCACCGTTAGAGACGTAGTTATGCGCGAGTTAATTCAGTATATATCTAAGTATTTTCACTTTGACGGGGGATCTCTAGCTTCCTAGGGGTGGATTCTCTTCTCTGAGGGGTTGGATCGTTTGCCCACTTTATAAACTTGATTTTCAAACCTTTAGTGTAGTTTGAACGTACCCGGAAATTCAGTTTCTATCGTTTTTTTCATAAAAAATGTTTATTTGATTAATTTTTTTTAAGGGTGACCAAAAAAAAATTATTGGTGGACAATTGTGGACTAACGATGTACAAACGAACCTGATGAAAAAAAGTTGAAAATTCGCATTTGGGGGTGCCAACTTCCACCTCAATTTTAGTTTTTTTTAAATAACTTTTTTTTCAAGGTTGGACAAAAAAAAATTTTTGGTGGACAAACGTGGACTAACGATAGATAAACGAACGTGATGAAAAAAAACTGAAAAATCGAATTTGGGGGTTCCAACTTCACACAGCCATTATGTAACCATTTTGAATATATCTAAGTGAAATAGCTGTTATTTTTTGAATGGGTTTTATTTAATAGGAATTATGAATAAAGAATAAAGGATTATTTTGCCCCTGTTTTCTCTTTCATAATCTATCACAAAGCTCTTATTTTTTTTAAAGCGCTTAGTAACCATTACCCTACAATTAAACGTCTTGCGTTTTTTGGTAGCTTATTGAAAATTCAAAATAAAAATTATTTTATGATTCTGATTTTTAGTATTTGTTGTTATAGCGGCAACAGAAATACATCATCTGTGAAAATTTCAACTGTCTAGCTATCACGGTTCATGAGATATAGCCTGGTGACAGACAGACAGACAGACGGACGGACAGCGGAGCCTTAGTAACAGGTAACAGTATTGCTAAGCCAGGTTACAGTGAGTATCAAATTAAATAACTCAATTGCAAGTTAACTATTTAAAAAAGAAAGAAAAGATAAATCTTATAAAAAGCAGCAAGTAATCAAAAACAAATCATATATTTTCTTACTAAAGGCTTTGATTCTTCAATTTCCACATTTCAATGCGACCATTTCCTTAGACTTAAGTCTCGTATTAGGTCTCGCAGCAGCATGAAGAGATCTGTTATCAGGCGACAAATGTTCTTTGACAAAGATGGATCTGCTCTCACCGATGCAATCTATTTAATACAGTATTCAATTTGTGTTCAGGATTAGATTTCTTGAATTAAATTGCGACGGCTAAGAGATATTCATGTGGGGTGTTGTTTAATTGCACAACAATAGACCGCGGTCGGGAGGTAGTGTTATGCAGTGCAGAATCTTGTCCTTAGATTACTAAGATCTTACTGTACTTAGATTACTACTTAGATCACCCCTACCACCTTGCAGACCCGGGACACACTATATTTCTATGTTAGTGGAGCGTGAATGTTGTTCTAATTGAGATATACGTGAGATATGTATAGCAAATTGTAGTTTTTCCTGTCCTATACTTTTCCTTTTTCTTCTTTTATTATGTCTCCACCAATGTTAATCGGTGATTTGCCAATATCAAGTGTTATCCATGGACGTAAAAAAGTAGAGGACGGATCGCCGCTACGACAAAAGTGAAGCACCAAGCATGCATGTGCATGTGTGCGTGCATTATCTCTAATATATTTTTAAATTGTTGAAATGTGATTCCTTGAGATTTTTTATGAGTAATGGAGTTGTTTTTGAATAATTTTACTACACAAGACGTGCATTGTTTTTTATTTCCTTAATGCGGCTGATCAGCATAACCGAATGAGAATGTGTGCGTGAGGCTCGTATTTACAATGAAACCGGCATAACTTGGTTGCTTCACTTTTGTCTTAGCGGCCATCCGTCCTCTACTTTTTTACGTCCATGGTGTTGTCTATATTAATAATTTCGTTTAGGGGTAATGTAGACTTGATTCAAATGCATACCAAATTGTTAGGAAAAATAATTTAATCTATTCTGGGTTAGGAACATATATCCGCAAAATTCGTATAATCGCGTAATTTCAATAAATAAGTCTATAAATTTATTCAATAATGCTGTGAGAAGCAATTTTCAACATGACAGTAACGTTTGTTTGAGTCATGTGGTTTGAGTGGGCATTGGGTAACGTTTGTTTGAGCCATGAACTTTATAACTCGGGACAACTCCAAAGTCAGGTCGTTTTATATAATTATCCAATTCATATAATTACCTATATATAATACAGTATAAAAATGAAATTGCTATTAAAATAGTAGCGTACCTACTACGAAAAGTGTTATTAGTCACTTTGTTGTTTTGTTTTGCCAAAAAAAAATGTAAAGAACACCCCGAGTGAAGCTGGGTTTGTATCTATCTAGTAGTGTATGAAGCCGATTGATTAATATGATATGGTATTTAAGATGATCTAGGGCGTCAATGGTCGAGTGGGTAAGACGTCGGCTCGCAATTGAAAAGTCGCGGGTCGATTCCTACATCCGACCATGTACCAATGGGTTTTTTATAATAAAAAATATATGTACATTATCCGATAAACCGTACAAAGAGGCTTTTCCATCTATATACCTCAACAGAGTTGGCCACTCGTTAGGTAAGCCTCAAAAAATCATAGGCATAGTCAATTCATAATCCCCTCGTCCATTTTTTTTATAAAATAACTCGTTTATAACAGGTTTACGGCCGTGGAAAAGAAAGAAAGGCGAAACTCCCGAAAAAAAAATTAACTGCAAATTGAATCCTTTTAACATTTATATCCCAATTCCTATGATCGTCCTTGACATAAGCTGCAACAGCTGTCATCACGGTTTTATTATAACGTTCGACCGTGATAATTTCCATTTGAGGTGTGGACCATAATGAAAATATAATCCCGTAAATTGAACCCCAGTATCGGTATTTACGTGAGCCAAAAGAACTAAATTCTCAAAATTCCAAAAAATACTTAAATCAAGTATAAAATATAAGCAATTTAGGTGTTAATAGGGAATATTCAAATAAAAAAAAACTTGCTAAGTATAAAATAATATACATTTTGGGTCAGTTTTAGATTGACAATAAAATTATTATTTCGGTAATTATATTTGCATATTTTTTTCGTCTTAATGTATTATTAACCGAACTTCAAAAGAAGGAGGAGGTTCTTAATTCGTCGGAATCTTTTTTTTACATTATATAATATGTTCCCCGAATACTTGAAGACGCCTGGACCTACTGGACTACTTGAAGAAGTATTTGGATTTTTTTTTGTTTGAAAGGGTATACTTTACTGGTGCCATGGTCATCAGGCAGGATCTGATAATGGGATCCTGGAGAAACCGAGAATTTTCTTCAAATTTTATAGGTATTTTTTATAGTGACTTGTGCATTTGCTTTCGGTCAGTGCATAATTTTTGAAGTCGATACACTTTTTTTTAAAAGCCAAATTATTTTACTTTCTCTCCTTTCTTTTTGTTTGGGGTAGTACTATGATTAGTCAGTATGTATGAACGGTATGTTTTTTTAGCCAAGCTTGCCTGGTACAGTACAGCTGAGAGTGTGACTAGTCATTCAAGAGAGTTCGTCCTTTGTTACTTAGTTTGTGCATTGTAGGAACGAAACCCTTTATACTATTGGACATAACGGTCGTTGGTTTATGATGCAGCGTGTGCGATGTCTAATTTTTTTTCAGCAATCCACTGTTCTTGTTTGCAAACGGTGACATTGCATCTCTTGTAGGTGCGTCTTATTTAGAACTTACACATGCCATATTTCATTATACCTACGTTCATACATATTTCAGGACATGTTTTTTAGGAGTCTATAAAATTTTATAATTTATATTTTTTTTAAATCGCTCCAGTAGTTTTTGAGTTTATAGAAGACGAAAAAATTTTTATTGTGCGTTTACCGAAGTGTGATCAGTCCATAATTATGAGTTTTCTTCTAGTTTAGTGATTGGTTGGCGTATTATTTAAATTTTCTTCTGTTTGTAATATTATGGTATAGTAGGAAGATTTTTTTATTCTTTCTTATTGTCTAGTTAAATTTAAAATCCTTTTTATATTTACATAGTAATATTAGAAAATTACTTACATTTAACACTAAATTACAAATATAATATAAAATTAACATTAAACTAAAACTTATAAAACAAATAAACAAAAAAAAAGAGTTATGTCATGAAAAATATCCCTTCTAAATGTTCGCCTTGTGGCATGGTGCTCAAGATGCTGGCGGCGTTACCTCGCTGCACGGCTATACTGATTCTTTGAGCGAAGTAAGAACCAGCTCTGGGGTCACCAGAGGCGAGAATTAACCTTTTTGAAATATTAAATTTAAATAAATCATTAATTTGGTGGTCAAGACGTCTGGTATTAACTAGACAGACCACGGGTTCGATCCCGGATCCCGGCCATGTACCAATGGGTTTTTAATTAAAAAAAATTTTATTAAAAATTAATATAATGCAACAAACCACACTTATAGGCTTTTTCATCTTTCGCTAGGTAACACGGTTTCGGGAGCTGTAAGGCAACCCGTGAAGAAAAAAAAATGTATTTTTTATTTCGAGTAATTACGCTAAGAGCTTACCGCTCTCATTGATTCGAAACTTGTCTTGGATGGGGGGGGGGGGGTATAGTATAATAAGGCGGTTTTTTTTCAATCTTCTTCACGTTACCGTTACCGGCCCCAGGGTACTCAGCGGAGGACAAAGTCTTCCTCACATTTTTTTTCCATATTTCCTTTGGAAATAACAATTATACATCAAAATGTTTCTCAACTAATATAATTCACAACTATAATCAATAACAATTGAATTTACAACATTTTAATGATCCAAATATCACAACACCAGCATTAAAAACCTGCAATGTGACAAGTCCTTCATATCACGAATTTCATTCTTCAGAGATTTCAGCTCAGTATTAAGCAAATTAATCATATTATTATTGAGTTTGGACAATAAGTTATCCATTTGCTCCTGGATCTCTAATAACCAGACGCACATCGCCAGGTTCCAGCAGATTCACATCAAGTGGTGATGAGTTATCATCTGTCTCATCAATCATCAGCCTGTCTCATGATTACTCTTGTAGTGTTGCTAACTGAGCGCACAGGTGTTGAATATTTTTATAAGCTTTTGTTTAACTTACAATGCTTCTTAGTATGTTTGTGATGGTCAAATCTTGCAAGTTCAATTTGCCCATGTTGCCGTTGAGCTGTAATTTTGCATATACTATGTCAGATAGCTGGTCTGATGATGGAGCCTGAAGGTGGCCACGGGAACTTTGTAACGAAACGACGTAACCCCATCGACCTTGGTTTGTCTTCACAGTACTCTGGTCCTAGGTGATGTCGGCCTGATGGAGCCGGAAGGTGGCTACAGGAACTCTGTAACGAAACGACGTAACCCGAGCTTGGGTTCGTTTTAGTCGTCTTTACAAGTACCATTATATAATACTAAAGAGTTAAAAATAAATAAACGTAAAAAAAACAAACTTTTATATTGATAAAAATGAACTAAAAAGTTACCTCTCCAGGAGAGAAAAAGAGGGTGAACACGCTTTTATTTGAAAATTTGATACAGTAAAAGTTAAAATATGGAAAATAACTATATAATTCCTTATCATCACTTTTATGAATGTGTTTATTTTTATAATTATTTTGTATTCAAATTAAGAAAATACCTAAATGTTTTAGGGGTAATGTTTTTTCGAAATAGTTCTCTAAATAGCTGACGTTCCCAAGAGATGTTTTAAGTGCATGAAAATGTCTCAAAGTTTAGAATCACGTGAATATTTTTTTAAGAAAATTTGAGTAATACCCGATTTTCAGTAACGAACATAATCTTGCAACTACTAGTGAATTTAATTATAAAAATATAATTACCTTAATTATAATTATTGTTTCCTCCTGCCCCCCACCTGTGTAATGCGCCGCTCGACTAAAATTTCTTTGAACTGAACAGTGTGACAGTAATAGTGTTATTTTTATGCACTACAAATAAAAGACGGCTGCAATTGACATTCAACAACAACATGTGACAAAATTCCCAACCTATTTGTGACTGCTTCCTTGTCTATCTACATCTCAGAATAAGATTGAATTGATAGGCACCTACATACCGTTCACTATAATTTGGCCCCTTCAAAAATCATTGGTAGTCTTATTAAAATTCATTATAACAAATTCATATAAGTGATAGTGTGTCCAGATAAAACTTGTTAAATTTAAAATTTTGTTGACAAGTTAAAGTGAACGGTCTCTGTAATGTAAAAATTGGATCTTTTTGTCATTCACTTTGAGTACGTTTGAGTACTTCAAGTAGGTACTCCTAGAAAGCTGAAAGGTTGCATGCGCGCTGGGGTTACCGTCAAAGTAGGGAGAAAATTAAAAAGTCAGTGAATTTCTCCCTCCGGCTCTTCAAAGTAGAGGGTGCAGCAGATTCAAGTAGTCTAGGCTATCCGGGCTAGAAAAATCACAGATTTTTGTATTTTCTCGTTATATAACACGGTAAGAGTCTAGACTTCTAGAGCGTAACCGGGGGCACCGAGTTTAAATCAAACTCGTGCCAAAAATGCTATACAATCACTTTTTCAACGTTTATTTTTGCATACGGCGCACATGTCATTTTGCTTTCATTCTCGTTTTGTGGACGTTAGTTTCAGTGCAATAACAATAAGATAATACAAGACAGAGATAAAAATATATCCACTTGCCACGATCTATGCCATACAAAATGTAGTGAAATCTCATGAAAAATAGGAATGTAAAAATTGAACCTAATCCTCGCGATTATTAGCCAATTGATCGTGTACATATGTCTATATTCACATGACACTCAATAACCACCACATCATGCAGGTTATCGGTTAGTTGAAGAATATTTTGTGACTTGGCTTATTTTTTTTATGTTTAACATCTTTCCTTCCTGCAATCTGAAATGTGGGAGTGATTTAGTGGAAAGGGACGGAAGTGTGTAATAGGAAGCCGGGGAATCGCGCGCTTTTTGATTTGACCAATGAGCGAGCGCGGTGGTAGAGTTGACCGTCAGATGGTACCAACCCATTTTCCGAGAGGTTGGTACTGTTAGCCAACAGTGTGCGCGTGTACCAAGGTGAGATGTCAGATGTTACACATCATATGCGACTACTAGGCCACACATTGGTCCGGCATTGCACCGAAAATTTCCCATTCCGGCCGCACTATGATCTATTTATTACAAGAATTTGACGAATCTGTAGTCAGTTTCGGTGGACCGCACGGCGCGCCGGTGATTGGACGAATGGGTGGGCACCTTTAGGCTCGCTCGTTTTTTTTTACATGTTTTTGATGTAATTCACTTTACTCTAACTAATAAAATTGTGACAAAGGTATGGACGGTATTACAGTCAAAATTCAAATATTTTATCTACTCCTGTCGAAAAGACAGACAGACAGATAGAAAACTACTCAAAACCATGTACCACAGACGTGCGTCGGTTGTCGAGTGGTTAAGATGTCTTGTATATTAACAAGGCGCACCACGGTTCGATCCCGGCCATGTACCAATTGATATTTTATGATTAAAAACTTATGTACATAATCCGACAAACTACACTTAGAAGCTTTTCCGTCTAAATATACCTCAACAGAACTGGCCACTCGTTAGGTATAGACTCACAAATACCATCGGCTAAAAGAGGGAGACTTAGTCTTCCACTGGGAAACCTGCGATAGGTCCGAAAAATAGATTGTTATACCGGTTTCGGGAGCCGTAAGGAAACCCCGTGAATAAAAGAAAATGTAACTATTTAAAAATTAATTATTATAAAACTTTTGCTAATTACCATTTAATTTTTAGGAGCTTATATGGTGTTGTCATACCCACATTTCTTGTACTCTGATTACGAGTACAGTAACCAAGTGCTTGGATTGACTCCCAATGAAGAAGAACACAAAATAATACTTGATATTGAGCCTGTAAGTATTAAAATACTATCATTTCGCCCATGAAAATCTTTGAAATTTTATATACCCTTGTGCAAATAACATCGATCCGTTGCTCCGTTTTGACGTGAAAGAAGGGAAAACAAACAAACACACTTTCTAATTTATAATATTAAGTTATTAAGATTTATTTGTACACGATACCATGCGGTGTGGCCATGCAGGGACATCAGTAGGTAACAGTGTCCACTTTTTCCCATAATAAGTACCAACCATAGTAAATATGTGTCACTTCTTTAACAGACTATGTGTTATTTTAGAAGAGGGTATTTAGACTTTAAGGATCCGTGGCTCTCAGTCATCTTGTATCTGTCAAAAATATGGCAAATCTCAGTTAATCCTGGAAACGTGAGTTTATTTATACAACATTTCCTAACTACACAATTATAGTTATTATTTGAAATTGGATTGAGCCATATTTTTATTATTTAGGGTTCTAAAGAGTCGTAGTTTTCAATACGAGCCTTTGCGTTTTAGGTGGTATTATTTATGTATTATGTATGTGTATTCAGAAAAGTGGATTTGTTTTGGGGTGCTTACTTAAATTTCAATTTTGATTTTGATTTTAATTTTGCTTTTAATTTATTATAATTCCTTTCTTTTTTATAATTAGATCATGTACTTTTTGCTCATGTAAGTTAACTTGGATATTCAAGTTATATATAAGTATTATTGCGATATTTGCAGTTATTCTGTACTTGTGAACCTTGTTTTAAATAAATAAATAAATTAATAGATACGTATCGTCGGAATATGCCAATTTATTAAATATTTTCACTAGAGCGATACAGGTTTCAGCATAGAGACAGTAGCACATCTTTCGATGAGCCGTCACACTAAAATTTCACATCTCATCACAGAAATACTGAACTACTACTAAATACTGCCTGCTGGGTTTGAGGAATGTCAGTCAGAAGGCGACGAAATAAAATAATCTGATGTAATGCTGACCTCTGATATAACGCGTAATTATAGGTTAACGAACGACTGACTGAAATGTTCGTTGGAAACCAGAGCACATTCGGTACGAATTGCTGCTTTCTCTGACGTAAAAACTACCCTACAGTTAGTGTTATTGCACACTAAAACTTTTATTAATAAACTCGAAGTAGCGACGTAGTAACTAAACTGTGTTTCGTCTCTGTCTATCATAATGAATTGCAGATTTGTTAAGCGGAGACGAAATACAGTTTAGTTACTACGTCGCTACTTCGAGTTTATTAATAAGACTGTTAAAGTTTGAGTTTGTTATAAGTTAACAATTGTAATTTTTCAGACTTCAGGAACTGTAATAAGAGGAGCCAAACGTGCACAATTTAATATATTTTCTCGACCAATCAACGGCATAACGTCTACACAGCAGCTTTTGCCTACGCTGATGCCAATTTTTTGGGTTGAGGAGGTAAGAAATAACTTTATGTATAAAACGAAACAAACCAAACATATATTCACGGCCTTTATACCTACATTGCTTCATATTATTGATCACTATAGCGACTTGCCTCTGGCTTTGTACGGATATAATATAATATAAATATACTCGTATGTACAACAATTTTGAATAGATATACTAATCTATTAGAGATAGATATTTTTGTACATAATTTTATTCTACACATTTCTTTCCTACAACATTTTGTTTTAGACAGCACACTGCTGCAGAGCTAATTTTCTTCGACTTGATTCATTAATTCTGTTAATGCTCAGCTCCTAAACATGATAGGTCCATGTTAAATAGGTACTCTTAAAACTCGCAAAAAAAATCCGTAGTTTTTGGGTGAAACGGACACAGATAGACAGACAATGGTGATAATTTCTCTCATTGATAATTGTCATCACTCTAGGGTTGGGGACTTATCATGGCATATTTCTAGGCTTCTAAGGAACACGTGTGCCAAACTAAATTTTTTTGAGGTTTAATCTGAACTACATTTGAGGTTGGGTATAAAATATTCAGATATCGCTTGACTTTGTTTTAATAATATGTAGTGATACAATTTTTAGATAATCTATGTATGCAGTTCCTTAGAAGATATTTCTCTATCTCTAGTTTAAAATATCTCTCTTTCTATATAAGTATGCTTCTTTTTCTATTAAAGTATTTTTTTTATTTCAGAGCGTTTCCATGCCAGAGGAATATGTAGAAGAAGTATTAGATAGACTACAACCACTGCAATTGGTAGAGATACTAAGAATTGTATTTATAGTGCTTAGTGCCCTTGTTATAGTAATAGGTGCAGTTCTAATAGTCAGGCATTTCACAAAGAAACCAGAAGGTATTGTTGGACTTGGAGCAAATCCTCAATTAGATAAAATCAGCGAATAAATAATTATATGACCGAAGTGCTTCAAGTATTTTTCTTTGTATTTATTATTTTGTGTCCACTTGTCATCGCTTGAAAGGTTGTGATAATAAGCAATGTTTCCACTAAAAATTAAACCCCGAAGGGGCGAATAAGAGGTGACAAAGTTTGGGGAAATAATTAGTGCCGACTATGGATATACCCGACTAGCCGACTAATCGGCCCTAAATGACCGACTATGTGCCGACTATAAAAGCAGTAAGTACCTGGATATTAAAAAAAAATAAGTCTTCCTCTTTTAGCAGATGGTATTTGTGAGGCTATACCTAACGAGTGGCCATTTATCTCTAAGAGAGTGAAAAGATTGTTTACTTACAAAATTTCATGTTTGTTTTCTCCTAAGAACATTTTCAAAACTTACAAATTACCAGTGTTTCCGTTTAACAGCACTTTGAGAACAGCGTCGTAGTTCTCTTAAGTTGTCACTCTTGTGTTTTTTTTATTAACTGTGATAAAATAACACCAGTTTTCTAGGCTCCCTATATACACAACTCTAAACTACTTACAGTAATATCCGTTCTAACTATTTATTAAAGTTTTCCCTTGCTTAATTTCTCTCTTCTCAGGTCCCGAAACCATGCTATCGAAATGTATTACTCTCTAGAAGTATTACTTTAATATTAGAGATGAAAAGATTCGCATGTAGGTAATCTGACCGCGAATAAAATATATTAATATAAGAATGCCTTTGCCCCTTTATACTTTCTGTGAAGCAAATATACAATCTGAAACGATTTTAATTCTTCGTTGATGTAAGATTCCTTGAAGGAAAATAATATAATATTGTACGTAATAGAAAGTGGGGATAATTTTTAATATAATTTGAATTCTTAATCTTGATGAAACTCATAATGGAAAAAAATACTTGAATTCTTGAATCGTCACAACGAAATACATACGAAACTTTTCATCTCTAATATTAAAGTAATACCTTCAGAGAGTAATAGAAACATTTCGATAGCGCCCATATTATCATCGAAATGTATACTATGCCGTAAAAGCAATCATTTGTGAATATAATCCACCATGAAAATATTGGAATCAATTTTGTGATGATTAAGAATCTTATTTTATTTTCTGGTTACTAATCCAAAGTTTAAGATAATACGTTCACTACAAATTTATAGTGTCATACCTAAATACCTTCTACCTTTTTAGACGATCTTATTTTTAAGTAGCCGTTTTCCGCGACTTCGTACACGTTGTATTAGGAATACAAAGTTTACACCATTTCACCCCTTAGGAGTTGATTTTCTAAAAATCTCTAAAGAATACACCTTCCAATTTTAATACTTAGGTATATATGTGCGTTGATTGTCAGTCAGTCAGCGACATGACTGTTTTATATATTTAGATAGCATCAGTCATCTTGTATCTGTCATAAATATCGCAAATCTCAGTTAATCCTGGAAAGGTGAGTTTTTTTAAGTATACAACATTTCCTTACCACATAATTGATAGTTATTATTTTAAATTGGATTGAGCCATATTTTTAGTATTTAGGGTTCTAAATAGCCGTAGTTTCCAAAACGAGCATTGCTTTTACTTAGATTAACTGAGATTTACCATATTTTTGATAGATAAAAGAGGACATTGACCAACGGCCCTTAACATATCATTTTGAAAGACATTGAATTATTGAATATGTTTCACCATAATGATGACTCTTTTGTTAAAATATTTAGTGTTTAAAAATAATTTGTTGAAATTCACGAAGGTCTTACAAAATGTAAAAGTAAACAAACATACAAACAAATAATTATTATAATGATGATATTTTGATATGAAAATGTAGGATTACAAATTACAGATCACATTAAATGATTTAAATGTGAATTTCTAAAATTGTTACAATTAATGTTATATTATTACTCCTGCTTTCTGCGCCCGGCAGACGTTGTCCTGCCCAAACGTTGTCTTGCCTGCACTACCCCTACCCCTACTACTACCACTATCACTACCACTAACTTTGTATATTGTTCATACAAAAATTCTAAAATCGCGATTACAAATGGGGGGTGAGGGTAGGAGGGTGAAAAATAGTTTATTAGTGTATATTCGGTAGGTCTGAGAATAGGTAGTAAACTATTTTTCACCCTCCTACATTCCGCACCCGGCAGACGTTGTCCTGCCCAAACGTTGTCTTGCCTGCACTATCTCTACCACTACCTAACTTTGGATATTGTTCATACAAAAATTCTAAAATCGCGATTACAAATGGGGGGTGAGGGTAGGAGGGTGAAAAATAGTTTATTAGTGTATATTCGGTAGGTCTGAGAATAGGTCGTAAACTATTTTTCACCCTCCTACATTCCGCACCCGGCAGACGTTGTCCTGCCCAAACGTTGTCTTGCCTGCACTATCTCTACCACTACCTAACTTTGGATATTGTTCATACAAAAATTCTAAAATCACGATTACAAATGGGGGGTGGAGGTAGGAGGGTGAAAAATAGTTTACGACCGATTGTCGGCCCTACCGAATATAAATATAAAAAAATCGGTCAAGCCGTTTCGGAGGAGTAATGGCAACCTAAAATTTTGTAAGACGATGCGTGGCCCGCCTCTACCGTCTTATTAGATAGATAGATAGATTTCACTTATGTAAAATATTTAAGGTAATGATAGAAATCACACAAGATTATTCTATGTGAAACTAACAAAATAATAAACAGAGGAATTAACCCCAATTTAACTCGGATTATATTGTGTTATATAAATGTTTCGATGCTCTAATAATTAGGTACTTATTTTATTATTTTTACTAATTCAAAAATCATAAAATAATTATTATTTTGAATTTTCAATAACATGGTAACTATGATGGTAAAATGGTACCTATAACAGCGCTTTAAAAAAATTTTTAAAACTTCGTGATAGATTATGAAAGAGAAAACAGGGGCTAAATAATCCTTTATTTTACCACCCATATTTCCTGTTCAATAAATCAAATTGAAAAAATTACGGCTACTTTACTTAGTTAAATTGAATAAGTATCTAACTATATGCTAAATTACAGTGACACAGGTGGATTATTTACAGAGAAATTGGGAATAGTTTATCCCTATACAAATTATGGATATATTATGGAGTCATTGATTTATCTGATAGATAAATCGATAGATAGATCGATAAATAGATATGAATGATCGTAAAGAAACAGCTACTATAAAACGGAACGGTCTTTCATAATTATTTTTTTTATATAATTTTTTTTTAATATCGGGCTATTAGGATATATAGATAATGATATAGTATACATTTATTTTAAGTACAGGCAAATTGAAACAAGGTCGGTTTTTTTATACATAGATGGGTAGGTACAAATAAAATGAAAGCCTCATTTTTGATATTTATGAAAATGATATCACATTTAAGCTGGTATGTTAACTGACGCTGATATTTTTTTTAACTTGAACTACCCTCACGGTTCCCCACCTCCCCGCAACCCTTCATATTTAGATTTATCGTACTTACAATTTTACACTTTAAAAAACAAAAACCTATCTTGCGGTGTGGCAAGAGACACTAGTAACAGTGTCCTCTTTTTGCCAGATTATGTTGTTATATCATACACTTACCTACCCCTTGTTTTAAGAATCCTATTTGAAAATCTATTAACTACATTGCATAGGTTTACTATAGTTTGTAAGTAGAAATAAAAACAACAAATTTTAAACATTGAGCTTTATTTAAGAAAGAAATATTGGTAAATCCACTTCCTCTTGTACACAAGTACTATTTATTCACAAGCTTAATACATACAGAGATATTAAACTTGCGTTAACACATATTGTGATGAATACATTTATTACATTTTAGCAATTAGGCTGATAGCGTAAGTTAAAAAACAAATAAAGTAAGACTACTTATAACAAATTTAAATTTTCAATTAATAAAATGTGTATACTTATTTCAGTCCAAATTATACTAAAAGTGTGATGTAAAATAAATTATAATCCGAAAATTAATAGCCAACATTTAATTTAATGTTCTTACAAGCTAATCCAATTTAATATCAGCCATAGAAGGTTAAGTTCACTAATATTCGTTACATACATTTTATAGACGGAAAATAAGACTTATATAACGTAAGTTATATTTACGTAGACATGCAAGCATTACATAAGGAGTCATTACAGGTGACTTTCTACAAAGAACATAGAATATAACACACACTCAGTCGTACATATAATGTGGACTTTTCTACTGACAACATATTATAATAATAAATTTACACATAAACAAAGTTTTAGTCTATAAAAATATTATTGTAACATTTAAAATAAAAGCAACCAAATCTGTTACACATTTATTTAAATCACTTTAAGTCAAATGAATAATAAATTTATATAAAACAAAATTTCTTCTAATTAATTATATGACCTATGTTACTAAGACATCATAAATATCTTTAAAATCGTTAATTCATGCACATATATATATTTGATACATTGTCAAATTTATACTAGCAATAAATCAGATTACATAATTATATAGCTATGTTTAAATGTTAATATAGACACGTACATCAATTCATTGTTCAATAAAAACCATATAATATTCATAAGTAATTAAAATAAATTTCTTATCTGTAAATAAATCGAGCAAAGATATAGTATTAGGTTATTTAAACCAGTTTTTTCAATAATTAATATAATTGTATCAATTCACAATTTCAGTAACTAACGTTTATCTATATTTTACAAGAAGGTCGTAAATAACTTTAATTCCATAGTTAGTACATAATTTACACACATTTAATATTTATTTTCAAGTATATTATATCAATTCATATTAAGCATATAATTATATCAATTAAATCAAATTATATTTGTCATCTCCGAACAAAAAATATAATTTGAGAAAACAATAATGAGAACAATATTCGTAATGTTCGAACAAAAAATACAATTCGAATAAGTGAGTTTAAGAAAAAAAAATCTCACTATTATATTATATCTATAAAAAAGAAATCTTTTATTATGACAAAATGTAAAATTAACAAGTCACCCAAACTTTCTGTCATATCTTTTCAAAAAGAACATGTGTACTTTCAAACAAATTAGTTTAAAATAACTAAACTCAAATAAAATCTAAAAAATAATTATACAACTGAAGTTTCGAGCGTCCATGTAGTCTCGTTATTAACCATGCATAAAACCTAGACATCTATTTACACAATTTTTACAAGAATATCATATAAGAGTTAATACATAGAGAAGTTTACTCAATAAAAGTGCGCTTGTCGTCACGATTGCGACCCTTCGCGTGCGCCAACATTGTAACTAACTTCTTATGACTATCGCCGACAATCCATCCATGTTGCTCCACGAGAGCGGGCGGTTCACCCTTAGATTTTTCATCCTCGTCTGCAGATGACCAATTGTGAGCAGTCTCTGACCGCGACCGCTTATGTCTGGGAGCACTCTTCGAGTTTCCACTGCTTCCTCTGCTTTCGTTGTTGTCAGTTTTAAAACTTATGTGACGGTTGCTTCGTTTAGACTTTTTCTTGCGGCCCACGACTGTAGCCACAGATTCAGTGCTGTTAGGCCGACCGATACTTCTGATTTCCGGCTCTGATTCAGAACTCCAGGTCTCTGCCAAAACATTTTGTTTACCAACAGTACATTTGCGACGGGCCCGTCGATTTGCAACTCCTGCGTCAATATCTATAAGGTCATTGTCGTCATTGTGAATTAATGTGATGTTATCATCGTTTTTGGGCAATGCATTCTCTTTCTTTAACATAGAGGAGCCGGCTTGATTTTCAAGGAGACTGTCAAATAACTGGTCTAAGTTTGCTTTGTCATTGTTAGATTCATCGGTGTGTGTACTGTTATTTTTGTCAATATTACGGACAACATCACTTTTGAAAATCTTTTCCGTGGCAGCTTTATTTTTAATGACTTCTTTACGCTTGAGATTCGGCATTGATTTCTTGGCGTTAATTATGGCGCGATTCGTATGGCCATGTTCGAAAGATGTTACACTGTTCTCAGATTCATCGCCGCTACACAAATAATGATCCGACATATAGACAAAGTCGTCTCCGTCTGAAGGTGTAGAACTTGATAATTGTGATTCTTCTGTTTCCTTCAATGCAGAGAAAGTTGCTTTTGAAGTACTTGGGGTGTCTTTATTAGGACTTTTGTATCTTTGCAGAGAAGATGATCTAAAATCAAGCATATATGTTTCTTCATTGTCCATGAATTCATAAACGTCTACTTGCTTAGGTGGGCTTTTCTTTATGTTTTTAAGAGTCTGTTCCTCTGTGTAAGTAGACGGTGGGTGGACATGTGGAGCAACTTTCTCTTTCCGTTTCTTATTGTAATGTTTCTTTCTCTTCTTGGTAGAATGCCCAGATCTGCTTGAAACAATAGAAGGTAAATTTATTTCCGAAGTGGGTATAGAAACTTTGATACCGTCAAAACCTTTCAGAGCACCCTTAGTTAATACTGTGCCAGGTAAGCTTCTCTTGGAGCTTTTTTTAGCTTTTGATCGTTTCTCGGATTTCTTCTTCTTCCTGGTGCTGTAACAACAAGAAATTTATAGAAAACGCTTATTTAATTAAATTGCAAATATAAAAACCGTAGGTGTATATGTAATGTATTTCAATAAATATAGGAAAAATAATTAAAAGGCAAAATATATTACTATATAGGACTAGAGTATTTTTTGGACCACAATCACTATACAGCAAACGAAGATATGTATAAAATCGGAAATTTTCCGTAGAATCCAATGCAATATTTTTAAAACAACTGACATTAGGGGGGTCTTATAGAAAATGGCGGCCAAAGTTGGTGAAAAACACTTTATTTCGTTTTAAAAAACAATGGATTTCTTTAAAAAAAGTTTAATACACAAGTTGTGGAACTATTTATTTAGGATCGGTCTAGCCCGGTCCGATGTCAATAAATTGTAAAATATATTATTTATTAAAAAAACCGTAAAAATCGCATTATTTTAAAACGCCCGTATATCTTTGAAAAAAAAATTGTAACCGAAAATGTATCTCTTGACAAGCCAAAAAAGAGCGTATTTTCAAATTTGATAAATATTGAAAAGATTTTGCAAAAATCTGATTTTTTCGAAAAAAAAATTTATAAAATTCCAATAAATCATAAACCCGTTGCATTGAAATCTACGGAAAATTTCCGATTTTTTACATATGTATTTTCGTTTGCTGTATATTGATTACAAAAATTTTACATAGAGCTCAAAATAGACAGACTGGGGTCTCAAAGAACGCGAGAGTATGTTTCGAGCACGATCATTTCAGAAAATAAATAAATTGTAATATTTAAAGGATGACAGAATGTGATAAAATATTGGACTGATTAATATTGGCACGGGTTTTTCACATATTGTATGAAATCGAATAAAGGAATATTGATTGAACATCTCACCTGTGTTTTGTTTCTACATTTTGTTGTACTTGTTTAGCAGCGGCTGCTTGGGACCTGCATTTCCTCTTTATTTTGTCAAACTTGTCTTCGAACATGTCAAAAGCTTCGACTTCTGTGAATATATTTTTTTCCTTTGCTTTATCTTTGACTTGCTTTGGTTCTGGTAAATCTAAAGGTAATGGTAGCGGCTCTGAACGTATCTCAGTAGTGATCACTAAAGATTCAGAAGGTTCCTTTGAAATATTAAGACATGGTATCATCACGTGGTGTGAACCAGACATGCCTACGGCTTCTTTTAATCCACTAATCAAATCATTTTCTAAATTACGTACTTCTTCACTTTCTAAAATAGTTTTAGCAGTTAATGAATCTACATCTTCTTCACTTTTGTTGTCAACCCTTTCAGAATCATCAGGCAACTGACTAATTACTTCATATGTTGCTGTATCAAAGGGTTTAATTATAATTTGTTCATTTCCTACAACATCAGAAGTAGAGGCTGCAGTTGCATTGGGGTTATCGTTTTTATGCGATTCTTTGAGCAGTTCACAGCAGTCCAAAAATAACTCTTCATCGCAACTTAGACCACGCCGAGATGCATTTTTAGCACTTTCTCTCGTTAATTTACTCATATCAGCCATAATTTCCTCGAATGTTGGTAAAATAGGCTTATTTAAAGTGGCATTTTCCCCTTTGGTTAGTCTTTCATTATTTAGTTGGTCTGTTAGTTTCTTCAACTTTTCCAAACGTTTCTTATAGATTACAAGATAGTTAGGACCTTCTGTGAACGGCAAGGTATTAAATCTCTTTTCAAGTTGGGACAACCTCGCTATGTGGTATAAAGACAATTGTTTATGTCTATAAAGATTATCCCATCTACGGAATTCTTTACTGCATATGTCGCAGTATGGTCTACCTGGCTTATGTTCTTTCTTCTTAGGAATTTTCTTAGTAGATTTTCTAGACGGCGAAGCCTGTGACGAACTAGATGTGCTATCATCATCTAAGCTTGCAACCGACATTTTATTTCTATTTTCGTTCTGGGTTTTATCCTCTGAAGGTATTTTTGTGCTCCGTTCTTTGTTGGAAAAATATACGTCATCACTCTCATTTGCAATAATATGGAATGTTTCAGATATTTTTTTAGTAGCGATTAAATTTGATTTCCGGGGCTTCCTCTCCGAAAAGAACCCAAAACTTTCCATAAATTGCTGAGATTTGAGTTCTTCCTCAGCAGCTTCCTCTAAAGTTTTTTCAACATTATTACACATGGCCAGAGTACGGCGGCTATTTATGTCATTATCATTCTGTCTATCTTCGTCTTTTTCACACGCAGACATGTTTATAAAGCTATCATTCGCTTGACTGCTATTTTTAGATATTTCACCAACTAACTTCCGTAAGGGTTCATCATATCTAGACGAATCATCTGAATAATCATCATTACCATTTACAGCATTGTCATCATGTATATCCGGATTGTCCAGGCCAGGGGCAACATTAAAATTCACATTAAAGTTGCCAGTACTATACTGACCGCTGGTACACGTATGTGGTTTGTGCGATATTTGAAATGCGGAATCTTGTTTTTTTTCGAAAGTTTTATCAAATTTACCATGAAACATGTAAGAAGAGGAAGGAATCTGTATATCCGAGGGCTGTGAACGAGTCTTGCGGCGTTTTAATTTGTAAATAGATGTCCTTTTGTGATACTCATCAAGATAGTCATCGAAAGTAGAGGCAAATGTGGTATCCTCTTCGTTATTTACAATTACAGATTGAGGTTCATTTATTTTTACTTTTTTTGGTTTAGAAATGTTTTCTATTTGAAAATAGGAAGAGCTTTTACGCTTTGGTAGTCTATTTTCAAAGGTCTGCTGCTCATTATGATGAATCAAATCTTTATCAGTTATAGTGTGATTAGAGTTGATAGTTACTGATAAATGCGGCACTCTATAGGTTTTACATTCAGGTATATACTCTGGATAATTACTGCTTCCCTGTACGGGTAAAGATTGATAATATGCGGATGTCACGGTCTCAGTTACGGGAGGATACTGAAAATTATTACAAAGAGGTGTGCAAAGTTTCCCAATGTCCGTAACAATATTATGACTTTGTTTTTTTTTAGCTTTTTTAATTAATTCTTGTTGTTCATTTGAGTCAATATAGAATTGAAGCGGATCCATACACGGTTGATCGATGTTAGTTACAATATTAGGTAAATGTTGTTTTTTTTTAGCTTCCTTGCCCTCTAAGGCTGTACTATAACATTCGTCTAGTTTTAAATCCATTGACGTTTTCTGCTTTGATTTTATTTTCAAAGCAGAGTTTGCTTCCTGTCCTTTACTTGAAATATTTAGATCATCCAAACAGTTTACCGCGGTACTCTCCATTGGTTTTTTTATTAAATTGTGAACATTATTAACTGCGTCAGTATCAGACTGTTTTGGTATATTGTCACTAGCAATGGAGTTAATCTGAGCTAACATAGTAAAGTTTTCTTCATCAAGTAATAGTTTTGAAAATATGAGTTGTTTCTTTGTCAGTGGTGTTTTATTTTCCACAGCAATTACAGGTTGAGCCTTATTTACGAGTTCATCATCTATGTTACTAGATTTTCCCCTTCTACTACGTCGCAATGGTGGAGTTTCACAAGACACATCTTTTACTGCTAAGCTATCAGATGTCAACTGTTCATTTTCAGATGTCAACTGTTCATTTTCCAATGTTACAGTAACGCGTTCTTCTTGTTCGTTATTTGGACTAGATTTAAACGTTTTCAAGCATTTCGTAGTAGTTTTGTTAGTATTCTTCTCTGTATGTAATTCAGGCTTGTCGTTATCAAGAATTTCAGTAACTACATTAATATTGATTGATTCATTTTTATTTTCGAATTGTAAATAATTATCACGTTCTATTATTTTCTTTGATTTCCCAATACTTTGATCGGCGCTACATGCATTTTGACTAGTGTTATTTATATCTGTACTTTCCTTTTTTTTAACATTAGAAACATTTTCGTTAGTACTTTTTTGTGATTCACACTTTGGAGATAGTTTTCCATATATAGAAACATCAATATTAATAGTGTCAAGTGGATGATATAGTTGAACCTTTGAAGGCGAAGCTATTTTTTCATCATCATTTGTATCAAAAACATGATATTGAAAAGTGTCATTAATTTCTTCAACGGCTTGGTTCACAGCTAGGACCAAAGTAGGTTTATTGGGCTTCGTGCGCAAAATTTTCCTTCTCAACTTATCCTCCCTGTGAAGTAATGTCGACAATTCGGGCGATTGGCTGTCGACAATGGATTTCCTGTTTTGACTCTTCAACGCATTCTCATTTTTCAGCTGCTTTTGTTTAACAATCACAGCTAATGAAATATTATCTTCCTCGTCGTCGTCTGTGTCACTGTCATCTAATTGCTTTGACAGAATTGCACTCTTCAAGTTTTCTATTAATTTTTTAGAGTTCTGAGTCGAACTTTTAAGGGATGAACCTTGAATATCAGTCATTTCTGAATATCCCTGTTCAGTCGATTTGTTATTGACAATCTTTTGCGGAATTCTGCAATCCACATTATATTTTAAGTTTGAAACTGATATATTTTCTTTGGGGACATTTATATCATCAGCATTAACGTTGGTAAATATTTTCACGTCTGGTGGAATATCCGTTTCATTTTTGTTGTTAGTGTTCGGAGCTGTGTTTATAATAGTAGAATGCAATACGGTATTGTGTCCTTGTATACCAGCATCAACTATTGCAGTGATATTTTTTGAAGTTTCATTTACATTGTTAGGTGATTTACTGTTGAAATAGTTATTTGGTTCATTTGTAGAAATAAGAGTGGATTGTTTCTTCTGGCAACTATTTTGCTGCGTGCTGGTTATTTCAGCTTGTTGGATGGCCAGTGTTGTTTTTGCAATTGATAAACCAGCAACATTTTTGTCAACGATCTCGTTAAAGTTACATTTTCTTTCATGGCTCACAGTTGTATTAAATAATAGCACATTGTTTTCGACTTTAAAAATTTTACTTTTGTCAGTTGATGATTTTATTCGGACAGCTCTCAAGCTGGCAGTTTGTTCACTTGGCCCTTTTGGTTTAATTACTGTGTGATCTTTGGAAATATTGTGAACAGTATCGATGCTAATTGGATTAATTAAGTTAGTATTTTGTAGTACTTTATTTAAACTCGCGTTTGATGCACTTTTATCCAAAGTTAAATCAATAACCTTTTCCAGACGAGACGGCTGTACATCAATATCTTCCGATTGTTTACGTTCCGAAAGAGCGCCTGTACTGGGATCTATGAGGAATTTACTTGTATCAATGTTTAAAAATTCTGGAGGACAAATTGTTTGCAAGGAAATACCAGAAGTTTGTGTAGCAATTTCACTTTTATTAGATGATGTAATAAATTCTTTACTACAGCTTGGGTCAGCAGAGCTTGGGTCAGCAACTAATTTTAACTCTTTAACTGTCTTTGCTAAAACTTGAGGTAATACATTAAGCAGTGTATTTCTATGCTGTACAGGCATAGTATATAATATTTCAACTATCTCCTTGGGTAATATATCAACATTACAGGCTTCGCTGTCTGAGTTTCTAGAATCTTTCTCAGTATCGGCTGACCCACTAGTTTTTATTTTGTATTGGGGTATTTTATCAATATCAGTATGTTCTTTGAATTGCGAAGTGTTTCTATCGGCAGATTTTTTAGGAGCTGTTATCATTTTAGTATGCATAATTGAGTCTGAAACGCTTTGTTTGGCAGTGAGATCCAGATATTCATTATCAGATGCAGCAGTCTTGCTGGTTAAATCTAAAACAGCATTGGCACACATATTATTGACCGTAGATGACTTCATACTTAAGTCTAATGTAGTTTCTTCATGTTTTATAAAAAAATGTTGATTATTAGCATTTTGTTGAGAAGTGTGTTTGTTAATAATAACCAGTTGACTTTGTACATGGGATTGTGTACCCTTTGTAGAAAGATCTAGCGTTTCATACATTTCTTTGGACTCAGAAAGAGATCCAGGTGCAATATCTTTAGTGCACAAATTCGTAGCTTCTTCTATATAATTATCTTCTACTGTATAAGTATATTCTTCTGGATAACTATATTCTTCTGTATAACTATATTCTTCGGTATAATTATCTTCTTCTGTATAATTATCTTCATTTACTAATCTTTGGCTTTTACCAGAGAGATCTAAAGGCGTCATAGCACACTGACTCAGAGTAATGTGAGCCGGTAACATACTGTTATCCTGGACAGGTTGTTCGAAATTTGTTTTTAGTACACTTACAGGATCCTCCTCCGTTTTTTGTAAATGTAACGTACTCTCTGGCACGGCGTCTTCACGACTAGATGAAGTACCAGGAACAGGATCTAATTTATTTTTCAACATCGCAATACAATCGTTTAAACCCTTCCTTGGTTTGTTGTTTTTATTAGCCACAGTATGGTATTTTTGTGAAGCGTAATAATCACTTGGATACGTATTCAATAAAGGCGGTTTATCTAGTTTAATGATAACAGCTTCATTTTCAAATAAAGGCCGATGTCCACTATGTAAGTGATGAGCATTTTGTGTAAAACTTTCAATAAATTGATGATTCATTAAATAATTATGTTGAAATCTATGAGCTCGATCGCTACTATCTGTATTTGCAGTTAAGCGTTCAATAGAGTGTTTCAGTGGAACTTTTTGGGGAGTTGATTTTTTAAATAGATCGCCTTTATTTTGGTCATTACAACTAGGATCTCGATAATTTGACCCATGTTGAGTAGAGCATTCTTTTTTGTTAGGTGACACATTATTGATATTAATTCTGTTTGAATCGTTATTTAGTGAGAGTTTTTCAGTATTTTGAACGGAGTCTGAGTCACTATTAGATGAATTTAATGGTTCTGTTATCGTTGCAAGGGCTGTTTCAGTGCCAATGATGGGATATGGGTGACTATTACTACTTCTTGTTACTTTCTTTAAGGGGACTGGCTTGGGCTTAATAGAAGTGTTCCGACGAATACGTGACTTTAAAAACATTTGTTTACATTTTATTGTAGGTTTATCGTCATTCTTTTCTGATTTGGTATCAACGTCAATGGCTTCAGCATTCCGCAACGTTCTTTTTGGCACTTCAGGAATTCGCCTACGGAGACAAATTTTATTCCTCGGTTTCTCCAATTTCCTACGAGGTCTTAATATAGTGTTTACAGGGTTTATAGCAACACGATGTCGCTTTGCTGGTAAATCCGCCAACATCTTACGAATAGTTTCGCCGTCTCCGACTTCTGTTCTACTATTCCTTGGTCTAGGTCGGGGCCGGCGTTTCTTCTGGCGCGATTGTCTATTTCTCAACTCCTTACGTATCTGTTTACGAATTCTATTATCAGGCAGTCGAGGGCGACGACGTCTCACTCCAAATGGGCGATATCTACATTTCCGACGAGCAGTTAGAGTGTCGCCAGCACATTCTAACATATGTTGATGAAAGTCTTCAAGCGTGATTGGTGCTTTACACTTAGTACATTCTTTTGAGCCTCTAACAGGTCTACTGCGATTTCCACTGTGAGTAGGAGGGACATACAAGTGTTTTAAAATATCGGCGTTTAATAAAGACTCGCCAACAATTTCATAGTGAGAAACTTGTGCATTTGGGTGTTGGTTTGAGATATGTAATGATAAAGTTTTAGGATCTTCAGTTTCATCACCGCATGCGCAACATACATATCGGCGTGGTCTGGCCCATTCTCCACTAAGAACTGAAGGTTTCATATTATATTTTGGAGTTGAAGGAATTAACCCCAAGTAATTTGGAAAATCATTAACATTCTCATGTTCAATAGACTTATTAATGTTAATTAAAAACTGCGACGAAGTTGGAATTTCCCGACTTTCTAATATTTCTTTTAACTCTATTCCAACTGAATCGACCTTGTCGGAATTAATAGAATTGTTAAATTTCTTTTCAAATTTACGCCTCATGCACAACTGTGTACCTATGTCTAATCTTGCGACTAATGTTATAATGCATTCGTTCACATGTGGATCAGTATGACTTCCAATACTACTTTGAACACTTAAAGGAAGTCTATCATTTTCGTTGCCATCCCATTTAAATTTACGTTTCGATGTTATCATTCTAGGTATATAACCTTCAAAAACAACTCTTGAGAACTGTTTAGGTGCAAGTAAAATAGGGAAACCTTCTATTGTATTTATGTTAACAATGCCTTTAGACTTTCTTGTTTTTACTATAATGTTATCGGAACCGAAACGGTTTAAAGTTCCATCCAGGAATTTTGAAAGGTTCTCATTGACATTACAACTAACTTTGGAATAAAAAGTGGAGTCGAAACATTTTTCAAATTTCGAGACATCTTCAATATTTTTGTACCAGTCACGTTTAGTAGATTCGCCAGTTCTAGGTGAACGATGTACTACACCAAGGCGGGATAAAATTTGATCAGCGTCATTGTTCCGAAACGAAAAAGATGAAGATAACTTCTTATTCCACTGTACGTTATCAAGTAACACGACAGTATTTTTAGCTAGCACACCTTTATTACCTACATTTTTGCATTGTGGTAAGATTACATTTGCAGTTATGTTGTTCTCAATATCAGTTGTATCTTGAGCTTCTGTAGGTTTTAATTCACACGATATCACAATACTTTTAAATCCGTCTGGAAATATACCATCTTCCGAATCAATAAGCGACTCTTCATTTTCAGTACTGACATTTCTCGAAATAGAAGGATTGCATCTTTGACGAAGTTTATCCCGATAAGATCTAATAGATTGTGATTTCCGTTTTTTGCACATAATCGTTTTATGTTCCGCCAGTTCTGAAGATGTAGAAAAGCGTGTTTTGCAATCAAAACATGCGAAGTAAATATTGTCATGTTTATCAATCATATGTTTTAAAATATCAAATGCATTTTCTTCATAATGATCGCAGAATTGACAAGTAATAACAGAAAAGTCGTTTTCCAAAGGGTAAAGATGAGAACGTTTAATATGTTTTGACAAAGACTGTTTCAAACTAAATTTTTTATCGCAATAAGGGCACAGAAAATGTGTAGATGGAGGAGTAGGCACGAAAATAGTTTCATTTTGTGATGTTTTCAATCCTTTCTTGGCTTTATCATCGACATTCTTGTCATCCGATCTTCTTAATATTCTGTTGCTAAATTTAAAGTCTGAGACAGTTGTCTTCCTAGGTCTTAGCCTTCCATTTACACCAGACACTGCCTCATCCTGGTTCATCATTTTAGCTTCACCATATCTGTAAATTAACATCTGGTTACAATCGTACATAAATTAAAAATATACCTATTTCATTAATAGTTTACGATAATTAATTTAAAAGCTAGAAGTAAACTAAAGTGAGAGTCAGACTAGTACAATAGGGATCGTCTCGGACCTAGCTTCTAATAGATGGCGCTATGTCATAATTATAGCATTTTTTATTTATTATGTGAAATTCAATTCAAATTAAACGAAATTTTATATGTGCAGGTTTATAATGTAATTATTGTTTTATTCATAATAAATAAAAACCCACTAAATATAATTAACACTAGCGCCATATATTGTGAGTTAGGCCAAAAGTTTGCCCTTACGTGTTAATTGGGCAAATAGGATGGGCATGACGAACTCGTATTATTTTCGTTTATTGATATGATATGATCATACATTATTGATATTATATTGAGCCTGATTGATACCCATTGGACAATCCACTACTTCCCTTGATCCATATATACACATCTGTTTCCGGTAAGAGGGTATTTGTCTGTTACAATTTCTCTCCAAAAGGGACCAATTTTGATGCAGTTTTTTTGCATTGCATAAGTGTCACTTCGGAGCAGGTTCTTAGATATACGAGGGTGAATCAAAAAGTTCTTGGAATCAATATTAAAAAATGCAAAAAATGAAACAAACATATTTCATTTTTCCACGTAATCTTGCCTCTAATACTAATGCATTTAGAATAGCGCGTTTCTAACTTTCTTATTCCTTGCGAAAAAAAAAATTATTCTTGATTCTCCAAAATCTCCTTTACGGAAGCCATAACCGCGTCATCATCGTGAAATTTAGTTCCACAAATTTTCTCTTTTAATTTTGGGAATAAGTGAAAATTACTTGGGGACAAGTCCGCAAAATATGGTGGGTGGTCAAAGACATTGGAGCCAGCAGAGCGGATTGCGTTGAGCGCAACTTCCGGTCGATGAGCAGGAGCGTTATCGTGAAGAAACAACACGCCCAACGACAGTTTTTCATGACGTTTTTCTTTAATCTCTTCACGCACTTTCGGAATTAAATTTGCATAAAATGGTCCAGTAATCGTCTGGCCTTTTGACATGTAATCAATAAAAAGGATTTCTTCACTATCCCTGAACACTGACGCCATAACTTTGCCAGCGGTAGGAGCAACTCGAAATTTCATAATGGATGGAGACTAATGGAGAGGATGGTTGTTTATTAAATTAAATCGTTAATCGTTCTTGTCGCCATCTCAATCGATATTAAATAAAAACGAGAAACAAAGAATCAATCAATGACGGTGTCTTCCTCTTCACACCCGCATTGTCTCCGGTGCCTTCGACAAACAAAGAGAATAATCTCACGGAAAATATAAATTTATAAAGCTGTCACTCAAAGATTGACATTTACTTTTTTTGTAAGCAAAGGTATTTTTTTCATACCGCTTATGATGACGTCACACATTGAAAAAGTTAGCATGGCCAATTAATTACCTACTTAGTTTAAAAAGAGGGATATAATAATTAAATATAACGAAAAAAATTGTTAAATAATTTTTTTCGTATATCCCATCATGTGGCATAATCACACGATGACCAGCCGAATTGATTGGGGAAAGAGATTGTTTGCTATCGTTTGTTTGTTAGTTGACTTATAAGGCAACGCATCACAGCCACAGCGCAACGAACTCAGTTTTACGCGCGGCTTATTTTGTCCATATCTCTTTAGAAAGATGTGAGAGATGGACTACTATTAAAATCGATAAGATAACTTAAGGACAAGATAAGATAGACTAATAATCACGTATCAGACACATGAGAAAGTACGATTTCTCAACAAAATCGGTACATATTTCGAAAAAACACGAAAACGACTTCGGCTTTTCTATGTTTTTACAAAAACTATTAGAATTATCAAATTCTAATTAGTATATTCTTAAAGTATGTAAAATTATTTATCTTTTAATGTCGAGAAAATTGTAAATTAGTAAATACATATACTACTCTGTGTAAAAAGTATCGGGAATATGTCAATAAAAAGACCCGCGTAAAAGAGGTCGTTTTACTGCATGTTGGTAGCACTGTACTGATTTACCACGCAAAATTTGAGCGGGATCTGTCATTCAATTTGTTTAAAACTGCACTTTTTGTTGGTCATAGTTTTGAGTCTTCGGTGATTTTTACAATGGAAAATATTGTTGAAGAAAGAGTGTGCCTTAAATTTTGTGTTTCGAATGATATTTCATGTGGTGAATCGCTAAAAATGTTGCAAAAAACCTACGGCGAATCGTGCATATCAAAAACAAAGACATGAATGGTATAAGGCTTTTAAAGAAGCCCAAAAAACCGCGGCAAAGTCGCTCCAAAATCAAGGTGATGCTGACAGTTTTTTTTTGACTACCGTGGTGTGGTTCACTCCGAATTCCTTCCAGAGGGAGAAACAGTGAATAAAGAATATTATTTAGGCGTCATGAAGTGTTTGCATGAGAGTATCCGCCGAAAACGTCCAGATTTGTGGCAACACAACTCATGGATGCTGCACCATGATAATGCATCATCACACACAGCCATTATTGTGAAAGAGTTTTTAGCGAAAAATTCAACAAAAGTTCTCGACCAAGGACCGTATTCACCTGATATGGTTCCGTCTGACTTTTTTCTATTTCCCAAGTTAAACTTCGAGGAAAACGTTTTGAGTCGATAGAAGCTATAAAAGAAAATTCGCTGAATGAGCTAAAGGCCATACCGCAAAAAGCCTACGATTAATGTATGGAGGACTGGGTGAAGCGGTGGAGATGTTGTATTGCAAGCAATGGTGTCTACTTTAAAGGCGATAAATTAAATTTAGATGAATAGTTTGTATTTTTTGTTTTATTGAAAAAATCCCGATACTTACTACACTGAATGTATTAAGAGAACTTGAGTCGCAAATTTGGCTAAAATACGCGTAAAATTGAAAATTTTCAAGGCTTCATAAAACTTAGATGTAACTGATTTTGGTTATTTTCTCTCCTTAGCAACTTTAGAATATATTTATCTTTGGAAAGCAATTGAGCCTAGCACATACAGATATCGGTTCTCCCTTATGGTAACAACTTTTGATATAATTTCATTTCGTATAATTTTAGTTCGTATAAAATTAATTGCCATAATCATTTACTTCATCTAATACTCGTTTCGTTTAATATTATTTGACATAAACATTCATTTGACATAATTCTGTTAGAACTAATTTTCATTTGACATAATATTATTTTATATAATACTAGCATATCGCCCCCGGCTTCGCCCGTGGATATTTACGAACGCATTTATATTAATAAGGGATGAATTATGAATTTTTATAAATTCTGAGGACTTATAAACTAAAAACCTTAGCTAGGACTAAAATTAAGAAATATAAACTGTCACCCAAAGAAAGTGACTGATAGTGTCAGTCAAGCCACAGAGTATACGTTATAGAAATGCAAAGAGTATAATATACCGTGTTTTTTGACAAACATTTTTTTTAACTTTCGTAAAAAATAATTATTTTTTTAATAAAAAGTATCCTATGTTACTTCTAATACCTCCAAGAATATATGTGCAAAATTTCATGATGATCGGTTAAGTAGTTTTTGCGTGAAAGCGTAACAAACAAACTTACATTCGCATTTATATTAATAGGGAAGGGATTCTGTAATTATATTGATAACCCTTTATGTACAGGTATCTATAGTTTTTAATCACACACCCCCGACGGCGAAAAGCGGATTCCAATACCTCCATAATAAAGATCTTTTAGAACCAAGAAAACATAAGGGTTTCATTTTCAACACCATCGGAACGCGAGTTAATTATACGCGAGTTAATTAGTATATCTAAGGATTTTAACTTTGACGGAGGATTTCTAGTTTTCTAGGGGTGGATTAGCTTCTCTGAGGGGTAGGTCTATTCTTCCACCTCAGAAGCTCATTTGTCCACCATATATTGTCGTTTGTCAACCCTTAGAGATATAGCTATACGTGAGTTAATTATATAGTTAACGATTTTAACTTTGACGGAGGATCTCTAGCTTCCTAGGGGTGAAATTGCTTCTTTGAGGTTTTGGTTTGTTTGTCCACCTCGGAAACTCGTTTATCCACCACATATTGTCGTTTGTCCACCCTTAGAGATATAGTTATGCGTGATATAAGTATGTATCTAAGGATTTTAACTTTGTCGTGGGATCTCCAACTTCCTAGGGGTGGATTTGCTTCTCTGAGGGGTAGGTCTGTTTCTCCACTTCAAAAACTCATTTGTCCACCACATATTTTCGTTTGTCCAACCTTAGAGACGTAGTTATGCGCGAGTTAATTCAGTATATATCTAAGTATTTTCACTTTGACGGGGGATCTCTAGCTTCCTAGGGGTGGATTCTCTTCTCTGAGGGGTTGGATCGTTTGCCCACTTTATAAACTTGATTTTCAAACCTTTAGTGTAGTTTGATCGTACCCAGAAATTCAGTTTCTATCGTTTTTTTCATAAAAAATGTTTATTTGAATAACTTTTTTTTGAAGGGTGGACAAAAAAAAATTTTGGTGGACAATTGTGGACTAACGATGTACAAACGAACCTGAAATAAAGTTGAAAATTCGCATTTGGGGGTGCCAACTTCCACCTCAATTTTAGTTTTTTTTAAATAACTTTTTTTTGAAGGGTGGGCAAAAAAACATTTTTGGTGGATAAACGAACGGGATGAAAAAAAAATGAAATTTCGCATTTGGGGGTGCCAACTTCCACCCCTATTTTTATTTTTTGAATAACTTTTTTTTGTTCGGTGGACAAAAAAAAATTTTGGTGGACAAACGAACCTGATGAAAAAAAACTGAAAAATCGAATTTGGGGGTGCCAACTTCACACAGCCCGTCTAACCCATGAAGTAATTATTTATTAAATAAGGTTTTTGGTTTTTATAACTGTAACTTCATTTTTAAGTTTCTGATTATCTTTCAATAATGTTTTAAGTTTTTCGTGATTTGAATGGATATGCTCTTCGTTACATTTTCCGTAATAGTAATTGTTTCTTTTTTAAACTCTTCTTTCATTGTATCCAGTAAAATTAGTTCGTTGATCCATTGCCATTTGTCCCTCATATTTTATTATATTTTAACCTGGCAACACTATTTCATAGGTTGTTTTATTTCGAGCGTACCCGTATTCTAGTTTGTTTATTTGTTTTAGTCAGTTGTCACTATCAATATGGCATGTCGAGGGTAGAATTAAAATATTATTATAAGATTTCTTCACGTTTTTATCACTTTTTAGCCACTTTTGTAGCTCCAGCACTTCAGTTGATTTTTACGCCCGAATACTAGGTTCATATAATTATATAACTTTACATGCGAAATAATTACAAATTTTTTTCGCACAGATTTGATGAAGAACGCGCCTAATATCTAAATATATAAAACCTTAGTGTCGCTTACTGACTGACAATCAACGCACAGCCTTAACCACTGAAGAGACAAAAGTAGAGATGCACTATGAAGAGTTTTTGGAAAAACAATTCCTGAAGGGGTGATATGGGGTTAAACGTTTGTATAGATAGAGTATCGTACTCCCTGCGTGTATATATCAACTTGAAACTTGGTACAAATACTCTTTAAAACAAATAATGAAACACGTGTTATAGGAATTTTCAAAACCACCTTTAAGGACGGGTGCAAGGGGATTTTAAATTGTGTACGGGGAAATTGTTTCGCATTTCAAACATTTCCGTGGCAATTACGGGGGGCCAAAAATAAAATTAAGGGAAAATCCTTTGCGCGGCGGGCAACAGATATCATAGATATTTTCACTGGTCATATCGTAGGCTTATTATTAATGCGTAGGTGTGTTTTTTGTCTTTTTCTATATACATTTGAAAACGCATTATTTTAATTCTTAGTCCAACATATTTAACATGTGTAGTATGTTGGTTCCAAGCCATTTGGTTCGCGATTTTTTAAAAGTAAAAGAATTTTGTCTTTGATAACTCTCTCTGTCTCTGGAAATGTCATTAGTTGTTTTCGCGCTCAAGCGTTCGCGTTTCTCTTTGTTCGACATGCATAAAATATTTATTATAAAGTTATTTCTTTGATCTGAGTTAGTAAATATGAAAAGAAAAGCAAGTGATGAAGAAATGGATTAAAAAGCTATAAAGAAAAAGATCAGAAAACTGGAGAAAAAACTTCGGCGTAGAAGACACCATAATGACCGGAGACGCCGCAGTTCCAGTACTAGTTTGAATTCAGATAATTCAGGCTTAACCAACAAGGAGGCTCCAAGGCCTCCAAGTAATGAAGAAGTTTATGAAGAAGTCATACGTAAGTTACGTTCTTATCTACATTACAATATAATATTTATAGGTTAGACACAGGTATACTGGCTACTTAGAATATGAGGTGTGAATTTGTATATCACACCGAAGGGGACTCGAACGTGTATCAAATACACAAGGGTAGAAACTTACAGAATAAATACTTTGTTCAATAATGTCTAAAACTACCCTTGCTTACTGGGTTTACCTAAGAGTATCCTTTGACCACAAATACTTGGTGAGTCATATAACACAAACAACAAATACTTTGAGTATATTAGAACCACAAGTTAACAATACCCAAAACTACCCTTGCTTACTGGGTTTACCTAAGAGTATCCTTTGACCACAAATACTTGGTGAGTCATATAACACAAACAACAAATACTTTGAGTATATTAGAACCACAAGTTAACAATACCCAAAACTACCCTTGCTTACTGGGTTTACCTAAGAGTATCCTTTGACCACAAATACTTGGTGAGTCATATAACACAAACAACAAATACTTTGAGTATATTAGAACCACAAGTTAACAATACCCAAAACTACCCTTGCTTACTGGGTTTACCTAAGAGTATCCTTTGACCACAAATACTTTGTGAGTCATATAACACAAACAACAAATACTTTGAGTATATTAGAACCACAAGTTAACAATACCCAAAACTACCCTTGCTTACTGGGTTTACCTAAGAGTATCCTTTGACCACAAATACTTGGTGAGTCATATAACACAAACAACAAATACTTTGAGTATATTAGAACCACAAGTTAACAATACCCAAAACTACCCTTGCTTACTGGGTTTACCTAAGAGTATCCTTTGACCACAAATACTTGGTGAGTCATATAACACAAACAACAAATACTTTGAGTATATTAGAACCACAAGTTAACAATACCCAAAACTACCCTTGCTTACTGGGTTTACCTAAGAGTATCCTTTGACCACAAAAACTTGGTGAGTCATATAACACAAACAACAAATACTTTGAGTATATTAGAACCACAAGTTAACAATACCCAAAACTACCCTTGCTTACTGGGTTTACCTAAGAGTATCCTTTGACCACAAATACTTTGTGAGTCATATAACACAAACAACAAATACTTTGAGTATATTGACCCACAAGTTAATCCTGTGGACAAATACTTTGTTCATCTGGGAATACTATATAACAACAACCTGTTATTATTTTTGTGCTTTGCAATCTTTATTTTTATTGATGAGTACACTACTTGTCTGACATTAAATAAGCTATAAAGCAAGTATGACTCTAAATGAATGGGAGGTTCCTAATTGGCACAATTAACACAATTCCAGCACTGGCCCTGGAGCACTCCCAAGAATCTCAACCGCGGCACCTGGATGAAAGCATCCTATCAGCTCTCGGTGAACCATTGCCTACTGACAAGACCTATGATTCAGAAATACACGAAGAAAAATTTAAAAGAATAGAAGATATTTTAAGAAATGGAATACCGAAGGAAATTAAAGAACAGTTACTCAAGTCATGCCCAATTCCTCAGAATACTATCCTACTAGAAGCCCCGCAGCTTAACCCGGAACTGGAAGGGATCTTGGCGACAACTATGAAATCTAGAGATAAAAGAATGGAGGAACGCCAAGATATACTAGGCATAGCATTGGGTAGAATACTAAAGGTCACACACATGATGACATCCGCTAATAGACTAAGAGCGGGCCGTATGCAACCCTACCTCATCGAGTAGCAAGATGCGACATATCTAGGGTGTTGCATATCAAAAAGGTATGTCTTAAAATACAAGGTTGCCTGGGCGCAACCTGTAGCTTTTTGTACAGTTAGCAAAAAGTGATCATTTTTTTGGGTGTAAATTACCTCATAGAGTAGCAAGTAGGTACATAGTACATTCGATAGTGCTTATCAAGAAGTGCCAAAATCTACTAGGTTACCTCGCCTAAACCTGGCACTTTCGTGAATCAGCCTAATTTTAGGGTGGCTAAAAAAAATACATCATCGAGTAGCAAAATGAAATTGATGCCAATCGAATGTTCTAATCATCCGATTAATAATTAAATTAGGTTGCCGGCTCTATACCTGGAACTTTTCTTAATCGGCCGAGTTTTATGTTCGAACGAAAAAACTGACTGATGCATAAACAACGTGGAAATTACTCCAGTAGATGGTATAAATGAGATTGATCAGATGTAATCATAGATTATATGTATTCACTAGCTTTTGCCCGCGACTTCGTACGCGTAGAATTAGGAATAATGACGTTATTTATGTAAATACGCAGAGGTTTCCCTTAATTTTATCTTTTACCCCCGTAAACTCCCCGTCAGTCAGAAGTTCAAAAAAGTATAAATTCGGTACCTATAAATTTATATCTTCCCAGTCCCAGAAAAATATTTGTACCAATTTTCAAGTCGATACACGCAGGTAATACGATTTCCCTATACAAACTCCTACACGTTGCGCCCCACCGTAAGGGTCGTTTTTTTAAATCCAAAAATACGTGTTTTATTATTTATTGTTGAAGAATATTTGTACCAAGTTTCAAGTTGATACACGCAGGTTATACGATTTCCCTATACAACTTCTACACCCCGTTGCATACCCTTCTTATGAGTTGTTTTTTAAAATATAAAAATAGGTATTTCGAAGAATATTTGAACCAAGTTTCAAGTTGATTCACGCAGGAAATAAGATTTTCCATACAAACGTATTTACTCCATTTGACCCCCTTAGGGGTTGAATATCAAAATTTCCTTCCTTATTCCTTGTCTACATCATAAAGGGAACCTTGGTGCACAATTTCAGCTTTCTAGGTCCAAGGATTTGGGCTGGGCGTTGATGAGTTACTAAATGAATGAAATATCGGAACTTCTCTTTTTATAAATATACATTTGGAGCGACACAACCTTGAACATTTTGTACGGTGAGCAAAAACAACGCTTCAGCAAGATAATGCACAAAAACTACGAATATTTTGAAAAAGAGTGTACATCTATTAGATCGAATCACCTCCAATGTTTTCCATGCTCATTGTGCAGTTTTCCATAACTCTCATAATAAAACAATTTAATTACGCTTCATAATTTATATTGGAATACACGCACGACCATGCTGGCGTTCACTAAAACAAAAATGTCTCGCGACAATATGTGGCAAAATGCAACTGCACTTACTCACCTGAAAATTTTGGATGGCAACTTAACGAAATAAACAAATACATGGTTGTGTGGTTCGAAGGAGGACTAACACCACTGCGTGTATGTAAGTTTGGTTGGACTCCATCTGTTTATAAAGCTATGGAAAAATGCGAATGCCTGTGAACACTAAGTCGATTTTATTGCTCGCTACAGTTCATGTTTGTAAAAACTCATATTATAATACTTAGCATTAATTTATTGTTCATAATAAGTGAGTAATAAAACGTAATTAAAATGTTTTATTATGGTAGTTTAATTTATAACATATAACATCATTTAAGTACCAATGGAAAACTGCACAATGAGCATGGAAAACATTGGAGGTGATTCGACCTAATACTCTTTTTCAAAATATTCGTATTTTTTGTGCATTATCTTGCTGAAGCGTTATTTTTGCTCACCGTACAAAATGTTCAAGGTTGTGTCGCTCCAAATGTATACATATAATCTATGATTACATCTCATCAATCTCATTTATACCATCTACTGGAGTGATTTCCACATTGTTCATGCATCAGTCAGTTTTTACGTTCGAATATAAATCTCGGCCAATAAAGAAAAGTTCCAGGAATAGAGTCGGCAACCTAATTTAATTATTAATCGGATGATTAGAACATTCGATTGGCATCAATTTCATTTTGCTACTCGATGATGTATTTTTTTTAGCCACCCTAAAATTAGGCCGATTCACGAAAGTGCCAGGTTTAGGCGAGGTAACCTAGTAGATTTTGGCACTTCTTGATAAGCACTATCGAATGTACTATGTACCTACTTGCTACTCTATGAGGTAATTTACACCCAAAAAAATTTTTTGCTAACTGAACAAAAAGCTCCAGGTTGCGCCCAGGCAACCTTGTATTTTAAGACATACCTTTTTGATATGCAACACCCTAGATATGACGCATCTTGCTACTCGATGAGGTAGGGTTGTATACGGCCCGCTCTTAGTCTATAACTTTGTGAAACTGGAAGCAATAAAAATATTATCAGAGGCTTCGAGACTACTAAGTGACCTTCACTTCGAACATACAAATTTAAGAAGGAAATATTATTCCAAATTTTTTCCTTGCTCACGAAAACAATTCAAAAAATTAGAAATGAACAGGCTACAGGTATAGTAGTGTTTCCTGTCTGGTTTTCCCAACCATGGTATCCTCTGCTGAAATATATGATAGTTTCAGATGTTATATATTTTAAACCATCTTCAGATCTACTATTATCTCCTTCCAGGACACTGCACCCTCTACACTTGCAGCTTTCCCTGGGTGCGTGCGTGTTATCAGGGAGTCCTTCCTAAGAAGATCTATATCAGTTGATGCAGTAGATATTATGATAGCTTCACTATCAAAGAACACAATTAAACAGTATGAAACATGCCTTAAGCAATGGTGGTCATTCTGTGTCACTCAAGACTGGGATGTGTACAAAGTATAAAACTTCCAGGTTGTACAATATCTGACAAAATTATTTAATAATGGGAGTTCTTATCAAACCCTTAACAGTCATCGCTCGGCTTTATCATTAATAGTAGGGCCACATCTAGATACAGACTTAAGTATAAAACGATGGTTCAAGGGAGTTTTCAAACTACGCCCTTCTAGGACTAAGTATGATACTACATGGGATCCGGAAACAGTTTTGAAATACATTCAACAATGGTTTCCGCTCCATACAATTAGTCTCGAAAAATTGACCAAAAAGACAGTTGTATTGTTAGCTCTTGCCAAGGGCAAAGAATTCAGACATTGTCACTAATTAAATTAAGTAATATCAAGCTTTCAGAAACTGGGGTAGAAATAATAATTTCTGATTTAGTTAAAACATCTGCCCCAGGTAGGTGTCAAACTTTCTTGTCACTGCCATGTTTTAATGAAAAACCTGAGATTTGTCCTGTTCAAACACTGCAGGCATACATTGAAATAACAAAGAACCTTAGAAATCCTGAGGAACCTACAGACCAGTTATTTATAACATATAAAAAACCACACAAACAAGCTTCAACTCAAAGTATTAGTAGATGGATAAGAGAAGTAATGTCAGATAGTGGCATTGATAAAAATCGGTTGTCTGTAAAGTCGGTTTACTGACGATAGTTGAACGTGACAACGTCATAAGAAAGCTGTCCACGCGGACGCATCGCTCACTCAAGTAGGAGAGAGACAGATGTTGAACGCTGCCGAACGCGGAGGCCGATTGTGCCTCTTTGTCGCTCGTTCCGCGCTCTCGCTTGCACTTCAAGCCTTAAATGGAACGCCTCAGAGCGAGGTAACGCCGCATGAGTCATGTTTTTGCGTGCGTGCAGCCCGGCTTCATCGAATTATAAGACGTTGTCACGTCAAAAATCTTTTCATCTTATTCAATTCGCCATGCCTCAACCTCTTGTGCCAAGAGACAAGGTTTATTAACGGTAGATAGTATTTTGAAGATTGTGGGGTGGTCTAATCAATCATCAGTAATTGTCAGACACTATGATAGACCAGTACTGAATAAGAACTTAAATCGCCACACATTCGCAAGTAGTGTGTGGGGACAGTAAGTCATTAGATTCTAATAATCAAGATATTGTATAACGGATGTGATGTATTTTCTTTTGTTTATAAAGAATAAATTTACTTTTGTATTTTTTCAGTTCGTGTTTTAATTTTATTGGAAGGATTGAGATGAAAAATACGCAGTTGTTATATACATCTTACCCGCTCTAAACATCTACACATGTTAAATATGTTGGACTAAGAATTAAAATAATTGAATAATTAAACGAACTTACCTTAAGTGAAGTTCTATTACAATTATTGAAGATTCTTAGTCCAACATAGGAGAGTCCCTCCCACCCAAATAATTACTGCTTATTTTCCCTAGGACTGGGTAAGATGGAGTATATTATCGCTCTAAACTTAATGACATTTCCAGAGACAGAGAGTTATCAGAGACAAAATTATTTTACTTTTAAAAAATCGCGAACCAAAGGGCTTAGAATCAACATACTACACATGTTAATATGTTGGACTAAGAATCTTCAATAATTGTAATAGAACTTCACTTATGGTAAGTTCGTTTAATTATTCAAACATCTTTCTGTCTTTTAGATATGTTTAGTGTTCACTGGCTAGCTGGCAATTAGCAATAAATTAAAAATATGGTTATACTAATAGTCATACTAGTAGGACAACCAGTATGACTAGATGGAATAAGAGGAACTATACCCTCTAGGAGAAGGTGCCTAATAACTATGTACGTGGAAGTCTAAAAGTGGCACCGATACCTGAAAAGCTCACCGTTGGTATGGACACGTGATGAGAAGGCGCGAAGACCACATGCCCCGAAAGTGTTAAATATTGAGTCAAGACCGAGACGCCGCGGCAGACCCCGATTGGCTTTCAGCAATCAATAATGACCTCAAAGCCCTAGCTATAACTAGACTCACTGACGACCCGGAATAGATCGAGCTGGATTAGGAGAGCCGACCCCAATTAAACATGGGATAAGGCCGGAGAAAGAAGTTCCCAATTCTACGCGGATGTGGTCGTGGGCAAAAGCTAATTTATCATAATAAACGTATACCCCCCTATCAGATATGTATTACAGTTTACACCCATTTTTTGATCACTAATTAAACATAAAAAATATTTAGCAGATAATTTGTAAGAATAAAGAATATTATACTTACGTCATCAAATCCAGTTCTAACCATGTGAAACCATCTAAACATGCCTCAAAATTGAAAGGGTCGGGATCGAAATAATGAGCAGTGATGCCTACATCATGCCCATTTTTTCCTAATGTCAATAAACCATCTGTAAGATATCTAAACAAAACAAAAATAAATAATTAACATGCAGTCCAATAGATACTGAATAAATAAAGTGATCATAAAGGAAACTAAAGTAAGGCCAACGAAACGAGAAAAAGAATGTAAACAAACTTTCAGGTGTTAATAACATTTTTTATTGAAGATTTTGTTTAACATTGTTTAATTTTATACAACACATCTTCACGCCCTTTATACCTTGCGGTGTGGCCAGAGACGCAAGTAACAGTGTTCAGTTTTTGCCAGTTGTCCATATTAAACAGAATGTGCCACTTCTTTTAATAGACAGAAATATCTGTTATTTTTAGAAGCTTAACAAATAGGATTTGAACCCAGGACCTCCGGTTTAAAATTCAACGCCATACCAATTAGGCTATAGACTCCTTTTTTAAATACCCTTGAGATCATAATATTACGGCGTCAATAATAAAAAGTGGTCGATACATACGATTTACATTGTTACATTGTCATCATCTGTGTGACTGTCACTTGAACTACAACTGACTGTGACTTCAAGTCTGAACCAGTTAAGTTTATGAATTAAAATCTGTCAACAGTTGTCTGGAGCTGCCAGGTTGTGGCTCCATAAATAAATATCAAAACTTACTATATCAACAAAGTAACAAAAACTAATAAAATAATATAACCATTGATATAAACAATCAATGATAACAAATATAATTTATAACAGAAAATGAAATAACGAAAACAAAATAAGACGGAAACGAAATCAACACACTCTGAGCGCATCCCAAAACAGGAATAAACTTGTATTTTCAACCTACATGTTTTTACATAAGGTACTGGCCAGTACTATGATTTACCTAGCGACAGTCACGTCTGACGTTATTGCGTGCGAGAGAAAGGGACGGAAATATTAATTGCTTATAGTCATAACGCACCTCAGTAGCGGTCGGTTTGTTTACATTCTTTTTCTCGTTTCGCTGGCCTTACTTTATGTAGGTACTCATTAGATATCGCAATAGCACATTCTTAGTACCTACCTAATAATGGGAACTTAATATTTACTTACTTTGATATTTTCCTATAAATAATTACACAATATTTTTTTATAATATGACTTTCATATTAATAACGCAAAATGTGTACAGTACTCGACGTTTGATATGGCACGTCGGGGACGAGAGCGAGATATTCGGTTCATTTCGGTTTTGTATAGCATTATCTTTGTCTATCGCAGTCATTTGATGACGCGTAATCTATCCTCCTCAGTCGCACTACACTCAGCGTAGAGTCCGGTCGTGTCTACTTAAAAATATTTATATAGCGTTGTTCAACCACTAATATATAAAGATAAATAAAAAATAAAGATAAAGAAAGGCAAGCATTTGCATGGGCAATCACGTTAAATTATTTATAATGTGTGTGTATGTAGCACAACAGTTTAAGGACAACAGTGATAGTCAGTATTACAAAAAAAATCAAGAGAGAGTTGCAGAAGCTACCGGAGTTTCAAGAAGGACTTTGAACCGAATATTGGACGAAGCTGATAATAAAAATTAAACACCATCAACATCATTCAAATTCGGCACTCCGAAAAAGGGAAAGCCGAAAAAAACATTTTAAAATTAAATTTGATAGTTTTGATTATGACGTAATTAGAAGAATGTTCGACTTTCATTTGAGATTCCACGAATTACCGACAATCAAGTCTCTCAAATCAAAATTGCATGAAGCTATAGATTTTAACGGATCAGAGAAAATATTGCGTAAAATTCTTGGACAGATAGGTTTCCGCTTCTAAAAATGGAGGACAACAGAAAGGCACTCATGGAAAAACATGACGTAAGACTCAAAAGAATAGAATATTTGGATAAAATACGGAGTTATCGTGCAGCAGGAAAAAATATAGTCTGAGTCTTATACACAGAACTCACACTAAGGAAAAAAGTTGGAGTGACAAAGGAGTTAAAAGACCAATTTCTAAAGGGCAACGATTAATAACACTGGTCAACACTGATTTTGCCACACGAACTTTGAGATGATTTTTGTTTGTATTGGTGTACCCTCATTACAAAAAAAAAAATATTTTGTTCCCGTCACATCCAGTTTTTTTCTGACGGCTTTGTATTTATTTTTACCTCATTTACTGTTTTTTTTTTGATTCAAGGAGGTTTACCGCCAGGTGGCGCCAGGCAATATTTCGCAAGTTAGGCTACCCGCTAAGCATGAACAGATTCTATATTTCCCTTTGCCCCCCAAGGCTTCAACTCTACCCTCCCGCCCCTCCCCTAATTCTAACCTCCTTAGTTTGTTAGTTTGATTAGCTTAACTTCGGTGACTAGATAAATACCGTATTTAACTAACTTAATTTTTTTGACGACGTTTATTAAGCTGTAAATATGCATCGAATGTGCATAAACCACTAGGACAGTTGTTTGTTATGTGTGTGGAGAATTAACTTTTGCATCTCAACGTCGAAAATTTACACCATTGATAGAAAATTTTTATTTAGACTATTTTGGTTTTTCTGTACGTCATCAAGACAAATCCTGGGTTCCATATATATATGCTGTGTAACATGTATGAGACTCTTATCAGGTTGATGAACAATGAACATTACGAGAAATGGCTACAGACGCAGTTGATACCAAATATACCCAATAATTCCGTTTTAGTCATTGACAACGCAGGGTGCCACCACCAAATACAATAAATATGTAGAAAGACCCCCAAATTCCAATACTATTAAAAAATAAATGATAAACTGGTTACAGAAACATGGTATTCCAGTTGATCCCACTTTTACAAAACCACAACTATATGAAATTATACGCCGCCATAAGGAACGTTTTACAGAATTTTCTGTAGACAAAATACTCGCCGAACATCACATGACAATACGACTACCGCCTTACCATCCAGATTTTAATCCCATTGATAATATATGGTCACAGCTTAAAGGATATGTTGCTTCGAAAAATATCGACATGAATTCAACTACAGTGAAGAATTTGCTAACAGAAAAAGGAAACCTGATCGGCCCAGAAGAATGGGAGACGGTTTGTGAACATGCAATCAAATGTGAAGATGAATATCGAAGACATGAGAATGCTATGGATGCATACACTGACAGATTTATAATTAATACAGCTGACAGTGACGATGATCACGATCTTGAAAGCACTGATAGTGAAGTAGAAGGAGTTAAAAGTTTTGATTTTGTTTAAAAACTTTTTCTATTATTTTACTATTTCATTTTAATAACATTTAGTTATAATTAACTATTTTAAAATTGTATAAATTTAACTCGTCTACTTTTTTATTATTATTTATAGAAATTTTCAGTGTGGTCCACATAATATAGTTTAAAAAGAGCATTGTTTGTTCCCGTATCTAATATATTATTACCACAATCATATATTTTGTTTTTATTGTATACTTAATAGAATTGAAAAACAAGTAGGTAATTCTTACAATTTTAAAAATTAAAAATAATTACACTTCTAAATAAAAATAAAGTGGAAAATGGTTTTAAGAACTATATATAGATATCATATTATGTACCATGGGTTTTTATCTATGTACATTATCCGACAAACCGTACAAAGAGGCTTTTCCATCTACATCCTCACCAGAGCTGGCCACTCGTAAGGTATAACCTCAAAAAATCGGCTAAATGAGGAAGACTTTGTCTTCCACTGGGTACCCTGGGGCCGGCAACGGTTCCCGGGAGCTGTAAGGTAACCCGTGAAGAAAAAAAAATATACATATATATATATAGATATCAAATCGCGGTGCATTGTGTGACAGAGACAAAGCTCTATAAATCCGAAAGTGGCCGATCTTAACCGAACATCATGTGCCATATCAAACGCCGAGTACTGTACAGTGTAGGTACATGTGATTAAGATTAGTAAAAATATTGTTTGTTTGATTGTTAATGTACTTGTTTCCTTTACCATCATAATGTGTTACGCTCAGCAGAATAGCAGATGTAAATGTAAAACAACTTACAATTGTATTGGAGGGGCGGCGCAGAGCGCGCGCCCCCGCTTGTGCACAGGCCCACACGTGGCGCCTTCTGCTCTTGGATTCCAGTAGCTAAAATATCACCACTGTTCAGTTTAAACGGTGAAAGCATATACACCGCCAGTTTGATGATGGTTCATAAAAGACCACACCTGCAAGAAAAATATTCATTTAAGCTATTTTTCATAAACACTTGTACTAAAATCATGCTACCTGGGCTGACTAAAACAAAAATAATTCTACCTAGTAATATGGAACCCAAACACATGAAAATTTAATTATTTTGAAAATACCTTGTATGATAGACAAATGCCTATTTACAGAAATATGTAGTATGAGTATTTTTCAATGACATAACTTTTACATTAGGTACATGCTATGAAAATATGATGGATTTACATCACATGCAAGAGCAGGCAGGAAAAGAACTGAACTATATTTTTGCTGGTTTAGGTTAATCATATAATTTCCATAACTGGCATATTGTAAAGAAACATTATCACCTAGTGTCTAGAATGCCTTTACTGGCATCAATTGTATTAATATAATTACAACAATTAGTAATATTACTTTTAATTAAAAATGTAATTAAGTAGATAATGTAGGTACTTAAGACATTTAAAATTCTATATGGTATTAAGTTGGGGCCATTCATTTATGACGTAAGACAATTTAGGGGGGAAGGGGTCGAACATGTTTTATTTTTTTTCTTAAAAGGGGGTGAGACTGGTCTCGATAGTTCTTACGTAAGATCACAAAAATGCGCAAAGTTAAGATTATAGGTATAGTGCAAGCATTATACCTACTTTGAAAAGCGCGGGCACCCTTTGGTTTTGAGCCCCTGGAATGATCAAAATCTTTAAGATTACATACATAGGTACCTACATTAACATAATATGTAAAGATTTAAAACTTTAAAACAAAACCAAAGTTGATTATATGTCTTAATTTTTTCCTTTAGATTCTTATGTAATAAATATTAAACAGGGGGAGGGTAGTCGGCCTATTCTTATTTTTTCTAACATAGGGGGAGGGGGGGTCAAAACCGTCAAAAATCGTCTTACGTAATAAATTATTGGCCCGTTACATGTGAAGACAATGTTGTGTTACTCTGTCTCCAACTCTGCACCCACACCCTTAGGTAATAATAGGTAGTGATATAAAAAATCTGCAATCCTTTATTATATTTTCAAACATTGATTTTGCTGTTTGTTATTATCGCCTTGATCGCAAGGCTTTGCTTACATTGCTTAAATTTATGGCGAGTCGATGTTTTATCCTCAATACGACAAAAGAAAACAATTTACCAAAAATAAAATTGGACCACATTGAAAGTAGGTACATATACTAGCTACTCTAAGAAAGGACACAAATACAGTCGGTTTGAGAACCTCCTCCTTTTTTTTGAAGTCTGTTATAAAGATAGATCAGATTCAATTTCTGCGGACTGCCGACAGAAGTGAAAACTTAAAACTATGAATAACAGTGGTTTTTAATTTATACGTACATAATATAACGTATAATAACGTTTTCACTTAAAAAAAAATCTCGGTCCGGATCGAAAATTGTCGGCCAGAAAAGCGCAGCCAAAATTGCCCGACGCAGTCATGCGTAAAATTTAAGCCAGTAGGTACACGATTTCCTGCCCGGACATTCACAGACCGGGCAATCCACGGTCGGCATTTGTGGTAAGAGCATGTCGTGGCGCGAACCCATAAGATTTTCCCATACCAAAAATCGCTCAACGCGATTAGTTTCACTTAAAAAATTCATCACAAAAAAAATGCAGAGCATGGGATTCAAAACAAATAATTGTAAGTCAAAATTTGAAATTGTTATCTCCTAAAATCTATTAAACCAATTTACATGAAACATAATAATATATTAATTATTTGGGAGCAGTACCTCTGACTAAAAAAGACGTCATTGAAATCGGTACATACTTAGCGGAGATAATAATATAAATTACTGAATTCCTGTAAAACTACTGAACCAATTCAATGAGTCAATATGTGAGACAATTCCAAATGATGTCATTAAACAGAAAAAATACGTCATCATTTCACATTTACATTTTACTGAGACATTAAGGAAAACACTTTATTCCAAATTCCTTAGAAACTGCTAATACAATTTTCATGAAAAAATATAGGGCCTTCCCAGAATAATACTATAAAAGGAAGCTTAGTTCGTCTTTTTTTTTAAAAACCTCAAAAAGACCTACTTAATGGCACACCCTCAGGCCACTCAATGGGTTGTGTTAAAAAAATCATCTCTACTTTACAGAAAAGGTAGTACCTACCTACCTGAAATTACAATGAAATACATGAAATTATGTTTCTCAGTGCCCAATGCCCATTATAATTTTCATTGGTACTATTTACTAAGGGCAGTATTTTTTAATTTCTTTACACTTTTATTTCTTACAACCTTTCATTTGATACCAAACTTGGTACATTTGTCATATTTAAGTTTTTTTTTTGCACCTCATTTGTCAAATGTCAAGTAGTTTAGGTTACATGGGAACTGATGAAGATACTTAATAAAGACTGCTGAAATCATAATCCCCTTTTGCTTTGCCTTTATAGTCAGGTAACAAAAATATTGGTTTCAAATATATGTCATGAACATCAGCAATTAGGTAATCCCAGAAATTAGATATTAAATTGTTATAATACCTATTGATATGACTTATAGACCTTAAGTATAAGTTATACCTATATTTTTACTATTATTTATAATATTAAGCTGGGGGGTCCCATGGTCCGTTTTTTAGCAGGCCAGGCTGATGGGCCGTGGTGCCGTGGCGACCGATGAAGCTTGCGACGGACCGTCGTCACCCGTCCGATCCGTCGGTTGTCAGTAGGTTCAATGACGCGACGCCGCCCAGCATATCAGTTGCATTATTTGCCATATTATTGCCAGACCGGGCCCGGCCGTGGAGCTGCACGACACAGGCCGAGACCCCGATTGCAGCACCACCTACCGGGTCCAATTGTGAATCTAAACCATCCCCCTGGTCCCTACCCACTTAAACACACACAAACAATTTCATCAAAATCAGTCAAGCCGTTTAGGAGTTCAGTGACATACACACGTACAGAAGAATTATAGATGTTCACTAAACAAAAGACTTTTACTTTTCCCCATTTCTAAGTACAGGTAAAGCTGGAGCAGAAAGTTCGTAGTGAACAAAGAGTTTTTGAATTTAATTTGTTGTAAAGTAATAACTCTGATTAAATTGTCGATAGTGCTTTGGAGAGAAAGCATTGGAATTGAAACAAGACTCGGGTTTAAACTTGTGCCAAAATTGCTAAGCACCAATATTCTTTAAGAATATAATTATTATCATGTGCTTTAAACAACTTCTTGTGCATTGAGAACACGTAAATCCCTGAGTCTGCACTCCTAAAAATAACAGATACCTGTTATAGAATTGAGAAATCTAGGTGCATTAAATAATTAAATGCAGCAACAGGCTTGCCACCTGTTCTGTTTAATATAGGCAAATGTTTCTAAAATATTTAACACTTTATGTATGACCACAAATTATTTTTTGCATATAAATTACATTGATTTGGCTTATATAATAATTATTATATTCATTTAACATTTTCACTTTAATCTATTAATTGAACATTTATACTTTCTATGAAATTAATGGTAATTTATGAATAACTTACTGAACCGATTTGATATAGGTATTGGGTTCATTTTTAACTCTTAAGTTTACGGGCACAATGTCGGGTCCTTTGTAAAGCTTGCATGGGGACAACTACTATTTGTACTATTTGCACAATACTAATTATTTCTATGAGGTACAACTAGACTAGGACAGTATCACACTTTGTGGATTATGTAATTTGCTTGTCAACAAAAATACCACATGGTATGAAAGTCATCTCACTAAAACCCATATAATTTATTTTTTATAGTAATAATAAGCATAAGCTCATAGTTTCTGAACAAAATATGTTTTTAATGAGGAGTATAATATTAAAGATATGATTGTACAATAGGTATCTAATATACTTAAACATCATATTATTTACATACTTATATGTTTATTAACTGAGTTATAAGGTTATCAAATCGTAAATTCTTATACTATATATAGGTACAGTATGCTAGTTATGGATCATACAAGCAGTCTATGTTATAGTCCATGGCACTGGCTTGATACTCATGAATTATTCTTTTACATAATTTAAGTGAGGTAAGGATATCATAAAATGCACATAAAGTAGCATTTCAAAACGAAAACAGTTTAAAATCACAAACAATTCAATATCTTCCAGCTCAAAATGAAGTCAGATAACACCTATAGATACTTATATAGTTGGTACCATGCACGTAGCACTAAAATATGGAGGAAGCAAACCAGACAACATCAAATAAAACGGCTTACTAGGAAAAAGACGACAAATATAACTTCAACTGGTACTTTCTTGAATTTATTATACCTAGAAATAGTTACAAAAATCTAAAATATTCACAAAAAACCAAACTAAAATGCCGTGAAGTCTCGTATTGCACCGCCCTGCTTGGGCGCTTTATAGATTAAATTCTCACTTACCATGTCCGCAAACAACATATTCCATATAGAAGATGGAGAATTAACATAAAAAGGAAATTTATATCTAAAAATAAGCCTAATCGGTGATGAATTTAGTTAAAGAATTACAACTTTTCCACAAACAATAACACTACGCGCAATCACCATCGCACCACACTGAAGTTATTTACAGGGCTTTACAGGCAGACAAAGCAGAACTGCCAACATGGCGCACAAAAATAAAATCAATTACTCGGCCGGAACCAGTTAACCGGTAGCAAAGTATGGCACAGTAATTGCCTCTATATGCCGAGATTCGAGTTTTATTTGCAACAGATAATTCAGATAATATCATTTTATATTAAAAATAAAATACCTCGACATTCTTTACACGTGGAACACTATATAAATAATATCACAAAAACCAAAGATAATAGCCAAATATTCATCCATACGTGGCTGTTAGGTAGGTACATAAAAAATAGACACAATATTATTATTATTAGCTATTTACTACACTTTAATTTACACAGATACCGAAGTATTAACAAGTTACAAGAATCATGCATTTGCGAAACAAAAAACATGAAATAGGTATAATAATATAGTGTTTGACTTGCATGAGGGGAAGAAATAATAACACCTATTTATGTAACAAATAATGATTAGGATAGGATTTCACAACAATAAACTTAGCTAAAACTTGCAATATCACATTTGAAAATATAGGTAGGTACCGAAAAGTATGAAAAACGCGTCACGTTCAGGTAGAAACGTCTTTATAGCCCGGACGAAGCTACACTTATGGCCTGTATTCCTATAAATTATGAAAACTGGAGTGAGAAGGAAGTATACACTGGATTTCGCACAGGAAAAATATACTCTCTCTTCAATTTCCTTTAGGTTCAGTTTTGTACTACAAATAGGTAATTTATTGCTGACATGCGCAGTTGCAATTTGCTTCTTTTATTCACTTGAATTAAAAATTATCAAGTAGGTACCTAAACATAATGACAAAGTTACGTAACACCTCATAAAACTACCATAGCACCAAACTATGACGAATTTATTAACTTTCTTTGCATTTTTTGACCATTTTTGCCTAGGTGTCGGTAATCTATCAAGCTTTGAATCAGGTTTTATATCAATATTTGCTGAATTGGCTAAAACGCATGCGCGATTCTATTAAGTACCTCCCTATTGGTTAAAAGCAAGGAAAAAGTTAAAAATACATAATCGTTATTTTACAAAGCTTATCCTTACAGTAATTTTTTTTTTCATAGGTATATGTAATTTACCTACTAAATTAAACAAAGGCTAGCGTACTTTTACTAGTCCTACTTCTTATCTTACCAATCACTAGTATAAGTATAAAAGATCTGTGCTGTATGTATTATAATATTATAAAGTAAAGTCGCCCGCCGCGCTGAGTTTGTGTTTGTTCGGGCTAATTTGGGGCCAATAGAAAGAGGGAAATCTATGAAAGGGTTAGGCTATAATTTATGAACATATTTCGAAATTAGCTATGTACCGGTACAGATTGTGAATTAATTGTATGGGTATTACAATTTTTATAAACCGATATTGCCAAAATCCGGGGTTTCACCCGCGTGGAAATAGATCCAAAAAGAAATAATCCCGTGGCTGTAATTGACACTCCCCCGGCCGCTTTCGCGGTATAAAAAGTAGTATGTCATTCTCTGACCTCAAGTACTCTAAACTACCACTATGCAAAAAATCATGTCGATCCCGTGAAAAACAAAAACAAATTTATCCCACTGGAACCATACATTTATCCGGGATAAAAGTAGCATATGTGCTATTCCAGACTATAACTATCTCTGTGCCAGATCCAGCCGTTCTGGCGTGATTGAGTAACAAACATACATACATGCATAGAAACTTTCGCGTTTATAATATTAGTGGGATTTAACAGTTTCGATCAAAGCTATATTACTTTTGTAGGTTCCCTATTTCTTAATAAACTTCTAGGTATAATGTTTGATCTCAAACTTCAGAATAAATATTCGAATGGGTTGTGGAACAAACTATAGCGATGAGAGCAACTCCATGCTTTCTTTATTCCATCTGACAACAAAGTGATCTACTTCACATGACAGCCCTGACAGCATGCGTACAATCTGTCAAAGTCAAAGCGTTTTCAGCGTTGCCAGAATGTCCCTTTTGTCATCCAATGAGAGGTTTTCAATCTGACAGTTTAAAAAAAACAAAAATAGTTTCATTATGTTGTTGATAGATGGCGATGCAGTGCAGTCTTATGTCAAAAACTCTTGAGGGTCGCTGAGGGTGGAGAAAATGACTTCTAGTCTGTGAGCGTCGTCGTACATTTTTCTTTAATTTTTTTTAAACTTAACATTTTCAATTCAGCTGTCATCGTGCTAAATCCATACAGTACACATTTTATTTTTGACGTCTTTTTTTTTAAACGTCATCTTGAAAACCTCTCATTGTGACTTCAATGTCCGTTCACATACCTACTCCGTCCCATTTAATTTTTTTACTATGTTGCAAAAGTATTCAATACAGAAATCAAATTCTGCGTGCCGGAGTGAGCAGGGAAGTGGGCAGAGACGTAGAGTAATCAGTAAACAGTGAAGTTAGCATACTCAGGACCGTGACATATTTCGTTTCGACTCGAAGGCCAAAAACGACGGGACCGCATCAATGGCTACCCAAGGAATGCCCGACCCAAAAATGTCCAACCCTAGAATTGGTATGGACCCGTAGTTTTTGGCCCTCAAGTCAAAACGAAAGATGTTGCCGTTCTAAGTATGCTAACCCCACGTAGTGTATCGCGACTCGCCGTTCCGCTGCTGTCTAGTTTGTTCTATCTTATACAATTTCAATATCTTGATTTCATGACCTTATCGAGTATTTTAAGACAAGTATGGACGCCCATTTTGGTTATGCCGTATCACTATCCCGTATCGTGTTAAAATACGTGTCCAACGTCCATACTTATCAATGTCGTATCATGTCAGCGTATCGTCGTTACGTTCTGTAGTGTGTACGCTGTTGAGGTTCGTAGATCGCCAGGAGACGGCGTAAGGAAATATTACATGAGGGATTAATTAAATAATAAAAGATTCAAATTGTTATCACAATGGTACGACAACACAACACACGTCGTCCATAGAGAATTTAATATCGGCTGGGTTAGCATATATTTTGACAGCGACACTTTCGTTTCGGTCGAATGGCCTTGAACAGGCCAAAACGTTAATGTCCAACAAGGACCGGCCAGAGATAGCCCGGGGCCGAGAGGTCCGGCCCAACAATGTGCCGGTCCTTGTTGGACATGAACGTTTTGGCCTGTTCAAGGCCATTCGACCGAAACGAAAGTGTCGCTGTCAAAATATATGCTAACCCCGCTGATGTGCTCACCATAGACAATCACATAATACTTTTTAATATATAATAAAAGGCAAATGTATTGGGTCGTGCATGCAACATCAATTATTATAAAGTGTACATATTTAACATACGCTACAATTCCTTTTTCAATTGTCGTGAGACGCGTGTCCGTTTTGTTAGTACTGTGTCAGATCTTGTTGCCAACAAAGAGAAATACAAATTTAAGTTTTTAATTTTAAACGGCTTAGGTTAGTATTACAGGAAGTATAAAAAAAACGAGCCCCTTATCTATCGTGAAATTTAGCCGGTTCAAAGAAACATACCTTCTGCAGCGCCCCCTGGTGGCCTTTAAGGCTAAAGTATATCTAAGAACCTGCTCTAAAATGACACTTACCTAATGCAAAAAACTGCATTAAAATCGGTCCAATGACAGACACACACACAAACACGCTTAAGGGAATTTAAGAGTAAATCGTACTTTTGGATCAAAAACTGTACTTTTTGAACAGTATAATTTCCATGAAACACTTGAAGAAATTACCTGTTATTTAGCCATATTATAGAGAATATTGTTATCTAAAAAGTTAATTGAGAAAACTTTTAAATTAATAAATAACTTTTTAATTATAACAAGATAATTGAGATGGCTTTTCTCAATTTCGCTTTCATCATCAAGTATCAAACTTCTAATAGGTACGGTATCTGAAATCACTTGCCGATCTTACAATAAAAAAATAATATTAGACTATAAATATCCTCAGGAAAATTGTTATGTTTTCTATAAATCTCACTTCATTTTAAATGATAATTATTTATTGTAATAGAACAACATCTTCTTTAGAACTTAAGCGTTGAAATTACAATTCTATTATTTTTGTAATATTTTTTAAATATTTTTAAAAATTGCTATTAAAATCAGCGCGCGATGTGTTTTATTTTGAAATTGAACCTTTATCATACTGGGGACCAAAATTGGTTAGTCCAGTCCGACTATAATGACAGAAAATACATTATTTACACACACAAATACATGCAGTCCATGCAGGTGGACATTAAAAAAAATCACTGTAGTCGTTAACCATCTTAAGCTTAATGATACAGTATCAAAATATGTCCACACTGTCCACCGATCACGATACGTGTAAACGAATATAATTTCGGGAATATTTTCGCGATCACATAAGCACGTAGGTATCATTTTGCGTCCAAACTAGCGATCATGACAAGCGGCGGAGATACGATACGCCGAAATGATATAAATGTGGATCCGGCTTAAACATTACTTTGCATCGTCGCTCGAGCACTCCGGCCGCACCGCTCCGCTCTGCAGTGTAGTTCCGCGTTTTGACCCACTCGACGTATATACTGGCAACACTGTGCGCTTTTCATTTATTTCATTTCATGCATATTTTTGTGTGATTTTTGTATCCGATTTATTTAATAAAGTCGGTTGAAAAAGAAATTACTAATCATTATAAAGAATGGTAGGTACCATAATGATATAAGTATTTAAATTTACTTAATCTGTGTCTATATTTTACATATTGCCGTTTCTTTCAGATAAACAGTACCTACATGTACACTAATTTCTAAAATGAGATCCTTTTTTAAATGTAAAAGAATTTTTATAATGGCGATATTACTCATAGCTGTTTATTTGCTATGTTTTTGGAACACCGATGGGGCTGTAAGGTAAGTCTTTAATTTTTTTTTAAATGTTTCAAAACAACTGAAATATTTACTTTAAAAACTTTTGATTTTGCTTATTATTATGTATGAATGGGATTGTATATCTATTTCGTTCAGGCTCACACATAAAGGCATAAAAGTAGGCGAGGGAAAAGCAAATATATTCACAATCCCATTAAATAATTTTAATATAAAACAATAAAAAATACCTTATACTTACATGTAAATTTTAAAATTTATGGTAATTGATTTTACAGTATGACATTAATTTTAGTAAAATATAAATTTAACACTGATATTGGTTATCTACCGAGTCGTTACATTAGGGCATAGTTGATCACAATTACACTTAATAAAATGTAGAACTAGTTATATTCAATTGTATTTGCATAAATATTTTTTATTAAAAAAACCCTATAGATTAAAGAAAATTAGATTTCGAAAAATTAGATTAAATCCTAAGGTTGGAATCCTATCTAATACCTATTATAAAATGTGTTTGTTTGTCTTTCTTTTACATCAAAACAGAGCAACAGATGATCATTAATTTTCTCACAGATGTTTGAGGGCCTGAGAGTGATATAGGCTACTTTTCATGATACATTTTTATGTAACATTTCAAAAGTTTCCACGGGCAAGCAAGTGATATATAATTGTAAACTGCTTTGTTCAATTTTCATTGTTCAACAATTGCACTTCAAGGTTGGCTATAAAGTCAATAGGTGTTGCATTGACATATAAATATGTTTAGAATTGCAGGATGAAGCAATCAAGATAAATTGCCTACTTGCTGTTCGCAACACCTATACATTACAAATAGACAAATGATATCCAACAATGAAATAATTGGCAGAGTTGCGAGCACGACTTGCACATTGAGAGTTCTGTACCATTTTTCAGTTAGAACTTTAAGAAAGGATTTTCGTTTAGGTTTTTCTGAGAACTATAAGAGAAACCATATATTCCCTATTTTAGACTCAGTAGTTTTGCAGATAAAGTAAATTTTCGTATATTTTCTTTAATATACTTAATTTAAAGTATGCATTTTTAAATTGTATTCATAAGGAGCCATTTCATTTGATATGTCACAATTGAAAAATTTTTTTTTTATTTTTTAATTATCCCCAAAATTAATCTAAATTCTATTATTTAGGCTATACTTCTGTGATTGGGTCATCAAACTCTATATTATGTATCTAACTTCAACTTTCTTCGTTCAGTAGATTCAGAGAAGAGACAGACAGGTAGATGTGATTCATATTATAATAAAAATATAATGTTTATATGCACTGGGATACTGATATTTGTGTCTATATTCGCTAATATCCGCCACATCTCTAATATTAAAGTAATATAAGGAAGCAATGACACGCAAGTGTTTGTGTACTGAGTTTTTCTCTTGTTAGCCTCCCCCAGATAAGACAATAGTAGAGATATTTTCAAAGCTGATGTGTAACTGCAACTAAACCGTCAAGTAAACTCTGTGACTTGATAGAGTCAGTGACAGACACAAATTAAAGTACCAACTATTTTATATTTTTTTGGACACCACACACAGGGTGACCAATGTCTTTAAGAACATGTGCTTTAATCACCTTTTCATGCTTCAGAGAGCATGTAAAGCCTCGACACACTTCTAAAAATAAAAGATATTTATGTCTGTTAAAGAAGTGACACAACTTATTTGCCACATGTTCTGTTTAATATGGAAAGCTGGCAAGAAGTAACAGTTTGTCTGGTCGCAAAGTATAAAGTCTGTGAAGAAGTGTGTGTTGATTAAATACTTAAACTACTGTTTTTTACAAATTTCTTATTAACTCATTATTTTCAGTCACAACATCTTAACATACAAACGAAGAATAAGAAATAGGGACCACATTTGTTATGTCAATTTTAATGACAGCAGACCATATGCCTTCAACGATCCAGAGCAAATTATGATATATGTTGTCACACCAACATATCCACGACCAGAACAAATGCCAGAACTGACTAGGCTTGCTCATACATTGATGCATGTACCAAATATGCATTGGATTGTAGCTGATGACCATTCGCTCTGCTCTCATGAAGTGTTTAAGATCTTAAAGTAAGTGTAATTTCCTTGAATAATTACTAGTTTGAGTCCAAGTGGGTGGAAGAATAGAAAGGGCTCTGATTTTTTTTTTCAATAACAAAAATACTTACCTAATTTAGAATATATTTTAGACCCGCCGTATGGGTAGAAAAATTGTGTATGAAAAATTCCTGCCGCTTTCCAGCCCCTCCAGCTGCATATAAAACCAAGTCGATCTGCTGCTCTGTTTTGACGTGAAAAAGAACAAACAAACAAACACACGCGAGTCAGCATAAAACATGTGGAAATGGCACAGACAGACAGACGCGGCGGGGGACTGTTGTGTAATGAATATCAAATTGTATCTTCTTCTATATAATAAAATCAACAAGAACGAGATAAATGAAAGTGAAGTGTCTCCCAAACGACGTACTCCTTCTTAGGAATTTGTAATCTCGGGATTAAGAAAATATGATATTGGATGTGTAATTTTTGTATAGTAATCAAAATAAAATTGCAAGTTCAAACGAGTGTTGTCGTTTGAAAAAATCGTGACATTTCTTTTATTAGTTTCGAGATTTAAGGACGATTTACACAATATATGATAATAATAATAATAATATAGCCTTTTATTTCTGAGCTTTACAAAATAAAACCAAATATAATGTTTGACTAATTTAAATCCCTAATCTCAGTGTGCCTTTTGGCATAGGCCTCCTCCAACTCCTTCCAGTGACCCCTGTCTCTTGCCACCCGTGTCCAGTATGGTCCAGCAGTGAGCTTCAAGTCGTCCTCCCATCTCCTCAAAGGCCGTCCTCTAGCCCTCTTTCTGTCCCTCGGGTGCCAAAGGGTGACCATATGGCTCCATTTGTTTACTTTGCACCATATAGCATGTCCAGCCCATCTCCACTTTCTCGAGTCTATGCTGGCAAGAATGTCTGTGATTCTGGTCCTTGATCTAATTACTGAACTACTGATTTTATCTATTAGCTTCAGCCCTAGCATGAGCATAGCACAATATATGAACTTATCCCAAACCTGTGCACAATAGGTGCACATAATGCATAATGTGCTACTGGGTATATAATATTTATCTTCAGATATGCTAGTATATATCCACCTTAATCTTAATCTTCTGATATGATAATAATGTATACTTTTTCAGGAAATCGGGATTACCTTTTACACATATGTCTAGTCCAAAACCATTTAAATTTAAGGAGAATAACTCTCCTAGAGGCGTTGCAAACAGAAGGGCTGCTTTAACGTGGCTTAGAGAAAATGTAGAGAAAGGGATTTTGTATTTTGGTGATGATGACAATACAGTTGATCTCCAGTTGTTTGAAGAGATACGAAGGACCAAAAAACTGGCAATGTTGCCTGTTGGACTCGTGGGGGGTTATGGAGTCTCATCACCTGTTGTCAAGGATGGAAAGGTAAAAGTTAATCCTGCTTACATTATAAATGTGAAGTTAGAGGATAAAATATAGTTAGGGAAACAGTAATCGAGTAGACCCAATAATAGACCATATAAACTTAGCTCTTCAGCTAGCTTCTTCTAACTAATATCAGGTGTAATTTTATTGAACATATAAAAAAAATATTGATCGAAGGCAATATTAAAAGTACACACAATCGCCGATCATGTATAAAAGGTATGATGAATATAAAAGAAGTGAAAGAGGTATGTCAGGATCGTAACAAATGGCATTCAATTGTCTCTGCCTACCCCTCTTGGGATAAAAGGCGTGATGATAGATACATAGTTAGGAATAGATATTATAAAGGCGAAAGGGTGTTATACAATACATTCTTGGACCCAGGTGAAAACAAGATGTGACAAGATTGAAGTACATACTGTATTTGTAAATAGGACATAATATACAATAATTTTTGATAATTCAAAAAAAATTTGGCAATCTGGGAACTTGCAATTATCATATTTACTTGCAAACAGATCCAGAGGGATAGCTTCCCCTCGTGCCTCTTCACCAACTAAAAAGTAATAAGAGATATTGAACATGTGTGTTAATTCATCTTTCATACAGTTTCTTTACTTGAAGCGATTTAATCTAATTTTATAAAAAAAATACAACATATCACCTGGGCCCAAATATTGACTGTACCGTTAAGCAATTTTCAAGAAAGTGAGTAGCACACATGGAATCTAAAAAATTAGGTTTATTAAGTTACAAAATAAATTATTCATTTGGTAAAATTCAAAATTACCGCGCGAAACAACGCGTTATTATTGAATTAAGGCCAGTAAATAAAAATCATTTTTAAATTCCTACTACTTATCAAGTTTATTTACTTGTACCCCACCCCTAAAAAATGCTGGGTAAGCCCATGGTAGCACAGATTTTGTAAAGAGATATACATTCAACAAAAGAATTACATTAATATGAATAAGGAACAGCTAGCAAACAACTGTCCGTGCGCTCAGTATATACTTGATCCTATTTGCAATCTTCCCTTGTAGCTGTCCATCAAAATTGAGTGCAGTTGAATAATAGGATAATCGGAGTGCAGATTATATTCATGATAAAATTGCTCTGACACTTGGATGTACAATTGTACATTCAACGTTCATAAACCCTATTGTCGAAGGAACTTATTATTATTTGTGCTATTGTGGCAAATCTTACTGATAACTAGCTTCGCACGGGTACAGTACCGGGATGGTTCTTGAGCGCTCGACGAAAAAGTGGGGGAATGTTTGCGCATGTGTAATTCGAGTGCAATATAACTTGTAAATTTATTTGGTGTTTGTTTTTACGATTGCTTGTTACTGCTGGTAAAATTAAAATTAATACCTCATACCGTCAAGCAGACCCAAAAATTGTGTTCTGCGCATCTAACGACCACCGCTCAAGAACCGTCCCGGTACCTGTATGTCAGGTTAAAACAATTTTAATACCTACACACATCTTCACACAATACGTAATTTAAATTTACTTATTCAAGAATGATAGGAGTATATGCTACCGTGGAATTGTTTGAACATTATGTTATTCTACACAATTTTTTCCTACATTTCCTACTGGTATTAACTAGGCAGACTAGGTTCGATTCTGTACTACACTTAGAGCCTTTTTCATCTAAATATACCTCGACAGAACTAATAGGTATAGCCTCACAAATACCATCGGCTAAACGAGGGAAACTTGGTCGTCCGCTGGGTACCCTGAAACGTAACACGGTTTCGGGAGCTGTTAGGCAACCCGTGAAGAAAGAAAGAAAATAAAATCTACATTATTTTGTTATATTTATGACAGATTAGATAGCATAGGCCACAAAACCGTGCTGGCGTCACATTTCCCCCAACTTGTTACTGTTAATGCTCAGCTCTCAAACATGATAGGTCCTGTTTATTACTAAAGTAGGCCACACAAAATTTCCCATTACGGATGATCTAGGCGGACCGTTCGTTACGAGAATTGGATGTATCTATGGTCGGTTTCGGTGGACCGTACGGCGACGCGCCGGGGATTGGACGAACCTTTAAGCTGTTTCAATGTGATGTTAATTTACAAAAACTACTTTTCAGGTGACAGGATTCTTCGATTCATGGTCTGGAGGTAGAACATTCCCTGTTGATATGGCCGGCTTTGCTGTCAACATTGAATACTTAACGCCTGAAGCTACTATGCCCTACATCGAGGGCCACGAGGAAGATGATTTTTTGTTGAGCTTAAGATTTGATGTAAATGACATCGAGCCTTTGGCAGACAATTGCTCAAAAGTTCTAGTCTGGCATACACGCACATACAAACGTCAGAAGCCATCTCTTAAACTTAATGTAAACCAGCTCAGCACAGACCCAGCATATAAACATTTTGTTAATTTGTTAAGGGAAATATCAAACATGGGTATGGCAGACGTTCATCCTACAAAAGGAGTTGCGCCTTTTGTTATTCAAGATGGGAGGGCATACACTCCTTAAGTAAACTCAAGCATTATTTAAAAATAACTTTTTGTATTCAGAAAGTTAGTAGTATTTTCACTCTTATTAAGAATAACTCTTAGATCTGAACAAAGTTTTGAAATGATTAGAAATACCTAGATATATTATATACACAAAAAAAAAAATGTGATCTAAACTAAAAAAACTAGCTCAATATTCCAATTTATGGACTAGGTACACTTTAAGCTTTATGCACATTAGCAATTAGATGTTATAATGTATTGTGCAAGTGAGTGCAAATAATGTCAATAAGTAAACAAGTCAAATATTCATGGAGTCATTATGGGGGATGCCTATAGATATGTCCGTCCATTACCCCGTCCAATTAAAATTGCATGGATTTCTTTAATATACCAAAGAGCTGTTAGTCAAATTATTAATTTAGGTAAAATACAAAACGGCATTGTCTCTGTAACTAAAATTGTCTTTAGGGTATGTATGTATTATGTTACTCAAAATAAATACACAATAATATTTTTTATTTAGTCTTTAATGTATAATCACTGAAAATAATGTTTATTTATTTTGTTTAATAAATATTTCTTTCTTATTATCTAAATTAAAAAGCTTAAACTCATACTTCCGGTCACGTGACCACAAACGGCAAGTGATATAGTCTGTCCAGTGAATCGTGTCATTTCAAAAGAGCGGCAAATTTAAAAAATCTTAAGCTGTAAACACTGACTTTCACGGAATTGCTAGACTTGATACTTTAAATTTTTATGATGGTACTTGATTAAAATACTTTTATTTAGCAGAGGTTTTATTATTATAAGGATACATATAGAGACCATACAAAGACAACTTAGCTTGCCAGTCAACCACAGGCCACAGGCAATAATTGTTACCATCATATAAATGCCATAGACCATATTTTTAGCCTGTTTTTTTCTATTGTTTGGAGTTAAAAAATTATGAATATATGTAAGGTATGTTAAAATTTTCTGACAAAAGGATTATTATTATATCATATTTACTCTACACTATGTACCAAATTTATTTAAATTCGTTTCAAAACTGTAAATGGTATAATTGTCTGACAGACTGAACAAATTTCATAAATCTGCATAACAAATTACAATACAATACAAACATACAGGTGAATGTTTAATACATACATACAGGTTCTTAAACAGAATTATAGAATTTACCAAAATCAACGAAAGTATCAAACCTAATAATTCCTCATATAAAGAGTAAGTAACTATAAAAGTGAGAGTATAAAATGTTGTCATACTAAAACTTTAAAAATAACCAAATGACACAATTCATTAGACACTATCACTTCTATTAAGTAAATGTCAAATAAACAACCACATACTACTAACTGTATTATAATAATTATAACTCTGTCAATCAGTCTAAGTTGTTTCCTTGTTATTTGATCTAATCTGTGACCATCATTTTGTTCGTTACCAAGGTGTGACGTCATCATCGCGCCCAGAACGTTTTCGCGGGAACTTGAAAAGTAAAATTAAACACATGTTTTTTTAAATGATAAATACATATACAATTTTCTGATAATTTTATTAGGTATAATGAACCTTACAGCCATAATTTAAAGGTATTCCCAAAAAAAATGTCATCATCCCTATGTGGTATTTTTGTTTACACACCAAGCAATATAATAAATATTTGAAATTGGCATATACTATTTTGAGTAATTTTGACTGATTTTAAATATACATAAATTGGATAATGTCTTAGTTTGAATAATGACTATGTTTCATATCTTTGATTTATCTGCACTCACTGTGCTCACTTGAGTCTCTTGTGATCATTTATATAAGACACTAATATATGATATTATATGGCAATGACCAACATTATTTAATTTATAGAAGAAACATATTTTGTGTTATTAAGTTTTGGCGTTGTATTAGTTTAATTTTAATTGTTTGAATTCGGTACAAGAAGTTTTATAATTTATTGACATATTTGTTTATAAGACACTAATATATGATATTATATAGGTATCGTATTAAGTTTTCAAGTTTTCAGTCATTAATAAAATAGATTTTATTAATATAATATTAATATTATTAAAGTACATGTTATACTAAAAATTGTATTTATGACAATGACCAAAATTATTTAATTTATAGAAGAAACATATTTTGTGGTAATTAAATTTTGGCGTTATATTAGTTTAATTTTAATTGTTTGAATATAAAATACAAGAAGTTTTATAATTTATTGAAGTATTTATTTATTCGCATTAAGTTTTCAGTCATTAATAATTGATTTAGTACAAATTGACAATATTATTTATTATGTTAAAGTACATGTTATACTGAATATTGTATTTATGGCAATGAACACAATTATTTAATATTCAGAAGAAACTTATTTTGTGGTAAATAAATTTTGGCGTTATGTTAGTTTAATTTTAATTGTTTGAATATAAAATACAAGAAGTTTTATAATTTATTGACGTATTTATTATTAATAGTACTGTAAACAAAATTTATATATTGTTAGTTAATGCCTTACAACATTTAGATAGTTGTATATTAATATCGGAGAGTATTAGATAGGTATTTAATGAGCGAATTACTGAGATTTTTCACAGATTAATTCATGTCCAGACCAATTGTAATGCATTATTTAATTTACTTTATTATTAAGATTATCGTAACTTTTAGAAAGCCATATAAAGCCAAAAACTTAGATTTATTTTCTATTGCATAATAATTATTATAAATGTCACGTATGTTATTCTTACAAGCCCCAGATTAAATAGTCTTCAATTTGAAATTCAATACATTTTTTCTTACAATTTCTTACATTTTCTTCTTAACTTGTAACATTTAATCAATATTTTCGGTTATTCCGTTTATCCACCCTTGAGTGGATACTCGGACTTCTCGATGTCATAATGGAAATAAAACAATATAATAATATTTGAATTTTTATTATATTTTCCTGATATTATATTTGATACATTATTAAAAACAGACATTTTTCTGTAAAGTACATACTTTTGATAGCATAGCACTATACATTGATATTATTTATCTCTGACTTGTACTTGGAGAGCTCAACTTCATCCCAATGCAAAGTGACTTTGTTAAAATATCTGGAAAATAATTAGTTCAGTGATTAAACTCATTTAACGATCCATAAAATTTTGAAATAGGTTTCGAAATATGTACCAGAACTGCAAATGAAGAGGCATGACTCGTGGTCACACCGTTTTTGTCACATCACACTAAGTATCTAAGATTTTGTAAGACGATCGTCTGTCCTTTTGCGAATCTGTCTTTTTGAGAATCTATCCTTATGTGAACAAAGGGCGCGGCCCGCCTCTGGCCACGCATCGTCTTTGTTACTTCGATGAGTATGATGACATTAGCGCCACCTAGCTGGTTGAGGTTGTCTCTTTAGAAAATGATAAAAGTATATACCTATTGTTAATTATATTATTTAGTAATTTTTATTGTAGCTTTGCCCGTGGGGCCCATACCAACTTTCATCGTTGAGTTATATTTCTGTACTTTGCTGTGTTGTCTGTACAATTTTATCCAAAATAGGCTTGGTAGTGTCGTTTATTGTAAACGATACTACTAGTAGTGTGGCTGGTAGTGTCGTTGCCAAAAAACGGTTTTAAGTGGGTGCATTAAAAAAAATGTAGCCTATGTCCTTTCCTAGGGTTCAAGCTTTCTCCATATCAAATTCGGTTCAGTGGTTTAGCCGTGAAAGCGTAACAGACAGACGTTCGAATTTATAAATAACATCAAATATTATGTTGAGTTAGCATGTCTACTTAAATTACTTCTTCTTCTTTTCATATACTTATAGCAAGTAGCAACAATGCTGACTTTCGTCGCAATTCTGCCAGTCTCCAGTGTGCAATAGTAAGGATTATCCCACCGACTGATATGTCTTATTAATCACTGACTAATCACAACCATCACAGCGCAGCCGGGATTAAACCGGATTGCACATCACGCCATGACGAAAACGCGTGCGTTCGGCGCCATGACCGGATGTGGAATCCTTAAATTAGGTACTTATTTTTTTATACTTTGTTTGACAGCTCTTTGCGTTTTGACGTCTCCAAATCTATCGAATTAACACACGAAATCGTTTTCGGATTCCACGTCACGCCTTGGTGAATGACGCACGCGCCCGCCAAGACGTGATGAATCCAGTTTAATCCTGTCCGTGCTGTGATGGTTGTGATTAGTCGACGACTAACAAGACATGTCATGATATATATCATGGTCGACGGGATTATCTTAAATACCGATTAATCGGCTATAAACACTGAAGGCTATAATACTTGATATTGGCAAATAACCGATAAACATTTGTGGAGCCATAATAAAGGAAGAAGAACACGAACGAAATCGTTTTCGATTCTACGTCATATCATGACGACTGACGCACGCGTTCCGTCGTGACTTGATAGCGAATCCTATTTAATTCCGCTTGCGCTGTAACTGTAGGTACTGTAACGTCTATAATACTTAACATTATCAAATGAAACCACGATAAAAGATGAAGGAATCGTTTTACCAAGTTTTATAAAGTAGGTATGCCAACCCCACATTGCTATTTAGGGGGTCATGGCACTAAAAATAATGAGAAACACTAACCTGTTTTGTACTTCACGCAACACTTCCTCCTCCTTGCTAGTGAGTCCTTTATTCAAAACTTCCAATGTATCATACAATTGATCTTTGTTATATAACCCACAGATGTTAGTGTCTATTCCTTGCTGACTCAATGAGAACCATGTTGCTAGTCTTGCTAATTCGACATCATGTTTCTGAAAGATTTTTTTTCAAAGCAATATTAAAAGTAGGTACCTACACACTCACCGAGCATGTATGAAAAGTATATATAAGTATGTAAATGAATCGAGTCCAGATCGATAAGTAGCCCACGCACTGGTCCTGTATCTCACCGATAATTTTCGGTCCGGCCAGCCTTATGATCGAGATTGAACACAAGCCACACATTAGCGATGTAGGTAAATCATACGACTTATATAGGTAAATACAATTCATTCTATCACACCGACACACAAGATTCGATTAAACAAAGTGTCAAACATCCGTGTGTGTGACAGATCGTTCTGGCCATCGAAATCAACCACAAATACAACGATTTGAAAACGGATGGCGGACCGTTCGATACAAAAACTGTGGTCGATTTCGGCGGACCGTATGGCGGCGCGCCGGCGATTGGACGAATGAGTGGGCACCTTAACAAATACTATTCGATTGGCTCTGCTTACCTCGCTCTTATTATTATTATATACAACACCTGCTCAAAAATACCTACTTTAATATTACAACTGTTCGGAAACCTATTTACTTCAGCAAAAATGGGGCAGAAAGTAGGTCTACGTAATTGCTGTCATACGTTAAAAATATGAAAATACTGCGGCTGCGGATCGGGAGGAAAAGAGTTTGACAACGCGCTGTCGCATCAGAAGATAGGTACTTTGTCTTAGTAAGGCACTTTTTTATGACATGACATGAGAAATTTTTTTTACTTTAGAAACTAATCAGCTCTAGATTAAAAAAACACTTTCGATCGAGGTATTGAACGCCCTAATTAACCGTTAAGATATTGTACGAAACAATTTAGACCATTGTTGCGCGATAACTTAAAAAGTAAAGGATTTATAGATTATGTTTTTATGGTGATTGAATTCTTTGACTGTGATTTGATTACTTTTGAAACCAATTGGTCGAGTAGTTTACGGGTTATTAAAAAATCGGTTGTCTGTAAAGTCGGTTTACTGACGATAGTTGAACGTGACAACGTCATAAGAAAGCTGTCCACGCGGACGCATCGCTCACTCAAGTAGGAGAGAGACAGATGTCGAACGCTGCCGAACGCGGAGGCCGATTGTGCCTCTTTGTCGCTCGTTCCGCGCTCTCGCATGCACTTCAAGCCTTAAATGGAACGCCTCAGAGCGAGGTAACGCCGCATGAGTCATGTTTTTTCGTGCGTGCAGCCGGTTTCATCGAATTATAAGACGTTGTCACGTCAAAAAACATGTTTAGACACACATATACTATAGGTAAACCACTGAGAAAGTAGCATTCCCATGGTCCGCGCGGGTGAGAAGGGCGGGCGTGATTCTGCCATACACGATACGAAGTTTCACGCGATATATCTGTTGTCGAAGCGATCCATCCAAAAATTTCAGGGTTCAAGATACCAAATTTCATCAAAATCAAAACCTACCTGCAAAAGCCCGAGGTAAATCGCGTGTATAGCAGAATCACGCCCGCCCCTCACCCCTCATGGACATGGGAGTGCTACTTTCTCAGCGGTTAACCTATAGGTTCGTCCATCCCAAAATTGTCGGAATAGCTTCCTAGGACCCCAACTCTTCGAGATCTGTTGTAAAGAGCGAAATCAGACCATCTTTTTTAAATTTTCATAGCGGGAAGTTAAAATTACTTATTTTGTTCTTTTATTGTTTCCAGAATCAGATGCAAAGGAAAAATTCCTTTATTTTTAAAATTAAATAAAACTGCGTTCAAGACTTTTGAAAAGTCGCTTGCCTCAGCCGGGAATCGAACCTGATAAAAAGTGAAAAATAAAATTAGGATAAAGAACAAATATCTCTTATAAAAGGAAGGCCATTCAATCTAACTAGAATATAATATTTGCGTTAGAATGGGTTAGTTAACTTGATGGTTTATTTTTCTTATTTTAATGCAGTTTTACTAATTAAAAAAATTAAGGAAGTTTCCTTTCAGTTCTTTTAATTCCACTGGTCGTGTCTGGTTCCATAAAGAATAAAGCACGAGTACTGCAATTATCCTGTAGGATTTTTCATGTTTATTTTATAATAATCAGATATATAAGTAGGTACATACTTTGCAATATGCTGAAGCTTCATTGCAAATTAACTTAATATCGTCGCTGGCTGGGTGCCATCTCTGAGGTCCTTTATTAGTGAGCAAACCCATACCCGTTGCTGCTGCATTAATGACCCCTACTTCTTTGTTCTATTTATATAAAAAAAACGTATTAAAAAAAATCACACAGGGTTTACTCTTAGGTACCTACACAGCTCACAGATACAACTGAAATAATTATCAAGAAAATGGTACAAAATTACTGAAAAAGATTCCGAGACTTGTTGAACTCATTTTGAGTAAATACTTGCATAAAGTATTGAATATAAATTTACTGTATCATGTTATTGTTATCATTGATGGAAGTTGTATTAGTAATAGAGATATTTGTACCGAAACTCAGCCTGGTTTCATTGTTTAGGTGTAGGTGTATTTTTAAGTAGGTACCTACATATTTATAAAATTTAAAAACATTCTTCAGAATTATTTAAAACTAGTTTTCCGCCCCGGATTCGCCTGTGGATTTTTTCGAACAAAATAAAATATAGCCTATGACACTCACAAATAATGTGACTTTCTATTGGTAAAAAAAATTTCAAAATCGGTTCAGTAGATCCAGAGATTAACCCCACAACCTCACAAACTTTACCTCTTTCTTTATAATATTACTCAACATTCTTTCTTTCAACATTCTTATAGTAGGTATGTAAATTTATCAAGAAACAATTATTACACATATAATAATTACACCAATATATATCAATGTTTATCACATTCCTGTTATACTGTAAATTACCTTAAAATAATGGATATAATTTTGTAGTCTATTGTCGAATATTGTTGATTTGGAGTACGATAATATAGCTGATATCTTGATTTCCGATTCTTCAACAATTTCTTTTAGGAGATCTACATCGTAATCTGCGATGCCGATATAACGAGCTTTGCCATTTTCAACTGCTTTTGCTAATACCGGCAGGGTTTCTTTCAGAACTATAGAAGTATCTGGAGCAAATGTCACATCGTGTACCTGAAATTATATAATCTTTACAAATGAATGAAATGTCTTTGCTTTCGCGTTATGAAAAATTTATTATGAGAGTGAGATTATACGACGCGACGTAAGAAAAAAGTTACAAAAGTTGCCGAGAGTAAAATTTTGATAGGATAAGTTGCCGATACTGAAATGAAAAAAGCTACCAACAAAATAGAAATAGAACCTCTATTAGTCGCGCATGTTGGCACGCTCATCACTGTTTTCATATTTATAATATTTATCCACATGTTTCTAGTTTCTACATTCACAACACGTGTTTTATTTTCATACAAGTGCGAATTATATACCTATGTGCTAAATATATTATATTCTAGTGATTTAAATTGAATATTTTGATTAATATTATTTACTATTCGTAAGTCATTACCGGAAGATGCTATGGCAGTGGACATAATTTTAAAATAACATTCGAATAATGAGAGAATTATTTATTTAATTTTTCAAAAAACTGAACTTTGTTGACTGTGTTGAGCACAGATCTTTAATAGAAGTTCTGTGGTGTTGACTATCCTTTTTCCAGTCCTCGTACATAAGTAGGTACACCCATTTATTTTTTTGCATGTCTGTGTTTGTCCGGGATAATCATCTAAAAGATTAAAGTCTAAATCATCTAAAGGCTGAACAGATTGCAAGGAGTAATCTAGGTTTTATCCCGGAAATATTTAGGGTTCTCGCGTAGATAACAATTTAAAACGTTTGAAATTAGAGGCAACCAACTTACTTTACTATATTTTAAATCCACGTTGAAGAAGTCGCGGGTAATACAATAAATAAAAAAGGCCTATTCGATCTTTACAACTACTGCTTGTCAAATGAAAGTGTTTATTATTATTTGCTCAAATATAATGAACTAATTTTTTTATTGGTTGACGTTTATTGCCACTGCTCTTCTATTTTTGGAATGGTTGAAATTCAAGAAATTCCTCCAATATAAAATCTACATCTTCTCAGATAAATGGGTATATCAATAGTACCTCTCCAAATTGGTGTTGGACATAAATATTTGCGCACAAACTAGATGTTGTTAGCTTTAATAAAAGTTCATATATCATCATATATCATATATCATGGAAACTGCTTAACATATTTTCAATAAACGTATCTTATATATTGCAAAAAACTGCATCTAAAACGGTCCAGCCGTTTTGGATAAAAATGGTAACAGACGTACAAACACACACACACAAATAAACAACGGTACCTCTTACCCCAAATGCATGCCGTTTTAGGTGATAAAATAAAAATCTTGTTTCTAAGTTTATTGCAAAAATTACTTGTCTACTAATTGGTATTTCTATAATTAAGTAATGATTTAATAATGGATAATACTTAATTATTTTTTATGGACTTCATTTATTTTATATTTATTGAATTTTACCTGTGTAACATATTTTTTATATACCTAATAAATTTTTAGATCTCTCACATTGTAATTTCAATCGATTACTGCTGTTGGTTTCCGATGAATAAACAAATAAATTAAACAATTAAAAGACCCCGATGAAAATTCACTGGCTCGAAAAGCAATCATAAACGGTCATATTATAAGAGCATGGGGGGAAAGCCTTTTTAAAATCGGTCCAGCCTTTTTGGAGAAAAATGGTAAACCATACATAACACAACATCGTACCGTCTCAGTTCAGTCGTAGGCACGATCGTATTCAGGAATTTATTTTTATGGGGGGGGGGGGGGGGGAAGGTCAAGACTTCCGTGTTTACCACCAATTTTTTTTAAATTTTACCTCCTACCTTTAATACAGCACTGATAATTCGGATCGGATTAAAAATTACCTGAATTAAATCCACATAGTCAAGATTAAGTAGATTTAGTGTATTGTCAACACCATATTCAGTTTTTTCAGCCGAAAAATCGAACATCTTGTCAGTTGCTAAGTCATATCTACCGACTTTACTTCCAATAAAGTATGAATCACGTGGAATTCCTTGTAGCGCCTGTAAAATAGTATAAAACTATGTATAGGCATAATAATAATTACTACGTATATGTACCTATTGTACTATAGTAAACCAGCGACGCTATTAGAGCTAGATATATACTACCGCCTAATACTTACTATTATACTTAGCCTAATTTGTAGGGGTGGACTTGAAACCGGAGGTCCCGGTTTCGAATCCTACTCGCTGCCAAAATGCTATTACCAATTTTCTTTATGAATATGTGCTTAAATCGACTCCTCGTGCTTGGTGACTATGGCAATTCTTCTCAATGAGCACCACTAAAATGGTGCGCTACAGGGAGACCATGATCCAGCAGTGGATCTTAAAAGGTTGATGATGATGATGAACCACCGCGAACTTTTTTGAATACCTTTATAATTTTGTTCTATCTCTGACCGATTTAAAAAGAAAACGCCATGAAAACTCGCTAAAGCTAACTTTTTCCTCAATTTGATTCACTTATACTATTAATGCTCAACTCCTAAATATGATATGCCCATGTTTAATTACTCGTAAACCTTCTCGGTAAATTAACCTACCTAATAGTGAAAACCGTAGTTTTTTCGCGAAATGGTCTCAGACAGACAGACGTCGTGGGACTTTTGTTTTATAATATGTAACTTTTTTTATAGATAAGACGACATGTGACCTTGCCACCGCCTGATTGTTAAGCATAGATGTCTGGTCCATGATCGTAATACAGTCCGCCAGTCGCGCCCACTATGCCCGTAGAGATGCTTTTTCACGATTCGCTTAAAGGACCCAAGGTTGTAGAAAGGAGGAAAGACCGACGCCGGAAGTTCATTCCACTTTTTGGCTGTACGACACAGGAACAAGTCACTGAATTTTTTCGTTCGTATCGTGTCGACGGTGTGAGGATGAAAACTGTATCCTGTGCGAGCAGTGCGGGTGCGAAAAGGGGATGGAGGGATGAGGCCATGGAGTTCTTCTGAACACTCCACATAATACAGTCGATAGAAGACGGTAAGAGAGGCTATGTCTCTGCGTAACTGTAGAGGCTCGAGATTTCGTGTGGCCTTTGGGTCAATGATGATGCGAATCGCTCTTTTTTGCAAACCGTTGAGGGCATTTATACCTTGCGGTGTGGCCAGGGACATAAGTAACAGTGTCCACTTCTAGCCATGTAAACAATAGAAAAACTTAAAACTTAAAAAAAACAATAGATACATGACCGGTTATGTTCTATTGCCCTTGTATATGCACAGGCATAATAACCTGTATATCCTAAATACTTTGAGATTTGGAGAAATATTTACCTTGCCTATTGTTTTCTCTGAGCTTCCTTGTCCATACCAAGGCCCCGTTTCTAGGTAGTTAATTCCGAGGCGAAGAGACTCCCTTATTAATTCTACACTTCTTTTCTCATCAAACGCCCTGTAGTAAAATTTTGAATTAGTCGTGTATTTTGTCTCTAAAATGAACACAGGCCACACATTAGCGATGTAAATCATACGATTTAGATCACATGCAATTCACTCACTCACACAGACACACAAGATACGATTAAACAAAGTGTCAAACATCCGTGTGTGTGTGTGACAGATCGTTCCGGCCATCGAAATCAACCATAAATAAAACGATTTGAAAACGAATGGCGAACCGTACGTTACGAGAATTGGACGAGTCTGTGGTCGATTTCGGCGGACCGTATGGCAGCGCGCCGGCGATTGGACGATTGATATAAAACAATGAACAACACAACAGCACAATTCATTTTGATATACCTACTGCTCATCTTACAAAAGCGGGAAATTGGAGAGTTGGATCCCAAAACCGTCCGTCGCAGAGAAGGTAGGTACTAAAGGTGTAATTTGGTTGCGAGTTTGCGAGGGGGTATCTTGCGATGACTCTAAAGAATATTATTGATTTCCCTTTAAGAGGATCGTGTAGCTCAGCGTACGCAGCGAAATAGGTATTTAGAAAATCATATTCTGTCTCAAGCGCGCTCTTCCCCCGGGCATCAGTGCGACAGAGAGCACTGCAGCTCGTGAGTGTTTGTAGGTATGTTTTTCGTTGAAAATTGCGTTTTGGGCGAAAACGATTTACACCTGCTAAACTATAACGAAACCTTATAATTTTGGTGTCAAACGTTTTAGCAGATTATAATCTACGTACGTACGTTTTGCTTTTTTTGAAATTTTGCTTGGTTTTTCAAATACAGACGGTTTATTACCAGCATGTTATGAACCAAAAAAACCGAGATTTGAGGGGCTTATAACTTTTGACCTATCACGAATTTTGATAAAAGGAAAAAATACGTACGTAGTTTTTCACTATGTCAGTAACATATTACAAAATCGTTAAAATTAAATAATATTTAGGGGTAGTAAAACGTTTTCTCCGTTTGTATGGACATGGACGCGGTACACTATACTCTTAAATGTCTGAGAAAGAAAATAGAAAAAAATTGTATCCTTGCTATCCTTTTTAGTAGGTGCTTTAATATATATTGTGATTTCAATCTGAAAACTTATTTTATCAAATAAAATATATACTCTGGGATTGGGATACTTTCTATTAGTAAAATATTTATGTAGGTACCTAATATCACGTGTAGGTAAATATATTCGTAAATACCCTGGAACTGGGTGGGACAAAAAAACGGTTACGGGAAGAAAGAAATGAAGAATTTTGCGTCGGTGACCGAGTGGTTAAGACGTCTGGTATTAACTAGGCAAACCACGGGTTCGATCCCGGATCCCGGCCATATACCAATGCAAATATTACCTCAACAGACATACCATCGGGTAAACGATGGAGACTTGGTCTTCCGCCCGTAACACAGTTTCGGGAGCTGTAAAGGCGACCCGTGAAGAAAAAAATCGTATTTATTTAAGATGCGCTAAAACTTCCGTTCTTGCAGGAAGGTCGTTATTAAAGATGATGTAGTTAGATGTACTTACCCATAAATATTACTGAAGGCAGCTCCTCCCAAACTAATATGCGATAGTTCTAAATCGGTACAGCCAAGTTTGTTGTAATGCATTTTTTTCTATAAAATTTTATATTTTTTATTTAAATAACAACGTCATTCGATAACGTGAACACGTCTGTACTCCGAGTGTCCGATACAAAACTGTATTATTCATGTTTATAACAAGCTCTTTCTTTATTGCATTATCTATTACATATTTAGACTTTAATTGTTAGTACTTAAGGTTCAAAATACAATATTGATATAATGTCACTGTTTTGTGACGAACACCTATGTATTAAAGATAACAACTTTATTTTACTAGCTTGCCTACTCTACTAGTAGTGTAGCTCGTCATAAATGTTATTTATTTATTACTAGCTGTTCGCCTCGGCTTCGCCCGTGAGGTCCATACTAACTTTCATCCCCTATTAAGCCTATGTCCACCCTGAAGGTCCGTTCTAAATATTGGTAAAAGATTTTTTTAAATCGGATGAGGCTTGTTTTGGATACCATCTACATCCAAAATTGTAAACTTATGCAAACTACCTCTTTATAATATTAGTGTAGATTTCACTACCAATTTTGGTGGAAATGAGTGGTGGAATTTGGTGTAATATGTGTTCATCGATGTAAATAGATATGCCTTACGCACTCCAAAAGTGTGACAAAGTTAATGCTCACATTGAGAAAATGTGAGCATTAACTCGCCAGTCCGTTCCTGCTAGTGTTCGAAACAAGGCGTCACTTTTGCTCCACATAAAAATAAATCTAGACGAAAACATGCCAGTTTGTGTCTTTAAAATTTGTTATAATAATAGTAGAAATTGTAATAAAGTAGATTATCGCGTCATTACCGCGCCGTGGTGGTTACTCGGGAACATTTCTAGAGAGCGCATTGTATTGAATCTATTTACATCGATCTATGTGTTTCATTATTTTTATATTGAAATTAATCCAATAAAATTGTGTCAATGAGTAGAAACTGTTGAGTTCCCATTGCAACCTTTTTTTTGAAATTATTCAAGTTTTTCTCGCTACTGTTCTAGAGCATAAATACGTTGAGCCATATTGAGCGCTAGACTAAGAAGAGTCAGGAGGAAGCCTATACAAATCGTATGGAGCGCAGTCTAACCATGTGATAGTTTTCGGAACTTATTTGGGGCGAGCTCCTGCTCAGTCGGTTCCTTATTACTGAGGACTTACCAGCTTTTTCTCTATTATCACCACAAGCTTTTCCAGGTCTCTCGTCTCATACATACAGTGGAGAGCCGTGGCCTTAGACTTGATGTTCAGCTCTGACAGTATGGACACATTTGTGTGACGAGCGATCCAAGGTATACGCAGCATACGGCGAAAACTCAGCGTGTGACTAGCTCTAAGGGTCCACGCTTCCGAGCCATATAGGCGCGAGTATATTTATTCCAAATTTCAAATAGTTCTGACAAAAAAATATATATGGACTTAGTGATATTTTACTTGCATTTAAAATAGCTTCATTACTATAAAGTTGAACAAATGAACATTTAACGGTATTAATAATTCAAATCGGCGAAAAATTTCTTCTTATTTTATAATGCCTCCATCAATGTTAATCGATGATTTGCCAATGTCAAGTATTATAGACGTTACAGTAACACAATAGCCGATTAATCGGTAGCTAAGATGTTCCCGCCGACTGTGATATGTTTTTCTATTAATCACTGACTAATCACAACCATCACAGCACGGACGGGATTAAACCGGATTCGCCATCAAGACACGATGGGGCGCGTGCGTTGTCCGCCATTACATGACGTAGACTCCAGGCGAAAAAGTTATAGCCATGCTTTTTCATGACATAATAATATGTTGTCTTAAGTAGCTCACGCACTGGTCCGGTATCTCACAGAAAATTTTCGGTCCGGCCGCCGTATGATCACTTCACTCACCCACACAAGATTCGATTAAACAAAGGCGTGTGGATGTGTATGACAGATCGTTCCGGTCATCGAAATAAACCACAAATACGATTTTAAAACGGATGGTGGACCGCGCGATAAGAATTGGACGAGTCTGTGGCCGGTTTCGGTGGACCGTACGGCGACCGTCCGGGGATTGGACGAATGTGTGGCCACCTTAATCCGTCAATATAACAAAATTATAAAAAATATTATATAATAATACATAAATAATAATAAAAAATACATTAACAAACAATTATAATGTGGACTTTTGTATTTATAACGACAATTATTTTAAGCAAGGCATGTTACGGTTTCTGAGATGCTATACGCAATTTTCAGTTACTAACAAAATATACTTTTACTTAATATTTAAATTCATAGTTTTCAGAAGCGCCCAATTCGATGGCGCGGAACCTTGGTTGAACCTTGGGCACGGATAGTGTCCAATTGTATATATATACAAAGAATTGTATAACGAAATAATAATTATTGCTATCTAAGTTATGTAATACCTGAGATATAAGGTAGATAGTTGAAAGCTAATCAAAAAAAAAAAGTATTTTAAATAAATTCGGACAGCAAAAGGGGGTCAAGCTGCTATACAATGGGGTCGAGGTGAAGGGCAAGCAGATCTCTGTGCCATCGACTACCTCAAGGGTCCGTGTCAGTAATAATTCTTTTATTATAATTCTTTAGTACAGTTAGAGCTTGGAAGGGGCTACAATCTGCATATCGACGATGAACATGGTTTGACGTGGGATTTAGCGTGGCTCCCACATAACCGCTTCCTTGTCTAGCAATGGACCCCTCAACAATACTGTTTCGAAAATTGAATTTATAGCAAGCCATGGTGAAAAGTTGATGGCGCGATACAGTGTCGGCAATTCTATTGGTCAATTTAGAAGTAAAAGAGGAGAGGGTTACTTATATTTAGTGATTTGAGGGAGAAGATAATAGTCGCATTGTATGTGACAGAAAGAGACATAGATAAAAAGGGTCATATATCATTTTATCTCAACTGACCCAGGCTCGTAGCTAGGGTATTCAGACTCCTCCGAAGCCTGTTATTTTATTATTTTTTGTATAGAGAAGACGACCTTGCCATCGCTTGTTTATTAAGTAATAGTTTCACTTTCACTTTTTGACAGTGAGATACAGATTTTAGTTCCTCGGCAAACTTTAGGGTCATATTCTGTTTAATTTTCATCCTAATAACTTTTAAGTGCGTCGGTGGGTCGAATTGTTCGATCCTTACATCGGCGATTTTAACGAGAATAATTTCGATAAATATACACAAAAGTCCAGATAGTCTTTAAAAATATAATTGGAAAACTTGTGTACCTACTGCTACGATTGGGTCTCTGGATATTCCTGGCTACGTACTTCTCGGCATCAAAAAACAAGTAGCACGCCACAAGACCACAGTAAAAGAATGAACCAGAAAGGAAGCTTCATAGCAGCGTTCCAAACACAGGCACCAAGTACGTCGTTCTCTTACAAAAAAATTACGCGTGCTAACGACGTGGTTGTTGCGAGATCCGCCTCTAACTTTTCATCGCTTTTCGAGTTGTCATTTAAATTCGTTAAAACAATCCCACATATATAAATACATACTTATTACATAAATATAAGCGTAAAAAACATTACCATGTATTTTCTGTCGCGCAGTCGGGTAAAAAGGTAATAAATATATTGTACTATGAAAAATACAAACGAGGAAGAAACCGCAACATCAAATGAAAATATAAACCGGTCGCTTGGAATGTATTCAATATACATATCAAAACTGTCGTACTGATCAGTAGAACAATTTGGACGATTTGTGATAGTTGTGATTAATAAGCCATATCACAGTCAGCGGGAGCATCTTAGTTACCGATTAATCATAACGGCTATAAATACTTGACATTGGCAGATCATCGATTAACATTGGTGGAGCCACAAAAAAAGAAGAAGAAGACGATTTGTACCGAAATAGATATACTAGTAGGAAAACCAGTATGACTGACTAGAGTAGATAGGACAAACGACAAATTGTTCTTTACCCTCCCAATAAGAGACCTGCCTATTTAAAACCGACTTCAAAAATTATGCACCAAAAAGTGTGCTTTCCGAAAGCAAATGCACAATTCACTATAAAAAAATACCCAAATCGCTTCAAGTGTGCCGACTTGATGACCATGGGACCACCTGGAAAGTATACCCTATAAAACAAAAAGAATGCTAAATCGGTACAGGCGTCTTCAAGTAATCGGGGAGCATACATAACTATTCTATTCTATTCTACACCAGTTAAACAAAAATGGTCATATGAATTACTTTGCTTAAGTCAAGATATTTTGAGATATGGAGTTGAAGAGGTTACATTTTTATGGAATATTTCACTAAATTTTCTAATCAATTTAGGGATTGGGAAAGGTTGAAGGTACAATACTGACAAGCAATAACTATCGGCGCGTTGCATGGTGTCTGTTTTTTTGGGTTTTGATTTCGTTGTTTGACTTTTATTGTCCAGCAGACATAATAAGGCTTTTTTTAATAAATTTCCTTTTTTATTTCTTTACGGGTTTCCTTACAGCTCCCGAGGTACCCAGCGGAAGACCACTTTAAGCCGATGGTATTTGGAGTGGCCAGTTCTGTTGAGGTATATTTCTTCACGGGTTGCCTTGCCTTACAGCTCCACTGAAACCGCGTTGCCGGTCCCAGGGTCCCCAATTTCGATACGAGCAGTGCCTTCGGGTATCGAAAACAACGGCTCTTTAAAACCCATGAATAATAAAAATATGGCTGAATCCAATTTCAAATAATAACAATCCTTTTGGGGTGAGGAGATTTTGTATAAATAAACTCACGTTTCCAGGATTAACTTAGATTTACCATATTTTTGACAGATACAAGATGACTGAGAGCCAAGGGTCCTTAAAGATAATTATAACCCCTCGACTGATCATCTACTGGTGACTCCTTCCTCGCTCAACGAATCAGCATCGCGATTCAGCGGGGAAATGCAGCCAGTATTCTTGCCACTATTCCATGCGGACCTAATTTATTTTAATGTTTAGATTAGGTTTAACGTTTTTATATTGTTGTGTAAATAATTAACATAAAAAAATATATTGATAAAATTACCATTTAACCCATGGACGTAAAAAAGTAGAGGACGGATGGCCGCTAAGACAAAAGCGAAGCACCAAGCGTGCATGTGTGCTACCGATTTTATTTATCTCTAATATATTTTTAAATTGTTGAATAAGTGGTAAATTACTAACTTACGAAATGTGATTCCTTGAGATTTTTTATGAGTAAAGGAATTGTTTTAGCATAATTTTACTACACAAGACGGCATTGTTTTTTATTTTCTTAATGGCGGCTGATCAGCATAACCGAATGAGAATGTGTGCGTGAGGCTCGTATTTACAATGAAACTGGCATAACTTGGTTGCTTCACTTTTGTCTTAGCGGCGATCCGTCCTCTCCTTTTTTACGTCCATGATTTAACCTACTGTGTACGCAACTATACTGTGACTTAAAGGTTGAAGATAATCAATACTGTCCTTGAAACTCCCTCATTTCTCGGGTCGTTTGCGGGACGCGTGTCTTCTTTTATGAATACCTATTTTATTTTGTTATTAACCGAACTTCAAAAGAAGTAGGAGGTTCTCAATTCGTCGGAATCTTTTATGTTTTTTTATTACTTGAAGATGCCTGGTCCGATTTGGATTTTTTTTGTTTGAAAGGGTATCATAAGGTCAGGATTTGAGTATTTTTTTTTATAGTGACCTGTGCATTTGCTTTCGGAAAGCGGACTTTTCAGTGCATAATTTTTGAAGTCGGTACCTACACTTTTTTTTAAAAGGCAATTATTTTTGTCTGTAAATTGGATTGTTTATTTTTGATGTCATCTAGTTTCACATACTAATGCAAAATATAAATATTGGTAGAAGAAAAACTGTGCACAATCATTCATCCCCTATTATAACCCCTAGGGGGTAAATTAAAAATAGTACCCTAATATCATTCACTAGGGTTCCAGCTTTCTCCGTATCAAATGTCATTGAAATCGGTTCAGTGGTTTAGCCGTGAAAACGTAACTGACATCAGATTTATAATATTAAGTACCTAGTATGAATTTCGGAAACTTTATATTTGTATCCTAAGTACCTACCTACATACATTTTTTTTCTGAGTAGGTACTATCAAGTGCAGGATTGGAAGGACACATTAAAGGTTATATTCGCTTGTACATTAAACTTTTCACTTTGTTTCCTTTCTAACATAGTAAATATATAAACTACTGTGTTTCTAATGCCACCTATCACATAAGATTTTAATGATATTCTAAATCTCAACTAACTTACTTATTCTTCTTCTTCTTCTTTGATTGTGGCTCTACCAATCTTAATCGATGATTTACCAATGGCAAGTATATGTATATGCTTTATCTAAGATGATCCCACTGACATATTTTGATAGCTGTCATCCGAAATGAAGATCTCATGGAGACCATTTTGGTAAAGACTCGACCAGTCTAGGATCAGTGGTTATAGAGATATGGCCCTTTTAAATTTTGATCTTAAAATCTTAAATTAATAATATCTCCAAAAAATATATTTCAAATTTATAACAACGTCCCGATATATAACTTTTCTGAACACAATGTAGAATTTGGAAAGGCTCAGCGTTGCCATTCAACGTGGAAATGCAGCTTGCGTGATGGGAACCCTACCCTTGTAGTAGTACCCTACTATATAAATCCTTTTTTATTTGTTTTAGTTTAGATATAGTTTAATTTTTAATAAATAATCTATATTGTACTTGTTTAAAAAAAATATATGAAATTAGAAAAAAAACTTTAAAAAAAAACAGAATTAAAAAAAAAATCATTAATAAGCCCTACCCTACTACACAAAGTATCCCAAAGAAATTGCCATTATAGAACCTTTTTATTTTTTCAAAAAATACACGACTAATTAACCTTTTGACCTTAATCATCTATAGTGACCTACAACTTCCGGAGATATCGACATGTCGCACTTTTGCTGAAACTTATGTAACTCCATAATCCGACAAACCACACTTAGAGGCTTTTCCATCTAAATGTACGTCAACAGAACTAGCTACTTCTTAGGTATAGCCTGAAAAATACCTTCGGCCTCGTTTAGCCGGTCTTACTTGGTCTTCCGCTGGGTACCCTGGAACCGTAACACGGTTTCGGGAGCGGTAGGAGAAAAAATAAATAAAAAAAAAACAAAAAAGGGGCTCCCTACAGAAGCGATCAAAAAAAAATTTTTTCATGTTAATAGTGTATATATGTATGTATAACTATTAAAAAAAATTGTACCGACTTCAAAACTTTGCACTGAAAAGTAAGAAATAATAAATATTTCGTCGTAGAATTTGAAGACGGTTGGTGCCAAATTAGGATACAAAGTAATAAACATCTAAGAAGATAAAGATCTGTTCAATATTATCTATGTTTGTACTGATGATTTACGATTTCCTAATGAATTGTCTAGATTAGTGAATTTGGGAACTAAATTGTTTCTAATTTGGCACCAACCGTCTTCAAATTCTACGACGAAATATTTATTATTTCTTACTTTTCAGTTCAAATTTTTGAAGTCGGTACACTTTATTTAAAAGTTAATTTATTTTTCCCTTATAAGTGATTTTGCTGCCCTGAGAGACAAATAATAACGCAAATAAAAAAAATTATGGAAAAAAAAATACTACTGTGGATGGGATTTGAACCATGTGCATCCTGAGCTGCACTGTACCCCATACCTTTAGCCGTTAGACCACCGTCGATACAAAAATTGACAACTTCGTGTCAATAGCAACCGTTGCTAAGGCTTATCTCTGATACATATAATTTTCAGCCGTAAACAGAGACAAATTAATGAATTTCGGAAAAAGTGCTGAACCTATTATCGTCATATGTCTGTAAGATAATGTCGAGAAATTATTATATGCTTAAAAAAATAAGTCGTCAAAATGGGTACATATTTCATCGAGATATTAAGAAAAATGTACTTATAAAATCAGTTTTTTCAAAATTTCTAAAAAAGTACTGAACCCATTTTCGCTAAAAAATGGGACCACCAGTGAAGTATACCCTTTCAAATAAAAAAAATCCAAATCGGTCCAGGCGTCTTCAAGTAATCGGGGACCGGGGAACATACATAAAAAAAAAGATTCCGACGAATTGAGAACCTCCTCCTTCTGTCTTGAAGTTCGGTTAATAAGACGGGTGACCACGGGGTCAGCATCTAGTATCAAATAATATTGTCTTGTTCTAGTACGCTAATTTCGGATAACTTTATATTCAGATATTGGTCCACAGAATGAAGAGTGCCACAAATGCTTAAATCGTTCTTCAGCTTCACGACAACGTCTTGTTTTTTACGTTCGCCGGTCTTTCCCAACGAGGGACTTGAAAAATGAATAAAATAACATTTTAGAAATGTATTTTCTTAATGGATGTCGGTTGTACGAACGAATTTGCGCGGCTTTTTCAACAATATATCGTGTCAAGCAAAACAAAAGAATCTTCGCAAAATACATTATAAAAATAAACTAATAACAAATATATATGTATTTTGAGAAAATTATCTCAGATGCTTTCAACCATGCAAATGAAATTATTTTGTTTTTCTTGGAACATTCCAAGAAAAACAAAATAATTTCTAACTTTCCTTTTAGGCAATCCTTTAAACATCAAAATTGCTTTTTTTTCTAATATAATTATAATCATCAATAACTGAATTTACTTTATTTTAATGATCCAAATATCACAAAAACTGCAATGTGACAGTATCACTATCACAAGAGAATTAGGTACTGTCATTGTACCTACTTTTTACTGGCCTGTGTAGAATCTCGATCATTCGGCTGGCCGGACAGAAAATTTTCGGTGAGATACCGGACCAGTGCGTTGGCTACTTAAGGTTGATTTTGCGTAACTGAATTATCAAGTTCCGACGTTCCGTCAATCTCAAAATATGACAATGGAAAAAAATTACTTAGTTGGATTCTACGTCATGTCATGGCGACCGACGCACGCATTCCGTCGTGAAATTATAATAGTTGTGATTTTGTGATTAGTCTGTGATTAATAAGACATGTCACAGTCGGCGGGATCATGTTAGATACCGATTTATCACGTTACACGCGCGTCGTTCTCTTACAAAAAAATAACGCGTGCAGACGACGTGCTTAATTTTTGCGAGATCCGCCTCTAACTTTTCATCGCTTTTCAAGTTGTCAATTAAATTCGTAAAAAAAAATCCCACATACATACTTACATACTTATATGTATAAGCGTGAAAAATATTACTCTGTCGGGTAAAAAGGTACTAAATATTTTGTACTATGAACAATACAAACGAGGAGGAAACCCCTACATCAAAAAAAAATATAAACCGGTCGCTTGGAATATAACTGTCTTACTATCACGGTTCATGAGATACAGCTTGGTGACAGACAGACAGACAGACGAACGGACAGCGGAGTCTTAGTAATAGGGTTTCCGTTTTTACCCTTTGGGTACGGAACCCTAAAAACTGGTCATACAAGGTTACAAATAAAACCAAAAATTATATACTACTTACATAAAAATATATTGACTAGCATACATTAGAATCTACCTGTGTGTTCATACCGAGATGGTGTAGTGCCCTGTATTGCGACTGGTATTATAATATTAGTACCAAACGGAGACATGGCGTGTTTTAATTTATATTTAGTCAGAGCTTCTTTCAAGTAATATTCTCTATTAGTCATTTGTAGTTCTCGTGTCACTTGTGACACACGTGTCGTAGACCCACAGCCCCTGCAACCATTCCCCATTACTCGGAACACAATAAAGATGACCATGTCGAAACCTGAGATTAGTGTGAATCCCAACATTAAACTCATTAGGCCACCGAAGGAAGCTGAAACATAAATATTAACAACTTTAAACTAGGGATGTTACGGAGGTGGTTTTATCTGAACCGAAGTCGGAGTCGGAGTTTTTAAATTTGGTTTGTCGAAATCGGAACCGGAGTCGAGCTGGAATCGAAGATGGTGGCAAATATGTAGCCTTAAGAAAATGAAATAAAATAGTATAAGTAAACAAACATTATTCAGTTAGCCTCATTTATTTCATTAAAAAAATAATAAACCTACACAACATAGGCGTTGAAAATAAAATTTTAATGACACTTAGCAAATTAAATCAAATGAATTGACTCTAAAAGTAGCAAATTATATTGAATGAACAAAAGCTTCGCAGCTATAAAAAATAACTTTAATTGAAACGCCGCTCAAAAAAATCATCCACCCACATTGCGTAACAAACAACAACACAAGCGGTAGAGAGTACTTATATTCTTTAAAGACAAGTGAAATTTCCCCGTTCGATATATTTGATGGTTTGTACTAGGGATGTTACTGGGCTTCGACTCCGATTCCGAAATGTCGGAACTTCCGATTGATTTTACACCTCCGACTCCAACTTCGGTTCCGACACTTTTAAATCGGAGGTTTTAATCGGAGGTCGAAGCATGAGGCGGCGGCCGCAGACAACGTGTACGAACCATCAAACATATCACGCGGGGAAATTTCACTTGTGTTCAAGGAATATTAAGTACTCTCTATAGGCCAGTCTGTGTAAATTTTTTGGACCAAAAATGTATGTAATACAGCAACGAAGATATGTAAAAAATTGGAAGTTTTCCGTAGAATTCAATGCAATATTTTTAAAACAACTGCCATTAGGGGGTCTTATAGAAAATAGCGGCCAAAGTTGGCTTTGTTTAAAAAAGTTTAATACACAAGTTATGGAATTATTTATTTCGGATCGGTCTCGGTCCGATGTCAATAAATAGTAAATTAGATTATTTATTTAAAAAAAACCGTAAAAAAATCGCATTATTTTAAAACGCCCGTATCTCTTTGAAAAAAGAACTTTTGTGACCGAAAAACTGTGAAAATGTAGCCCTTGACAAGCAAAAAAGAGCGTATTTGCAAAAAAGTGATTTTTTTAAATTCCATTCCATTTATGACTCGTGGCTTTTTATATTTGTCTCTGGGCTTAAAATTTTCTTTAATAGTTGCCGTTACATGTGCGACTATTGCGCGCTTCATTAATTGATCGGTAATATGCGAAATATCGGTCAAGAAATCTTCTTCTTGTTTGTCTTTGTCTTCTGCCACCACCTCCGACTCCGACTCGACTCCGGTTACGATTCCGAATCCAATAAACGAAATTTAAAAACTCCGACTCCGATTTTGGTTCCGATAAAACCACCTCCGTAACATCCCTAGTTTGTACACGTTGTCTGCGGCCGCCGCCTCATGCTTCGACCTCCGATTAAAACCTCCGATTTAAAAGTGTCGGAACCGAAGTCGGAGTCGGAGGTGTAAAATCAATCGGAAGTTCCGACATTTCGGAATCGGAGTCGAAGCTCCGTAACATCCCTACTTAAACCTATTACACATACAAGCTTTTAGTATTTCTGAGTAAAAATAACTAAATAGGTCCGTGTTGAGTAGTAGTAGCTACATTTCTCTGCTGAATCGTTCAGCAAGAAAGGATTCAGCCCTCTTGTCACCAGAAGAGATGATCAGTCGAGGGGTTATATCTTTAATAACCTTTTTGAACCCCACGGACCTAGAGTTTCTACGCCACACGGCAAAAAAAATAGTTTTCAAGAATTTAACTATATTTTCGCCGTTTGTTAATATGTTCCACCGAAATCGACCACAGACTCGTCCAGTTCTTGTACGCGTGGTCCGCCATCCGTTTTCAAATCGTTAATTCGTGGTTGATTTCGATCGCCGGAACGATCTGTCACACACACATACACACACATCCACACATCCAAACAAAGGTTTAATCGAATATTGTGTGTCTGAGTGAATTGCATGTGATCACATGTGATAGTATAATTTGTTGAATCTCGATCATACGGCAGCCGGGTCGAAAATTTTTGGTGAGATACCGGACCAGTGCGTGGGCTACTTTAGACTCTGCGACTTCAGGTGCAGCTCCCGCTTTGATTACTGTTTCCCTGAGATGAGACGTGGCTAAATGTGTCCACGCACGTAGCATCCCATACAAGGGCCCGACCTCGCTCCCAGGGAATCAGAGTCATTCCATCGGATCTCTTGCCGTTAGAAATATTTAGGTTACTGCTGACCCGAGACAATATTCAAAACCTTTCGAAATGAAAAAAAGATGACTCTTAGGAGTCTAGGTCTAAATACCCAGTAAGATTTTACTAAATTTCATAAAAACATTTCAATGTCTCGCAGCCTATTCTGGACAGACATAATTCTTAAATTCCACTTACAAAAAAAACACAACTTCACGTATTTTATACTGGTGTGGCGAGAGACACCGGTAACATTGTATACATTTTGCCAGTTGTTCATATTGAACAGAACAGGTGGTAAGCCCGTTGCTGAATGTTTTGTTAATCTCTTTAAAAAATAAAAACCGTTCTGTAAATATTGAGTGTTTTTATTCGTAGTGTTTAATATTTAAAATACAGTTGAATCAAAGTTTAGTACTCACTAAAAGGCTGACTACTGGGTGTTTTACCCTAACTCTTTTCTTTTTATTTTTTTTTGTATTCTTCTAAATTTTACTTGAAATTCTGATTATTTTAAAGTATGAAATCATAAAATAAGTTTATCTGGTGTATACTCGTATCGACGCAGACTATGTTTCGATCCCAGACGTAACAATGGGGTTGTTACAACTAAAAACTTATGTACATAATCTAGCTCAACAGAACTGGCCACTCGTTATAAATATCGGCTAAAAGAGTAAGACTTGGTCTTGCCTTGGGTACCGTAAGGCACACCCTGAATATAAATTATACCAAAGTATCATACCTAATAAGTTTTGCCAGTTTAAATAAACATCACGTCGATACCTCGTAGATACAAGATCGTTGAAGAACACATTCACTACGGTGTGGTTCTTGATATTGGTGTCTTTACTGAAACAAACTTTATTAATATAATATTTAGAAAGGTAAATAAATGCGGGTGCGGGTCTAGTTCAACAATCTCTTCCCGGCGCTTATGCAATGGGGTGGGGTTCCGGTAGTTTGTAAGCTGACACGCATCCTGACGTCATGCCTGGCACTAAGATATATCCCTAAAAAAGTAATAAGTAAAAGATAATAAGGAAGTAAAAGTAAACTTTATCCCCAAACCGGACAAAAGTGACTACAAAATGCCAAATCATTCAGACCCATTAGTCTTACATCGTTTATCCTAAAGACACTGGAGAGGTTAATAAACAGAGACATTAGGGACAACACTCTATTAAGGGTACCTATGCACCCAAACCAACACGCTTACTCCTCAGGTAAATCCACTGAGTCTGCGCTACATAGAGTGGTGGGTATAATCGAGGAGGCTTTAAATGACAAAGGCCTATGTCTAGGCGCTTTAACTAGCTTCTCAAGTATCAAAACCGCGCTGACTAGGCACAAAGTAGATGCGGTAATCACAGATTGGGTCGTCAACATGCTAAGCAAAAGGGTAATCAGATCCAATACAGATCAAGAAGGTGGAGCCATAGTAGCCAAGTGATGAGTAGGTACTGTCGCCACTCCTGTGGAACCTTTTGGTTAACGATCTCATCACGTCACTGAATGGTAAACACTTCTACACAAAGGGTACGCTGATGATCTCACTATCCTAATATCAGGTAAATTTGCCGGCACCATTTGCGAAGTCACGCAATCTGCTCTGCACACAGTGGAAAAATGTAAAGTGCCACAAGTACGAATTGTCGGTGAATGTCACAAAAACTGAGATGGTGTTGTTCACCAACAAACGGAATCTGGGTAAGTATAAACTACCAACTTTATTCAATACGGAGCTGAATCTATCTAGCGATGTAAAATACCTAGGTGTCATCCTGGACAGTAAACTGAACTGGAATAAGCATCTAGACAATAAAAAAAATAAGGCAAGTATAACTTTCTGGCAATTCCGCAGGATGATGGGGAAAAAGTGGGGCAAAATATGCATGTGGCTATATACAGCTGTGATAAGGCCTATACTATGCTATGGAGCAGTTGTATGGTGGTCACGTACACGACTGACTAGTGTCAAATTCAAATTACAACAATTTCAGAGAATGCCCTGCATGGCCATAACCGGCTGTATGAGGACTACACCAACCTCAGCTCTCGAGGTTATGCTTAACATCCCACCACTGCACCTGTTCATACAAGGCGGCGGCATCAGCATACAGACTAAAATCACTTGGTCTATGGAAACACACTGGTACCACACACACTTCACTTTTGTAAACAATAATGTCTGACCTGCCACTAGCAGAATCCAAAAATGACAGAATACCGGTAAATTATAAGAAATATAAGATACAGCTGTCTGAGGAAGTGATAGACGGACTCAACGTAACTGACCTAAGAATTTTCGGACGGCTCAAAAACGAGGTCTGGCACTGGATCTGGGATTTTCTCAGAAGACCTACACTTGCGTACTTCCACACCACTAGGCACGAACAATACAGTCTTCCAAGCAGAATGTATGGCAATCTGCCTAGCGGCCCTAGCGATAACCAAGAGGAAGGTAAACAACCAGTCTATTCGCATACTGTCGGACAGTAAATCTGTTCTACAAGCCCTGGTAAGTAATACATTTATATCAGGTCTCATACTTGAGTGATATACAGCACTAAACAAGGTATGTGACTATAATAACTCCTTAACCATACAATGGATCAAAGGACATAGCAACTCCCGCGGAAATTACGCGGCTGATGAGTTAGCGAGAGCCGGCGCAAGTATGTCTGCAATTGGACCCGAGCCGCTAGTGTCCCTGCCTAGCGGCAGGTTTGCATTCCAACTCAAGCAGAGAACAAAATGCTTGCACGATCGCGAATGGCATAATCTTATAGAATGTAGACAAACCAGGGCAGTTCTACCAACCATAAATACAAGACTCACAAAAGATCTTGACTCAAGTCATCACTAGTCATGGTCCTTTTAACAAACACTTATATAAGATTGGTATTACAGATAGTCCATTATGCAGGGCTTGCATGTTGACTGAAAAAACTGCTGCTCACATACTCTTAGAGTGTGAGGGAGTGGCCGTACATAGAGTAAAACACCTCGGCACCCTTAGAACGCTACTGGAGGCCTGCAACAACATCGGAGGTCTGCTGGGCTTTTTGGAGGAGCTGGGTTGAGAAGAGTGATGTAGTTCCCACCTCACGCAAAATAGGCGCATTCAGACGTCGAGTTGCGGAGAACGAACCGTTCACCAAGTACCAAGTAAGTACCTATATAAGAAAAATGTTTCTCAAATTCTTAGGTCATCACTAACAGAATCTCTATTAATAATACTATAATTTCCGCCACCGGTATCGCCCGTGGATTTATTCGAACAATATAAAATATAGCGTATGTCACTCAGGGATATCGTAGCTTTCTATTAGTTAAATCATTTTTAGAATCGGTTCAGTAGTTTTTGATTAGTATAGATGAAGTTATAATTAAAAAATATTTGTGACAACCTGCAAAAAAATTTAATCAAACACAACTTTTGTTGTTTTCTCACTTATTCCGAGCGAGTTATATTTTGCAAAGTTTTTATCGCCTCCAATTTATTTGGTGAATACTCACAAGAAAGCTAAGTTAGTAGACGGTGCATCACTCACGATTACTCCGACTGCTACTTCTAGCGGATAATCGTAATGCTCACAATCTGGTAGACATTCTACTGGAGAGTTGATGTTTGTATTGAAATCTGATCTTTCTGAAATTAACATGTAAATATAATAGACATCATCATCATCATCAACCTTGGTGCTTAGCATTTTGGCAGCGAGTAGGAATCGAACCCGGGACCTCCGGTTTCAAGTCCACCGTCCTACCAATTAGGCTATTGACTAATATAGTACATTTTGATATAAGTGTGTATGTAAAGTATGTCATTATTTCACGAGTCCCGAGCAAGTAAGTGACAAGAGGCGGCACGAGTAAAAAGGACGTTTTTCAATACATTTGCGAGAAAACGACAACAAAACAAAGAATAAATCATTACTCATTTTCTATAATATTACATAATAGTTACAGAATAGTAGGCATTCGGATGTCCCCAATATTATAATTAAAAAAAAAGGGAAAGTAAAAAGCCCAATAGCGCGAAATGTAACTTCCACCATTTTTCGATCAACTGTATTGAAAATATTATTAACTAGCGATCCCGCTCCTTCCGTACGGTTACAATATAGGTTTAAAACAATTTGAATAACTACGTAAATACGCTTATAACTACTTATCGATATTAATACTACAGCAGACTTTATTGTAGACCATTTTATTCTACACAATTCTTTCCTACATAATTTTGTTATATCTCTGACGAATCGCTGTCTAGCATACGCCGTGAATACTCGCTGGGGCCAATTTTTCCCGACTTGATTCACCCGCAGTAGTTTTTAAGTCTATAGAAAAAAAAACAAAAAAACATAGATTTTTATATATTAGATAGTGATAGTGATATTATATTCATACGAGTATGCGTTGCGACTTTTGTATTAGGTACACATTATAAATTGATTAGATATTGGAGTAAAAATGCTAATATTCTCATTTCATTGACATTTTTATTTTTATTAGACTATTTCAAAGGGGCGGAACTTGCAAATTAAGAAAGATATCGAGTGTATGTCAATTGATTAAGCTGTAGAGAGACACAAGTTTGCGGAATTGAAATTAAGTCAAAGCAATTATTTTATTTATCATTTGTACCGCATTATACCGCACACCTGATTCAAATATCAATATATTTTTTGATAAGATAGAGTAAATGCTTTCAAGCCTAGAAACTAAAAAAAGGCATATAATATATGTGGGGTTTTTAACATTGACTTTATTAATGAAAATCATATTCGGACCAGAATCAAGGACACAATTTCAAACTTTGATATTATCTCAATCCATATAAAGGAACCCACAAGAAAGGACAGATGTATAGACAAGATTTTAAGCAATAGACCCAATGTAGTTGGAAAAATTCATAGACTAGGACTATCTGATCATGACACCACACACTTTCTTTAATTTATAATTTGTATATATAGTTTTTAAATATATTATTTATTTATTATTATACATTTTAGTTAATTTAATATTTAAATTAAACTTTGATCTAATATTAAATACAAATTTATTTAGAACAAGTATTGGAAATCAAGTCAACCAATAAAACTATCATTACATAGATATGACTTCAGTAAGGATAACATGGAAAAATTAATGTAGAAACTCTAACTTTCAGTGACACATATGCTAGCAGTGTGGTAGATAGCTTCCACAAATGGAAAATAAATAATAAACAATAATTTGGTCTGTGTAATAAAATATAATTGTATGAAACCTACTTTGTAATCTCGTAATACAGGGAAGATCCTTGAAGTTACAAGTGCGATTTGTACCTGTAACAATAACGTAAAAAATATTTCTCAAGGGTAGTTTTTGTCGGTACGCCATATCTTTTTTAATACTTCAACAAAACCTTCCACAACCTTTACCGCTAATGAGGAAATTTAAACAAACAATTCAAAGATTTAAATTGATTAAAATGATTAAAAAGGATTATACGGCAGAATTGAAAGGAAATGCTGACAGAGGACGACCTAGGTGTACTTTTATTGGACATATATTATAAAAAAATGTTGATTGAAGACAATGTTGAAAGTACACACAATCGCCGAGCATGCATGAAAGGTATGATGAATGAATAAAAGAAGCGAGAAAGATATGTCAGGATCGTAGCAAATGGCATTAGATTGTCTCTGCCTACCACTCTTGGGATAAAAGGTGTGATGATAGATTAAAAATTAATGTTTCATTTGTTGGACTTATAAAAACAGTTTTGCAAAAAGCGCCATTTATTGACAATCTGTTTAACTACTATGACTGACCAATTATTCGAGCGGTCCAACCAGTAACATAATAATTAATAAAATTTTTCAAAAAAACAAAAATTGGTTAATTGTGTTGAAGGAAAAATATCTGAGAAATAGAAGTTAACGGAAACCGATACTCTTTCATACATTCTTGGGCCCAGATGAAAACAAGATGAAAATAGTGTAAATTATAATTCAGAGAAATTTGGAAATTTGGTAGACCTCGAGGGATATCTTCCCCTCTTGCCATTCACCAGCCAAAAAGTATTTAGAGATATCTAAAAATCATTGATTTACATAATATAACTTCTCATCTTACATACAGTTTCTTTACTTGAAGCAAACTTGAAGCAAATTCACATGAATCGATCTACTTTGAATTTTTCTAGTTTCTTAGATTAGAAACCGTGTAGGGTCCCAGGGGTACCCATCGGAAGACCAAGTCTTTTAGCTGATGGTATTTTACTTGTGTGGCTATACCTAACGAGTGGTCAGTTCTGTTGAGGTATATTTAGATGGAAAAGCCTCTAAGTGTGGTTTGTCGGATTATGTACATAAGTTTTTAATTAAAAAAAACCCATTCGTACATGGCCGGGATCCGTTTTTTTAATGCTATTTTTAATTAATAATAATAATAATTAAATAAAATAATGATAGAGACTTATACAACATAATTATATTACCTTCAATAGAGGTGATGAAGAATTGTACACATCCACATATTTTTAAAATCTTAAGTGCAGCTCTATGTGACATACAGTTGTGATATGAATACTGTTTATATCTGCCCAACGAAATCTGAAAATAAATCAACAGAACTGCAAACTTCTATTTTAGCTTTAAACATGCGGTTTTTGTAGAAAAAATGTTGATATAAGTTTTTAAGGACCCTATTTCACTGGCCCTAGACTGGTCGTGGTCTTTACTAAAATGAAAGGTCAAAATATAATAATAGAAACTAGCTACCTCACAGAGGTGACCTTTGTGAGATGGTTGTTACCATAGATCTTAGGAATACGCGCGCGCGCCCTGCCCGCTACGAGATATGGCATGATAACTTATCCGATAACTTGTGATACGAAATACCGGAGTTTGATACATTTGTTTTTCCACTGTGGTTTCTGCACGACAAACAATAAGGCATATTTGTAATTTTTATAGAATTAAATCGAGAGATACTTTTCTCAGTAGGCGCCGAAAACGCGAAGAGAATTTGTACAACTAGACAAATTCGTGACACGCTCAAATGTTCTAGCATGCCATATCTCGTAGCGAGCGGGGCGCGCGCGCGTATTCCTAAGATCTATTAATGGCTGTTACCATTAGGGAATCCAATCCCGCATCAAAATCTCAATCCCGCAAGCTTGCGGGATCAAGGTCGTCAATCCCGCGGATCCGCGGGATTTGCGGGACTGCAAAATAATCATACTTTTTGTTACGTTCATGAATTTATGAAGTTTTATATGAAAAATTAGACTTTAAAATTATACATTTTATTCATAACTATATACCTGACTCACGGAGTACCATCTGAGAATCCGTTCTCGAGATATCATAAAAAAAGTCGTTCCATACACATTGCATGAGAAAGTGAATTTTCTTTATGATTTTTTTTCATGCATTTTTCCGATGTTTTAATAGTTATTCCGCTATTCGGGGCGGAGACAAATCCAACAAATCAAAGGTCATAAAAATCGGTCCAGTCGTTAAATAATATTTTGTTTTTGTATTTAATGTATTGATATTTTGTTATAATTATTATTAATTAATACAGTAGTCAGTAACAATAGCAAAATCATTTATTTTAAGACTACGACATAGCTGATTAATAATAATAAATAGATTGATCGCTAGTTTAATGTGAAACGACTGGCTGAGTACTGCACTGAGTGAAGAATGATTTTTTTTTAAATCCCGCGGATCCCGCATGTGCAATCCCGCAATACTGGTCCCGCAAAAATGGTGCGGGATTGGATTCCCTAGTTACCATAGATGTAGTATGCACGTTTAATACCGAAGTTCATTTCCAATGCTCTTTGAAGGTCATGTGATGCATGAGATATGTAATTTATTTAAATAAAACATGCCCTCTAGTTTAGGTGGACCTCTGGGGTTTCAACATCAGGTTATCAAGGTCTCCAGATTTTCTAGTGTTTTTCTCTATCTCTTCTATATCTTTTCGGGGTAGGAAAGTGGCCTATGTTTTATCTAAGACATAGGTACCTAAATTATTTCAGCCATTGAGGCGTGATTCAGCAACAAACACACAAACCTTCTTCTTTCCTTTCAAACGTCAAATGCTAACCTCCAATTTCTTAAGAGTATATGTGCCACAATCGGCTTCTCCTGCTTCAGAAGGTACATGCAGGCAACACCGCAAGGTATAAAGGCCGTGATAATATATACAAACCTCATGACCATAAAGACACTGTCTATTATGAGAATTGAATGTAGCAACTCCCGGTGTAGTATACGTGGTTTCTGGTACCAAGGATATAAATACTTCTGTACGAGGATTTAGTACTCTCGAACTTGAGTGAATGTTAGGGCTGTTGTACGCGTTGTCTATGTACACCTGCCAACATAATACAGGATATAACTACTTATACACCATGGTAACAAATACAGGACTGGGAGCAGGACCAAACTGATTAACAAGGTCATATTATCAAAAGAGCAGCTGACAGAAGTCCTTTTGGCATTTATTATTGTGTTTGTTTAGCGTAAAAAGAAATAGGAACAAGTAGAGATTCATTGTTCCTGTCTATACAGGTTGTTACAGAATTTGTGGGACATATTAAAGTAGGGCATAGTGCCATGTGAATTTCTGGTAGTTTAAACTTATTTCTTTTTATCAACAACTCATAGCTTAGCCCGCGTATGATGGCATATGATAGTTAAAACATCTAGATGTAGGAAAAGCCACCGCATATGCTTCAACACGTTTTCAAAATAGGTTTTGCAATCGTAAGGTCTTTAAGCTGTGAAATATAAATAGACTTAATATGATTATAAGACAAACCGAATTCGTAGTATTTCGCAAAATGTATAAAAAATTGTATGAGAGTTGATAATGATACAAATGATACAACCTGTAAGTAGGTATTTAAGTACCTACTAAATAATTGAATTGAATGTACTTCATTATGCAAATAAATATTTTTTTTCTTAATTTTTTTACAGCTCCCGAAACCAGGTCCCAGGGTACCCATTTGGAGAGTCTCCCTCTTTTAGCCGATGAAATTTGTGAGGCTAGGTATAGTGGCCAGGTTTGTTGATGTACATTTAGATAGAAAAGTGTGGCTTGTCGGATTATGTATATAAGTTTTTATTTATAGAAAACCCATTGGTACACGGACCGTGTTCCGCCTAGTTAATACCAGACGTCTCAACCACTCGGCCACCGACGCAATTTTGATAGTTTTCAATAATTATAGTTACCATAGATCCATAAGAAGACACAGTTGTACTGAAGTAATCAAGTGTGGGATTATTCAACAAGACACTGAGAGCGGTTTGGTACCCACACGAGGCCACGCGGCGGGGAGTCTCGCTCCAGCTGCCACCTTTAGATCTAGACACAGACACATTTAAATATTATACTTTGCGCAGCTGTTCCCGTGATTACTAGTGGAGGAAATATAAAAATCTCGGAATCCAATTACTTTAAACGAATTATTATAAAACCTGTTGGATTGTTATATTACAAAGTTTACCTATTATAATTCGTTGCTTTTTATTTAATAATAAAATAAATAAATAAATATAATGCATAATTATAAATGCAGAAATCTTGCCACTTTTTAACCGACTTCCAAAAAAGGAGACATTTTGAAAAACTGACCTTATATGTCAATTTTTCTTAATGTCTCGATGAAATATGTATTGATTTTGACGACTTATTTTTTTAAGGATATAATAATTTCTCGATATTATCTCACAGACATATGACGAAAATCGGTTCAGTAGTTTTTCAGAAATTCAGTAATTTGCCTCTGTTTACTGTTGAAAATTATATCAGAGAAAAGCCTTAGCAACGGTTGCTATTGACACGAAGTTCTCAATTTTCTTATCGATAGCGCAAGATGCACATTGTTCAAATCCCATCCACCGCAGTATTTTATTTTATTTTTCCATCATTATTTTTTTATTTGCGTTATTATTTGTCTCTCAGGGCAGCAAAATCACTTAAAAGGGAAGACGGTTGGTGCCAAATTAGAAACAATTTAGTTCACTAATCTTTATATTTCAAATTATTTAATTAATATTATGATAAAAAAAAATTAAAATTTTACTATTATAAATCACCATTTTAATTAAATATTTTAGACATAATTGTATTACTTATTATTGTATTAAGTACATAAAACTTTGTAAAAATGTAAAAAGTGTATTTATAAATTATATTTTTAATTGACTATTTCAAGTGTACCTTGTGTACCTACGAAACAAATTTTAATATCTTTTGATTTGACTTGATTTGATTTCTATTTGCAGGGGCCAATCTGATGGGTAAAGTAATAGTAAATTTTTTGTATTAATTTTAGTATTAAACAAAAAAATAACCTGCTTCCAGGAAGAGGATCCAATGCAAGGTAGTTGAAGGAGCAGCACAGTGAGTGGTGAGCCAAAATTCTCTCAAAAAGATGTTCACAGCGATATATCGCGTTCTTCCATGAACATCGCTCTATAAATTGATTACAAGAATTTGGACCAATCTGCAAAAAAATAAAAATGGAAAAGTGTGTTAGTGTCTAAGTGAAACTAAAAATAAATGAATTTATTGAACACATTTTTTTTATTTACGCTGCCTAAATAAAAATAGGATTACAAATACCGATAATTTCCTGTCTGCCTATCTGTCTGTCACATGCAAATAGCTATGAGAAAAGATCGTAGCAAAAACTAGAAGAGAAAATTGCGGTACATCAAACTGAAAATGGATGACCGCTTGTAGGTAATATATTTCAATCGGTATCCTACATATAAAAATGTATGCATGTTTGTAGCACTGACGCGCCAACTGCTTCACGCTATGGGGAGATCTTAACTAATATTATATAAGTGTGTTTATTTATAGATTTTTCTTCTTTCACGTCGATACAGAGGCGTCGGTGGTCGAGTGGGTAAGACGTCAGCTCGCAACTGAAAAGTCGCGGGTTTGATTCCTACATCCGACCATGTACCAATGGGTTTTTTATAATAAAAAATCTATGTACATTATCCGACAAACCGTACAAAGAGGCTTTTCCATCTACATACCTCAACAGAGATGGCCACTCTTTAGCTATAGCCTCAAAAAATAATTGGGTCTTCCAATGGGTATGTATCCTGGGCCCGGCAACGGTTCCCGGGAGCTGTAATGCAACTCGAGAATAATAAAAAAAAACAGAGCAACGGATCGATGTGATTTTTTTAAAGCTACTTTTTATTTTTATAACATACTAGCATTCCGCCCCTGGCTTCGCCCGTGGATATTTTCGTACAAAATAAAATATATATATTATAACATACTAGCATTCCGCCCCTGGCTTCGCCCGTGGATATTTTCGAACAAAATAAAATATATATATAGCACTCATTAGTGAAAAAATTTTCAGAATCGAATCAGTAGTTTCAGAGTTTACCCTCCACATACACACAGACTCACAAAACGTTGGCTTGCCTGCACTACCCCTACCCCCACCCTTACATTTTTTTACACCTTGGGTTACATTATTGGAGTTTTAGTAAGGATCCCTAATTTTTTTGAAAATATAATATAGCCTATGTCACTCAGGGTGAATGTAGCTTTCCAATGGTGAAATAATTTTTCAAATCGGTCCTTTAGTTTCGGAGCCTATGCAATGCAAACAAACAAACAAACAATCAAATCTTTCCTCTTTATAATAGCCGTGGGGCCTATACTAACTTTTATCACTTATTATGGATTTTAAAAAGTAGCCTATGTCCTTCCACATCATAGGGTTCAAGGTTCAAAAAAGCATAACAGACAGACAGAGTTACTTTCGCATTTATAATATTAGTATGGATATAATCTTACCGAAAAGAAGAGTTCCTTCATAGATATATTGTGCGTGTCGAGTAGATTTTGTAACTGTATGAGAGACTTGTGGTTACCAGAGGTCATAGTTAGCGGGTTATAGACCAACGGAGCTATATGTAACCAAGCTAATAAATTCTCTGCGGTCACATTTGTAGAGGATCTTCTATAACAAAAAGGAATTATATTACACCTACTCGGAATGTGCTGTCATGCAAATATACGGCAAGAAAATATCTATGAAAATCTATTTCTTACTACATGTTGTTTTTTAAAGACATCAGAATCTCGGATCCCGGCCATGTACCAATGAGATTTCTATAATTAAAAACGTATGTACAATGTACATACAATCCGACAAATCTAAATATACCTCAACAGAACTGACCACTCGTTAGGTGTAGCCTCACAAATACCATCGGGAAAAATCGGCGGTTTTCCGCTGGGTACCCTGGGACCGTAATACGGTTTCGGGAGCTGTTAGGCAACCCGTGAAGAGACAGAGAAAAAAAAAGAGCGAGAGAGAATATATTTTTTCTGTAGATTCTCATAAAGGTAAAAATTGAGCGTATGTGCATGTGCTTTATTTTAGGCCTTAAAATACACACTCGTTGTTAATCGACAACTTTCTTACCTTGGTAAATAATCTACTATTGTTTCATTTTAGAAAAACAATTGAAAATAAATTATTGTTTTAAATTGTACTAAAAATCATGGGGTACAAAGAAATCAAGAGTTTTCTTGCATCCCCCTAGGAATAGGCTAAGGTTCTGACCCTATAGGCATAGTGATAAGATCGTTGTTTGCATTGCAATTATAATATAACTAGATACAAACCCGGCTTCGCTCGGGGTGTTCTTTACTGTATTATTTAATATGAATTGGATAATAAATTACATAAAACGACCTGACTTTGGGTTTGACCTGAGATATAAAGTTCATGGCTCAAACAAACGTTACCCAATGTCCACTCTTTTCTTTGACTCAAACAAACATTACTGTCACGTTAAAAATTTAAAATTTTGCCTTATTTATTGAAATTACGGGATTATACGAATTTCGCGGATATATGTTCCTAAGCCAGAATTGATTAAATTTTTTTTCTTAATAATTTGGTATGCATTTGAATCAAGTCTACCGGGTCTAAACGAAATTATTAATATAGATAATATAGGTTCGATGACAGTGAACACATTTAGGAGATAATTCTTACATTACAAAATCCTGGCTACGCCCATGCTAAAATGGTGCTTTTGACGTAACGTTTGTTAAAATAAAAAAAACCATTTTAGGAGCTCTGGACGAACAATGGTACAGACAGTAAAAAGTTAGAAAAATGATAGATAATCCTGTATATCCCCAGTAATCACGGAACATACATACAATTTTAAGAGGAGGAACGAATAATTTTGGTTGATTTCTGAACTAAAATTCTCGAATTTTACGAATGCTATAAACATACAATTTGGGCATCGATAACTAGAAGATTTTATCTAGTATTATGTAGGATGAAAACATGATTGGTGAAAATTTTCTCGATAACTTAAATTTTTGAAATCACCTCTTCAAAAACCCTTTTTTAGTCATACGACCATACTCTGAAGGGATTTACGTTTAAATTTTATACGAATCTGTAGGTAATTTCAGCACCTAGTTGCTTGTGATCGTTTTTTAATAAATTATTTATTTGTAATGTGCCGCTTACGTCATTTATTCCGAGAAGTATCGCTACTTTATGCCCTTCTCACTTCTGCAGCAAGAACGGACAAAGCACCGTCGTTGTCTTGCATGACGTGATCGTTGCGCTCGAACCACTCATGCGCCCGAACCACGAGTTTAGGGCGTGGCTTACGATTAGAAATTTCTGAGTCGTTCCTCGTCTTAAGAGTTTTTCATTAATAGAACCCAAACACATCATCACGGTCTTAATACCTTGCCGTGTGGGGAGATACACTAAGTCCGGCCGCACACCGAAGACACACGCCACTGCACGACGCAAATTGAATGCTACAAACAAATGTTGCGCCAGTGATATGATAATGAGCTATAAATGTGGCGTGTGTCTTCGGTGTGCGGCCGGACTGACTAGTAACAGTGTCCACTTCTTGCCATTTATCCATATTAAACAGCCTGTTGCTGCACTATGGACCTATTCTATTCTATTTTTTTCCTGTTGGCTCCATCAGAGTTTTCATGATTCCGCCAATGTCAAGTTTTATATCCGTTAAAGTATCATTATGACGATTAATCGGTAGCTAAGATGAATCACATACTAATCACAACTATCACAGCGCGGGCGGGATTAAACCGGATTCTCTATCATGTCACGACGGCACGCGTGCATCGTTCGCCATGACATGTCGTAGAATCACTATGGACCTAGACAATACAAGATATCAAATAATAATTATTACTAAAATAGTACAAAACATAATACTCACATACGATCGACAAACTTCCTTGCGTTATTAAGAGACACCAGATTGAGGTCACAGAAAGTCACACTTGGGTATGGGATATCCCATATAGCGCCGTGCGTACTCTCTATTACCTGTACAACAGATATATTTTAACATATACAATTACTATAAAGATATATCCCCTCGACTGATAATCTCTTCTGGTGACATGAGGCCAGCATCGCGATTCAGCGGGGAAATGCAGCCAGTATTCTTGCCACTATTCCACGTAGACCTGGTTTATTTAGTTATTTTTAATGTTTAGATTAGATTTAAGTAAATGACCCTTAAAGTATGTCAATATCAACTACACCTAGGTTTTATGAATGTATACTTTTTACTAATGTATACTTTTTATTACATTAAGAGTAAAGATAATTTCACATACTTTAAGGATCCATTAACTAAGCCTGATATTTCTAATATTTTTTGTACAATACTTGATTTGCTGAAGTCCGATTTGTGTATTTTATTGTACCGATTTTGTTTGGTATCTCTATTTACGCGTAGCCTAGATGCTAATGGTGAAAGAGATGCAAAATTTCCGAACACGTGCGTTTTTAGGCTATTAAAAAAACGTGACATATAACACAACAATAATTACCGTGACTATGGGGTTTCTGGCATACCACCTATACGCAGTAAGCACAAAGTATCCGGCACATACTAAACTGGATAACAACGCAGCGCCCCAACACCATCTAAAAATATATGCGTTTCATATAAGGTTATAATATGTTACTCTAAAGTAGGCCACACATTGGTCCGGCATCGCTCCGAAAATTTCCCATTCCGGCCGCCATAAGATCTAGACCGGCCATTTGTTATAGGAATTGGACGAATTTGTGGTCGATTTCGGTGGTGATTGGACCAAGCAGAGATTGAACAGGATTGAACACAGGCCACACATACGATCTAGATCACATGCAATTCACTCACTTAAGTAGCCCACGCACTGGTTCGGTACCGCACCGAAAATTTTCGGTCCGGCCGCCTTATGATCGAGATTTAACACAGGCCACACATTAACGTTGTAAATCATACGATCTAGATCACATGCAATTTGTGAGTAAACAGACACACAAGATTCGATTAAACAAAAGAGTGTGGATGTGTGTGTGTGTGACACATCGTTCCGGCCATCAAAATCAACAACAAATACAAAGATTTGAAAACGGATGGCAGACCGTTCGTTACAAGAATTGGACGAGTCTGTGGTCGATTTCGGTGGAGCGTATATCGGCGCGCCGGCGTTTGGACGAATGAGTGGGCACCTTAAAACCCTTAGTGACGCCCCGGGGCACCGTGAAAAATGCAAGGCCATAATTATCTACAAGTTAGATTCGTGTAAACATTCAAATGTTTTAATTAAGTATAGCATATGGGAAAATTTCGGTACGATGCCCTAAATGCAATTTCGAAGGAGTAGTTCATCAACATCACATCAATCTCTTTAAAATAAGTGCTATAAGAACGTCTTTTCAATAGCGTCAAAATGTCTGAAATAAAGGATAAAACTTGTTTGTTGAAGTATAAGAAATTATGCAAATTACAGAAATTACAGCCTTCCAAATTAAATAGTATTCCTTTTTCTAATTCTGAAATTGCTTTTTTTAACGACTTCAAAAAAAGAAAGACGTTACTCAATTCGACCGTATACCTATATATTTTTTTATGTGTGTTCGCGGATAACTTCGTCGTTATGAACCGATTTTGATGATTTCTTTTCTAATCGACAGATAATTCTTCCGGATTGGTCCCATTTTTATGTCATAAAAATTGGTTCATTAGTTTTTTAGTAATTTTGAAAAAAACTGACTTTCTACAGTAAATTATCAGTATCTCGATGAAATATGTACCAATTTTGACAACTTTTATTTTTTTAAGGATAATTTCTCGACATTATCTCACAGACATATGACGAAAATCGGTTCAGTAGTTTTTCAGAAATTCAGTAATTTGTCTCTGTTTACGGCTGAAAATTATGTATCAGAGATAAGCCTTAGCAACCGTTGCTATTGACACGAAGTTGTCAATTTTTGTATCGACGGTGGTCTAATGGCTAAAGGTATGGTATGGTATGGTGCAGTTCAGGATGCAAATGGTTCAAATCCCATCCACAGTAGTATTTATTTTTCCATAATTTTTTTTTATTTGCGTTATTATTTGTCTCTCAGGGCAACAAAATCATTTAAAAGGGAAAAATAAATTAACTTTAAAAAAAAGTGTACCGACTTCAAAAATTTGCACTGAAAAGTAAGAAATAATAAATATTTCGTCGTAGAATTTGAAGACGGTTGGTGCCAAACTTACTTTCCAAATTCACTAACCTAGACAATTCATTAGGAACCTACGATCATCAGTACAATCATATATAATATTAAACAGATATTTATCTTGTTAGATGTTTACTTAATTTTGTATCCTAATTTGGCACCAACCGTCTTCAAATTCTACGACGAAATATTGATTATTTCTTACTTTTCAGTGCAAATTTTTGAAGTCGGTACACTTTTTTTTAAAAGTTAATTTATTTTTTATTTTTCATTGTAGGTAAGTGACCAGAAACATGCCCCACGTAATATAAATGTGAAAGTTTGGATGTTTGTTGCTCAAACACATCTCAACAGATAACAGGATTTTGGTGAAAATTTGAGGATATGTCATTGGATTATTGTATATATTGCATAGGCTACAGGAAAACAGGACAGGTTTTTTTGGTATGAAAAAATAAGCGCCTACTATAAATATTTTATAGAAATGTCAATAAAATGAGTTTTTTTTCAGGCGCAAAGCTTATTTAAGTTATTTTCTTTATTTTAATATATTAACACACGGGCAAAAGGTAAAAACAGTATAAATTCAAGAAATAATTGACCTGAAGTACCTACCAGTAATTAAATGATTCAAATCAGTTAGATACAATCACACCATACACGTCAGGAACGATGTAGTCACGCGCGCAGAGGGTTCCGTATCAAAACTATGACTTTTTAAATATCATTAGGAGGTAAATTTCGTTATAATTTTATTACTTGTTGTTAATAATTTGTTTTGACCAAGTTTTAGGATGATTCACGCAAGGAATACGATTTCACCCCCTAAAAAGTTGTTTTTACTAAAATACCTATTTAGTGCACCTCCTATAGTATGTCCTCTTTTTTAAAGTAGATCCGACCAAAACACCATCTTTCCCCATACAAACTTCTTGAAACGCTTAATCGAATAAACCAATATTAATTTTTAGGGTTCCGTATATTCCGATGAAAAAACGGAAACCCTTATATTATCTATACCTATCTGTCCGTTTGTCACAGTTTATTTTCTCCGAATCTACTGGACGAAAAAAGTTGAAACTTTGTATAATATAATATATAGTTTGATGACCCAATCACGGAAGTTTAGCGTAAATAATCGAATTTCGATTTTGGGGGAAATATTAAAACGTTAAAAAAAATGTTTTCAATTGCATCATGTGACATATAAAATAAAAGGGCTCGTTATAGATTGTTTTTATAATTTAAAAATGTATAGTTTAAATTGTATTAAAGAAAATATACAAAAATTACTGTTAATTCCCCCCCCCCCCCCCCTTATCTCTGAAACAATGAATCTAAAATTAAAAAAAAAATGGGAATAAGGGCCTTTCTTATAGTTATCGGGAAAATCTAAACAAAAATCCTGTCTTTAAGTTCTGAATACAAATTGGTACGAAACCCTCAGCGCAAGTCATATTCGCAACTTTGCCAATTATTATTATATTAGACTAGCTTCGTACGGGTTGTATTAGGAATACTATTCGCCCCCTTGGGTAGGTAGCATGATGTTAAATAGCCTTAACCTTTCCCAAGAATTGAGCTATCAAATGTATAAAGAATTTTCAAAATCGGTCCAGTAGTTTTTGAGTGTATTCATTACAAACAAACATTCAAAATTACTGAAAATTTACCTTTCTAGATAAGTCAGTTGATCCATAACGAGATATTTGTATCCGTGCAGATCTGTGCGTCTACAGAACTCTGTGAACTTTCTGCTAATTACGTTGTTTTTGAATGTTTTCATGATTTTCGTCTGCATTCTAGCGTCCACCGTCCACCGTCCACAGTCTGCTGTCCACTGTCCATGTGTCATAAAGATTACAATCTAAACTTATCAACACAATATATCAAAACGTTAAATACACCACGCCCAAAACATAATTAAATATACATTATATGTGGTTCTTTGTGTCCTTTTGATAAATTGTGTTAGGATATGATAGGTGTGCTATGTTACAGTATATCCAATACGTTTATTAAATACTAGCGACCTGTCGCCGGCTTCACACGGGTACAATATGGTTATACAATAATTTTAATACTTACATAAATATGCTTATAACTACTTATCGATTAGATTTAGATATATATAAATGCTGTGGATTTCTTTGTGGATAATTTTATTCTACACAATTCTTTCCTACATCATTTTGTTATATCTATGACAGATTAGACAGCATACGCCATGAAAACGCGCTGGAGTGGAGCTAACGTATTTCCCGACTTGATTCACTAATACTGTTAATGATCAGCTCCTAAACATTATTGGTTCATCTTTAATACTCGTAAACTTTACCGGTGACCTTACCTATCTAAGGAGCCATCCATAAATTACGTCACACGAATTTCATGATTTTTGGACCACCCCCGTCCTTGTCACAAGTGGTCACATTTGTGTGGACCCCCCGCTCGTATGACATCCATTATTTTATTTATATTACAGCACAAGAGTTATAATATAACCCAATGAAGTTAAATTCGTACAAGATTGCAAATTGTATGTCCACAAAGCATTCTTAATTCTTAAGTTAACCGCATAATACAGTTTTTATTTTTTAACTACGACTTTGTTGGCTGTTTGGCGTGCTTTATCTGTAACTGGGAAAAAACACAACATTTGAGAATTGTTTGTTTTAATCATTAAATGTTAAAACCACATGAAGTTTGGTGTTTTTTCTCGCAAGTGTGTTGAAACACGTCGTATGAAACGCATGTGCATTGGTCATTACATACTCAGCTTCCTTATAGCGCTCGCCTAGTGGCTCGCGCTGATAATAAAGCCTCATACGTAATGACCAACATAGCACACTTGTATCACAATGTACTATTATGCATGGCCTTTAATAGTGAAAACCATAACAAAATCCGTTCAATATTTTTTGCATGAAGGCGAGGGACTGTGTTTCATAATATGTAGTGAAAGTCTCACTTCGCAAATTTCATTTTTCATGCATTTTAGCGGAAATAGCCAATTTTTCATATTTTTTCAATTTATAACAATTTATTTAGTATTTTCTTTTAGATTATTTACTTATGTTAAGTTTTATTAGTTTCACTTATTAATTTTAGTGTTAGTCTTTTAATAAAGGAACGTTTAAAAAAATTATAACAAGAAGTACCCTAGATCCCCACTTTTATAGTCGGCGACTAGTCGGCAAATAGTCGGCCAAATCTAGTAGATCAGTAATTATTATTAATATAAGATATATGTAAGATTTTCAACTAACGGCGAAATTCGACTTTTCATTTGATAAGGTTAATCCGATTTAATTGCGAAAGAATAAAAAAGAATTAGTTTTTGAAGTTATACTTCTTTAGGCACGTTATGAAAAAATTATATGAGAGTGAAATTTTACGATGTAACAAAAAGTTACAGTATGAAGTTGCCGAGAGTGATATTTCGACAAAATTTCACGATGCGCGCGCACGATGCAAGTAAATTTTTTTATTATATTAAATAGACAATGGACAACATTTCATTTTTCGTAAGGTACCAAAATTCGAAAACCGTTTGGAGATTACATGCTAGAAAGCTTATTTTAATTTTTTTTAATTTTTTATATCCTTTAATTTTCGAGTTATTTTAAAAATACTGAAATATTGAAAAATAAGGATTAATAGGTGCCCTAATCTGTGCTAACCCTCTAATTTAAAAATACTAATGTCTGTTGGCAGAGTTGTTAGTTATTGAACTCAGGTGTTGCCTTCTATTAATTTTACCCATTTTTATTCCATTTGATGCTAAATTAATAATTATTCTTTAAATATAATTATAAAAATAATTCTTTTATAGAATATTTTTTGGAAGTTTTGCTAGTTTCGAATGGGCTATCACAGGAAATATATTTACGAGTGAAACCGCGGACAAAAGCTAGTATTATTATATACATTATGAATAATGTTGTGGGCGATTTGAGTTCCGGCTACGGCAACACCTATTTGGAACACGGTATATTATACTCTTTGCATTTCTATAACGTATACTCTGTGGCTTGACTGACACTATCTGTCACTTTCTTTGGGTGACAGTTTATATTTCTTAATTTTAGTCCTAGCTAAGGTTTTTAGTTTATAAGTCCTCAGAATTTATAAAAATTCATAATTAAATTAAAAATATAAAAACTCAACCAAAAATAAAATATAAAAATACGTGTAACTTATTTTTTAATATATTTTTAATTAAAGTAATAAAAATGGGTGATTAAAAAAATGAAATGTTGTCCATTCAGTACACTTTTCATAATTTTTGAAGTCAGGACACTTTTTTTTAAAGGCAATTATTATTTGCGTGCTAAATAAACTTATTTGTATTATGCCAAATAACTTCTAACGCGCGTACATTCAATACAATATAAGTACACACACCCATTTTTTTATAAAGATGATGACATGTGACCTTGCCATCCAGGTGGTTGGTAGAGTCCACCAGTCACGCCATAGTTCCCATAGAATAGTAGATTGTAACACACAAGGAAGCAAAGTAATGTTTTTAAGATGAGAGCACTATTTTGAATTCAGAGTGGACCGAAGGATTCCAGAGCAAATCCCGCGCAGCGAGGGTTTATAAAGTAATATCTTAAGCACAGCGAGGAGTGGCTTTCAGGTACAACTCATGAATAAATATTTATTTGCAATCATATTAGAGTATTTATTAGAAAGTAACAACTTTGCAATTATTTCAAATTGACAAGAATTCGTAAACAGAGAGGACGTGACGTAGTTCGCGCGGTTTTTTTTAATTCATCCGGAGCGAATGTATTGGTTCTTACCTGCCAGTAACTTTATTCATACAATGTTTGCGTTTGAACTCTTCGGTCGCGGAACTCTATAATGCGACCCACACATCACCTACACATCATGGATATCAAGAGGTGTGATCTGTGGGGGGTTTTATTAGAAGCAATATTCATATTCCAAATTCAAAACTCATTATTGCCCTCTGTGGAGAAAAGACGTAATTTGCTCGTACTTATTGAGGAACCAATTTTTTATGGTTTTTCGAATTGATGGGATGAAAATGTTTTTTTTACGCTTTGCTTGAAGGACCAAAACATATTGTTATTTCAAATTTTCAATATAAAACATAGCAAACCCGTCCAGTAGTTTTCTAGTTTGTTTCTTATACACTACTAATAACCCCGGTTTTTTATAAGTTTGTAGTTTTGAATTGAACTGAATAATCAAGTATCTGACGTCTCCGACCGAGCACTATCTATACTAATATTATAAAGAGGTAAAGTAAGTTTAGATGTTACCCCCTCTCTCTCAAACTACTGAACCGATTCCAACAAATATTTCACTAATAGAAAGCTACGATATCCCTGAGTGACATAGGCTATATTTTATCGATGTTACTACTACTACTTCTAGTGCTTCAGAGGGCACGTAAAGTTTATGTCCGTTATCTGACAGAAAATTTTCGGTCCGGCCGCCGTATGATCGAGATTGAACACGGGCCACACATTAGCAATGTAAATCATACGATCTAGATCACATGCAATACACTCACCCACACAGACACACAAGATTCGATTAAACAAAGGCGTGTGGATGTGTGTGTGTGACAGATCGTTCCGGCCATTGAAATCAACCACAAATACAAAACGGATGGTGAGCCACGCCATTGGACGAATGAGTGGGCAACTAAACAGATGTTTAAGTCTGTTAAAGAAGTGACACATCTAGGTTCACCTGTTCTCTTTAGGTTTAAAGTATTTTATTCTCATAAGAACATTAAAACATTCACTTACATGAGAAAACAAAAAAAAATCTAGTGATTTTAAACAGATTGCAGATCAGTGACCCAAACAACTAAGTAGATATATAAAACAGGAAATAAAAAAACAAAACACCATTTACCAAAATTACTTATTGACAACAATATGATCCGTTAACAGTTTCTTGAAAACATTAAATGAATCTGTATCCTTAATATGTTTAGGAAGATTGTCATAGTGCCGCACTCCATCATAATGTAGGGATCTAGGAAATGTTGTTCGGATATGGGATGAACTCCTAGTGTTACGATTATAGAATTTACTATTTAAGAGCGTTTAAGAGTAAATCGTACTTTTGGATCAAAAGCTGTACTTTTTGAACAGTATAATTTCCGTAAAGCACTTGGAGAAATTACCTGTTATTTAGCCACATTATAGAGAATATTGTTATCTAAAAAGTTAATTGAGAGAACTTTTAAATTAATGAAGAATTTTTGAATTATAACAAGATAATTGAGACGGCTTTTCTCAATTTCGCTTTCAGCATCAAGTTTTAAACTTCTAATATCTGAAATCACTTGCCGATCTCACAATAAAAAAATATTATTAGACTATAAAATATCCTCAGGAAAATAGTTATTAAAAAAATATTATCATATCATATAATATCATATTAAAAAAAGTTAAAATTATAGCTCATAAAATTGTTATTTTCTCTATAAATCTCACTTCATTTTAAATGATAATTATTTATTGTAATAGAACAACATCTTCTTTAGAACTTAAGCGTTAAAATTACAATTATAGTATTTTTGTAATATTTTTTAAATATTTTTAAAAAGTGCTATTAAAATCAGCGCGCGATGTGTTTTATTTTGAAATTGAACCTTTATCATATTGGGTACAAAAATTGGTTAGTCCAGTCCGACTATAATGACAGAGAATACATTATTTACCCATACAAACACATGCAGTCCATACAGGTGGACATAAATAAAAACTCGCAAAGTGAGTCGTTAACCCTCTTAATGAAAATTATATTTCAGAATGAATATGGCCATTTAGAATTTTTTTAACAAGGAGACACGTATTATATACATACATTACTTTAATATTCATTAGTTTGGTTTCTTCATATAATCTATTTCTTTTATGTGAACAACTGGCAAAAAGTGAACATTGTTACTGGTCTATCTGACCACACTGCAAGTTGTAAAAGCCGTGAAGGTGTGTCTACTACAGTAGCCGCAATAATAAAACGAACGTGCCGTTTGTTGTTTTATTCAACCGTAAATCGTATTGTGCTGTAAAACCGCCCCTACGCTCTATTGAAAATCTAGTGTGCATTGTCTTTTGTCGACCGTGGTATTACTGAGTTTAGTGTCTTTACAAAATAGGTACTAGCGACCCCGCCCTGGCTTTGCAGGGGTACAATTTGAAAATTTACATAAATATTCTTGTGGCATATCGCATATTGGCTTGTGTGCTACCATTCATTCCTTTTGTATTTTAATTTTCGTTCGAATTTTAAATAATGTACTTCTGTACATTCTTAGTGATATTGTTTCTTTTTAACCGACTTCCAAAAAAAGGAGAAGGTTTTTTAGGACCGTATTTTTTTATATTTTTTTATGTAAGTATATGAACATCGATTACTCCGCCACTTGTAAAATTTAATGATATCTTTTATATTCGACAGATAATTCTTCCGGATTGGTCCCTAATATTCTAATAGAAATTGGTTTATTAGTTTTTCAGAGATTTTTAATAAACTGACTTTATATGTTGCTAGGTTTAGTGTTTTGATTTTCAAAATTTTGGACCTAATATGTTTTTGTGTACCTAAACTATGGGTTTAAGTTTGTGTAATCAGTAGATTTGATAAACCTTTTAAAAAAAAGTGCACCGACTTCAAAAATTTGCACTGAAAAGTAAGAAATAATAAATATTTCGTCGTAGAATTTGAAGACGGTTGGTGCCAAATTAGGATACAAAACTAAGTAAATATCTAAGAAGATATCTGTTCAATATTATCTATGTTTGTATGTACCTACTGATGATCGTAGGTTCCTAATGAATTGTCTATATTAGTGAATTTGGGAACTAAATTGTTTCTAATTTGGCACCAACCGTCTTCAAATTCTACGACGAAATATTTATTATTTCTTACTTTTCAGTGCAAATTTTTGAAGTCGGTGAACTTTTTTTTAAAAGGTTTATTTTACCCTTTTAAGTGATTTTGCTGCCTTGAGAGACAAATAATAACGCAACTAAAAAAATATTGATGAAAATTAAAAAAAAAATACCCCTGTGGATGTGATTTGAACCATGTAATGTGCTTGTGCATCCTATGCACCCCATTACATTTAACCGCTAGACCATCGTCACGAAAATTGACAACTTCGTGTCAATAGCAACCGTTGCTAAGGCTTTTTCTGATACATAATTTCAGCCGTAAACAGAAATTAATTACTGAATTTCTGAAAAACTACTGAACCGATTTTCGTCATATATATGTTTGTGAGATAATGTCGAGAAATTATTATGTCTTGAAAAAATAAGTTGTCAAAAACGGTACATATTTTATCGAGATATCAAGAAATAAAGTCAGTTTTTTCAAAATTTCTGAATAAATAATGAACCAATTTTTATGAGATAAAAATGAGACCAATCCGAAAGAATTATCTGTCGATTAAAATAGAAACCATCAAAATCGGTTCACAATTGGCGGAGTTATCGATGTACATACATACATAAAAAAAAAAAATACGGTCCGAATTGAGAACCTTCTCCTTCTTTTTTTGGAAGTCGGTTAAAAATGTAAATTGTTCAATATAAGAAAGCATATCCGCCAACAAACTGTGTAGTGTGTAAGAATAAATTTTATTTTACTTTAATGATGTTTATATAAAATCCTCATTAATTCTTTATTTTATTCAATAGTAGGTAATAGGTATGTCTCGAAAAAATAGAGTGCATTGAAAAAATACTTACATATCGTCATGTCGCTCAAGATCAGGCTAAAATAAATAAATAATATATTTAAAAACTATATATACAAATTATAAAAAGAATACCTCTTCCAGAACCCCTCCCTGTGGCATGGTTCCCAAAACACTGGCTGCGTTACCTCGCTGAACTTTGAGCGAGGTAAGAGCCAGCCTTTAGGTCACCCGAGGCGTGGACTAATCTAGTACCTAAATTTTTCAAGAATATTTTCATTTCGGTAGACCATGGACCCATTGTTTCCACTGCAAGCGCCGAAAATAAGTAATTTGTTAAAATATTTGAATATTTTCGGCGCTTGAGCAGTTGAGCGTGTTCTGCCGCCGCACCCGCTTTTAATTTTGTATACTGTATGTGAGATGCTGCCAGTGTATCAACACAGGTAGCGTCCCACACCAAATTTTTTCCTAAATGCCACGGTACTAAAGTTACGCCATCAGGTCTCTTGCCATCGTCCCTGCTCATACCAGATGGTTCAAGAATCGCAGGAACAGAGGCAGTGGCAAGAGATCGGCGTACTATATCATTTAAGGTACCGTGGCGGTAGGTGCGACCAGCACTTTTTGTGCATGAAAGTCCATGGCGACCAAAATAGTCCACGTCTCTTCCACATAGGCAACGATGAGGTTCACAGACCTTAGTATCTAATCGTAAACTAACGGCGATACGTAAGGTCGACGAGTCCAACACCGTACCTATGTTATGGGAGGGCAATGCGTGAAGCCAGTGTCCTGACTCTTTTTCAGATACAGCTAGAAGCCGTGCTCTGTCGAAATCATCAGGACACTGTTCGAGTAATGTAGCGTGGGTTGCCTTTATGGATGGTAAATCCCACGCTCGCTGGCTACTTAATTCTGTGGGAACGTCCACTCCTAGGTGAGTTGCACTCCATGTACTTCTGGCCTCGTCTACACCCGCCACTTCCCCATCGGTTACATTAGGTAAGTTCAATATAGTACCGATGAGGGTTAGCGCGCTATAGGTTGATGACAAAAAGGCAGGAAGCGCAACACACGACGAAGTACGAATTCCCAGGCCACAAATAAATGAATTAAAAAAATTATAAAATATGTACCGATTTTGACGATTTTAAGGAAATAATAATGTCTCGACATTATCTCACAGACATATGACGAAAATTGGTTCAGTAGTTTTTCAGAAATTCAGTAAGTTAGCTCTGTTTATGGCTGAAAGTTATATTATCACAGAAAAAGTTGTCAATTTTCGTATCGTAGTATGTGGGTCAGCGCAGGATGCACAAAATTCTATCCACAGTGGATTTTTTTTATTTTCCATCATGTTTTTTTATTTGCGTTATTATTTGTCTCTTAGGGCAAAAAAAAAGTGTATCGACTTTAAAAATTGTGCACTGAAAAGTAAGAAATAATTAATATTTCGTCGTAGAATTTGAAGAAACAACTTAGTTCCTAATTTTACAAATCATACAATTAATTAGGTACCTTTTTTTTTAATTTTATAATTTTTATTAATATAAAAACCTTAAATCAAATCTAAAGAATAAAAATAACTAAATAAACCAGGTCCGCGTAGAATAGTGGCAAGAATACTGGCTGCATTTCCCCGCTGAATCGCGATGCTGATTCGTTGAGCGAGGAAGGAGCCAGAGCCCTCTTATCACCAGAAGAGATAGATGATCAGTCGAGGGGATACATCTTTAATACATTTTTTGGCATTTGAACCCCACGGACCTATAATTTCTACACCAAACGGCACAAATTTGTAGTTTTCAATAATTGAACTATATTTGCGCCGTTTGTTAGACTCTTCGATTTCCGCCGCAGCTCCCGCTTTGATTGCTGTTTCCCTGAGATGAGACGGGGCTAATGTGTCCACGCACGTAGCATCCCATACAAGGGCTCGACCTCGCTCCCAGGGAATCAGAGTCATTCCACCATCATTCCATTCTCTTGCCGTCTTCCCGGATTATTCCCGTTGGCTCTAGGAGAGCAGGGACGTCTATTGACGCAAGAGCCCTTTTGATGGTATCATTGAGGGAGCTGTGGCGAGAAAGCCTGCCTGCACTTTTTATGCAGGAAAGTCCGTGAGTTCCAAATTGATCTACATCTTTTCCACACGGACATTTATGTTCGCAACATACTGGTGCTCCTAACCTTAGGCCTACACTAATTCTAAAAATTTCGTTATCCAAAAATGTACCGACGTTTCGAGATGGAAGAGCGTGTAACCAGTGGCCAGATTCCTTTTCTGATGAAGCCAGAAGCCGAGTGCGGTCGTGATCACTGATTAAATTTTGTGTCAAACGTTTGTGTGTTAGTTGTAATAATGGAGTGTCCCAAAGTTTTTGTTTATTTATTTCCTTCGGGACACCTTCGTTAGGACAACTTAATTCCCAGGCTTCTATAGCCTCAGAAACATAGCTCATTACACTAAGTTTGGAAATTTTACCTACCTATCTCTACCTACGATCACCAGTAAGGTCATTCTTAGAGGTTTACCTAATTTGGCACCAACCGTCTTCAAATTCTACGACGAAATATTAATTATTTCTTACTTTATTATTACTGTATTAGGCGTAATTAAAAAACCTGTGCTATTTTCTAATGTAAACATCTAAATAATGAACGTTATTTATTTGTTCCGGTAATCTATGACTCAAAATCTAAATTTTAGCTTTAGGAACCTAGGAGAACAATAGGGGGTTCTAATCATTGAATTCACTGGCGGGCGATATCTAATAATTTACCTAATTTACTAGACTAGTTTTTCATAATGTTGTCATTACAATATAAAAATTTGGTTACACCGGTTTTGGTACAAATAATGCTAACGTACTTCTACTCTTCTCTATAATGTGCTGTATTCACGAGCTGATCTTACCCCCAGCAATACTGTTTCAAAAATTGTATTTATACCAAGCGATGGTGAAAAGTTGATGGCGCGATACAGTGTCGGCAATTCTATTGGTCAATTTAGAAGTAAAAGAGGAGAGGGTTACTTATATTTTGTGATTTGAGGGAGAAGATAATTGACACATTGTATGTGATAGAAAGAGACAGAGGTCGGTGTGAACAAAAGTGCCCACACCACATGGACATTGTATATGAAGTCGCGTCGTACAGAGTGTTCACTTCGACTTTTATATGGACCGCCATATAAAATAAAAGACAATGACAAAATTGACAATTCTGACATAGATTTGTTGAATCGGACTATACATCTTATTTGAAATATTGCATACATGCTTTGGTTCTGTGTTTTTTTTTACACACTTCTGGTTATAAATATGGTGGACACGCTATGATGGCAGCATTATATTATCTTTTACTAGTGGACCCGGCAGGTTGACTAGCCTGTTATTTACTCCTACTACTACCACTCCCACTACCCCTACCCATACTCCAACCCCTACCACCTACCTCTACCCCTACCACTACCACCACCCCTACTTCTACTACCACTACCACTACCCCTACCACTACCAGTACCGCTGCTCGATTGAAATCAAAAGTTGAAGCAAACAAATCGATTTGACAGTTGAGTTAAATTTTTGTTTCTGCCATCAATCCCTTCTGAAATAAAAAAAGACTTCTACCGTCACGACCTTAGTACGTTACTGCAGTACCAGTGCAGTTATATTAGTTATATGTATATTACATGCAATTATTAAGTTTATTATTAGTTTATCTAATATACAAAATTCCCGTGTCACAAGTTAGTTGCCACACTCCTCCGAAATGGCTTGGCCGATTTTTATGTTTTTTTTTGTGGTAGGGCCCGCGATCGGTCGTAATCTATTTTTCATACCTCTAAGACCTAAGTGATAAGGGTAAGGGTAGGGGTAGGGGTAGAGGTAGGAGTAGGGGTAGGTGTAAGGGTAAGGGTAGGGGTAGGGGTAGTGCAAGCAAGCCAACGATTGGGCAGGACAACGTCTGCCGGGTCCGCTAGTATTTGTATAATAATTAATATTAAAATGTATATAACTTAAAAAAATGTTAATTACTATTTTATTATTCCTTCATTTATTTTTTTATTATTATTTTTATTTTTCATTTAATTACTCTCAAACGTTGTTAATTTGTACCTGATTTAATATACATAATATATAGCAAAAGGTACTTCGATCCAAATATGTGTTCCACGACACCTCTCGTTTTTTTATTTATGTTAACACTCTGTACTTGGCGCCGCGCAATTTATTAATAACCTGTGACAAGGGTAACAGAGGGTTGGAATAATCAATACTATCCCCCAGGCCCGTAACCAGGATTTTTTTTCGGGGGGGGGGCTGTGATCCTTCTACTAAAGCGACATCCGCACAAATTCATGGATTGTACAAGTAGTGGGCTACAGAGCAGATCATATTGCGTCTCCAAGGATGATTCAGAAGGTCTTCAAACCCATAAGAAGACTGTTCGGCTTTCTGATGGAACTGGAATTGTAGCACTACTGATGGCATCCTCTCATCTCGGGATGCATTGCGGAGAAAGAGCAGTTAAATTAAATATTGGTGTTTTAAAAATTAAATATTATTGTGAAGAATTGTGATACTACATGAAGGGCATGATATAAATAAAATAAGGTACTATATTTTTATTGGATGTGATGAAAAATTAATGTATTTTTATGATTGGAAATTTTTATAATTAAAATAATTATGTATATTGAACCGTTTTATTTAATACTAGCTTTTGGGACTGATTTTGCTTGTGGAATTTAGACATTATGTTTCTCAACCCTGCATTTCATCAGAGTTTTTTTGTATTTCAAGTGTTATTTATACCTGAGTATAAAAAATATACCTTATCACTTATCATGATTAAATTAAATCAATGAGTAAATAATTTTGTAGAATTCGCAATACTAAGTTGTATGCCATGCGTAGCACAAAAAAATATTACAAAAATCTAGGTGGTGCCTGTGGGTTTGAACTTTACTTTAGAACCTGAGGGCAGTGTAATATATCTCTATAACCCATACCTACTAATATTATAAACACGAAAGTAACTGTGTCTGTCTGTTACACTTAGACGGCTAAACCACTAAACCGATTTTGATGAAATTTGATAGGGAGGATGCTTGAACCCTAGGCAATAGGTTACTTTTTTAAGGTTCCAATGAAATCCGATGAAAAATATAGGATCACCCATGTGATTGTCTGTCCGTCTGTCACAGCTTATTTTCTCCGAATTAACTGGACGAAAAATGTTTAAACTTGGTACATATATAGAGTTTCATGACTAAATAATCGAATTTAGATTTTAGATTCCTAATTCTACGCGAACGAAGTCGCGGGCAAAAGCTAGCATATAATAATAACCGAATTTAATGACCCAAAGGAGCGGAGCAGAAACCATAACAATCAACTAATGAATAATTTACACGGGCAGAGCCGGGACGGATTTTTTATAATCAAGATTCTTGTAGTCGTTGCTATGAAAAGTAAATTGTATTGTATTTTTAACTGGCATCAAGGAAGTGAATTTTAATGAAGGACAGTGTATACTGTCCAATTCCCATCGTTCACCTGGCGGAAGTGCATATAAAAGTGTATGAACGGAAATGGCAGATTTATAAATACACTCACGTTCTTGCTATATTTAAGGGTATACTTTTGTCATACAAGGAACAGTGTTGTCATATCCGTCCATCTACACATGTCATTTTTTGATGTGTGAACTGAGTGTGTGACATCTTAGGTAACTGTGGCGTTTTATAGAGAGTAATATTGTGAAATGGTTTTTTTAATTTGTTTTTATTCTTCAGGTCTCGGGAACCGTTGCCGGCCCCAGGGTACCCAGTGAAAGACAAAAAAGACAAAAATTGAGGAGTCTTATTTATATTAAAAATGAGGAATTTAGTAAAAGGTTTTTGAGGCTATACCTAACGAGTGGATAAGCGTAGATGGAAAAACCTCTTTGTACGGTTTGTCGGATAATGTACATAGATTTTTTATTATAATAAAATAAACCCATTGGTACATGGTCGGATGTATGAATTGAACCAGCGACTTTTCAGTTGCGAGCCGACGTCTTACCCACTCGACCACCGACGCCCTTTTATGTACCTATGTCAATTTGTAAAGAAATTAAGTTTCGAATTCGAATCGAATATTTAAGATTCATTGGCGACTACTGTAAGAATCGATCTTCTTAGGGTTTCTCACATCCGATGAAAAAAACGGAATCCTTATACTCTTGCGTCTGTCACAGCTTATTTTCTCCGAATCTACCGGACGAAAAATGTTGAAACTTGATACATATGTATTGTTTGATGACCCAATCACGTACGTATAGCGTAAATAAACAATTTCCGATTTTGGGGGTAGCCATGTTTTGTGACCAATATGTAGAGTTTGTAGAGTTATATCTTAGTTCTTTTAAAAAATGTATTTTAGGATTTTTTCTTTTTTGTATATAATATAAATCTATCTATCTATCTATCATCACGCCTTTTATCCCAAGGTAGGCAGAGACATCGAATGCCATTTGCTACGATCCTGACATACCAACCTCATTCGCTTCTTTTATATTCATCATACCTTTCAGTCAAGCTCGGTGATTGTGTGTACCTACTTTTAATATTTCCATCAATCAATACATTTCTAATATGTTCAATAAAAGTACACCTAGGTCGTCCTCTGCCAGATTTCCTTTCGCTTTAGCCATATAAACCTTTTATTCAATCTTTCATCCTTCATTCTTTCTACGTGTCCAAACCAGCGCAAACAATTTATATTAATTTTAGTCAAAACATCATCTTTCAGTCCGCATTATTTTCTAATGACATCGTTCAGGATGTGATGTTTTTTATTCTTTCTTCACGGGTTGCCTTACAGCTCTAGGCTTCCAGGGTACCCAGCGGAAGACCAAGTGTCCCTCATTTAGCCGATGGTATTTGTGAGGCTATATCTAACGAGTGGCTAGTTAGGTATACCTTTTTAGTCAATATTTCATCCTTCATTCTTTAAATTTTTTTATACCAATTGCGTTATCGACGCATCATCAACAGAGTCTTTTTATTTATTTAGCCGCAGAATTGAATGATTACTTTTTCACACAAAATTTATTTGTATAAAAAGTACGTACTGTCCAAGGTCTTCGCCCGCACTTGATCCCTTGGGGCAGAAGTAACAAAAATTTCAGATTTATAAAGATTAATTAAGTTATCTCTATATATAAAAAGAGAAGTTACGATTCACTGACTCATCAACGCCCAGCCCAAACCCTTAGACCTAAGAAATTTTGCACAGGGCACGTGTTTTATTATTTGTTTTGAAGAATATCTGTACCAAGTTTCAAGTTGATACACGCAGGTAATACGATTTCCCTATACAAACTTCTACACCCCGTTGCACCTCTACTTAAGGGTTGTTTTTAAAAATCCAGAAATATGTATTTTATTATTTGTTTTGAAGAATATTTGCACCAAGTTTTAAGTTGATTCACGCAGTAAATAAGATTTTACATACAAACGTATTTATCCCATTTGACCCCCTTAGGGGTTGAATATCGAAATTTCCTTCCTTATTCCTTGTCTACATAATAAAGGGAACCTCTGTGCGAAATTTCAGCTTCAAAGGTCTAAGGGTTTGGGCTGGGCGTTGATGAGTCAGTGAATCGGAACTTCTCTTTTTATATATAGAGATAACTTAATTAATCTTTATAAATCTGAAATTTGTGTTACTTCTGCCCCAAGGGATCAAGTGCGGGCGAAGACCTTGGACAGTACGTCCTTTTGATACAAATAAATTTTGTGTGAAAAAGTAATCATTCAATTCTGCGGCTAAATAAATAAAAATACTCTGTTGATGATGCGTCGATAACGCAATTGGTATAAAAAAATTGAAAGAATGAAGGATGAAAGATTGACTAAAAAGGTTTATATGGCTGAAGTGATAGAAGTTCTGTGTTTAAAAACGACCCTTACGGAGGGGTACAACGGGGTGTAGAAGTTTGTATAGGGAAATCGTATTACCTGCGTGTATCAACTTGAAACTTGGTAAAAATATTCTTCAAAACAAATAATAAAACACGTATTTTTGGATTTTTAAAAACTACCCTTAAGGAGGGGTGCAACGGGGTGTAGAAGTTTGTATGGGGAAAACCTACGTGTATCAACTTGAAACTTGGTACAAATATTATTCAAAACAAATAAAGAAACACGTATTTTTGGATCTATAAAAGCGACCCTTACGGAGGGGTGCAACGGGGTGTAGAAGTTTGTATAGGGAAATCGATTTCTTAAAACAACCCTTAAGAGATTGTTAAATTGGACATGGGGAAATATTTTTACGGGACAACAGGCAGTAGATGTAATTTAAAAAAATCCCTAGCCTCCTTGGGGGCAGCTGCCTATCTATCCCTATTTTATAGAAAAGTAAGTTACTATCATTTAGATTTAGGTACTAGATTTACTAGGCTTTGCCCGTGGAAATGTTTGAAATGTGACATGAGAATTTTTCCCGAAAGTTTTCTTTTTCTTTCTTCACGGGTTCCCTTACAGCTCCCGAAACCGTGTTACTATTCCAGGATACCCAGCGGAAGACTCCCGAAAGTTATCCCGGATTAAAAGTAACCTATGTAACTCTTCGGCCCTCCAACTAAGTTTGTGCAAAAAACAACGTTGCTCTGTGAAAGAAAAACAAACATACTTTCAATGAACGGTGGTGGTAACCCCAGTATCCCTTGCAGCCAGTTGCAGGAGGATGATGCGGCGCCGGCGGGGTGACGCTGGTAGGCGTCCGCTCGCGCCTATAAGTAAGAGCTACATGAGCGGCGACGAGGTTAGTCGCCGACAGGCAAGCGTGTGCCCAACGGCTGTCGTATAGTTAGTACCGCACGTACACGGTGCGTACACACCCCGAATACCCACCGACTCTTGTACGCACCGACCTTTCTCACACAATCACCGCTTGCGCAACCTAGTTCAAAATCTAAAGGTCGCCCCGCTATTGGCATTTAAACGCTCTCTGACATTAAATGGAGACGTTGCATATTTAATGCAGCTTCCTCGAGCTTTTCGCAACGGTGGTTCGATTGAGAAACCTGGGTCAGTGGGAGTGACTATCTGGTGAGGTACCTAGCGCCGGATATTGTTCTGTTCCAGTGGTGCAGTCAGGGAGACACGGTTGCAGCCAACACTGCATTCTAGATACAAGCCCAACTACACGAACTGCCTCGCCATGCTGCCGAGGATAACACTGTGAGTATCATAATATAATTTAAAATAAAATATTGTTTATTAATTTAAAGATAAAAACAACAATTAAAATAAGTAAAAGTAAGAACCTATCATATATCACGCGTGAAGTAAATCGATTACATATTTATGTTTCCCCAGTGTGGTGTGAACATCCGCGTGTCATTAACAATGACTTTCTAACAGCCATCAACTACGATAATTATTATGTTTTCAAAATGAAACTCCAACACTTAGCGACTTAAAACCTGTCAGAGTGCGCATTGTCACTTTCATTGGCTGTTTGCATAGGTGAGGCTTGTTTCGCAATCGTTGTGAGACGTTTACGTAACAACAGTTTCTGGGATACAAGCTTTATCTCGTGTGATACAGCGAAAACCCGATCTGATTTCTCCCTCCGAAATTAGGGTTCAGTTGCCCAATAAAAGCCGGTTGACAAAGAAAATGAGGGCGAGTTTCTCAAGACGACTGCGAAACATTTGTATTTAAAATATTCACTGTAAAAGCATGCTTTGTATATTATGCACGGAAATCATGTAATAATAATTCATTAATTATTATCTAATCGTCATTGGTAAATTAAAAAGAGAAGTAGATAGTTATTGCTAAAATATTTATATATTACGCTTAGTTACCTATATTAAATAACGCAATGCACTCTTACAAAAGTGTTAGAATACCTACGTAGCATCGTAAACAAATATGTTTAACTTAAATATCACGTTACTCGTAAGATTTCTATGCATCTGTTATGCAGTGTGTGTTACTCAAGATTTTGGATAACTCGGGTCTTTATTGCACAAATGTTTAATCAAAAATCTAAACTGCGTATTAAAATATTGTAAGATTTGTTAACAAACAAACAATCTTTGTTACCGGAATTCAAACACCTAAGAAAAGCTATTATATAATATAATTATCAGGATTTTGTCGCATCTCTACTCATCATTAGGATAGGATAGAGCGTCGTAAATGAAAAAATATAGCAAAGTGAAATTGTCTTATTACCTATTCACCACAAATTTGTGGTTTCATTGCACAAATAATAGAAAGATGAAACATCAGATTTTAATACTATATGCATGATTATTCCAAGATCGGTTAATATGCCTCCTCATAGAAATAAATTAGAAATTAGAAATTTGGATAACTTTTTATACAATATAAAAATTTAATTAATCCTAAAATAGTTTAATAATATTAATTATCTCTAATCCGTCACTTATCTGAGTTCTGTATAAGTAACTAGTTAACCGCCCCCGGCTTTGCCCATTGGATATATTCGAACAAAATTAAATATAGCCAGGGATATATAGTAGCTTTCTAATTTCTATAAATGAAATAATTTTTAGAATCGGTTAAGTAGTTTGAGGGATGACCCCTTTACATCCATACCTCTTTATAATATTAGTATATAAACTTTTGATTAATTTAATATTATTTAGTTTTGCAATTTTGAATTTTTACGAACATTCAACACAACAAAATTTTTTTCGGTCATAGATCCTGTCTTGGAAGGTCTGAAGTACTTAATGTCCCGTTATACCAGGGTATTATTTCGATATTTTGTGTGTTTTACAAAATATCCCCAAATTTTTTTTTAGATAAAATTATAAAAATATTTACGAAGTCGAGGCGGCGATTTCACTCAATAGCTAAATGACAGCAATGGGTCATCAAATTGATACGACATTTTCATGAAAGTGATTTATAAATGGTTTTAAGTGAACATTTATTAATTGTAAACTAATTAAGTACTGCAACCGGATCACTAACTAAAGGAATGCCGCAAAACCGGCTTCCGAGTTCCGAAATATATTTATTATCTAATCACATTTCGTATTAATATTGACTTGTTCACAAGGGTTCTCTTATAGTAAAATTTCAAGCACGCGTTTACGAAATTACGCTTTTCCATACTACATTTTGAGGTTACTACTAAAAGTACACAGCAGCTCAAAGACACAACTGAGAAAATTATCAAAGTAATGTAAACCATATTTCATATAAATGAAGCGTTACGTAAATTATGAAAATTTACGAAATTTGTACAAAATTATTGAAAAATATTTCCGAGCTTTGTTCAAATTATTTTGATAATTTTAATATATTTACTGTATGTCATTTTTATCATTGATGAAAGTTGTGTAGATATAGAGACATTTGTACCTAAACTCACCCTGGTTTCATGTTTTTGCGAAATGAGAGTAAGGAAATATCAGTTATATATTTAAAAAATACGTTTAGTACATTCTATAGATAAATATTTAATGTATCTTGAGGTATTCATAACATTTTAGAAAATTCTACATATTTATCATAAAATATTCAAATAACAATATATAAACCTCAAATCTAATCTAAATATTAAAAATTACTAAATAAACCAGTTGCGCGTGGAATAGTGTCAATAATACTGGATGCATTTTCCCGATAGGAAGGAGCCAGCCCTCTTGTCAACAGAAGAGATTATCAGTCGAGGGGATATATTATCTTTCCGCAAAATTTTATATATCCTTAACGCCTGTCCATAAGAAAGGTACTATAATATTCTCGTAAACCAAAGAGCGTTTCTAAATGTGTTTAATTCTCATTTAAGCCAAAGATAGTTATATTCATCTTTTATTTAATATAATCAATAGTTTTTGTAATAGGTAATTCTAATAATAATTACTTGTAACTTTATTAATTTTGCTACTGTTTTCTGTAAAAACGTAAACACTCTTTTTCAATTAATGTTTCCTGGACTAGTGTCTGAAAATGTATCACTTGGGTAATTCTTTGTTGATATAATTAAGGGATAAAAATATAGAAAATTTGTAAAATGCTTGTCATTAGGTTATAGTAGATCATTTTGACGGACACCTACGTCACAGAAATAAGAATTTCCGAACATAACACTCATATGTAATTGGTGCAATTTCAAAATAATCTATCTATCTATCATCACGCCTTTTACCCCAAGAGGGGTAGGCAAATACAATGGAATGCCATTTGCTACGATCCTGGCATACCTCTTTCGCTTCTTTTATATTCATCATACCTTTCATACATGCTCGGCGATTGTGTGTACTTTTAATATTTCCATCGATTAATACATTTTTATATGTTCAATAAAAGTACACCTAGGTCGTCTTCTGCCAGTATTTCCTTTCACTTCAGTCATATAAACCTTTTTAGTCAATCTCTTCTTTCATTCTGTATTCTTCTCTAATGACAAAGTATTGATTTTTCAAAATAATTAATTATTTCTTAGCTACGCGAAATGTTTCTTAAAATTTCAAGATTGCACTTTTTATATTCTGAGATTTCCACTGACTCACCATTATATAGATTTTTTATCTTCACCGTGTTATCAGTCCCAGGGTACCCAGCGGAAGGCAAAGTCTCCCTCTTTTAGCCAATGGTATTTGTGAGGCTATTCCTAACGAGTGGCCAGTTCTGTTAAGGTATATTTAGATTGTATATTGATTATACCTCTAATCTACCTTGTAAAATAATTGTTATTCAGAACTCGTTGCATTCAATTACGTTACGTTACTTTTTAAACTTTTGAGCATTACTCACCCATCTTACACTTTATACAACTTTCACGAAAAAACAAGTAAACATTATATTAGTCTAAGCTCGTCCTGTTCGTATATCTGAATACAAATTAGATTTTGTATATAAATAGGATTTCTTTGATACTAGAAAGTCAACGTTTCTAAACCATAATGTAAAAGGGTGATAATAAATATTGATTATAATATATATAGAAAATAATGATAACGTATTGATCGCATCAGGAACGATGTCATTAGAGAAAAATGCGGTGTGAAAAATGATGTTGTGACTAAAATGAAGAAAAGTAGTTTACGCTGGTTTGGACACGTTGAATTAATGAAGGATGAAAGATTGACTAAAATGTTTATGTGGAAAAAAATTATTGATCGAATGCAATATTAAAAGTACACACAATCGCCGAGCATGTATGAATAATAATATAATATATTAAATGAAGCGAAAGAGGTATGTCAGGATCGTAGTAAATGGCATTCGATTGTCTCTGCCTACCCCTCTTGGGATAAAAGACGTGACGATAGACAGATAGATAATAATAAATAAAATAATCCTCTGCTAATAAAATTGATAACAAATAAATTGAATTGCCATTCGGTGCGCAGTACAAACTTATTTTAAGTCGAAATGTTTAAGTTATCTATATATCCAGGTATCTATCTATCCCCATCTATCATCACGCCTTTTATCTCAAAAGTGGTAGGCAGAGACAATTTAATGACATTTCCTACGATCCTGATATACCTTTTTCGCTTCTTTTATATTCATCATACGATATTCATCACAAAAGCTCGGCGATTGTGTAAACTTTTAACATTGCCTTAAATCAATATTTTTTATATGTTCAATAAAAGTAAACCTAGGTCGTCCTCTGCCAGCATTCCCTTTCACTTCTGCCATATAAACCTTTGTAGTCGATCTTTTAAACTTCATTCTTTCAAAGTTTAAGTTATATTATGTTCTTTCATGACGCACACATTTCTTTGGGGGCCTACAACTTCATCATATCGTATAGGACATGCACAGATAAGTAAATAAATATCTGAATAATGTTCTTTAAGGTGCCCACTCACTCGTCCAATGCGCCGCCATACGGTCCACCGAAATCAACCACAGACTCTTCCAATTCCTGTACACGCGGCCCACCATCCGTTTTCAAATCGTTGTTTTTGTGGTTAATTTCGATGGCCGGAACGATCTGACACACACACATACATCCACACGCCTTTGTTTAATCGAATCTTGTGTGTCTGTGTGGATGAGTGAATTGCATGTGATCTAGATAGTATGATTTACATTGCCAATGTGTGGCCTGTCTTCAATCTCAACAATTTTCTGTGAGATACCGGACCAGTGCATTATTAACGATGATATAATCACACAAAATCTTGAGTCTTTATAGTTGCGTAGACTGTAATGGCGTCTTCTATCAAGGATAGGGCACCGTAGAGTTACATTCCTCCTTAGCATTTCTCAACCGAACCACACAAAAGCATCAATACAATTCGGTATGTAAAGCAAAAACTATATGGTGACTTTAATATTTTTATTTCAAAAAGTAAGCTATTTGCAGTAGTTTTTATATAAATTTTTAAAGTTTTGCTCACAGACGACATCAATTAGTTAAAAAAAACCATGTTGCTTCAACTGATTCACCTAACTGGTAGTATCACGGGATACATTACAGACTTTACAGATACAAAACTTTGCAAATTTGATATATAGAAAACTACTTCATAGAAATTAAAAATATTCAAATATAAGTTTCTTAAAATATCTTAATCATTGAAATAAAAGTTTAACAAGCATACATTAGTTTTTAACGAATTCGTATTTTGGGCTTTCTTCCACCGAAACATGAAAAGGGGAAAATGCATCTCTTTAATTATATTTTCATTAGGTATACATTCATTCATTAGAATGTGACGATTGCGATTCTCGTTGCAGTAGTTGCCTTCACTCATAAACTTATGTCCCATACAAAAACGGACTTCAGCAAATCAAGTATTGTAGAAAACTAATTAAAAATAGCAAGTTCTACTTAATTAACCCTTAAAGTATGTGAAATTATCTATACTCTAAATGTAAAAAATATGTCAATATCAAGTATACCTAGGTTTTATGAAGCCCTGAAAGTCATCAATTTCACGCACATTTTCAACCGACTTTGCGACTCGATTTGATTTTTTTAACATTTAGAGTAAAGATAATTTCACATACTTTAAGGATCCATTAACTATTTTCCAACACGTGCGTTTTTTAGTTAGGTTACGCGACCAAGAGAGCTCTTAAGTCAATAGCAGGCAGAGTCTTACAATAAAATTCAGGACAAAATATTGTATCAACGTATAAGACATAAGATGGCACTCAGAAAGTCGTGTGATTTTACAGAGGAAGGATAAACACTGCATAATCCGACAAACCACACTTTGAGACTTATCCATCTAAATATACCTCAACAAAACTGGCCACTCGTTAGGTATAGCCTCACAAATGCCATCGGCTAAACGAGGGAGACTTGTTCTACCGCTGGGTACCCTGAAACCGTAACATGGTTTCGGGACCAGCTGTAAGGCAACCTGTGAAAGAAGAAAGAAAAAGTAGAGGATAAACACTGATATTTTTAATCGATAGATATCGTTTTATCACTGTCAAGCCAAGGCAATATTTTTGGGGGGACCTGGTTTCAAATCTCACACGTGCCAAAAATGCTAAGCACTGCTTGTGCTTCGGAGGGCAATTAATGACAGACAGCGTCCGCACTTCTTCTAAAAATAACAGATACTTAAAGTGACAGATCTAGGTCCATGAAATGCAGCAAAAGGATTCATCATCATCATCTCCAACCTTTTAAGATCCACTGCTGGATCATGGTCTCCCATAGTCACCACGCTTGGCAGGCGGGTTGGTGACCGGACGGCGGCCGGCAATACGTTCCCTCCGGAGCACGAGGAATCAATTTAAGCAAATATTCTTAAGAAAATTGGTGCTTAGCATTTTGGCAGGGGGTAGGATTCGAACCCGGGACCTTCACCGTCCTACCAATTAGGCTATCGACTAAAAGGATTGCTACCTGTTTAATACGAACAACAGTCAAAATAATACACTGTTACTGGAGTATATTGCCACACCGCAAGGCCGTGAAGATGTGTTAAGTAGCCCACGCACTGGTCCGGTATCTCACCGAAAATTTTGTTGATCTAGATCTAAATCGTATGATTTACATCGCTTAAGTATGGCCTGTGTTCAATCTCGATCATACGGCGGCCGGACTGAAAATTTTCGGTGAGATACCGGACCAGTGCGTGGGCTACTTAAAAGAGCTCATCTATTGTTCGATCATAGAGTACGTATTCAATACAAAACTACGGTTGCATAACGCAATAATGTTCAATGCACTCAGTTCAGATTTAACACTCACTATGTCGCGGTTCTCAAGTAACTTAAAAACGTTATTGTTCTAGTAATTATAGCTGTGAATGCGATGCTTTTCTTTGATATGCATTGCTTGGCGATTTTTCTATTTTGTAGTAATTATTTATATTCAATAATTTTAAATGTTTAAATTATTAACAAACGCTTTTTATAGTTAATTTTCGATAACTTATAATACAGTATACGTTTTTTTTGGAATGGAGTTACTCGCCAGACACTTAGCGAATGAGAGCTAGGCCGAAAAAAGTGTAAGACTTCGACCGTCACGAACTCACGACAGTTTTGCGTTTCAGCCATGCATGTAGTGCAATGCAGTTATATTCGTTATATTATATGTGTATTTCCAAGCGTATGTCTATGTATGTACTTATTAAGTTTATACATTTATAATAATTAATATAAAATATATTTTCATAACATTAAAAAATTTTTATTACCATTCCTTCATTTTTTTTTAATTTTTCATTAATTACTCTTAAACGTTGTTAATTTATTTAATTGTTTAATTTTTTTTGGGGATCGTCTCTGACCTAGCTATCAAACGGTGTCGTATTTTTTTACTTGTAATTTAATGAATCAAATCAAACGAAATTTACCATATCCCATGACTATTTTGGTATAATATAATTTGTAGTATAATTTACCTATAACTTCATATTATGAGTGAATATTGAATTAAACAAATATACAAAAATAAAGAAAAAGCATGTTTATTAATTGTGATAATAATGAACCGTTTAATTTGAAAGAGTTCCATTGCGTGCTATATTCACTCACGTAACAATAAATAGTTGAACAATGGAAGTAAAGGTGAATGCGTGTGAAGCGACATTGACTCCAACATGCAAAATTTGAAAAAGTATTTTAATTGTTTCTCAGCATAATGAAATGACAATAAAGTTACCGAGCTATAAATTAAGAGAAAAATGCACTTCCGGGATCATGTAATTTTTTTTAAATAAACGAATGCAAGAAATCTTTGTAAAATAGGTTTTTTTTAAATAAAAACTTATGTACATAATCCAACAAGCACACTTAGAGGCTTTTCCATGTAAATATACATCAACAAAACTGACCACTCGTTAGATATAGCCTCACAAATGTCATCGGCTAATGGAGGGAGACTTGGTCTTCCGCTGGGTACCCTGGAACAGATAACACTGTTTCGGGAGCTGCAAGGCAACCCGTGAAGGGATAAAAAAATTATAATCAGTAAAAAATAATCATCAAAGTGTTTCTAATTCTGAAATTTAACATCTGAATGTTAAACTTAATAATATTATGTAAAGGAAAAACAAACGGAAACCTTTTAAGACTCGCGTCGTATTTTATAAAAATCACATTAAATGATTGATAATGATAAATATGCTCTTAGGAGGTAGGTGGGCTTTTAACTTTGCACTTTCTACAGCTAAATCGATATGTCAAGGCCATACAGTGGTTATAAGACGGACCAGGTCACGCTCGACCCCCGACACAGCCTCCGGTTGACTCCACAAATGATACGAAAAACTGACGCAACATACTTGATATACCGGATCCTAATAGCTACTTACAAAAATATCAAGATCAACAATGTCATTTAGAAAATGTTATAGTATTGATATAACCAAAATATATCATTGTTCAGCTTTAACTTTTAGTTTTTGTTAATTGTTCAGTTACATAATCGAGATATCTGATGGGAATTTATAATAATAAAACTAAAAGAAATGTGAGAGGAACCAGGAGGTATTTTGTTGTCGTGACTGTGAGCACGGCGTCTGCTTCGATGTACGCAACGCGCGCGGGGAAAGTGCAATCTTACTTGTCTATCTTCAGGATACGATGTGAAATCACGACTTTGCTGTGTAATTGAGGACATTTAATTCACTATCAAATCTTACTGACGTCGTCTTAACAGCTTCTAATCCCACGCAAAGGTCAACTTTTAATATTGTTTTAGTAAAATAATGCAACAGTTGCAAAACTATTGTAAAATACTCTGATATAAATATTTATGAAAATGACAATTCGGCGGTCACGAAGCAAACACAATGACGACAAGTTGACGAAAATAACAATGACCGAAAATATTGTAATTTAGAAAAAAAAAGTAAATACTTTGCAATATATTGGCAAATATTTAAAAAAATGTTCTTCCTTAAAATTCAAGAATAATACTTTATAAGGAAGAAATCGTTAACAGGTTTAACGAGTTAGGCAGCCTAGATCAAACGATCAATTTAAAAGTTGGCAATTTTCGAGAATTCACTCACACGTCATACTTGACTGCATATCAGGCGCTTCGATAGAATTTTTCGATAAGTAGGTACAATATTGCATTAGGTAATGTAGAAATACATATATAAAAATATTGAATAGGTAATACGAATTTATCCCACAAATATTATATTTGTATGTATGTATGTATTACTCAATCACGCCAGAACGGCTGAACGGATCTGGATAAAATTTGACACAGAGACAGATTATAGTCTGGAACAGAACACAGGCAATAGCACTTTTTATCCCGGAAAAATGTATGGTTCCCGTGTTTTTCACGGGATCGACGTGATTTTTTGCATTGTGATAGTTTAGGTCAGCGAACTTTTTCTAAGTTCGCCGGTTGAGGTAGTTTTAGATAATGACATAAATACTACTTTTTATACCGCGAAAGCGGGCGAGGGATGGGCAATTTGCACCCACGGGATTATTTCTTTTTTTATCTATTTCCACGCGGGTGAAACCGCGGACAGAAGCTTGTATAAATCTACTTTGCACTTTACTTTGTGACTTTGGAAATACATAGTAAACAAAAGGCAAAAGTAACTTCCACTTAAATGCAGTTAGCAATATTATCAACAATATTGAAACGTGATTAACACATATTGTGCGTATATTTTACAACTTATTTGTAATGGTCTGTAAAATTGTTGATGAATTAGTGGTAGGGGCCGTCGGTTCCCGGCTGGGGAAGTACCCACCGCTCATCGTTGAAAATGCCGTCAATGCCTCTTTGAAAATGCCTGAGTTCATTTGCTTTGACTCGTGTATAGCCACTGTGTTATCCGGCACAGTGAAAAATATAGGACTAAGTTCCATCTAAATATATCTCAACAGAACTAGCCACTCGTTAGATATAGCCTCTCACAAATACCATCGGCTAAACGAGGGAGACTAGGTCTTCCGCTGGGTACCCTGGAACCGTAACACGGTTTCGGGAGCTGTAAAGCAACCCGTGAAAAAAAAAAATGAGTCTACTTCACTTACCGGGTCTTGGTATTTTCTACAGCGTGACGCTATTGCAATTATTATTATTATGAGATTATTATGTAACTCCAAGTTCACAGACCAAATTTTCGGTTGTTGTTGTCTCTGAATGCATCATCATCATCAGTTCCCTTTATCTATCTTCTTTTAGCCCACACTGTTCTCTTATCAAATTGTTTCTTATTATATATTTCAAACTTACCCCACACAATATCTCATCTCCACTGCATTAATCTTACTTTCATATAATAACAACATAATATTTTAAAATATATATTAATATTAAGCAGTATTTACGGCGTAACCAATGAAACCGTAGACACTTTTAAGTACTTGCATAAAATGGGTTGTATATCTGTAGGAATATGATAAATCTTTAAATTTATTGCATTGTAAGAACATTTAGTATCGGTTGGAAATTTCGAAGATGACAAAAGACACATAATCTGATATTTATGTGGCGCTACTTGTGTTGTAACCGTCACTTTCGGCGGACGTTCGGTTTCACTTTCCTGCCGATGACCTTTCATCGAGGAATGTGTAGTGAGATAACAGATGAATAAAACATTAGGCCGCTTGCGATACACAACTCTGTCAGTCAACATCTGCAATCGATCGCAATGTCCATACTAAGTACCAATAACTATATCTTTACATGATATACATTATACATGGTTTCTATTCTTCTGAAATAGCTTTTCTCTAAATATCACATTTTATTAAAGGGTATCTTTAATTTCTGATTGAAGTTCCAGAACTTCCACAAAATACAGATCGAAACAAAAATTTATAGGTAGATCAAAGAGGATAAAATCAGACACTGCATTATTTCGAAAACGTGATAAAATAATTTTAAACAATTCAATTTCTTTCTCAGAAACATAAACGCTTATTGCTCACTTCTTGGACTTGAGAGGGATTTTGTATTTTGACCTTGGTTGACTCTGTGTCCGTGATCAACTCTTACGAAAGGTTTCGTTGGTAATAAATTTGACTTCAATTCATATGTCAGTTTATCAAATCCTTTTATATATTGGATGTTGTTGTTCAACTGAGCTGTGATGCGATGGTCTGAGACCTCGATCTAATCCTATATGCAATATGCAGTCTTTGCTAAGGTCAGAATAAGTTACACAATTTATTATTGCACGTTACAAGTATTTGTGAAATTAAATTACTTATTTTTTATGTGCCTATTATGTATATTGACCTGCATTGTTTAGGAATAAGATTTTATTTCTTCCTGTTCCTAGAATCAGTATACCGTATGTGTGTATTTTTATTTATTATAGGTATATACAGACTGCTAGACCTATCTATCTATAAAAATTCACTTCCACCTCACTATTCACATATCCGTCTTTCATTAAAGGTATTCCCCTGTCTTTCTCTTTTTTAATCTTTTTTAACTGTTCTCTTGCTCCCTCATCTCCATTTCATCTGATAACCTTCAAATCCCACAAGTCTTATATTTCTACCCTTCTCCCTTCTCCCAATACTTACTTCTCTACTTAAAATTCCCCTATATTCCTAAATAGTCTTGCCACTAGCAACTTCACATTTCCCCTATTCTCTTCATATCGTTCACCTTACGTTGCATCTCGTTTCCATCATTTGGTTATACTCATTACAAAGTTACAACATAACAAATTGATTTAGTTTGAGTTCTATAGTAATGGATTATTTAAGATGAGTAAACAGGCTATTTTACCTGTAATTTTACTTGGGGGAACGCAAGGATCAAAGTCCAAGGTTTAAAGGGCTGAACATAAAGAATAAAAAGTTTGATATTTTGAGACAATGTACAAAAATATCAATAGTCCCTCCTGCAGTTTTGCCGGTTCGACCGAACAGTAATTCCTGTTTACGAAACGTGTTTTATGTACCGGCGGCGGCATTGTGGTAAAAGTTGATTTTCCGTACCGGAGATACCTATTTGGCAAGAACGTGCATAAACCTTGTTGTTGAATGTTTCTACAAGTGCAATTTTAAATTATTAATTATTTTATGATCGAAGACGCAGACATGTTTTTCTATATTTATTCTATACCTATTTAGCACTTAAATTATATAACCAATGCATGTTTTTAAAATAACACCTGTACCTACCTTTAATATTTACCGTCCGTTCTTCACAGGGCTTGGCTTCACACACTTGAAATTTTCATAGAGTTTGTTACTATGGTCGCTATAACAACAAATAATAAAAATTAAATAAATTAAAAATTAAAGGGGGTCTCCATACAAGAAACGTGTTCTATTCGGCGTTTTTTGCTCGATCTTAATAATGGCAATGTATTAATACATACAAACGTCTACACAGTTTAACTATAATGCATACTCTTAAGTAAAACAACAAAAAATACCGACCAAGTGTGAGTCGGACTCGCAATTCGCCGGTTTTTAATTTTTTTTATTTTTTTTTAAATACATGGTTTTAAGTTTCTATATTAAAATTAGTTGGCTATGAATTGATTACTACCTCACAGTAATGCAGTTTTAAACCATTTCAAGAATGTAAAATTACATTAATATAAGGCAAGACTGCTATGTTGGAACGTTCCACATGTTTAGCATACCAATCTGCCAAGATTTATGATGCCGCACACGTTCCCATACGGCATCCATCTCCGGTTAAAGTGATACCTTCAATTGTAGTAAGAAGCTTAGTTATAGAAAATTGAAAAATTGCTACAATTTAAATTCACTTTGCGAAAGATACATTGTAGATCAAATGCCATTTCTATCCATAACTCAAATTTAATAATTTTATTTTAATAAGCAATTAATATCATAATAAATTATTGGTGTAAAAAGTCACATATTTTATTTGTATAAATAGTAGAGATAGCTGGTTCGACACTTTTAAATTTAATCTTGTTGTGCTTCGTAGGACACTTAAACTTAAAACTTAGCTAATTTGTTTTTATTCTGTGGCATGGTAATATTCATGAATATTCAATTCATGAATAAGAATGGTTAAGACGTCTGGTATTAACTAGGCAGATCCCGGCCATGTACCAATGGGTTTTTAATTAAAAACTTATGTACATAATCCGACAAACCACACTTAGAGGCTTTTCCATCTAAATATATCTCAATAAAACTAGCCACTCGTTACTCACAAATACCATCGGTATCCTGGAACCGTAACACGGTTTCGGAAGCTGTAAGGCAACCCGTAAAGAAAGAAAGAAAAAAAAGAAATAATGAGAATGAAGAAGTAATAAGAACTTAAAAGAAATTGTACGAAAATGATATATTATGAAAGTATTAAACGACTTGAGATTGAGATTGTTAGCAAAGTAGTGGAACAAGTAAATGAGTTTGTATACCTATTTAGGAATCATGTTTATCAGAGGTGGAAAGTATAAAGCAGGCTTTGAAACAAGAGTAAAAAAGGGAATCTCAATTAAAGACGTCATGTCATGCACATACAGAGACTAAAATAAAAATAAAAAATTGGAATTATACTCTTGGTCGCGAAAGTTGGTTGAAAATATGCTTGAAATTGATGACGGAGTATTGTTACAGACTCTTTTATTATAATACTTCTTGGTGAGCTTGGAAAAGGGCGATTTAAATGTTTTTCTGACATTTTGTTTATATGAGGAAAATATCTAGATCGATCGGAAAATATGACACTTGATATTTGTTTGTAAATAAGATAAATCATGTCAAAAAATGTTTAAATTGTTATAAACCACTTGAAAGAAATGGTAAACTAGGTGTATTTGATATTGACATATTTTTCATTTGTAGTTTAGATAATTTCAGATACTTTAAGGGTCCATTAACTAGAACTTGCAATTATTAATAAGTTTTGTACAATACTTGATTTGCTGAAGTCCGTTTTTGAATGGGACAAAAGTTATGAGTTACTTAAGTTTACATGAAAACCTAAACAATAATCCCGTCTTAAAGTTCTGACCTTATAGTGTGAACCCTCAGCGCGCGAGTAGGTAAACATTGCTTAATCCATTTTCTCTTTCTGTTTTCCAACTATGTGATTTCATAATTTTTCCACAGTTTCATATTTAATTATTTAAATGCATATTTTGTATGCTAAATAATTCATTGGTGACGCGATAAAAAAATTTTGTCATAATGAGTCAAGCCTTGGTCTTAATCTTGTGGAATTCCAAAATGTATGTACCTACCTACCTAGTCACAGTACCTGCTTATCAAATGATGAAGATACTTAGCAATTTGTTATGTTGATATGTGATTGTTTTTTTTTCTTCTCTTCTGTGATTGTCCTCTCTAAAAATCTAACATGTCTTCAATATGCTGGCAAAAACAAGAGAAGCAAAGAACACTTAATCATTTTGAAAATGATGTTTTGAGGATGAGGACTTAGTTATGGAAGCGAGACTTGGGTATGGAATAAGAAGTATGAAAGTGAAATAAATGCAGCGGCAATGCGGTTTTTACGTAGAATCTGTGATATAAAACGTATTTACCGCATCCGGAACGATATCATTACCGAAGAATACGGAGTGAAAGATGATGTTGTAACTAAAATTAAGAAAAGTGGTTTATGCTGGCTTGGACACGTTGAAAGAATGAAGGATGAAAGATTGACTAAAAAGGTTTATATGGCTGAAGTGAATGGAAATGCTGGCAGAGGTCGACTTAGGTGTATTTTTATTGGACATATAAAAAATATATTCATCGATGGAAATATTAAAAGTACACGCAATCGCCGAGCATGTATGATAAATTTAAAAGAAGCGAAAGAGGTATGTTAGGATCGTTACAAATGGCACTCGATTGTCTCTGCCTACCTGCCTGCCTGCCTCTTGGGGTGAAAGGCGTGATGATAGATAGATAGATAGATTTTTGAGGATGAGTTTAATTTCGTTGCGATGTCGACAGCAATGACAATTTTGATAAAATCGAGTAGTCTACGTAGAAAACTAATTCAAAAACATTTGAAATTGTTATTAAAGTTAAGCAAAGACACATCCGTACCAACCATGAATCTCACAGTACTTTCAAGTTTTAACTCACCACCATCGGCTACTTCTTTCCATGCAGTGCATTTACCTACGCTTTTCTGGAGATAAGCTGAAATGATGTACTAAGTATCACGTTTTTAGGATTCCGTATCCAAAGGGTGCCAACGGAAACCCTTTAATCCCACCTAAAACATAAATGTGAAAATGGGAGCCAAGTTCAATATTATGATAATTATGGTGTGGTTGTCGGCTCCACCGACAAATTAAAGATTTGATATCTAAATGGGTGCCAAGTTCTGTAAACAATCCTGAAATTTATTTATAAGAACGTATAACATTCTTAATAAAATTTAAAACACAACTTCTTGCTTTTTTTCTGCAACAACAATGTTTGCTATTTAAAAATATGACTTTTTAAATTTGAATAGTCTAATTATTTACACAAAGCATTATTTATTGTCTATTTGAACCTCAACATTTCACCTTGGCTAGTTTATTGTGTTTAGGTGGTATATCATTACTTTTTGTAAATAAATTTATGTATTATTATTTATAAGTGACCTCTCCCCCCCCCCCCATAAAAATAACTATTTTTGGACGATAAACGTTTTAAAAATATTTAACGAGTCATAAAAACTATGATTTTTGGACGTTAGACGGTAAAAAATTTCGAATCTTATAACTGTTTCTGATTTTTTTTCCTTTGTATATGTTGCAGTCAAAACTCATAACCAGTCAATGGAGCTGGTTAAAAGTGCTTTTGACTAAGTGATTCCGTCAAAAGTGGTTTTGACTGGTTGTATCAGTCAAAACTCTTAAAAAGTTAAGGTAAGGTTAGGTTAGTTTAGTGGTTTTCACTGAAAATTATTGGTTATTAATACTTTTGACTGAAAATTTGCGGTTAAAGTACTTTTGACGAAGATCGTCAGTCAAAAGTACTTTTAACCGCAAATTTGCAGTCAAAAGTACTAATAACCAATAATTTTCAGTCAAAACCACTTTTGACCAACCTGTTCAGTCAAAAGTACTTTTGACTGATTTTGCTAGTCAATCGTACTTTTGACTGGTTATGAGTTTGACTGTAACATATACACACAATTACCTAGCTGGATATCAAAATTTTAACTTTCTAGGTCATCTGGAACTGGGATAGAGTTTTGATCTATAGGTCAGTCAGTGATAAAAATGACGATTTTTGGACGTTAATATCTAAATAACCGTTTAAGCTGTGTTTATAAAAAAAATAGGTACTAGTTTATATCTAGGGGGTCTCAATATATAAACGAAATTGGTATGTTTATGTTAAATAGTTTTTGAGTTATGAAGGGGTCAAAAGTGACTCCAAATGGTTCTAGTAATATTCGGTGCAGCTCGCCAGTTCTGTTAGCATGAACTTGGCTTGACACGCTGCCGCGTCTCTAGATAAGCTTCCGCTTTCTGTCCGTCTGTCATAGTGCTGTATCTTTTGAACCGTAATAGGTAGACACTTGAAATTTTCTCAGTGTGGCATATGGCCGCTATACCAATGTATTGTACGGTGGCATGGAACCCTTCGTATGCGAGTCCGACACGCACTTGATCGGCTTTTTACGTCTTTTATCCCTGCCATATCTTTATAATGCTTATTGTTATACCCTGTCAATACATATTTATATACGGATCCATTCAAGATATTGACATAACACAAAAAGTGGATTTTAAATCTGCTATAATTCCAACCAATCCATTGGGCCTTTACTAAGCCTATTTAAGCTTTAATTTATTTGTATAGATGTTAATAAACTGTATTGTACTAAGTTAATGCGGCATAAATATTTGACTTAAGTACTCTAATTATTATTCTTGTCATATTCTAATACCTGATTCATATTATGACACGAACAGGTTGATGAACTTATGATCCGTTAATCGTGTACCTGGATTGTACCTACTTCTCAGGCTTGCTTTTCAAATTCGGATGCCTTTTATTTTCCCTTTTTTTAGTTGTCACTGAGTTCGTCAATGAATTTCCTTCTGGGACGCCCTCGATCAATTCTTCCAGTAAAATCTGTTCTATATATACATTTCGTAAGTCTCTTGTCTTGTTATCCATTCTGTCCATATGACCAAACCATCTAATCATCCCTTTCTCTATCTAAGTTAGGTACTACATCTTTCTATCTCAGATTCTTGTCTATAACAAGAAAATATTTATAATCAGTGATATAAATCAGACGTAGTGGCTTTTTATATACTTTATATGTAGGTACATATTATTACATTTATTTTTAATTACATATTGACAGTTTTTGCGATCACCAGATGCATTGATTAAAAGTTTTTCAATCTCATAGTCTCAACAGCAAAGGATCGATAAAAGCAAGTTGGTCGAATAGTCTAATGTATTATTAGAAGTATTTTAAAATGGAAAAGTTTCTAAGTATTTTTAAATCTAAACCCACTGTTTCATTCAAATAAGAGAATGCACTAAAAATTATTATAATGATCATAAAATGAAAACCTTGACATGACTTCAACATTTGCAATAAAATAGTTGAGAAACAGGATTTTTAAGACTACGAAATATTTTTATAATTGGTTCCTTATTCATATAATTATTGACATCTCAATATTATTAGGTATTTATATTACAAAGCTCATATTAACATAGTATGGTCTTGAGTTCATACAAAAATCTCATTGAAAAAAATACTTAGAGTTAGTTTTAGCCGTATTTTCGAATTTACCTTACAACTTTTCCAATTTTTCTTACTCTAAAAACATGATTTAGACTACTATGAACATTAAAAAATTAACCAAATCGATACAGTAATTCTCAAGTGATTATATATATATTTGAATACCTACCTACATAAATACGCTTATAACTATTTATCTATTCGACTACCGCGAACTTTTTTAGAGAAAAATTTATTCTACACAATTCTTTCATATCACACTATTCATTTTGTTGTATCTTTGACGGATTACACCGCTATGGAAACTCGCTGGAATTAACTTTTCCCCAATTTGATTCACATATATCTACCTACTGTTAATATTCATCTCTGAAACATGATAGGTCCATGTAAAATACTCGGTTCAGTAGTTTTTGCGTGAAAAGGCACAGACAGACAGAGTGAAGAGAAGTTAGATTGCTTTGATATATTTAAGTAGGTAGGTAGATATTTATTTATTTGTCCAGTCCATAAAGATACTATTATTAGATAGATTATGATTTTGTAAGTGCCTTTGGAACTTCTTATTCTATTTTTTTTCTTTCTTCACGGGTCGCCTTACAGCTCCCGAAACCGTGTTACGATTCCAGGGTACCCAGCGGATGACCAAATCTCCCTCGTTTAGCCGATGTTATTTGTGAGGTTATACCTAACGAGTGGCTAGTTCTGTTAAGGTATATTTAGATGGAAAAGGTGTGGTTTGTCGGATTATGTAGGTAAATAAGTTTTTAATTAAAAAAATCATCGGTAAATGGCCGGGATCCGGGATCGACCCCGTGGTCTTCTTATTCTCTTTATTACCAAATCCAAGAATAAATATTTTTGGTACCTACTACAAAAATGACACTAACGTTCCAATTATATCTTGGAACATTCTCTATGTGGATGACCTCGATTTTGTTAAAAATAAAACAATTAAATACTTACATTGACTAAGCTAGACCAATTAGCAACCCAATAATTAAATATATATAATAAATTGAAACCAAGGTTGTTGGAAATATCATTAAATTTAGTATGAATTATTTGTAGTATGTGGCGACTGAACAGGTTCCTTTAACTACTAAAGAGCAACCATAAAAACATTAAACTATATTAAAAAAACCCAATAAACTTATGATTACCATTATGAGCTTATTATGCGCACGAAAAAGGAGTTCATTGGTGCTTTTGCAACTCAACGTCTCAAGTCAATGCTTGTTTATTGGCAATGAAAGTTAAGGAAGTGTTTACAATATTGACCAGTCTTGTGACTTCCCGATTCTTTTACATAAATAGTTATACCTAGGTGACCCTGATGACCTTTCTCATTGCTGATTAAACTGTGACTTCATGTTTATATATATTACGAAATATATATAATCTAGGATGGTGTTTGGAAGTGGTTATCGTTTTTGTAAAGGAAAATTTTTGTATATTTATATTTTAAGCTGTTTTAATACTTTTTAGGATTCCGAACATAACCGATGAAAAAACGGAAACCCTTATAGGATAATTCGTGTGTCTGTCACAGCTTATTTTCTCCGAATCTACTGGATGAAAAAGTTTGAAACTTGGTACATATATAGAGTTTCATGATCCAATCATGGTCGTATAGCGTAAATGATTGAATTTCGATATTGGGGGTTAATTCTGGGAAAAAACATAAAACGATTTTCAATTACATCATGTGACTATCCAATGAAAGGCCTCGTTATAAGGAATACTTTTATAAATTCAAAATGCATAGTTTATATTAAAGAAAATAATTATACAAAAAAATACAATTCCCCTCCGCTTATCTTGGAAACTACTGAGTTTAAAATTTTGAAAAAAATATTTTTTTAAGATAAATATGATCAGAAAGAATCAAAGCAATTGTGTATATCAAAATATTTTTGGTCTAAATATAAAATATTTAATAAATAAATATCAAAAGAAGAAACTGTGATGTATGCAAGAAATCGACAACAGCTAATTTACGATGAAATAAATCGATCTTGCGTACCACAATCTTTTGAACACAAGTTGACATAATTAGCAGGTTCTAATTCGTTCGACGTACGCACATAAAAATATATAGGTATCAAACAAAACTTTTTGAGGAAAAAGGATAAGGATAATGCCTCCCGGAACACTGTTATGGGTCCCAGGTTACCTCAAAGACTTCCTATTTTAGCCAATGAGGCTAAAATAGCCTAATGAGTGACCAGTTCTGTTGAGGTATCTTTAGATGGAAAAGCCTCTAAAGTAGCCCACGCACTGGTCCGGTATCTCACAGAAAAATTTCGGTCCGGCCGCCGTATGGTCGAGATTGAAGACAGGCCACACATTAGCAATGAAAATCATACGATCTAGATCACATGCAATTCACTCACCCACACAGAGACACAAGATTCCATTAAACAAAGGCGTGTGGATGTGTGTGTGACAGATCGTTCCAGTCATCGAAATCAACCACAAATACAACGATTTGAAAATGGATGGTGGGCCGCGCGATAAGAATTGGACGAGTCTGTGGTTGGTTTCGGTGGACCGTACGGCGACCGGCCGGGGATTGGACAAATGTGTTGTCACCGTAAGTGTGTTTGTGGGGTTATGTAGTACTGTATATTTTCTCAATTATAAAAAGCTATTGGTATTACCAGGATCTAACCACAGCCTGATTTTTGTTGGATTTTCATAGAGAATTTTCTAAATAAGCTGTTGTTTAAATCTGAAGAGGTAGCGTTAACAAAACCAACACCTCCTTGACCTACTAGTCGTGCGATTTCAATTACTCTCCCACGGATAACAATTACAAATTACAATACATACTTACTACCTTACAGAATTCTTTGTAACGTGTATGTTAGCAGTTTGGAATTAACCTTCTAAAGAAGATGTATATGTATGTATACTTACATAGTCTTAAATTCCTAATATTATAAATGCGAAAGAAGGCAAAAACAACGAGCAACGGATCGAGGTGAATTTTTGCACAGAAACAGTTGAAGGCCGGACAGTGATAAATCAGGATAAAAATATGTGAAATTTCAAAAAATTCCGCGGAAAAATCTTGGTCGGGAAATTAGTCAGAAATAATTATTTAAAATAATAATGTGATGAAAAGTATTTCTCTTTCATTCACCATTTGCAGATATTCGTAATGAAATATTAAAAGTGGGTCAGTGGCTGAGTGGTTAAGAAGGCAGACCACGGGTTCTACCCCAGGATTCATATACCAATGAATGTATAACTAAAAACTTACAAAAACAAAAACTTGACAAACCACATATAGAGACTTTTCCCTCCAAATATTTAAAAATATTTAAAATAATTAAAAAAGTAAAGAAATAATGTCTTCGTTTATGAAAAAGCAATACCTATCTAAAGTCATTATTAATGAATGTATTAAATTAAACAAATCTAAGTAATAACTTCAAAGCGTTTTCTCTCAAGTCAATTGAAGAGTTTCTAACAAGATAGGTTTCTCTAACGAATGGATCCTCCATTTTATCTAAGAAGCCAGTAGGTATTTAATATTACTCGTAGAAAAGATGGTGTAGTTCACATGGAATTATTTAATTAGATTTCTTAATAAAAATAAAAATACTGCAACTTGAAATATAATTAATTAATTTTATTTAATTATTATTGATTTAATATAAGTAATATAAAAAATCAATACAATGACATTTTGCCCGAGGAATTTTAAGATCAGATTCCTTTGACATGACATGCTTCATGAATCAGTCTATTAGTGAAACCCGTATCAAAATCGGCCCAGTAGTTTTTGAATATATTAATCTCAGATATACCAACATCCATTTTAAGAGTTTCGTAACCAAAGGGTGGCAACGGAAACCCTATTACTAAAGCTCCGCCGTCTATCCGTCTGTTACAGGGTTGTAACACTTGAAATTTTCACAAAATATGTATAACTATGGCCGCTATAGTAGGTAGGGACCGTGTTTTTGTAGTCGTTTTGCTCTATCTTAATAATAGCAATAGATACAAACGTCTAACTAGTGTATATATATATAATATATATAATAAGGCATATCCGGCTAAGTGATAGCCGTGCTAACTTTTTTAATTAACAATTTTTATTGTACGGTGGTACGGAATCCTTCGTCACCAGTAGAACTCCAATAACTTCTTTTCCAGAAGAAACAACTTAATTAATGCTGATGAAAATTTATATTTCATAGCACAACTTATAATATTTTTTACACAATCACGAACATTTAGGTTAAGTGAGGTAGTTAAAATACGTTGCCTTTTTATTAACTAAAGCAATTGTGATTTACACGCAAGTTGATATAATATATGTATCGGTATGAACCTATGAGACACGACAATTTGTAATTGAGAAATACCACGTTAAGAATGACTAATTAATGTCATTTGCTAATGAAATCTATAAATGTTGTATGGATTCCATTAAAATTATTTTAATACAATATTCTTTTAGTTATAGTTTAAAATGCGGATATTTGGTCCTTATTTTCTCAAACACTACTAGACCGATTTTGACACGGTTTTCATTAATAGATTGATTAACTGATTCAAAAGGAAGGTTCATGTGTTTAAAAGATCATGATGCGTCTTTTGGGGGCGGAGCAGTATCCAATAGTGTCAATGTTCCTTATTCAGCGAATTGTAGCAACAGGATAGGTGATATTAAAATTCCACCGGCGGAGCCAGGGCGGGACGCTAGTAAATTATATGAAAATTTACATATCTGTTTGTTTACGGTCCACCGAAATCGAGCACAGATTCTTGTAACAAATGGTCCGCCTAGATCTTGTGGCGGCCGGAATGATAAATTTTCGGTGCGATGCCGGACCAATGTGCCTACTTTAACCAGTGGAACTAGAGATTTGAAATTTGAAAGAAATACTCCTTAGGGCTGTCCAAATTGAAATGTCCTTTTTTTTTCATGTTACCATCAAAACTCTTTGTAAATATATTCTTCTGGAAAGTGTTTTATAATTTATGAAATCCCATCGAGCACCCTATAATATAATAGTGTCAATATAAATTTAATAATTTAATTGTAGTAACAGTCCGTTATTCCGTGGCAATTAATAAAAGAAAGGTGTGTTTGTATATCCGTCACGCTTAAATGCCTGTATAGAATTAATTGCAATTTCTTACTAAACGTAAATTGTTCCTTTCAACATAGGTCACTGAAATCATCGTATTTTTAAACGACTTCAAAAAAAAGGAGGAGGTTCTATCAATTCGTCGGTATCTTTTTTTTAATGTATGTTCCCGATTACTTGAAGACGCCTGGACCGACTTGGATTTTTTTTTTGTTTGAAAGGGTATACTTTCCCCTTCATGGTCATCACATCATAAATAAATAAATAAATAAATCACGACAGGATCTGATTTTATAGGCACACTCTATTTGTCATTCTTTAACGCCAATATATAACTGGACGATCGGATAGTGACATAGTATACTTTTTATCCCAGATAAATGTCTCTTCCCTTCACGAAAATCTGATAATAGGTATTTTTTTAACATACCTTCACGCCTGTTTCCCAAAAGGGTAGGCAGGTTAGTATGGAGCGTCACTTCTCTTCATCTTTGCATACTTCTCTTGCTTCATCCACATACGTACACCGCTTCATCCACATGCGTACACCGTTTCATACATGCACGTCAGTACTATTTCACTTCAGATATTTGATTAATGAAAGTTTGTCTTCTGTATAATATAATGCGTCAGTGGCCGAGTGGTTAAGACGTCTGGTATTAATTAGGCAGACCACGGTTCAATCTCAGCCATGTACAAATGGGTTGTATCTACATAATACGACAAACCATGTGGGAACCTAAATAAAATCTAAATATACCTCAACAGAACTGGCGACTCGTTAGTATAGCCTCACAAATACCATCGGCTAAAAGAGAGTGCCGTTATCTTCCGATGGGTACTCTGGGAATACCCGTGAATAAAAAAATAATAAGCGAACAAAGCTGTGAGCACTATCTAGTATAGATATTATAACTAGGCAGAGAAGTGGTCTTTACACAACGTTCACTGACAGCCTTGCACTCGTACGTAGCGACCGCACGACGACCTTAGAACTAGTGAAATTGAAACTCTGGAAACCGGTATCATGTACCATTTAAGGCCATGAAATATATATTGGTATCGAGAATCGGTTCGTAACTTTATCCTGAAAAATAATAATAATATTTAATAATAATAATATTTTTTTTAATAAAGTTCTTTTTCGTTCGGGATAAAGAAATTTGGAATAAGGTATAACTAGAATTCTCGAGAATACCTACATAAAGGTGGCCACACATTCGTCCAATCCCCGGCTGGTAGCCATAAGGTCCACCGAAATCTACCACAGACTCGTCCAATTCTTATCGCGCGGCCCACCATCCGTTTTCAAATCGTTGTATTTGTGGTTGATTTCGATGACCGGAACGATCTGTCACACACACACACACACATCCACACGCCTTTGTTTAATCGAATCTTGTGTGTCTGTGTGGGTGAGTGAATTGCATGTGATCTAGATCGTATGATATACATTGCTAATGTGTGGCCTGTCTTCAATCTCGATCATACGGCGGCTGGACCGAAAATTTTCGCTGAGATACCGGACCAGAATAGGGTGTCCGGCCTTTTTACCCAAATGTCCGGCCAAACTGGCTGGTCTGTCCGGCTATTAGGTTTGACGACCTGGCAACCCTATCCAATGATGTTATATTATAGGTACGAAATGAGTATTCTAACGTTTATTATAACTTGTGAACGTTATTAAAATAAAATTATTATATGTGACTTTTTAGGGGTCCATAGCCAAAGGGTGCCAATTGAAACCCCATTACTAAGGCTTCGTTGTCACAGGGCTGTATCTTTTGAACCGTATTAGATAGACACTTGAAATTTTCACAGAGTGTGTATTGCTATGGCCGCTATAACAACAAATAATAAAAATAAAATAAAGTAAAAAATTAAAAAGGTTCCCCATACAACAGAAGTTTTTTCCGCGTTTTCATTCAAACGTCTAATTGTAAAATAATATGTAATGTAATGTAATGTAAAATATTGTTCGGTGGTACGAAACTTTTCGTGCGCGAGTCCGAATCGCACTTGGCCAGTTTTTATTTGTATATTTAATTCTACACAAATTTTATTATATCACTGACAGCATTTTTAATACCAGTAAATATTCCTTGAATCAAACTGAATCAAAATGCCTATACTTTCTGAAATTAGCCTATACAGAGAGACAGACAGAAAAACTAAGCTTCAAATATTTTGTTTTATAACATATAGCTTTCCGCCCCCAGCTCGCCCGTGGATATTTTCGAACAAAATAAAATATAGCCCGACACAAATAATGTGGCTTTCGATTGGTAAAATAATTTTTAAAATCGGTTCAGTAGATCCAGAGATTACTGAGTTATGGAGTATTCACAATTCTGTTCACCATTTTATATGACAAAGAAAATATTATTCATTGTCATAATAATATATTATCGCTGTTATTAATCAGTGCATCTTCCGCATGCCAATAGAAAAATTGATTCTCTAAGGAAGTGTATTAGCGTAATACTTCCGACTAATATAGTGTATTTAATTTATAGTAATTCGATTTTAACTAATGAACCGTCATGTCGGCTTTCTCTAGAATATATTTTGTGTTGTTAAATTAAGTGTTTATTTATTAGTATTTAATTTACATTTGTAAACAACTTTACGCCCCAGCTTCGCTCAATACAATAGTTTAGCCAAATCGGTCGAGCCGTTCTCAAGTGATGCGCAACATCAACCAACGAACATCATTTTATAAATATTTGAGGTAAGATTGAGATAAAGATAAAGCAAGGAATATAAGACTGGTGTTTCTTTGCACTACAAACAGTTGGAAAAAAATAATTATAAAGGGACTAACGAAGAGTAAAATAAAATAAAATAGATGTGACTATAATTGCCTTTTAAAAAAGTGTACCGACTCAAAAATTATGCACTGAAAAGTGTGCTTTCCGAAAGCAAATGCACAAAAAATACCCAAATCGGTACAAGTCTTACTATAAAATTTGAAGAGTCCTCGATTTCTCCAGGATCCCATCATCAGATCCTGACCTGATGACCATGGGACCACCTGGAAAGTATACCAATTCAAACAAAAATCCAAATCGGACCAGGCATCTTAAAGTAGGTAATCGGGGAACATACATAAAAAAAAAGATTCCGACGAATTGAGAACCTCCTTTTTGAAGTTAGTCGAGGGTAACTCAATAAAAACACAGATTCTCATTTTAAAAAAAGAACAAAAGTATCCTGTATTTATTTGAATTAGGCAAAAGAAGTGTGTTTGGATACTTTGGATCGTGGTGAGTGAATAACTTTTGATCTCAGCCAATTCGAAAAGATAAGGCGTGAGCATATTAATTGTTTTAATTGAATATCATTTAGCAAATAATGTAATAAATGTTTTTGAAATGACTTTCTCAGTCGAGTGCCCTTCTAAGTCGTATTTGTACTGATGGAGCAATAAATTTAAGCGTGGCTGCGTTTACTTTGACGATGAAGAAAGTGTTGACCGATTATTACCTATAGGAGAAAATGAGTGTTATTATTTTGTTTGTCTGTTTGATACAACTTTTATCTATTTAAAATACACACTCCTCCTAGTTGACTTTCGTCTTTATTAGTATTACTTAATTTAATAAAAAATGAAAAAAAATGTTTATGTATTTATCAGCGATGATATTGAGTCCTGATTGAGTCCCTAGATATGCCTACCTAAAATATGTTTAAAAAAATTTAGACCAGTTATTTTATCGCACTTAGATGTGGGCATTGACTTTGAAATCACAGACACTTCAATTGTATTTATTTATAGAGCTTTGGCACGTGATGATGCCAATAAGAGACCCGCCCGATGGCACCATGGAAGATGGAGCGGTCACTAGTATGGGGTGCTACATACATGTGTAGATACTCTCGCACCGGCCCATCATCCATATACAGCGTTAAAAGCTAACAATGCGGCCTACAATTCTGAAATTGCCAAACATCGCAAATATGCATCTCTTCCGAAATAATACCTACATATGTGAGGCGTTTGGTGTATTTATAAACGAAGGGACCGTGGGGACCTGGAGCACATAATCTTTACGACTAATTGAAAGTTCACATGACCTCTGAACTGCTGACTGGCTCTTATTTCGGTTAAATAATAAGTATTGCCATCCAACGAGGCAATGCAGTCAGTCTGTTGGGCACTCTCCCTGTACGTACATAGTAGATAGCGATTTACATAAAAAAAAATTGGTAATATTATTTTATTTTATAATTATTATTTCTATTTCTATTTCTAGAGAATATTGTAATCTAAAAAATTAATTAAGAAAGTAAAACAGAATGCAAAAAGCTTCAATATAATCTTTACATATAAATTAGACTTTCAAGAAGTTAGTCGCATAATATGCATGTGAGTGGGAACGGGCCCCATTCGACGGCGAAAGTGATCGTATCGTTCATTATTACTTCATCAATCGAGTGGATAGATTCAATATTTGCAATGAATACCCACGTTCTGATTTTTACATACACATTTCTCACGACTACATCATGTTTGTAGTGTTGCAGACATAGTTTTTATTATACCAATAACTAATTAGATATGATGACTGAAAAAATGATGTATCTATAAGATAGAAACTTAGGCAGTTGAATCGACACTAATCCAAAGTAACTGCACGCCAAATCGGAACAATGTATGGATCGACGTGATTTTGCACAAAGTGACAAAGGCTATTGCAGAAACCATTCGGAATAAATTCTTATGTCACATTTCAAAACTTTCCACGGGCGAAGCTGAGGCGTAAATTGAAACTATAGTACTTCATAACTGTTGGAGTCCACGTTTTAATGATTTTAACAAAGTAAAATAAAATCAATAATTCTCCAATTCCATGGTTTACTAAATAATAATTATATCAATGAAAGAAATGCTAATGCTAAAATTGGCTAATGCAAAAATATTACAAGTCCCACTATTTATTCTAATTATAAAGTTTTGTACCCCATGGTTTCTGCTTCGCTCATTTACGTGATGTTATATAGCATATAACCTTCCTCGATAAACGGGCTATTTAATGCAAAATTATTTTATTCAAATCGGACTGGTAGTTCCTGAGATTAGTGAGTTTTGGTTTAAGGTACATAATTATAAGGTTACCAGAACATTATACAGACGGAACCCTTGAATTAAAATCCCACGTCACAATGCTTCTCAACGAATATACAAGGCTTTACTAGAGAGGTGTTGCACAATTTGTTTTTGAATTCTATGTGTACTTAATTAACTATTGTTGATCGATTGAGGTCCTTGCTCCGTGGAGTGTGGAATGTAATGATGAAATGCAGCGATGATTCACAAATCCTTTGTGCAAGTCTTGAACGCACTACCAAAGTTGTTTCGTTGACTCATGTAGGTAGTCTCAACTAAACAGTGTAATAAAACTAATGACGTTGCAATATACAAGATGCTTTAACAGCCAGAGAAAGTAATTTTACTTTCGACACGTTCAGGTGTCATAAAAGTTATTGTTATACAGGAATTTGTAATAGAAAGATGGTCAGGTTATCCAACTGACCGTATAAACAATGGCTATTAGATTTATTAGAAAGATATGTAAAAGAAAAGAAAAGCTTGTCACCATTATACCTAATAGGTACGAAAGTATGTTTAATTGGTTGTTTGTCCTTCTTTCATGCCAAAAGAGAGTAACGGATCGACGTGACTTTTTGCACAGATATGTCTGTAGGGTCGGAAGGTGACATAGGCTTCTTTTTATCCAGGAAATATATCTCATTCCTCCGGGAAAATTATTTTTTTGATAAACATCTTTGTTAGGTATGTTTTCTATTCATAACAATTAATTATTATTTTGCAGATGTATACTGTTGTGTGCCCTACCACAAATATACTCAGAAGTTGACCTCATTACGGAACCAAGGCCTGGTGAAGAATATGTTTTAGTAAGTTCAGGAGGACAACAATCATTAAAGAATTTTGAAACTTCACACAAAATCCCCGAAAAACATCCGCAGTATCGAGTACTTAAACAACATGCCGAGGAAAGTGCAATTACGAGAAAACATCAAAATAACAAAGTTCACTCAAAACTTTCAACAGAGGGCATAGTATCGATTGAAGTAGACAAACGAGTTATAAATAAGAAAGGGTCTAAAAGCAAAGTACCAGAAAATATAGAAATAGACGTACCTGTATCAAAATTAGAAGATATCAAAATTGTAGAAAATAATAGAGATATTGAAATTAACCCTAAAATGGATGTTGCATTAGAAGCAATGTCGGAATCTGGAAAATTATTGGGCAGTTCTGGAACCACAACTCAAAATCCTATTTTAACTACAGCTATTCCTACGACTACACATGAATACGATTACATACCAGTGAATTTTGATTCTATTGATGATATTAACAGTGGTCTTCTATCATCAAATGTAAAATTAGAGAGTGCAGGAACAGAGCAAAAGCAACACTCACGAATTCAAATAAAGAAAGGCCCGAACGGGTTAGATTATGAATATGAATACATTTACTATTATTACGACGATGAAACTGAAAATGCAAAAGGAAAAGATAAAACGCTATCTAAAAATGGAAGCACAATTCACAATTCACATGATGGACCACAAAAGGCAGAGACTGCAACGAAAACTACCGTTGAATCTAAGAATAGAAATAAATATAGTTCCATTGATCGTTCAGGAACAACTACAACTTCAAGCACAACACAGTCATCAGAAACACAGAATGAAATATTGCCATCAAGTAGAGGACGTCAAAGAGGACGAAACATTTCACCAGCGCCGGTTCAGGAAGATATCGTGGAAGAAAGGTACATAAATTGTTACATACAAAATTAGATCCCTGATAAACTTTAAAAGTATTTAGGACAATATTTATAACTCAACTTGTTTTGCATTACTGATTTGATTACTTAGTTTGTTTCATTATTTATAAAAAATGAAGCGAAAGAGGTATGTCAGGATCGTAGCAAATGGCATTCGATTGTCTCTGGCTACCTCTCTTGGGATAAAAGGCGTGATGATAGATATATATAAAAATATTTCAGATTGCCAGCAAGCACCAGGTTCCCACCGCGTTCAAGAAATCTAGATATTTCAACAACAAAAACTTCAGAAAGTTCTTCAGAGCCTACAAGACATCGAGGAAAATCTCAACATGACAGTGTGGCTGATGAGTCAATAGGACAAACAAGAAGTAGAACACGAGCCCATATTAGGTGAGATACTTACATAGTTATTATAATGCACGATTTCGAGTTTTGCAATTACATTTTTCAGATAGTCTATCTACAGATTCGCAGTAATAAAATGTATGATATTAAAATATATACCTTCTTGGTTTTGAATCCTTGAACCCTTTTAATTGAATAAGATTTGATCACTTACATTCTTAAATGTGTCTATACTAAATTGTATCTGGGATAAAATATGTAACAAAATCTATAACGTTTCAAATGAATGCATAGGAGATTTTAATTGTCTTTGATAATAAAATTATTAAACTGTTTATTTAACATAATATATAAATAACATTTTCAGAAGACCTAGTTCAGAATTGGTTGACCTGGATAGTTTTAAGACTGGAGATAGCCCTTCACAGTACAAGGATCAGCCAAGTAGATACTCTGCAGAAAACAAACACAATGAAGATACAATTAAAGCTGAACTTGATACAAAAGAAGCGGCTAGAGAAGGTCACAGCCTATCAAGTGGCAATAAATTCCAAGAAATCTCTGATGACTCTAAAATTTCTACCACATCGTCCTACGAACACGATACCACTGAATATACAACGATGACAGCAATGGAGAAAGTAGCTCTAGATCTCTATGCTTATTTAGCAGGCGAGCATTTGAATAATGAAATAAATCCAACAGAGTATGACCTTAGTACTTTTGACAGTTCGACAACTGTTGAAGACGATGCGTGGACTACTGAAGGATTAAGTACTACCGAGGAAGATACAACAGTTACCTCTACAACCACAACGACAACCACTACAACAACGCCTGCTCCCACAACTACCACAAGTACTACCACACATGCTCCATCTACTCGCGCGTCAAGATTCAAGAGTCGAGTAGGTGCACGCGGTAGAGTGTCGTCTACGACTACTACCACTGAAGTTCCTCAAGAAGGATCAACAAGAGCTCGAGGTACTAGTTTATTTTAAATTATAATGTCTTATGGTCCACTGGTATGAGTCCAAAAATCAGTCCCAATGAAATCAGTTTCTATTAAGTACAATAAATTATAAATTTTGCATCGCGAATTAATTAAATTAGAAATATATCATACTACTGCAATGCGAATTTCGTTTAAAATGAAAATACACTCTAAATCTGTTTACTACTCTTTTGTAATTTTGAACATTTCAGTTGGTGGACGATTCAATAGACCCACTTTTGGAGGACGTAGAACCACTGCTACCCCGATTGAAGCATCGCCTGTTGAAGAAAAGGTGGAAGAAAAAGTAGAAAATTCTGTTCAACAGAATAAGGTTATGATTGCATTGTTACTCAAAACTCGCTGCATAGGTACTTAAATATAAATAATAAAGCTAAGTATTTTTAACGGCGTATATTTCTTCTATCTTTGCGATAGCTTGCGATTGTAACTACATGACGTATTATTTATTGACAGAAGTTTTTATTTCAACAGGCTCCAGGTCGTGGTAGATTTGGCAACAGGTCGCGCTTGAGTACACAATCAACGTCAGCAGCTCCTGGGTCAGATTCTTCTAGTACAACACAGCGCATTGAGCATTTACCAACCAGGTAAGTTTTATCTGACACTTCTTATGTGAATATGTGAAGTTACTGTTTTTAGGAGATATTACGGCTCTCCCTTCATGCTTAATATAGTATTGTACCAAGTGAAAGTAATAAGTTCAAGTATCGTCACATTACCTATCTAGTAAATATTATTCCAAGCTAATACTGACGTGCTGGATGATTATCTTTTTATACAACTGATTTAATCGTACTGAATCTGTTTTAAACAAGTACTTTGAACCTAATAACAACGATAGATAATTTTAGAAACACTTAATCGTATCTTTCAGAACAAGACTTCGTCCGTCCTTTAATATAAGACGACCTGGTGCAGCCACAAGCACTACTGCCTCGCAACCTGAAGATGCTTCCTCAAGTGGTACATCGACTGTAGAAATTACTTCTGAAGCTCCTTCTACACCAGTCAGAACAATTGGGTAAATATTACAATAATTAAAGCGACGCGCCCTGGCGGCGATTTCTTGATTTTTAAAATGATCTTTGATATTTTCTGAGTTCCACAATTTTTCCATGCTTGAAGTGCTGTGGTTTAAGGGTTTTCTGAGTTTATTAAATATTTTCGGCCCGGTTTCTATCGTAGATTTTTTTATTCAGTCCTCGTTTCAATATCCTTCTTAGAAGCATTATTTAACGGGGATCACGGTTCGATCCCGGTTATAGTACCAATGGGTTTTCTAATTAAAAAATTACGACAAATCGCAAATAAAGGCGTACCTCATCTGGCCACTAGTTAGGTTAGGTTATATAGCCTCACACAATCTATTGGCTAAAGGAAGATTACTCTGTCTTCCGCTGAGTACCCACCCTGGGACCGGCAACACGGTTGTGGGAGCCGTAACGACCAATGATATTTTCCTAGCGTCAATGGTAACGACGGAAGTTAAAAAGTATAAAACTAAATGTCTCCAAACAAATAAACTAACCCACACTCTAATTATAGACAATAATAAACTATGAGCTATCTCATTTATTTGAGCGAGTTATAGCTGAGTGATTTTGCTAATATTGATATTACTGAATATGTAAGACTTGAGTCGAAAATTTAAATATTTGAAAAAATCCAGAAAAATTATTTAATAATAGCTAAAAACAAAAACACGTACATATTCTATGAGTCACAGTTCAAGCACACTCGAAGATTTAGTGGCTATAGTAAATACTTTATACATTTCTTGCAATTTTTTACAGTCGTGCAAAACTTCCTGGTGTCAGACCGCTACGTCCAGGACCAAGGTTGTCATTGGGCAGGCCAGGATCCTCTACAGCAGTGCCCACGAAGGAGACGGCTTCAGAATTGCCTGCTGAAGTATCGTCTTCTGAACCTGCACCTGTATCAGAGAACAATTCAGAACCAGTAAGTTCCAATTTTAACCGACTTCCAAAAAAAGAAGGAAGGTTCTCAATTCGGATCGTATTTAAAAATGGGAAATAAGAATTATCATTAATTACATAAATAAAAAAAAAGGTTTTTTGGAAGGCGGTTAAAAATATAACCGTATTGAGAACCTCCTCCTTTTTTTTAAGTCAGTTGAAAAGTAACCCAAATTTTTTTAAACTAACAAAATAATAAACAAGTCAGATAAAATAAATAAAAAACCATTCATGATAATAAACCGGTCAATATAATATTATATTGATCTCAACCTTGATAAACTTGATAAACCGATCCAATTAACACCCCAAAATAATAGCCCTTATTTTATCTCTGGAATAGTCTACGGAGCCTGTCTGTGAGTACATTGTCTCCGATGCATTCAGTTCAGAGATAGATCCCGACGGGTGCCATCTACAACTCTAAAGGGCCTCTACGTGCAAGCCAGGAACACGAGAACGGGCATTTTGCCCGTGTACTTGAAGATCTCAATATTATTTGTCCATAATTATATTTATTTTACTTTATAGGCGGAGACAACACCTTCGAACCCAATAAAGAGACTGCGTGGTCGAAATCGTTTACAAGTAGCACCTTCCCCGAAACCTAAAACTTCTACTACCGCAGCACCGCGCCGCCCTAATCCTTTGTTAAGAAGGAGATTACCGACAACAGAGGTAAAGGTCAATTTTTAAGGGTGTTATTTTTCTTTTTGGTACCCTGCGACCGGTAACACGGTTGCCGGAAACTGTAAGGCAAGGCAATCGTGAATGTATAAAAACACAATCATATATTATAATAATATCATCAATTTAAGGTGTTGGAAGCGTAGTTCAAATGAAACTCGTGCCAAAAATGCTAAGCACCAATTTTGTTTAGGAATATGTGCTTTAATCGACTTCTCGTTCTTCAAAAGGCACCTAGAGCACTGCGCTTCTAAAAATTACAAATACTTCTGTTAAAGGAGTGACACATCTAAGTCCATTAAGTGCAGCCATACCGCAAGGTACAAAGGCCGTGAAGTATGTATGTTATTTTTGACTTTATAGAATTTATAGAACTGTGATCGATGTGACAATAAAACGTTTAAAGTAAAATGGATAAAACTTCACATGTAGTTTAAGTTTTTTTAACATTTCAAATATTAAAGTTATATTATTCTATTTCAGGTAAAGGAACCAGTGACGGAGCCATCAGATGCTCCATCTACTGATGCTGCAGAAAATGACGCAAGTGCTGAAAGTAAAGCGGAGACTGAAGCAGAGGAAATCATCACCGAACCTCCACCGCCACCAGCACCAAGAGGTCTAAACGCGCTTCTTGCGAGGCGTCGCTTAGCCGCCGGAAAACCTATTTCTAATTCCTCATAAATCTAGCCCTTGAGACTTGCCAAATATATACCAAACATGATGTTCTTCTAGGTACATGTTCTCAATCTGATTCTAATCACAATACACATTTGTTTGAAGCATGGAATTAAACAAAATTGATTTCTACATAATATGGGCTAACATTTTGTTTCTTTGGTCTCATAACATAATTGTCTCGCTTTTGATGATTAACCATGTTATACTTAGTTAGAATAAGTAGTTAGACATTTTGATTTGTTTTACCATATTTTTACTGTGTAAAACAGATTATTATCTAAATGTTAAATGCATAATTAAAATCAACAATTAAATTTGTGTAAATATTAGGAATTATGAGTAAATTATTTTGTTTCAAATACCGTAACATCATTTTCATTTTGTAATTTATTTCATTCATATAATGAAATAATCGTAAATAAAATAATCGATTTACCTGAAATTTAGAATTTAATTATTGTATAATACAATTTATTTGTAGGCAAAATATTTTTCTTCTTGAAATATTTGGTCTACAATTTTGAAGCACTTGCTGGTGCCATCGTGATAGATTTTTATCTTCCATAAATGTGATAGGTACTGAATAAAAGTAAACATAAAAACTTCAATGTGTTGTTTCACTTATTTCTACTGTTCCTAATTATTTGGTTGCTTTTATACATGCCAACATACATAAATACAGACAGCTAAATTATTGTCAAGATCGGGTCGGGGCATGGCGCAATTTTTATTCTATATATTCTATACTATAATATGTATTTTAAATGCGAAAGTGACTTTGTTACGTTCTCATGACGGCTTAACCACTGATTTAATACAAAATTTTATACTGAGAAAGCTTGAACCCTAGGAAGTAGCCAAGGGGGTATAAAAGGGATGGAAGTTAGTATGTGTCCCATGGGCGAAGCCGGGCCCGGTTGGTAATTACTTACTAAATGTTGGCTGAAGGAGAAATGCCGGATGAAATGATTTTTTTACAGAATATGTATTATTATGGCCGCTATTATAAATAATAAAAATAAAATTAAATAAAATTACAAGTTATTTAAAAAGCCGGCCAAGTGCGAGTCGGACTCGAGCACAAAGCGTTCCGTACACTCAATAGTGTGCAATAAGGTCTGACAAAGTTTGACGCCCTTGTATGGCGCAGGAACAAATTAACACGAACCCGACTCACACTTGTCCAGTTTTTATTGTTTGTTGTTCTAATTAATAGTATGCATTATAGTTACCTATACTAGTTAGGAAACGCCGAAAAATACATGTTTCTTGTGTGGCGGCCCCTTAAATTTTTAACTTTATATTATTGAAGTTATACTTCTTTAGGCGCGTTATGGAAAAAATATTATGAGAGTGAAATTATACGATGTAAGAAAAAATTTACAGTATGAAGTTGTCGATACTGAAATGAAAAAAGAAATAGAAATAGAACCTCTATTAGTCGCGCATGTTGGCACGCTCGTCGCCTCTGATCACTGTTTTCATATTTATAATATTTATCCACATGTTTCTAGTTTCTACATTCACAACACGTGCTTTAGTTTCATACAAGTGCGAATTATAATATGTGCTAATTAGAAATTCTCTAAATTGAGTATTCTACCACTGCCGTGCCTTTATATGTAATACGAAATGTGTGTTTTTGTTAAAAATCATCCTGATATATTGAAAACAAATGAAGAAATATACAAGTTCAGGGGTAGAACAAAGAATAAGATATATGCATAGATATAAACAAAAGATGCGTTACCGTAGTCAAAAAACAATTGCAAAAACGGGCCTCGACATGATGACATATCAACAGCGATGTACAGTCAACCGTCTGTATTGTCACTCTACTTGGAATTATTAAATTAAAATATGTAGTTAAAAAAAATGTTTATCCTTTGGGTGTGAAATAAAATTTCATAATGTAGTGAAACAACTATTACATATTATCGTAAAGAAAATTAAGTATTCGCCGATTCGATTTCAGCTGTTCGGCACGAAACTTAAACTGGATTACCCATGACGTCCTGGTGGGCGCGTGCGTTATTCACAAAGGCGTCACGTGGAATCGAACTCACTTATTAAGGGCTCTCATTGACAAATATTGTGACGTAAGAATTCATTATCTGCATAAAAATAATCCCAGTATATCAATGGTTTTAAAAAGGCAAAAACTTATTAAACTATCTTTGTTTGAAGGACAATAATTAAGAATAAAATGTCTATATATTACATAAATATAATATTATTTAATAGAAATGTGCTAATGTCTCCGTAGAGGACCGTAGTAAATTGAACTCAGTGGTATCTGCCTACCCCAGTGGGAAACAGGCGTGAGCTTAAGTTTTGTGTGTATGTAAAGAAGCATTTAATTTCAATTTTTAAAACTGTAACACTGTTAATCCCGCCCGCGCTGTGATAGTTGTGATTAGTCAGTGATTAATAGGACATATCACGGTCGGCGGGAGCATTCTACATACCGATTATCGGCTTATTGTTACTGTGACGTCTACAATACTTGACATTGGCTTGGCGGAATCATCAAAACCCTGATGGAGCCATTTTGAAAAAAATAGAATAGAAGTGAGTTCGGTGGGTGAATGTGACAGGTTGATCTTGTGAGTGTCCTATCAAGTTTGTGAATGGATTCCACATCCGGTCATGGCGCCGACCGGACGCGTTTTCGTCATGGCGTGATGTGGAATCCGGTTTAATCCCGGCCGCGCTGTGATGGTTGTGATTAGTCAGTGATTAATAAGACATATCACAGTCGGCGGGATAATCTTAGCTACCGATTTATCGGCTTACTATTGCACAAGATTAAACACTGGAGACTGGCAGAAATTGCGAGGAAAGTCAGCACTGTTGCCATATATCAAAAGAAGAAGAAGAAGAAGTTTGTGAATATGTTCAAGTTTATAAACGATTTTATTACGCTTATTTTCAATTTTATTATTTTACTTTTGACAACAAAATATTGAGATTCTAAACTAAATAATTTAATTGTAGATTCCGTTTTTAGACAATTTTTATATAAGTCATAACTCGTTTCATTTCAGTAACACATACCTCACAATTGTTTTAAACAACGCCCGAGCTACCCAACGCGATATATATCCTACTATTAGATCTGCATTAATTGATAAATGATCGCTTAATATTAGTACATTTGTTTCTGCTATATTATCACTAATATTACTTTTGAGAAATACATTTATCTTTAATTTTAAAATCGAATAAATTTCGTTCAAGAGTAGTAGGTAGATATGGTTAATAGTGTCTACGGCTGATAAACGTGTAAGAATGGGAAAGTTATCCAGCGGTATACAGTTTTCTGACAGAGATGACTGCAATTCTAAATGCTTAAGTGCCTTTTTATAAATTTCTTGAAATTGCCGAAAATTAGGATTATTATTATATCAAAACCCTGCGCAGCAGCTAGTTTCTAATAAAATAATAATAATAACGAAGTCATGGGCTACTTAGATTGATATACCACTTTATAAAATAAATAGATGAAAAATAATCTAAAAAGAAATTTCATTTCAAATCAACGTTACATAAGTAGAGCATACTTTCGACCAAACCGATTGTACAGGTGAGATAAAGCGGCCATGTTAAATTATTAATTAATTTATATATTATATTAATTTTTAAAATATAAAAAATTAAATCTATTCGCTAACGAACTTAAAGGAGTGAAAAGTGATTCCATAATTTTTGTTTTTTGTAGTAGAGTTATTGGTACACCCTTTGAATGCGCAAGAAGGCATATTTGCTAAAAAACTTAAATTTGTTGTAGCACACCACACTGACAACAACGCAACGCAAGGACTGACACGTGTAAATGTCAAAGTGTGGTGGCCACCACACTTTTGGCGGACCACGCGTAGAGGCGCTATAACGCATCTTCCTATTTGCTTATATCTATGGATATATGTGCCAAAAATGAGACTCCATATTTCACAATGTAACACATACTATAGGTATGGGTATACTCATATACAACCATCTATCCGACTAATATAAACAATTGACATTGGGATTATTTAAAAATAGTTTGAAAAGATTACTTTTGGAGAAATTGTATTACTCAGTGAATGACTATTTGAAAGATAATTTGACATAGACATAGATAGAATTTGAATGATAATAATATTGACAATTAATTTTTTTTTTTTTTTTATTGATTGGCAATTGATGATAATGATTTTATTTCACTGACATTTTGTGGTACATGGCTATGTAAATTATTTGTAATTGTTGAATTGATGTATAGTTGTGAATGTATACTGTAAATGCAAATAAAGTTGTAGGTTAAAATATTGTATGCCTTAATAGGCATCACATAGAGAACACCGTTTTGTGACACCATATTATTATTACACCATACTATGTGAAACAATAAATAAATAAAATATATTATAGTGAGTAGTGATTTAAATTGAATATTTTGATTAATATTATTTACTATTCGTAAGTCATTACCGGAAGATGCTATGGCAGTGGACATCATTTTAAAATAACATTCGAATAATAGGCCAGTCATAATAGGGTTCCAACATAGAGTACTAAGCCTATGGAGGGGCCATAGACGGGCTCCCCCTTTCGCCAATTTTTCCCCCTTTGACCAGTTATACTGACCAGGTGCGCAGTAATAAGTTACCTTAGATTTCGTTGGTATCGTTTTGTGTCGCGAGACAGAGCTCTAAGAAATTAGTTAATTGTGATGTTTTAAACGGGAAAGGCGATCTAGGGCGTCAAACTTAGTGTTTCCAATCATTAATTATAATTATTATGTTTGTATTTTAACATAATCATCATATAACGTAAAATCCGTTGCGACAATAAAACGACAGAAAAATACAGTGGTACAGGGGCTAGTACTAAGCGTTTACCTCTCCCCCCGCCAAAAGTGGCAGAAAAATTTGTTCGATAATTTATACCCTTCACGTCTCCTTTGGTAAATACTCAAAGGGTTCCAACAACAAAAAAATTCGTTACAGCAATCCGACACCGGGATATTGTAGAATAAGATATTCTAAAAGAGGGAAAAATAAATCGAACAATCTGCTGCTATCCGGGGTGGAATGGGGTGGTTTTTAGGGGTTAAAATCAGTTTTTCGCGATTTCTGGCTAAACGGTGCATTCTATCGAAAAAAGTTAAATGTAAAAGTTGTAGATAATAAAAATATCTACAACTTTTGTATTAACCAGTTTTACCCTAACCTCAAAATTTTTCGAGAAAAAGAATCAATTGAGCCCAAACTTTGCCAAAAGTTACCTTTTGGTATTATAAAGATGTAGTAATTTTTTTGAAAGGAAATATTTTAAGGTTTTTTTAAATTCCATTTATTCGAAAAAAAAAATTAAATTTTCAACGAAAATCCTATCTAAAACTACGCAACCTACTGAGTTCAAATTTGGCACACTTGCTCGTTGTTACGTCTACTTTCAATTAGTAGTGAAAAAAAGGTACACTGCAATGGAAAAAATGGCGGAAAAATTGAAAAAAAACGAAAAAATGACTTTTTTGTGGTATTTGGCATATACATCGTCGAATAATCGTTTTTAATTAATAAAATCATTATAATTTCTTTGTTTATAGATATTAATCAATCTTTGATTATTGAATATCAATTTTTGATTATTGTACAGAGCGAGTTTTTTAACGACTTCAAAAAAAAAGACCTTACTTAATTCGACCGTATATATTTTTATTTTTTTTATGTGTGTTCGCGGATAACTTCGTCGTTTATGAACAGATTTTAATGATTTATTTTTTAATCGACAGATAATTCTTCCTGATTGGTCCCATTTTTATGTCATAAAATGTGCCAAATTTGAACTCTGTAGGTTGCGTAGTTTTAGGTAGGATTTTCGTTGAAAATTTCAATTTTTTTTTCAAAAAAATTACTACATCTTTATAATACCAAAAGTTATCTTTTGGTAAAGTTTGGGCTCAATTGATTTCTTTTCTCGAAAAATAAAATTAAAAACCAAAAATCGGTTTATTGCATTTTTTTCGAAAAATTTTGAGGTTAGGGTAAAAATGGTTAATACAAAAGTTGTAGATCTTTTTATTCTCTACAACTTTTACATTTAACTTTTTTCTATAGAATGCACCGTTTAGCCAGAAATCGCGAAAAACTGATTTCAACCCCTAAAAACCACCCCATTCCACCCCGGATAGCAGCAGATTGTTCGATTTATTTTTCCCTCTTTTAGAATATCTTATTCTACAATATCCCGGTGTCGGATTGCTGTAACGATTTTTTTTCTTCAATTTTCTCTCCTATTATTACTGGCCTATAAGAATTTATGTTACACTTAATGTAAGAAAATAAATTATTTATTTATTTATTGATGCCAAATAAGTATAACTTCTCACGCGCGTACCATATCAATATTTTTGTAAAAAAAATATTATATGTTTATTTTTTGTTATAGCGACCATAGTAATAAATACTCTCTTAAAATTTCAAGTATCTTCTTATTACGGTTCAAAACCGCAATACGGTCTACCGAAATCGACCTTAGCTCTATTGCTCACAGACACACAAGATTCAATTAAACAAAGGCGTGTGGATGTGTGTGTGTGTGTGTGTGTGTGTGTGTATGTGACAGATCGTTCCGACATCGAATTCAACCACAAATACAACGATTAGAAAGCGGACGGCGGACCGTTCGTTACAAGAATGTACGAGTCTATGGTCGATTTCGGTGGACCATAATGGAGGCGCGCCGGCGATTAGACGAATGAGTGGGCACCTTAACGGGCATACTGGGCATACTAGGCCAGTCTGGCTATTTTGAGCTGTATGGAAATTTTTCGTAACCGTTATACAGCAAACGAAGATATGTAAAAAATCGGAAATATTCCGTAGAATTCAATGCACTATTTTTAAAACAACTGACATTAGGGGAACTTATATAAAATGGAGGCCAAAGTTGTTAAAAAACACTTTTTTTTCGTTTAAAAAAAATAGCCTTTATTTAAAAAAAGTTTAATACACAAGTTGTGGAACTATTTATTTCGGATCGGTCTAGCCCGGTCCGATGTCAATAAATTGTAAAAATATAATTTACTTAAAAAAACCGTAAAAAATTGAATTATTTTGAAACGCCCGTATCTCTTTGAAAAAAATAATTATGTAACCGAAAAATGATGAAAATGTAGCCCTAGACAAGCCAAAAAAGAGCGTATTTGCAAGTTTGAAAAATATTGAAAAGATGCTAAAAACCTGATATTTCGAAAAAAAAGTGTTTTTTTTTTAAATTCCTATAACTCATAAACCCGTGACTTTTATAATCGTGTCTATGCTTAAAATTTTCTTTAATGGTTGCCGTTATATGTGCGAGTATTGCGCGCTTCATTAAATGATTGATCGGTAATATGCGAAATATCGGTCAAAAAATCGGTTTCTTTTTTTTGTTCCAAAAACGTAATTTATCTTTAATAGTTAAAATTGTATAAAATTGACATTTACGCGATGTTATAGCTGGTATTTTTCTACAAATATAAAAAACAATTTTTTTCCTCACCGTTCTTCTGGAGCTAAAGATTTTTTTTTTGCTTGAAAAAAATCCTGTGGCGCCGTTTTTGAATATTAATAGCTAAAATTTATATGAGTTAAAGTTCATTATTTATAGTTGAAATAAAAAAATACGAGAACTCGATTGGCCGTCGCTGAGCACTGCAAAATTAATCACACACGGAGCTTAGCGCTGTGGTACCATACTTCAGCTCTAGCGGTGGAGTAGGGGGTAGAGCCGACCGAGGTCGCATGAATATGAGCGACTGTCGCGACGCGGTTCCTGCATTTTTCCGAAAAATACCCATTTTTCGACCGATATTTCGCATATTACCGATCAGTTAATGAAGGGCGCAATACTCGCACATGTTACGGCAACTATTAAAGAAAATTTTAAGCATAGACACGATTATAAAAAGTCACGGGTTTATGAGTTAAGGGAATTTAAAAAAAAACACTTTTTTTTCGAAAAATTAAAATTCTGCAAGATCTTTTTAATATTTTTAAAATTTGAAAATACGCTCTTTTTTGGCTTGTCAACTACATTTTCACTATTTTTCGGTTTCAAAATTTTTTTTTTCAAAGAGATACGGGCGTTTTAAAATAATGCGATTTTTTACGGTTTTTTTTAAATAAATTATATATTTTACAATTTATTGACATCGGACCGGACTAGATCGATCCGAAATAAATAGTTCACAACTTGTGTATTAAACTTTTTTAAAACAAAGCCTATTTTTTTTAAAAACAAAATAAAGTGTTTTTTACCAACTTTGGCCGCCATTTTCTATGTTTCCCTAATGTCAGTTGTTTTAAAAATAGTGCATTGAATTCTATGGAATATTTCCGATTTTTTACATATCTTCGTTTGCTGTATAGTGATTTTGGTTCAAAAAATTTACACAGACTGGCCTATACTGCACGATCGCTCTACCTAGAGTGCGTTTTGAATACTTTGTGGTATGATAATAAATTAATAAAGGCCGTGATGTTATTTTGTTTGTATGTGTATTAATACGCATAATTAATTTGTGTAGCAGAAGCGTCTATAATAACATGTTCTAACGCAATTTTGTAAGGTTTCCATTGAAAAATAATCGGTTAATTAAAAATAAAATGTGGCAAATCAGTAAGTAGCTGCTTTCATAACATAATTATTTTCAAAAATGTCCACGAGCAAAGTCTGAGTGGAAAGTTAGACATATACTAAATAATATTATAAAACAAAGTCCCTCGTATAGTAAACGGCCTACGTAAAAACCGGATAGCCGTTTGCACACAAGTACTTTAGGTTAAAACAATCATTTTGAGCGGCAGTTCTTAAAAATATTTCCAGGATGAGGGCATGTCAACTAACACGGTTGATTCACAAGAAAGGTTTACGGGTATTAAACATGGACCTATCATGCTTAGGAGCTGAGCATTAATAGTATAAGTAAAAAAAACAGGGCGGGAAAAAATGGCGTGTTTTCATGGCATATGTCGGAGATAAAGTGCCGCGCCGAGAGATTGACGCGAGCAATCTTCTAAGAGTGGTTTTGAGCGGTAGGGATGTAGCATTTCCAAAAAGTATCGATATCTCATGGTCGACATTGTGACCGATACGGCCAAGACATAGTATGTTTGTTATTTGGTGGCTATCACAATGAGTAATATGACTATCACTACATATTATCACGCCAAAACTACTTAACGAATTTTGTTGCGGTTTTCAATATTAGGTAATTCGATTCACCGGAAAGGTTTTCGAGTATTAAACGTAAACGTTTGAATATCTACATAAATACGCCTATAACCACTTTTCTATTAGAGATCGATATAATTATGCTATCGAAAACTTTTTATAGATAATTGTATTCTACACAATTATTTCCTACATCATTTTATTATATATATGAGAAATTGGGCAGCATATTCACTTATACTGTTCATGTTCAGATGTTTCATACTCGTAAAACTTGCCGGTGAATCAACCAATCTAATGGTGAAAACCGCAGACAGACTGATAGACTGTGGCGGGGGACTTTGTATTAATTAATTAAATTGTAATAATATAATTATGTGAATTTAAAGTCCCTATCATATTCTTCTTCTTCATTTATTATGGCTCCACCAATGTTAATTGGTGATTTCCCAATGTCAAGTGTTATAGCCTTTATAGTTTAAGATGATCCCGCCGACCGTGACATGCCGTATTAATCACTGACTTATCACAACTATCACAGCGCGGGCGGAATTAAACTGGATTCCCCATCACGTCACGGCGGAACGCGTGCGTTGGTCGCCATGACATGACGTGGAAATCCCTTATCATAATTATTTGTTTAGAAGCTAGAATTGCGTAACTGACTAACAGACAGGAAATAAAGATATCTGAAATGTGACCCATGTATCGAATATCTATAGTCAGTCAACATGTCATTTATAGAGACGAATTCGGAGTGAAAGATGGTGTTGTGAGTTTGTGTCTAAAATAAAGAAAAATAGTTTACGCTTTGGACACTTTGAAATAATGGAGGATGAAAGATTGACCCAAAAGGTTTATAAAACAGAAGTGAAAGGAAATGCTGGCAGAGGACGACCAAGATATATGTACATACTTTTATTGGACATATAAAAAAACACAATCACAACAACAACAACTCGCACAATGGCGGAGCATACCTTCATGAAACCTTGAAAGGTATGATGAACATAAATGAAACGAAAGAGGTACGTCAGGATCGTAGCAAATGGCCTACCCCTCTTGGGATAAAAGGCGTAATGATAGATAGATAGGTCGACATTTAGAAATAAAAAAAACATGTATCGATACTTTTTGGAAATGCTACATCCACCACTATAAGAGATGGGGTGAGCGTTACTTCAGTCAATCGTTAAATTATGATGCTGCACACTAAAAATTTAAAAGCTTGTCCTTATGGCTTTTTCCTTCAGAAACCATTATTGAAGGTACCCAGCAGAAAACCAAGTCTCCTCTTTTAGCCGATGGTATTTGGCAGGCTATATACCTAAACCTAACGAGTGGCCAGTTCTGTTGAGGTAGGTACTTGTTGAGGAGATGGAAAAGCCTCTAAGGTAGGCCATAAATTGGTCCGGCATCGCACCGAAAATTTCCCATTCCGGCCGCCAGACGATCTAGGTAGGCCGCCATACGGTCCACCGAAATCGACCACACAGTCCGCCATTCGTTTTCAAATCGTTGTATTTGTGGTTGATTTCAATGACCGGAACGATCTGTCACACACACACGAAAGTTTGACACTTTGTTTAGTCGAATCTTGTGTGTCTGTGTGAGTGAGTGAATTGCATGTGATCTAAATCGTATTACTAATGTGTGGCTTGTATTCAATCTCGACCATACGGCTGGCAGGGCCGAAAACTTTCCGGCCGGTTCAGTGCGTGGGCTACTCTTGTAATGTTCAATTCTTACGCGATTATACGTCTTCTGCAGTCAACAGAAAGATAAATTTTCGACAATAACGCATACAACAGATAACGTTATTTTTGTTTGCAGGATAATGCGACGCTTTCTTTCAAAATTTTGTGTTCTTTATTTTACCCACCTATTTCACATACGATTTTAAAGATAATTTCTTGTTTTATGTTAATTTTCAGTTTAATGAATTTAATAATAGGTAACAAGTGATTTATTTACAAGGAATAGTGTTCTTATCTATCAAGCTTCAATATTATAAAATGCGGCTAGAATATGTCAAATTATTTAGTATCGTGGTCAAAGGTTATACAAGCGAGATCTAAATTACTAGCTTTCTAGCACGCAGTGGAAACGACCCTTATCTACTCCCCTATTCAATGACGTCACTGAAAAATCTCTCTCTAACCGATAGCTTTCTTTTATTCAAACATTCGTCTCACAACCGCAACCAATCAGATCACTTACTCTATCGCGCTAATAACTTTTCGATTACACTCATTATATATAGAAGTTTCAAAATTATGATATTAGGGAGCCCATTGCTACATGGTGAACTGGTTTGTGCGGAGTCGGCCTAAATGCGCACACCATATTTAATACAACAAAAAATCTTTAAAAAAAAGTGTACCGACTTTAGGTACATGGTCATTTTGCTGCTCTGAGAGACAAATAATAACGCAAATAAAAATAATGGAGTAAATAAAATATCGCTGTGGATGGGATTTGAACCATGTACATCCTGCGCTGCACTCTTTACGTATAACCGCTAGACCACTTCCTGCCAATAGCAACCGTTGCTAAGGCTTTTATCTGATATATAATTTTCAGCCGTAAACAAAGGCAAAATTCTGAATGTCTGAAAAACTACTAAAACTATTTTCGTCATATGTCTGTGTGTGAGATAATGTCGAGAAATTATTATATCCTTAAAAAATAAGTCGTCAAAGTCGGTACATATTTCACCGAAAGTCGGTTCTTTAAAATTTTCTGAAAAACCAGTGAAACAATATTTATGAGAAAAAACGGGACCAATCCGGAAAAATTGTCTGTCGAATAAAAAGCAATGATCAAAATCGGTTCACATCGAGCGGGGTAGGTAATCGATGTTCATACATACATAAAAAATACGGTCCGAATTGAGAACCTTCTCCTTATTTTTTTCTGTCTGTTAAAAATATTAAATACCTTGGCTCCTTTCTCGCTCAACGAATCAGCATCGCGATTCAGCGGGGAAATGCAGCCAGTAATATTGCCACTATTCCACCCGAACCTGGTTTATTTAGTTATTTTTAATGTTTAGGTTACATTTAAGGTTTTTAACAATGTAATCCAAGCCAATAATGACTGAACAAAAGCAATGATAAAAAGAGAATGGCGGAGTAAAGACTTCGTCCTCGATCTCACCTAGTAGCAGCTATGACTTCCCTTTTGCCTTTATGACTAGGGTTTCGGTAAAAAGTTCGAAAACAATTGTTCGATCTGATATAAGGGTTTTCAGCGCTCTTTTGTCACCTGGGGGGTTAGCATATTTTTGACGTGACATCTTTCGTGTTAACCGAAAGGCCAAAAACGTTTTGTCCCTACAAGAGCCGGCCAAAGAAAGCCCGGTCCAAGAATGTCCTGCACAAGAATGCCGAGCAAATTTGCTTGGCCGGACAAAGACAAGTACACAGAATTTGCCCGCGCATTGTTGGGCCGGACCTCTCGGCGTCACGTCAAATATGCTAACCCCGCTGGATGTCGTATACATCGGAGAAAAATATTATACATACAGATCCTTATCTGTGATTATACCTATGCAGCGTTTTACACTGCGGTGACGGCATGCCCGCCGATACATGTTAAATGTTTGATTCCCCAGCTGTCGACGGTGTCGGTATGGAAAAACACCCTTTATTAGAAGCATAAGTTTGGATTATTAAAACGACCCAGTTGATTTAGTACACTTTGATATATTATTCCCATAGATCTATATACCACGTTGTAACTTAAATGGGGTAGGTGTAATAAAAAAGAACATGAAAAGACAAAAACAAGAATATATTTTTCTATGACAACATTTATGTATTTGAATAATATTGAGAATGTTATATAAACAATACACTTATTATTATATCTACTACGAAAATGTTGATATTCTGTTCACAGTTATTTTTCTGTCAATTACATATTTCAAAATTAATTTATATACAGAAGAAAACCTAGAGACCGCGCCAAATAAGTCTGCTAAATTTTATTTTAGAACTGGACGTAGTTATGCAAAAACATTCCAATCCACAAAGTGGTCAAAAATTAGTTTTTATATCTAAACTATGTGTTTTGGATCGTTCTATCAAGTGCTGAAGACACTGACTCTCTTAGGGCAAAAATGTTCATAATAATCAAGTGGTCCAAAGCACAAAACGATCCAAAGAACATAATCATATTTGAAAAAAGTGTCAATTATCTTGGATCGTTTTGTTTTAATTCGTTTTATAACAAAAAAGAAATAAACAATGACACTTGGAACGTTTTTGAAAAAAATGACATATATTATATTCATTTCTTTAAAACGTTTCATGTAATTCTAAAGAAGTACCTAATTGACGACGTTGATGGATTTGGAAAATAGATTTCGTCCAGAATGATGATTTTTTTTAGGGTTCCGTACCCAAAGGGTAAAAACGGAAACCCTATTACTAGTATAAGGCCCCGCTGTCTGTCTGTCACCAGGCTGTATCTCATGAACCGTGATAGTTAGACAGTTGAAATTTTCACAGATGATGTATTTCTGTTGCCGCTATAACAACAAATACTAAAAAACAGAATAAAATAGATATTTAAGGGGGCTCCCATACAACAAACGTGATTTTTTGCTCGTTTGCGCTCGATATTGATAACAGGTAAACGCTTGAAATATTCACAGAATATTTAGTTATATATATTCACTTTAAAAATAAATAATTAAATTAAAATAAAATTCATATTTAAGGGGGGCTCCCATACAACAAACGTCATTTTTTTTGCCGAATTTACGGAACCCTTCGTGCGCGTCGTGGTTTTTTATAATATTTCTTTATTGTTTAATACATATTTTGAAAATAAATGAATAAAAAGGCTTAAAACCAACTTTTACTAAATGGATCGTTTCTGCAAATTAAGTTTTGAAACACGTTCATATAAAAATTTTTTTTTTTAAAACGCTTCAAGCACAATCTCTTAAAAAAATCTGATTGTTATTATTAAAGTTAAATAATGTAGCAGATTAAAAATGTATTTGTATAGTATCTTCAAGTTATTCATTCTAATGAGCTTAATTCGTTACAACAAAAAAGAGTACAACTGAAACACAAAAAAATATTTTTCTCAGTTTGTAACGTTTTTTTTTGTCTTTGCTAATTTTGTCGTTGTTTGGCTGTCCGCTCGGTTCCCTTGGCCTTCTTCTAGATTATGTCTCTATGGAGATTGTCGATGGTAAACTGAAGACGTGTCCTGTGGAGTCTCGGAACGAGAGTTTTTTTTAACAAAAGCCCTGGAAAAGGACCTCCAGTGAAGGGAACCGTGTGCGACTGCCCAAACGACCCTGTGTTGAACATATTTTATACTGAAACTGTATCTTGTCCCTGTAACAAGATGGCATCATAATGAGCCGTGGATAAGTCGGCACTGTTGCCATATATCCAAGAAGAAGGAGAAGAAACCTTGAATTAAAGAAAGTTACATAGCTGTCGAGGTTGTTTTTATTCTGACAACACACCAAATACCCGGGACTGTTTGAGGGGAGACGATGCTGGCGCCCAGGCTGATCTAGTCAACTCCTGTTATTCTGTATACGTCCCCCCCTCCAGGATAAGAAAACACGACCCTACCTTGTTCTACCGCCGAGGAACTTACAGATTACAAGTTTGACCTCTCTGTGGATTGGAACCTTTTTGCATAACGTCCAACCGGTCCAACTATCCTTGAGTCAAGATTCTTTTGATTGTACTTCGCTTGAACGAGCTTATTAGCGAGTTAAATATTTTCCCCATCTCCCAATCATGTCAGTGAGCGGAGTATTATTTCACATAACTGGCAATATAATTTATACGCCATCAGTCATAATATGCAGACTTATCTGGCGGGGACTTTAGCTCCCAAATTCCCAATAGATGCCACTATAATGTCTTCTAATTTATAATAATATTTCTTGTGGTTGTCCACATTTTTAATTTTAATGTAGGAATAAAACAATATTGAATATTAAATAAATCGCCTATAATATTTTGTTATTTATCGCACAAAAATAAAAAATAATAGATAATAATACGAATACGACATTCAGTGTCATCTATTGGCGTTCGAGACTCATATTTTATGGCAAAACTAGTGCTACATTATTTAAACAAGTAGTATAGTATATAAACAAAACAAATTAATTTAAATACCTACCTTTACTTTATAATAGAATTGACTTAAAATATTATCCACTAACAATTTTAACTTCTACTGGGTTAGTTAGGGCAATGTTGTCAAGGTCTCATGCAAAAAAGAAACAAAAAGCATTTCGGTGGGACCACAGTATTGGCAAGTAAGTAAACAACTATCGATCTATAAAACTAACAATATAAATATGGCCTCAAGGCTATATAGAACCTACTATAACACGTAATCAGAACATATTAGTAAATTGTTCATAAAGAGATGAAAATGACAGATTGGTAAATGTGCAATAATTGGGCAAAGTGATACATGTATGTATCTATATGTATGTATACCTACTATACCTATGAGGAAAATACAAGAAATTAACAGTTTCAAGAAAGCATCAGGCGCGCTGTTTCCACTTATATTGAAGACTTTACCTTTTCCAGATGGAATTTATAGAAAAAATACCAAAATGCGGATAATACGTCTTTTAATATGCACTTCCTTCCCGCATATTTGTATGATCGCAAATTACTATCGGCGCTGCTTCTGATGTAATAAGTAGGGACTCTCCGAGTAGGTGTAGTATAAACAATATTTTAGCTCTGTTTGACCTGTCGGTGATTAGAGCACATTGCTTTAAATGTGCAAATATATGTTACCTTATACGTCTATGATGAGCAGGGATTAGTGTTGTTTATTTACTTTCGTTAAAAAACTTATTTTTTTTGTTAGTCCTACACATATTATTCAGTTTAGGCACATTTCCGATATAAAATAAAAATATGTCACTTTTTACGGGCTATAATTTTTTTTTTCAAATTTTACATTCATTTTGTTGATGAGGTTCTTGAGGTACTTTTGTACGGCTTTTATTATTTCCATAATGTTAATTTTTACCAATTCCGTCGGATGCCTTTTGGGCTCAAAAATGCAACGGCGACGTTCCAACGCCTTATGAACCGTTTCAGGTCAGGACTAAGTGACGTTTGTGTAGTATATTCTTAGTAGTCTCAGTTAATCTAGAATCACACATATTGGACTTGCAGAAAACCTTAAATAGACTACGATTGTTCGGTTTGAGAGCAAATAGGAACAAGCGCGTGTTTGCTCGGAATGAAGTAAATTATCTTGGCCGTTTGATTTCGAAAAAAGGTATCCAAACCGATCCTGAAAGGTCAGAGCTATCGTGGAGATGTAGCCGCCATCCAATATAAATCCTACCTCACTATTAATATGAAACTATAATTTACAAATGAAGTAAAGTTATTGTTACTTAATATTCTATATGAAATTAAAAATATAATTTAGACAAATCCCTTTTTTTGCCAATTATTTGCCTGTTGATTGCCAAAAATTGTATCTACTTTGATCGGTGAGAAATATTAACGTTAGTCAAATTAAGAAAAAGTATAGATATACTGAGATCGTCACTGAAAAAAGTTAAGCAAGGTGCTGTGCGCCGATATTATTTGATCAATTATTTATTATTTGAGGTTTGAGAGTTTGAGGTCTAATCATACCCAGGCGCTAAATATAAAAAGATTTCTAAGAGTACTTTCATAAAAAAATAGGTTAGAATATTTAGAATATTTGGTACTTTTTTCACAGCCTAAGGTTTAAAAAAATAGGTATAATACAAAATTTTAATGTAGTGCCAAAGTGGGTTTTAAATGCTCTGACTGTCGGTAAATCTTAGAGTCTTGTTTAAAATGTGATCAAAACGCAAAAGTAATGTGTTATAGATACATGATACATGTCATTGTGTAAATAAAGAAAAAAAAATTACTATTCCTAAAATACCTACTCTATGAAGATAATATTCTCTCAACAGAAGAATTATTTGATAATTATGTAGGGGTGTGAACTTGTGATTAATATACATAGATATTAAAAATATGAAAACATACTGTACATCCAGAATCGATAAATGACAAGAGCCCTGTTTAAAATGTGATCAAAACGCAAAAGTAATGTGTTATAGATACATGTCATTGTGAAATAAAGAAAAAAATATTAATTGCTATTTCTAAAATACCTACTCTATGAATATAATATTCTCTCAACAGATAGATATTAAAAATATGAAAACATACTGTACATCCAGAATCGATAAATGACAAGAGTCTTGTTTAAAATGTGATCAAAACGCAAAAGTAATGTGTTATAGATACATGTCATTGTGTAATAAAGAAAAAAATATTAATTGCTATTTCTAAAATACCTACTCTATGAAGATAATATTCTCTCAACAGAAGAATTATTTGATAATTATGTAGGGTTGTGATTAATATACATAGATATAAAAATATGAAAACATACTGTACATCCAGAATCGATAAATGACAAGAGTCTTGTTTAAAATGTGATCAAAACGCAAAAGTAATGTGTTATAGATACATGTCATTGTGTAATAAAGAAAAAAATATTAATTGCTATTTCTAAAATACCTACTCTATGAAGATAATATTCTCTCAACAGAAGAATTATTTGATAATTATGTAGGGTTGTGATTAATATACATAGATATTAAAAATATGAAAACATACTGTACATCAAGAATCGATAAATGACAAGAGTCTTGTTTAAAATGTGATCAAAACGCAAAAGTAATGTGTTATAGATACATGTCATTGTGTAATAAAGAAAAAAATATTAATTGCTATTTCTAAAATACCTACTCTATGAAGATAATATTCTCTCAACAGAAGAATTATTTGATAATTATGTAGGGTTGTGATTAATATACATAGATATAAAAATATGAAAACATACTGTACATCCAGAATCGATAAATGACAAGAGTCTTGTTTAAAATGTGATCAAAACGCAAAAGTAATGTGTTATAGATACATGTCATTGTGTAATAAAGAAAAAAATATTAATTGCTATTTCTAAAATACCTACTCTATGAAGATAATATTCTCTCAACAGAAGAATTATTTGATAATTATGTAGGGTTGTGATTAATATACATAGATATAAAAATATGAAAACATACTGTACATCCAGAATCGATAAATGACAAGAGTCTTGTTTAAAATGTGATCAAAACGCAAAAGTAATGTGTTATAGATACATGTAATTGTGTAATAAAGAAAAAAATATTAATTGATATTTCTAAAATACCTACTCTATGAAGATAATATTCTCTCAACAGAAGAATTATTTGATAATTATGTAGGGTTGTGATTAATATACATAGATATTAAAAATATGAAAACATACTGTACATCAAGAATCAATAAATGACAAGAGTCTTGTTTAAAATGTGATCAAAACGCAAAAGTAATGTGTTATAGATACATGTCATTGTGTAATAAAGAAAAAAATTATAATTGCTATTTCTAAAATACCTACTCTATGAAGATAATATTCTCTCAACAGAAGAATTATTTGATAATTATGTAGGGTTGTGATTAATATACATAGATATTAAAAATATGAAAACATACTGTACATCAACAATCGATAAATGACAAGAGTCTTGTTTAAAATGTGATCAAAACGCAAAAGTAATGTGTTATAGATACATGTAATTGTGTAATAAAGAAAAAAATATTAATTGCTATTTCTAAAATACCTACTCTATGAAGATAATATTCTCTCAACAGAAGAATTATTTGATAATTATGTAGGGTTGTGATTAATATACATAGATATTAAAAATATTACACATACTGTACATCCAGAATCGATAAATGACAAGAGTCTTGTTTAAAATGTGATCAAAACGCAAAAGTAATGTGTTATAGATACATGTAATTGTGTAATAAAGAAAAAAATATTAATTGCTATTTCTAAAATACCTACTCTATGAAGATAATATTCTCTCAACAGAAGAATTATTTGATAATTATGTAGGGTTGTGATTAATATACATAGATATTAAAAATATGAAACATACTGTACATCCAGAATCGATAAATGACAAGAGTATTGTTTAAAATGTGATCAAAACGCAAAAGTAATGTGTTATAGATACATGTCATTGTGTAATAAAGAAAAAAAAATTGCTATTCCTAAAATGCCTTATGAAGATAATATTCTCTCAACAGAAGAATTGTTTGATATTTTTGTAGGGTTGTGATACTTGTGATATATACAAAGATATTAAAAACATGAAAACATACTGTAAGTATATGTGATGTGAACGCAAAATTAATGTGTTATACATGTGTAAATAATGAAATAATTTATAAAATGCTAATCCTAAAATAACTACGAAATAAAAAGCGTATAAGTAATTAAATTCAATACTTAAATAATAAATAACATATAATCATAGTCGAAGACGCAATTATTTTAATTATTGATATATAGAGGTATACAATATACATATCATATTTATTTTTAATTAAAAATAAATAACTACATAAAATATACAATGACTAGATACCTACTATGTGCAGCTCTTATTAAAACGCAGAAGCAAAAGATTACTCGGTATGATTTTTTTTTAACTATTACAAAGATGAAGTTATTTTACGAAACTAATTTGAATATTTTTGTTTTCTATGCAGTACTTTTACATTTACAAAGTTTTGCCGACAGACGACATCATAGTGACGTATTAAGTTAAGTAAAGTAGCGTTTCTGTACCGTGGTACCACTTGGTTGTGATAAAAGTAGTACCACGCACCTTATTGTGCCCTGTAGTACTACCATACTAATTAGTCTATAATTAGTATAGAAATGGGACAGAATGGCTCTTTCACCTATTACATAAATTGTACCACCTATATAAAATTAAATAAATTTGCCACCTGGTATATACAATATATACTTACGCATTACTAATTTTATTTTTTTGTGATTTTTTTATATTAATATGTGTACAAAATATTCACAAACGCTGGCGACGGCTTAGAGTAAAGTCCTTTTTTGTTCCACATTTAGAAATTACCGCCGCTATCAAAGTAAGCCGCCCACATCAGAAACGTTAATAAACACTTTATACAGATTTTAAACATTTTTTTATTTTTTATTTTGAGGTTTGAATTAAGGTAAAGGTTTTTATCATTGTGAAATGCTGATATAATATAGTAATTTGGTTATACAACCTACACATATTACCTACTCCGGCTGACTCTCAACAATAAGCATTATGGACTGCTGGTCGGACATGCACTCCATCTGGTGACTATTCCAGTCTTTTTTCTGGCAAAACGAGGAGCAGTATGGTGTACGACGACACATCGAGCATTCCGCTGTGGCGGGACGGTTGCAGTTGTTGCACTGGAAATTAACAAAAATATTTGTAAATTAAATAAGAAAGGTTACTTCCGGTTATAAACTTTTGTCCCATTTAAGAAAACTACTTCCTACAAATATATGTCACATAATGAGAGCGTTACACAACAAAAAAGTGGCCGAGTGGTTGAATAGTACTGGGTTTTCATCCAACATAATCCGCCAATGGCCACTCGTTAGGTATAGCCAGGCGTGTTTCACTAAGTAAATTTTCACAACATTTATAGCATAAATACAATCTTAAAATCATTTACATTTTTAGTATTGTCAATGTTCTGAGTGGGCGAGTTGTGGTCCTGTGAATCAACAAGATCCGAGGCTGCTTGCTGTTGCTCCAGAACATTTACTTTGTCAGCCAATCTCGTAACAATTGACTTGGCTTGATCCAAACAATATAAGAATTTGGGCAGCTTCTCAGACATGTCTCTCTCATATTCCATCATAGTGCCAACAACTACACTCATTTCCTTCATATCAGCATCTGAAATCAGTTGATAATATTTGAACTGATGCTAGTATTCATATTTTACACAGGATTTTTTTATATTTCCGGGATAAAAAGTAGCCCAGATTACTACCTGAAAAGTATTCTACCTACCTGCGAAAATCCCGTTAAAATCGGTTCAGCTGTTTCGAAGTTTATAGCCAGGACAAAAATGTTAAAAACAGGTGTTTGTGTTTTGATAAAGTGCAAATAACAATATAAGCTTAAGAAAAGGCAGTTATTTCGAAATCACAGACACACTTAAATTTTATTTATTTTCATGCAAAAACTACCGAACGATATTGTTGCGGGTTTCATTAATAGAGTATATGTGAAGCAAGTCAGGGAAAAAAGTTAGGCCCAGCGAGTTTTCATGGCGTATGCTGTCTGATCTGTCAGAGATATAACAAAATGATGTAGGAAAGAATTGTGTAGAATAAAATGGTCTATATAAGTAGTTATACGCGTATTTATGTAGGTATTCAAATTGTTGTAAACCCATACACTCTTATTAATAAACTCGAATTAGCGACGTATGAACTAAACTGTATTTCGTCTCCGTCTATTATAATGAATTGCAGATATGTTAGAGGGTGATGAAAAAACATTTAAGTTAATATGTCGCTAATTCGAGTTTATTAATAAGAGTGATATTGTTCGAATGCGAAGCCGGGGTTGGGGGTCGCTAGTACTAATAAGACACTGAACAAATTTGGATTAGGTGTTACAATTCAAATGGGAGCATGTATGTGTATTAAAACTTGTCCTATGATAGTCTATTGCTTGTTTCTGAAAGATTTTAGCCCATGCTAAGACGCATCACTCCAAAATTAGTCATTACCACTGGTGACAAGAGGACTGGCTCTTTTCCAGAGAATTAGAATAGCTAGACAGGGAGAAAATGCAGCCAGCAGCAATGCGGATCTAATCTTTTTGATAATTCGGTATGTAAAGTAAAAGCTAAGGTACGATTTTTATATTTTTATTTTAAAGATTAAGCTATTTTAAGAAACTGATTTGAATATTTTTGATTTCTATACAGTAGTTTTTTTATAATAAATTATCAAACTTTTAGCACTGATGACGTCATTTTGTCGGCTGAATACTTCAATACCTTTGATATGTTGGTACAGAAAAAAGAACATCTGTGTTCTTTGACTTTGACATTTAACAAACAATAGTGTTGCCGTCTCTAAATCCTACAAAATCTACCAAAACCTACCACTTCTACATAAAACATATTAAAACAACAACAAAGGAACACATCTTTACGGCTTTTATATCGTAGTCTGCGTAGTTGTTGTGATACAAAATATATACAAAGGTCAAAGAATATCCTACCATAAAAAATGCTTAAACATTCTTCCTAAATAATAAACTAGATTAGTTATAAAAACTACTGAAATAGTAGTATATCTAGTAACAGGGTAACATTGGTTGACAAGTTGACAAGTAAATATTTTGCTTTTATTTAGCCGATATAATGACGTCATTCATAGGTGAAATGTAGGTTAAGTAAATTATTAGTTTTTGAAAAAATAAAGACAATCTCACGATTTTAAGAGTTATGAATTGAAAAATACGGATTATTAAACCAATATCTCGAAACGGTTTTGGATTCAGCATACCTTTTACTTTACCTACCGAATTGTTTTTAAATTTATTTATTTATATGTTATGTATATAAATATAGTTATTTTTAGCTAAATCAATTATTATTATTATAGATTAAATAAATTTATTGTTCAGCTTGGATCTGCCACTGAGATATGTGTATTACACCACTGACACGATTCATCCGTGTCTTCAACTATAGAAATTGTACAACATTAAGTTACTTACCCCTATTGAGCTCTTCAATTTCATCAGGATCCTCCATTATTTGGAATTCCCCAGACAATTCATCAGGTAATGGTTGCCAATGATCCTTGGGAGGACTTGGAGCAGCTTGATGCATATCCATATTGATAAGCTCCTTTTGTTTTCTTGCTTTTTTCCTTTCCTCCGATTCAGGATTATGTTTCTTGTTACGCTTGTATGGTGTGAATAATCTTACTGGACCAGTGGCTAATAAAAAATAAAAAAAGTCTTGAAAAATTATAGGTATGTTAGCACAGTTTCTTTAGAACAAGTTACGGTCCCATCTGGGTGAGAGCATGAATCTTGACAGAAATGCAGCGAGGGGCACACAATGGTCAACGCCTGTGTGCCTTTGTACACCTTGTTGACTTTGAAGCACATTTTTGCCTGCCAAGCTTTATGAAGCTTGCAGCTTGCTGATTGTTTCATTTGTGTTTCAATTTAGTTATAGATACACTTTTTTATGTCCCTCATCTTAGTGGTTTCAAAATTTTATAAAAATTGTTAACATTAGAAGAAAATTACATACATTCAATTATTTACAAAACAGTGCCAAGCGCATTTCGATAGGATTAATAGCTTTTTAGTTACTCTGGGGAGAATGAAAATTTGATGTTATTTTATTTTATAGGAAAATTGCCAAAACTTCTACAAGATAATTTAAGGTGTATATGGAAGTGTATACATTTACCTACTCACAAAAATATACTTAATTCATAGTCCCTAAGGCCATTAGTTACTGATTTCCAGCTCATCACATCTAGCAAGACAATGAGATTAAAATAAAATAAATTCAATTCAATTCACACTCAACAATCATCAGTGATATTTAATTTAATTGTCCAAGTATACTGATATAGGGATTTAAAAAAGTTTCTGATCTACTTGAAAAACTTTGCATATTCATATAACAGGAATCTCACTTACACTTACAAAGACCCATACTGGAAAAAGGCACGGAGGTATGTAAAGTGTATTTTTTTTTACTTTCTTATTTAGCATGTTTTTTTATACAATTTTTAAATAAGAGTTTAAAAATATTATTATTAGTTCTGCAAATCTAATATAGGTTAAAAATTTTAATTATTATGTAAAATTGTTAATACTTATAACATCTTTATGAATTTTAAAAGACATGCAAAGATTGTTTACCAAATAAGACAAGTAAAAAAAAATACACTTAAGGGAACATTCATCAACTTTTTCAAGGATAGAAGATATTTTAGAATAAGTTTTATTTTTTCATACCTACCCCACCCCACCTCAGCTCTCGTAATTATGCTTAACATCCCACCACTGCACCTGTTTATACAACAGGATGCAGCGGCATCAGCTTATAGACTAAAGTCACTTGGTCTATGGAAACACACACTTCACTATTGGAATCCAAAAATGTCAGAATACCGGTAAAGTATATATTTGATAAGAAATATAAGATACAGCTGTCTGAGGAAGTGGAAGACGGACTCAATGTGGCCGACTTAAGAATTTTCACTGACGGCTCAAAAACAAGGTCTGGCACTGGATCCGGGATTTTCTCAGAGGACCTACACATTAGTACTTCCACACCACTGGGCACGAGCAATACAGTCTTCCAAGCAGAATGTATGGCCATCTGCCTAGCGGCCCTTGCGATAACCAAGAGGTAGGTAAACAACCAGTCTATTCGCATACTGTCGGACAGTAAATCTGTCCTACAAGCCCTGGTAAGCAATAAATTTAAATCAGGTCTCATACTTGAGTGTCATATAGCACTAAACAAGGTATGTAACCATAATAACACCTTAACCATACAATGGATCAAAGGTCATAGGAACTCCCGTGGAAATGACACGGCTGATGAGCTAGCAAGAGCCGGTGTAAGAGTATGTCTGTAATTGGCCCCGAGCCTCTAGTGCCCCTGCCTAGCGGCTGGTTTGCCTCGCAACTCAAGCAGAGAACAAAATACATGCACAATCTCGAATTGAATAACCTTATGGAATGTAGATAAAGCAGGGCAGCTCTACCAACCATAAACACAAGACTCTCACAAAAGATCTTAAACTAAAAAGAACCCAACTAAGATCGGTGACTCAAGCCATCACTGGTCATGGTCCGTTTAACAAACACTTATATAACATTGGTATTACAGAGAGATTATTATTATTACATTATTATATTATTACAGAGAGTCCGTTATGCAGGGCTTGCATGCTGACTGAAGAAACGGCTGCTCACATACTCTTAGAGTGTGAGGAAGTGGCCGTATATAGAGTGAAACACCTAGGTTCCACTAGAACGCTGTTGGAGGCCTGCAACAACATCGGAGGTCTGCTGGGCTTTTTGGAGGAGCTGGGATGGGAAGAGTGATGTAGTTCCCCACCTCATGCAAAGTAGGCGCATTCAGACGTCGAGTTGCGGAGAACGAGCCGATCACCAAGTACCAAGTACCAAAGTACCTACCCCAAAATGGAGCCCTACCAAACCAATATTATAAATGCGAAAGTAACTCTGTCTGTAATACTTTCACGGCTAAACCACTGAACCGAATTCGATTGAAGGACATAGGCTACTTTTTTTAAAATATAATAGGGGTTGAAAGATCCAAGGGCAAATGCCGAACTTTTCAATAATTGCAAACAAACTTTACTCCAATACCTACTGTTCATAGACTGTCCCCTGATAAATATCACCTATCTTGTATCTTTAATTTCATTACCCACAATTATAATCAGCGACTAGTCAGCAAATAGTTGGGGCCGATTAGTAAAGTTTGTAAACTGCAATTTTTAAAGACTCATTTCCATAGAATTTGCATAAAAAAATGTTTAAGAGTTAGTAGTCTTAAATTGGGGACCTACCTGGCCACCCATTGCAAGGTATGGTATTGATTTACTTACAATAATTAAATGGTAAACCAAGTAATTAAAAATACAAACATGACAAATTTGACATGGAACACACAATACTACATCAGGAATCCATAGCAGCATTTACCAGTTTAAACAATTGAAGATAGATTTTAAGTAAAGGGTCTACATTGACCAAGGAAATTGATCATTTAAAAGTTTTATTGAAGTAACCAACTGATGCTTTCGCTGTGAGATTGACGAACATTGATAATTTTTCTCAAAAACCTTATTACAGCTCCCGAAACCATGTTACGGTTCCAGGGTACGCAGCGGAAGACCAAGAAGTTTCCCTCGTTTAGCCGATGGTATTTTGTGATAGAGAAAGAGGCATTTGAGATACATAATTATTAATGTCACATATTGGCAAAGATACCTACATGTTTGTTATTGTTTTGTCAATAAGTTTGTTATCTTCTTGAATTGATTGATTTAACTAAAACTAATTGTAAAATAATTTAGTAAAAATTATAAAATTAAACTCTACATTACCTGTTTCATCATCACAGCAGGCCCCACAAATGCAGCTTGTAGCATGTGGTGTCAGTATACCTTCATCAATCAATGCTTGAAGACTCTTCCCACCAAACCTAATTGACCTTTTCCAATCTTTGCTCGAAGCTCGGCCGCAATATGCCTCAAACTCGCTGGGTGTAAACCATCTATTGTTATGTTTTATACATTTGCCTCTTCCTCCAGATCCAAAGCGGCTTTTATGAAGTTCAGCAGATGTATCTTTGCATCTTATTGGGAGAACAGGCAAGATTGCACTCTCTATCCAGCTTCGATTGGCACGAGCCATGGGTGACTCACTGCTGTGTGATGATGACTCTGGAGACATGGGGCTTTGAATCACTATTGTTTTTAATTCATCAGTTAATTGGCCGCTGGATATATAACCATTGTCAACACACAACATTGGTTTGAAGTGGCTGAGTTGCTCGGAGGTGATCACATTAAAAGTTGTGCCAGCAATTAGGGTGCCTACAGGAAGTGTGACAGGCAATGTTACAACAGAATTTTCGTTCGAGAGGCTCTCATCACGATCCCCGTCTGCACCTGGATCTTCGCATACAGATATTGATCTCACTTTAGTTTGTAAAGATTTATCCGCGGCCATATTTATGTAGGTAGGTACTGCACAAGCACAACAAAACTTTTCTTCCTATTAATTATTATAAGTAAGTTAAACTTTGCTTCGACGAATCCTATAAGTAGGTACTCATCAGGTTCACCGATCACTATAATAATTTAAAGATTTCCTCCAAAATGTTTTTCCCTCTTTTTTAAGTACCTAGTTTTTTTTGCTAGGTTCACAGATAACTCTATTATGCTAGGTTTGCTTCACCCCTGAGACCTGAGTGAGTGAGTACTAGAGAGAAGTATATTCCTTGGTGAGTACTATAAAGCTCGTACCCCGACCCACAGAGCAAGTCTAATCATTACTATACTCTTTGGTCTAATCTATGGAGCAAGTGACCTGCCCTCAGAACAATGACTAAAGACATAGAAGGATTTATAATTCCAAACAAAACCATAGAGTACTAAGGGGGCCATAGACGGGCTCCCCCTTTCGCCAATTTTTTCCCCTTTGACAAGTTATACTGACATAAGTTACCTTAGATTTCGTTGGTATCGTTTTGTGTCGCGAAACAAGAGCTCTAGGAAAATAGTTAATTGTGATGTTTTAAACGGCGATCTAGGGCGTCAAACTTAGTGTTTCCAATCATTAATTATAATTATTCTGTTTGTATTTTAACATAATCATCATATAAGGTAAAATCCGTTGTGACAATAAAATGACAGAAAAATACAGTGGTACAGGGGCTAGTACTATAGGCGAATTTATGGCAAGTTCAAGACGACAACAAGAATTTTATTGTTCTTTTATATAAAGTATAAGGATTTTGCGGATAGATATTTATTAAAGAGGTTTTAATGTTTTGATATTTTAATTTCTTATTACAATGATCTCATAAATTAGGATCAAATCTCCACATTGTATATATAGCTTCTGTCTAAATAGATAATTAGGATTTGGATAATAAATTGGTAGGTTTTTAATTAGGTAGGTCAATAGTTAGGATTTTGTATAATACATTGTTTATATTTATATCTGTGTGCCTTATTATTCTCTTCCCTTATACCAGGCCGCCGACCTTGAGATGTCATACAGGTCCATGTCGTACACTATGTCGACAAATCAGAGCAAAGTACCGAACCTACTGAACCTACTGAAAATACTGAACCTACTTACCTTTTGTGACCTAGAGTACCCATAAGGGCCTAGGTTCAACTCTCTAGTTGTTACATAGGTACCATTAATATAGATTATACATATTGTATACAATTCTTCATCCGAGCAAAGTCGGGGCAAGCCGCTAGTATAAAATATAGCCTATGTTACTTAGTGTGTACGCGATAGGGCCTGTTCCGCAGCGGTAGGGAACGAGAGACCGCAGGGTAAGGTGGGGTTAGCATACATTTTGACAGCGACACTTTCGTTTCGGTCGAATGGCCTTGAACAGGCCAAAACGTTCATGTCCAACAAGGACCGGCCAGAGATAGCCCGGGGCCGAGAGGTCCGGCCCAACAATGTGCGGGAAAATTCTGTGTACTTGTCTTTGTCCGGCCAAGCAAATTGCTCGGCATTCTTGTGCAGGGCATGCCCGGTCCGGGCTATCTCTGGCCGGTCCTTGTTGGATATGAACGTTTTGACCTGTTCAAGGCCATTCGACCGAAACGAAAGTGTCGCTGTCAAAATGTATGCTAACTCGGCCGGTAGGTGGCTTGAACTCCGAAGACTTCTCGGTGTTCGCTGGAGGTCCTCTTGCCACGAGATCTTGATGCCGACTGTGTTTAAGCACTTTTTTTTTTTTTTTTTTGACTGCAGACTTAGTCGTTGGGGCGGGGCCATACGACGCAATCGGTCTCGTGGCTGCGTTATATTAACGCTAGCCGTAAGAGAGAGAAAGTACCATTCACTTCCGCCGGTCGTTCCTGAAGGGAACGGCCAAACCTAAAGTGAATGGTACAAGGAGCCGGCCGGGCCGAAGGTGAGAGTGGGGTTGAGGACCCCCTAGACCTGAGGCAGTGATGCTGACCTCCAACGGTGGGACTGATTTTACCAACGTTTCGGAAATGAATTACTAAGAAGAAACGTCAAGAAACTTAGTAATTCCTATCTGACCTATCCATTTCAGTAGCTAGCCCTAGGTAATTCGATCCCTTCCTATTTCTAGTAGGGGATCGACTGTGTGAGAGGGGCCCGATTCGGAGTCTGACTGCACCGCAGTGCTTGTACTAGTGAGTGTGCACGAGTTTGAAGGGGTTTGACTTGACTGTGTACTGGGAGTGCCTGAGGCAGTAGGGAGGTTGTTGGTGTCGATGGTTAAATTATCGTCGGGGTCGTTGAGGATGCTGCGCGGTCTGCGTCTGATCCAGAACCTTTTAAGTTCGTAGTTGGCCGCTGCCACTACGAGAGGGTTGGGGTGTGCTAGGGAGGTGGTAAAGAAGCTCCGAGAAGCGTTCTTCATCCACTTGGTGATGGAGGGAATTTGCAGGTCGTGGTGAAGGTTAGCATTGCGAACGAACCACGGACTGGCCGTGACTGCTCGCAACGCCTTGTTCTGCCTGATCTGCAACTTTTTGATGAGGTTAGGATTGGCATGTGCAAACACTGGGCTTGCATATGTCAAAACTGGACGGATACAGGTTTTGTAGATCCTAAGTCTGTTACGGAGGGAGAGTTTACTCGCGTGGCCTATCATCGGGTAAAGTCGACTAAGGTAAAAACTAGCCCTATTGGTGGCCCTTTTAATGTGAGGTCCGAAAGTGAGCCGCTGATCTAAGGTAACCCCTAGGTATTTAACTGACTTTTCCCATTTGATGGGTTGGTCATACAAGGTGAGGGTGGCTACTCTGGGGGGGTTTCGGGTCTTCTCGGTGAAGAGCATTGCTGCACTTTTCCCAGGATTTACCTCCACCTTCCACATAGTGAACCACTCTCCTAGCTCTGAGATAGCTGTGTTTAAGCACCCGGCCGACCTCTATTATATGCACGTCCCATTGTCGGACCGGGGCCGCGGCAAGAGTACCTCCCACGCGCGCGCGTCGACCAATCAGAGCCCACCGCCCAGTGAAACACCGCATGTTTTATCGTTTATTTGTCATTTAAGGCACACAATTTATATACACAAATGATATTCACATATAAACACAAGTTATAGGTTACAATAAAACAACATACAATAATATACAACAACTTTCAGAAAATACAAATGTTCAACAAAATATCGCGTGATATTGGACCAATGGCTGTGGACTCTTTTGTCCGACCAATGAACACGGATGGCGTGATAGTATTGGGGATTGGTTGGAACTCGATAACCAATCTCGTGCGGTTTCTTTCCACGAATGGAAGTACGACTATCTCTCAGGTCGAATCGAGTATTCTGGCTCTATGAAATACCTAAATCTCTTTATTTAGGCACTAAGTATAATGACAAGTTTCAAATATACAATACAAGCAAACATAATACAAGCAAATACTATACAAGTACACAATATTATAATGAACAGTAACAATTATTTAGATATACAACAAGTTCAACTGACGGCTTTGATGGAAGACAAGAGTGCCGTGTTCGTGTAGTGATACATCTGGGATGAGTTTATGATGCGCTTGCTTCTATGTTAGGCTTATATGCCTCTAAATGACTCTAAGTTAAGTTCAATTAGCACAACATATCCTCACCCCTCCATACAGACATATTATTTCGGCCTACATTATAGATCTATCCTTTCGACCTAAAAGCCTTATGCCACAGCAGCCTGGGTACCGCATTCCAGGCGCTGGGCTAAGGGCAGACTAGCAAACCGTACAATCCGCGCGCCGCTGGTCCGATCGCTCCGTCACAGACAGACGACGTGCGATTGGCCGGCGGGCGCGCGCTAGAGGCTCTCGCAAACCTACTCCGAGGTGTGAGCTTGCCTCGGGGTGCCTACCCCGCTCCAGTGCAACGCAGTGCACTCGTACACCTCGGCCTAAGTCTACGCATACCGTTTAATGTCTATATTTCACTTTGGCGTTTTTTCGCCTTATACACAATTCACTATGATTTTTAGCACTATTCAAAATTTCACTACACTCTGTCGCGAACATAGTGATAATATACCATAGCACTGGTGAAATAAGTATTATTTTAAATCGATCCAGTAGTTTTGAGTTTATTCATTAAGTACAAACAAAAATACAAATATTTTTTCTTTATAATATTAGTGTAGAATGTAGATATAGACAGACAATTTATTTTATATATTTGTAACTAATTTATCGATATCGATATTTTGCGTGTTCATTTTACACACATCACCTAGATTTGTAAAACAGCGCACAATCTATATGTCATCATGACAAAAGTAGTGTTGTTTCATATTGACAACAAGAAAACAACCATAACAGTAAAAAAGATAGCTATCTGTCAGGTGCTTGGACCTTTAAGGCTACTTCTATGTCTTTAGTCATTGTTCTGAGAAGTGACCACACCCAAAGAGTATTTATTATAATCAATTACTGCGCCCACCAATGTTGCCAGCATCACCAGCATGTACCTACTCTGCCAAAAATAATAATTATACTATTTCATATAACGAAGTTTTCGTATGTTATTGAAATTGTGAAAAACCTCTGAGGGAAAAGCTATGGTTTTCAAAATTTGCGAAAATTGCAAAAAAGTTAGGCTTCTCAATGGCTCAAATTACAAATTTAAAAAACGGGAAAACGTACCTACGGTCAACATGGCCTACGGCTCCTATGTCATCACAACTAACTAAAAAGTCGCGGGTTCGATTCCTACATCCGACCATGTACCAATGGGTTTTATAATAAAAAATCTATGTACATTATCCGACAAACCCGTACAAAGAGGCTTTTTCATCTACATACCTCAACAGAGCTGGCCATTCGTTAGGTAGTCTCAAAAAATCATTGGCTAAATGAGGAAGATTTTGTCTTCCACTAGTAGGTAGGTACCCTAGGGGCCGGCAACGGTTCCAGGGAGTTATAAGGCAACCCGTGAAGAAAAAAAAACCAGTCAATAAAATATTAAAATTTCGTTGAAATTAGATAATATTATTACCTTTTCTCCGTTTATATCTAAGATTTTGTAAGACGATGCGTGGCCCACCTCTACTAGATATTGTGTTGTTTAATACAATTAACAAACGTGTCAAGCACGCACACAACTTTAATTTGCAATCATACACTAGGCATTGACACTATCGATAAAAATTTATATCGATAACATCATTTTTATGTTATTTGTCGTAATTATTTTTTACTATACATTTTAGGTATTTAGATATTATTTATTTATCAAAATAATGTTTAGATTTCTAACAGGCAAATACCTAGTAGGAATTGCACCATGAAGTATATGACGATGGCTACAAAACAGCACTACGGCCGAAACGGCGTGCGTGAAATCTACAGAAATAATAATAATAAGAAAATAAATAAAACAATTTTAAAATGACTTCTTACCACAAAGAAGTCAATTGAAGACAATTGTCCCACTATGATTTCTATACGTAATAATCTGTACGGCATTATTATAAAAAAAAAAAAAAAACAATTTTTACAGTAAAATCTTAGATAGCGTGCAAACGTCAAAGGCGGCAATGCAGACTGACGCGTTCGTTGTCATATAGGACAACTATCTGGCACGATCTCATAGTGAGCGTAACACATCTAGTAGAGGCTTTATATAGACATGGGCGAGGTACATAATGCATTTTAAAATTACTAAACGTTACGTATATTTTTGTATCTTTAAACAAATTAAACTAAACATATTAAACCGACATACATTTGTTGAAACTGGCTGGATAGACTTATGCGCGTTAATTCTCTTGGTCAATCAAAATAGATACCTATTTTATAACTCAATTATTTTGTTACATTTATGGATGATTATACAAGATACACAAGATATTGTAAAATATGTTTTTGAAAACAGAAATATGAAGTCTTAGAAAAGTTTCAGGTATATAGAAATGAAATGGAGAATTTTACTTGAAATAAAATAAAACATTTGCAGACCGGTAATGGAAGAGGAGAATACTGTAATCGTAATTTTGATATATTTTAAAAACGTTTGCAATAAAAAGACGTTTGACAACACCATTATACCCCTCGACAGAACGGACTAGCAGAACGAAGAACAGGACATTATTAGAGAAGGCAAGATGTCTTTTAATTGAAGGAAATACGCCAGAGAAATACTGGACTGAAGTTGTATTTACAGCAAACTATTTGGCAAAACGAAGTTCTTCGAAGTTTTTAGAAGAAAAGTCGCCATTTGAAAAATGGGTTGGTAGAATAAATTTGGGTCGACAACTTTTTTTCTAATAAAAACTAAGAAAAATAGTAAGTTTTTTTCCAAAAACAAATTTAGGGATTTTTGTAGGTTACTCTGAAACATCAAAAGCATTTGACATCTGGAATCCAGTTAAAAATAAAATGATGATATTGTCGAGAATCCAAAAACTGAAATGTTGTACATTACTACCAAAGTTCTGAATTGGTAGAACAAGAAATAAAATTCAGGTAAGCAGAATCGCAATCACAAAGTGGTGAAAGACCCCGAAGAACAATAAAAATTCCAGAAAGATTTACTGACTACGTAGTAAATAAAGGAAAATATTATGTACATTTTTTACATTGTACATGTACATTGATGAAATGTTAAATAATTTTGATGAAAATGACGAAAATTGGACAGAAGCTATAAAAGCGGAAATAATAGCTCATATAAAAACTATACTTGGGACATTGTTGATAAGAAACAAAATGTAGATATAGTCAGCTGTAAAGTTATTTTGACAGAGAAACTAGCCCCTAACGGTGAAGTCGAAAAGAAAAAAGCTAGACTTGTAGCAAGAGGTTTCACACAAAAAGCTGGACTAAATTATAATGAAACATTGTGCACCAGTATCTAAACTGAGTTCCATAAGATTGTTGACAGCTATAGCTGTAGAACAAAATTTAAAACTATATAAAATGGATGTAACGATAGCGTATATAAATGGAATATTAGACGAATGTTTATTCATGCAGAAATCGAAAAATCTTGAAAAATATTTGAATGAAATATTGATTGATGAATCTGAAAATAAACATGGAATGATTATCAAAAAAGCAAAGAATATGTCAGAAAAGCTAAGAAAATAAATACGTACTGAAAAAGTATGTAAATTGAGTAAAGCGCTATATGGCCGGTCGACAGTGCTATATAAAGTTAGACAAAGAACTAAAGAAACTAAAATTTTAAGCGTCGACACAATGTCGACAGGAGGAGATAAAGTGGTAGTCGCCATTAATGTTGACCACATTATCATAGCCTACTCCAATGACAAAATATTGAAAAAAACAAAGAAAATACTAATGGAAACATTTGAAATGAGATACATTGGCAAACTGAATTATTGCTTAGGGACAGAATTTAAAACTGAAGGAAATATAGTGAAAGTTTCTCAGAATTCAATATACCTAGTGAATTGCAGACCAGCAAATACGCCAATGGAACTAGGTCTGAAATTAGTGAGAAGCACAAATCCTAAAGAAAATATATTATAACAAAAGGACCTTGGGACAAAATGATCCCCCCACCAACATACATGTGACATATGCCATGTATTAGTCTTTAGGATAAGATAAGACATTGATCTCCATTGATTTTGGCTTAAGTAATAACGGATCCCTAAATGTTATCTTAAGGACTACCATATGACACTTGTCACATTTGTATTGGAGACCGGTATTTATTTTAAGGACAGTTCAAAATAATAACTTTTGACCTCGATTGTACGGAAACCCCATTGATTTTGGAGTAAGCGATACTATTTTATTTAATGTTATTGTAAGCACTAAAACATGACATGTGTCACAATCATGTCTGTTGGTGGGTGGGACCAACCTTCATACATTTTTGCCCATGGTCCTTTGATTGGCTCTCTAATGTATCTAGCAGTTCCTACAACACCTGACATCATGAATGAACAGTGTTAGTTACCTCAGTCAATTCAATACTTGTTATGATGATGTACACAGGAAATTAGCAAAAAGAGTACTAAAGATACTTAAAAGGAACAATTAATTTTTGTTTGACGTTTAAGAGCGGTATTACCAATTCGCGATGTGCAAGTTTAGGTAAATTCAAGCTCCGACGACCGTTCATTCAAGGTTATGGCGGGCCGTTCATCTTTGCAATAAAATGAAAGACTAACTGATCCTGATACTTTCTTTAATGATAATTGAAATAAATATAGAATATGAAAATTACTTTATGTAAAAGGGTGTTATAAGCTGTTTCCTTGTTTATAATTATGTAGGGGGGTAATCTCTGAAACTACTGAACCGATTCTAAAAGATATTTCAATAGAAACCTACACTATCCGTGTAATAGAGAATATACTAGCGACCCGCTCCCGGCTATGCACATAATTATATAATTATTTTATTATATATGATATATTATATACTAGCGTAACGCACGCGGCTACGCCCGCGTTGTTTTCGATTTTCCCATGAATATTACGGTTTTAGGTAAAAATAAAAAACCCAAAGCTGTTTTTTGTGCAAAATCGTTCAGGACCACAGAAGTATACCCTTAAAAGTCCTGACTCCTAAAGTGCCGGCGTCCCCTCCCCCGCCCCTCAAATATGTCCCGGTTTGCAGTGTTTTTTATTTTTTTCTGAAAAACAGTAAGAGTTATGTGGAAACTGTCAAAGCGCTAAATAATCCTTATTAAATTACCTATAAAACGGCACTAGTTTCATACAAATTGGAATTTTATTTTTCGAGATATGCTTACCAATATTAAACAAAAAAAATTATCCAAATTTCTACAAATTTCTTGATTTTCTGAAAAAACTGTTAGACTATTTATAAAACCTTATAACTAAACATTTTAATTGCCCAATGAGTAATATAGTTGCAGTTCATTACATCTGAGCTGATAAATTACATAGAAAGATAAGACGTAAATAATACGTAAATCACAATTACAAAAAACACTAAAACGTATTCCCTACCAAGGATAAGATAGACCAAGATTCACGTACCAGAAACATGAGAAAGTACGATTTCTCAAAGTGTCTTGCGATAATACACGAATTGGACTTCGGTTGTATGAGTATCATACAAAAAATATTAGAAAAAGCAAGTTTCTTAAAATATAAGAAATTATCTATGAAATAAACGAAATAAAATTTGTATTTTAATAAATATTAAAAGAATTTGAGACGTAAATCGGTTAAAATACGTTATAAATTGAGGACACTAATATCATGACATGCAGACCGCGTTCTTTTGTGCCCCCAGTGCTGCTCGCTCTAGGAGTACCTATATATTCATCGGCGTTTTGAGTCCAAACAATTAGTGCAGCTTCTAAACAGTCTTAGTTTCTCTGTAAACAAGTACGATAGCCGGTAAAGCCATAGAATATGATAATAGCCATGAGAACGTCATAGTAGTAGCCAATGACACAGATATTCTAATTATATTAATTGGAAGATCAAAGACGGATACAAACATAAGAGTTATGCATTCATTTTCATCTCAGACGGCTGGCAAAACATTTAATATTGCATATAAATGAAGATTTGGGTACCATGAAAAAGGCTGCGCTTTTTTGTCATGCATTTACGGGTTGCAACTCGTTTGATAAGTAATTTAATAAGGATTATTTATCTCTTTGACAGTTTCCACCTAACACCTACTGATTTTGAGAAAAATTAAAAAAACTGCAAACCGGGACATATTATTTGAGAGGCGTGGGAGGGGACACCGGCACTTTAGAAGTCAGGACTTTTAAGGATATACTTCTGTGGTCCTAAGGAACGATTTTGCTCAAAAATTAGCTTTGGGTTTTTTATTTTTACCTAAAACCGTAATATTCATGGGAAAATCGAAAACAACGCGGGCGTAGCCGCGTGCGTTACGCTAGTATATAATATATAATAAAATAATTATATAATTGTGTGCATAGCCGGGAGCGGGTCGCTAGTACATTCTCTATTATACGGATAGTGTAGGTTTCTATTGAAATATCTTTTAGAATCGTAACGATTATCCAAATTTATATGGGTTTTTTTTCTAGGTCGCCCTTATAGCTTCAATTAATATGCCTGTACTAATATAATCTATCAGCTCAATCTAGACAGACATACGTGCGAAGTCATGGGCAATATCCAGTATTTTTCACTTTCATACCCCCGCCCTCGCCCCATTCTTTATATTGTTCAAAGTCGTCATTATAGTGTGTATAGACAGACATACGTGCGAAGTCATGGGCAATATCCAGTAAATTTCACTTTCATATCCCCGCCCCCGCTCCATTCTTTATATTGTTCAAAATCATCATTATAGTGTGTATAGACAGACATACGTGCGAAGTCATGGGCAATATCCAGTATTTTTCACTTTCATAACCCCGCCCACGCCCCATTCTTTATATTGTTATAAGTCATCATTATAGTGTGTATAGACAGACATACGTGCGAAGTCATGGGCAATATCCAGTATTTTTCACTTTCATATCCCCGCCCCCGCCCCATTCTTTATATTGTTCAAAGTCATCATTATAGTGTGTATAGACAGACATACGTGCGAAGTCATGGGCAATATCCAGTATTTTTCACTTTCGTACCCCCGCCCCCGCCGCTCTTTTTTCGACCCATAGCTAAAAACATAAATAAAGACTTACATCGATTATGTAATAATACTAGGTACTAATAAAAATTACACATTTCATAGAATGTAAGAATATATTTACTGGATTAAATTCGCTCGGTCGGCGTATAAGAATTATATTTACGTAATGTTATCGCTTGCGATCTCCGGGTTCGTAGCGCGGGAAACTTTGTACAGGTCCTACCTCGACAAGCGCTCGCGCAGGAATCAGGCTGGCGCAACTTCGAACAAAAAATTGTTTCTATGAAATTTGAGCCAATATTAATGGCGTCGTATCGCCATCTTTTTCACTCCATGGTGCTATCTCTGTCTATCGCTGTCAAAGTTGCAAATGGCGGCAAATTTGTTTTTTCTTATTTTAGTTTTGAAATATTAATAAATATATGTGATGGTTAAATCGTGCTTGTAATATAATATATTAATTGTAAATATAATATGTGAATATAGTAAGTTATAGTAAATATATTGTTTTAGAATAATTGTATTGAATAATTAAGAATGGACACATATAAAAAGTGTACAATATGTGGTACAAGAGGCGGCCGCGTAGACGGTATCAAGCGAATATTTATGACCAGATTCCCAATAAATGAATATCGGTGAGTTATTAGCCATTCATATTAATTTAATTAAGTAATTATTCTTTATAAATGGAATAAATAAAGCATATTGCTGAAAAATAGTGATGTACTTAGCATATTGTATAGTTTATCGATATCGATATTCTGACTCAAACATATTTGGTTCACATTCCACAAAATAAACCTATTATAACCCGCATCAAATAAATTGAGCCATTATTATTATTATAGCCAATAATTGTAGTATAATGAAAAATATATATCAGTAACTATTGTTATAATATTATATTATAAAATATTATATTTTAATATTACGTAATCTTTATACAACAAAACAAACACACCATTATATCCACATTTAGTGAGTTGTCTATTAGGTATTAATAAAATTATTTAAAAAATCTTAAGAGCCATATAACAAAATCGCGCTATGTAAGTCTCACGGTGACCGTCAAATGACCTTGCCTCCATCGCCCAGGTTCATATATCAATTTATAGGTTCATAATATATAACAGGATTAACAGGACTTTACCAGAACCTCAAATTATTAACTTAATAACAGTGGCAGTATTTTTTCAGCTGCAAACAGTGGGTCAAGGCCATTGGCAACCAAGATTTAGTTTACATACCCATTGAAAAGCTGCATGAAAACAAATATGTGTGCAGAAGTCATTTTCGCAAAAATGACTTCAATAAAAATAAAAATAGACTTAAGAAAAGCGCAATCCCATCATTGGACATCAATTTGCCACCATTGGATGATGAAATTATGGCAGAATTTCCATGTCATATTTTTGTCAGCAGTTTACCGATGGAGACAGTTGAACAAGTTTGTGGTATGTAATTAGTAGTTCAGAATTAAAAAACTGTATGAAATTTTTTAATTAAATAAATAAGTGATTTTTTATTATTGCAGAATTATCTACATCGGCAAATGTGTCAGAAGACATGAAATGTATAAAAACAAACTACGTGGGTGAGTACGTTACAGTAAAAGTTTGTCCAAAATTATTATGTTGCTCTAAATTCACGGGCACAATGCCCGGTCCTTTGTAAGGGTTGGGGACATAGGTCCCACACGTAGACGCCCTTTAGAGTGTTTAATCTAAAGTTTTGTGACCTGCACTAGACGGTACCTATCTCTGTGAATGCATCAGATACAACGCGCTCAGAGACAGGCCCTGAACTATTGCAGAGATAAATATAAATTAAAATTAGGGCTATTGTTTTGGGGTGTTAAATAGATTGGTTTATCAAGTTTATTGATTGAGACTACGGTCACCGGTATCATTCATCTCAAGAAACGTAAAATTGGCAGGTGGTGACAAGCCGTTAACTAAATGGGCTTTCTAAAGCAACCATTGTTTTAAAAGATGTTGCCGGCAGTAAGACAGGCTGGGGGTGTCGAGAGGTGTGACACCGGTTTCACATATAGCTTACCTGTTAAGACGCCTTTAGACACTTCCAACTCCGGGCACAATACATAACATTATACTCTAACTACTCCATCCTGGACAGCCAATTAAGGCAAGCCAGGGGCGAGAGTCTCGAGTCTCAATCTTCTATCTGGAGCACTCGGGTTCGACGGTGTCGTTACTCACCCACGGCTCGCCACAAGCCGCCCTGCGCCTATTATTAATTAAAACAATAAATTTTATTTATTATTTTCAGAACCATCAACTTCGACACAAGCGTATAATATTATGACACAAGACGAGCAAAGAAAGAAAGTAAGCTGGTCAGGTATGTACACATTACAGCAATAAAAACATTCATTACACGTTATGCGTGTATGTATAAATGAATATGTGAGTATAAATAAACTAGTAAATATGTAAATGATTGTATGGGAGAGTGTAAGTTAAGGTGGTTCGTTTTCCATACAAAAATGTAATTAAGATAAACTAATTAACTAAACCGTAAAAATGTCTAAATATGTGCTTACTTAACTATTTTCTGCTTTTATGTTGCGCGAAATCAATAAAAAATAACTTTTTTTATAATAGAAATCAATAATATTAAACATATTTTTTTTAGAAAAAAAAAACGCATGTGTGTGTGATCTTGTTAGTGTAAACTTTTCTATTATGAAAAAGTTTTTTTTTATTGATTTCGCGCAACATAAAAGCCGAAAATACTTAATTAAGCACATATTTAGACATTTTTACTGTTTAGTTAGTTAGTTTATCTTAATTACATTTTTGTATAGAAAACGAACCACCTTAAGTTGTCTGTCTGTCTGTATTTCACAATGTTTACCCAGAATGACCTTCGAAACGGCAGAATGGAATCAAGATGAATCTTTCAGGCATTGTTTATAGTGGGTGGAAACTGCTTGCTTACTTACTTTGTGTGTAGTTGAACCAATTATTAGGTACATTTTCATTATTTTCAGAACCATCAACTTCAACACAAGCGAATATGTCACAAAACATACAAAAAAGAAAAATATGCTATGGTGAGAAAACTATTTTAGTATTTTTAGTACATATGTACCTAACATATTATGTACGATCAAGGAGATTGATTTATTCTTTAATTTGTACTTTAAATATGTATTTTTAATATTTAATATCATGTAATCTCACATAATATTATAAGACATAATTCTAATTTAATAATAACAATAATAAAGACTTTATTTTTAAATTTCATCAAAATCCGTTCTGCCGTTGAGACTTGATTGAGTAATAAACATCTGAATATCCAAACTTTCGCATTTATAATGTTAGTAGGATTTAATTAGTAGCTATAATTTTTCTTTTAGATTTAAGAAAAAAAATTGGCGAACTTTCACCACGCAAAAAGAAATTAATTAATATTACAATTACATAACGTAATTCTATTTAAATTCAGTAGAATATTTCTTGGAGATGAATTAATAAAATAAAGTTTGATGATGAGACTTATATAAAAATACTAATGAATGAAATGAAAAGATAAATTTACAAGTTTTATTATAAATAAAACTAATTATTTACAAGAGAAACGATTTCCACAATCACACAAATCACAAACATTCATCATCATTTAATCTGTTTAATCTGTTATTATTAGTAAGTACAGTAAACTCATTTATAATATAGAGTAATTCCCATTTAATAAGGAATGACTCAAAAACGTTCTCGAATTTAGTAAGGGCTTAGTTATACAGTTACCATCCGCTGTTTTAAGTTTATTTATATATAATACAATAGTCGAAGGCTTGTTTAAAGAGTCGCAATCCGCTCATACGAACACCCATAGGAAATACATCCACAGATATAATAAGTAGTAATAATAGACGAAGGCTTTTTTAACGAGTCGCAATCCGCTCTAAAAGACACCCATGAATACCCTGATATTCATAGATATAATAATAATAAACAAATGTTTATTTAAAGAGCCGTAATTTGCTCTAATAAACACCCATGGAAATATATTCACAGATATTAGGTATAATATTTATAAAAGACGAAGGCTTTTTTAAAGAGTCGCAATCCGCTCTAAATAATTGCAAGTATTTACAATAAATGAAATGATGAGAATGAAATAAGGAAAATAGTAATTATTAATCATGGTTATATATCCAACCTGTAATTTGCAATTTTACAACCAAATTGTAAAATTGAAATAAATTTAACCTCCCTTGTAACCATAAGGTTATAAATAAAATTTAATAAATTGTAAATAAAATAAAGAAAAATGTAAAATAATATAGATATAAAAAATTCCTCGGTTTAAGTAAGTGTAACTCATCCACATTGAAAGAGAAAAAAAAATTATAAAATAAAATCAACGCATGCGTTAAGGGTCCTATATTGGGAATTTTTCTGGGATAAACTATTCCCAATTTCTCTGTAAATAATCCACCTGTGTCACTGTAATTTAGCATATAGTTACTTATTGAATATATCTAAGTGAAATAGCTCTTATTTTTTCAATGGGTTTTATAGAAAATATGGGTAGTTTAACTTTGCCCCTGCTGTCTCTTTCATAATCTATCACAAAACTCTAATTTTTTTTAAAAGCGCTGTTATACCATTTCCCTTTAATTATGTATGTCGATTTTTTTTGGTAGCTTATTGAAAATTTAAAATAATAATTATTTTATTATTTTTGCCAAATTAAAAAATCATAAAATTTTTTTTTTTTGAATTTTCAATAAGCTACAAAAAAAAAGCGATATATATAATTGAAGAATAATGGTATAAGAGCGCTTTAAAAAAAATTTAGAGTTTTGTGATAGATTATGAAAGAGACAGAATGGGCAGAATAATCCTTTATTCTACCACCCATATTTCCTATTAAATAAAACCAATTGAAAAAATAACGACTATTTCAGTTAGATATATTGAATAAGTAACTATATGCTAAATTACAGTGACACAGGTGGAGTATTTACAGAGAAATTGGGAATAGTAATATCTCCATACAAATTCCCAGTATAGGACCCTTAAGGTATGCGCTAACTCAAACTATTAACGAGCAAAGCCAGTGAAAAGCTAATAATATAAGTATATGAAATAAAATAATATTTAAATTTAAATCAACATAGTCAGTAGTCACCCCTAGTAGTACAAGAGCGTAATCATATGTCTATGAAATAGACTTCATAGTAAATAACAATTTAAAATTAAAAGAAAATCGAATGTCGTCGATTCAAAATTTAAAAACTTGTCAATGACAAAGAAATTATATAGGATACATTTGAAAATCGAATATTCCAATGTAATATTGCCGAGCAAAACAAATTGTGTAAAACAAAGAAAAATCAAGTGAGTTCAAATTCTGATATCGAGGTGCTTTTTTTTTTTTTTTTTTTTTTTTTTTTTTTTTTTTTTTTTTTTCTTCACGGGTTGCTTTACAGCTCCTGAAACCGTATTACGGTTCCAGGGTACCCAGCGGAAGACCTAGTCTTCCTCGTTTAGCCGATGGTATTTGTGAGGCTATATCTAACGAGTGGCTAGTTCTGTTGAGATATATTTAGATGGAAAAGCCTCTAAGTGTGGTTTGTCGGATTATGTACATAAGTTTTTAATTAAAAAACCCATTGGTACATGGCCGGGATCCGGGATCGAACTCGGGGTCTGTCTAGTAAATACCAGACGTCTTACCCACTCGGCCACCGACGCACCTACTCGGCCACCGACGCACCAGGTGCTTTTATATGTATCATTATTTGAAATGTATTAATTTAATATATTAAATTTATCCTCGGAAATATTTTAATATGTTAATTGAGTTACTTATGTAAACTGTAGGTATGATATTAGAAATTATTAAAGTAAGAATGGGCAAATTGTTTTGGATATTTTAAAAATGTATAAAAAAAATCGCAATTAATGAAATTTTGGAATTAAATAATATTTATTTATGTATTATTTTCTGGAATCACGATAGACTTTTAGGATAAAAATAGATATTTTAGCAATTATAAGAAAAATTAATATATATTATTTTTCTTGAAAAAATTACGACTATAAAAAGAACCTTTTTTTTATTAAGAGATATTGAATTGACGGTATATGATAACGGAAATTAAATTAATTATTAATAAATTTAAGTTATGGGAAGTAATCTATAGATTTCAGATATATATGATGAAAATCTCACATACAACCATACATTCAATGTGAATATATAATCTGAATTTACGAAATTAATAAGTAAATTTAATGTAAAATGATTCAAGAATACTGCCTCCGTATAGAAATTAAAAATATCCTCTTCAATAATGGAATCTGACCAAGATCATCAGAATTGTCAACCTCGAAGGTTTGCTGACATAACCTTGATTCAGAACCATCATCTCCAAGAAATATTCTACTGAATTTAAATAGAATTACGTTATATATTAAGATTATATAGACATTACAAATCCTGAAATAAAAGTTTGTATTAAAATAAATATTATGTTCTATTACTTCGTTATTCTTTCTTCTTTATTCCTTCTTCCTGCAGCAGTTTAATCACGTTTGGGCGCCATTGTCGTAAGTGGAGTAGCCAGGATGGGTCGATGGGTAGGTATAGCAGGAAAACTCGTAGTAAACTTTCACCATTCGTTTATTGGTCGAATTAACAAGGAAGGAACAAGCAGGAGCAGCAAAAGAACAACCAGTAAAAGCATCCGTAAGGAGCCAAGGAGCCTTCGAAGGAGAAAGGAGCCAAGGAGAAGGAGCGCACTGTAATAAAAATGAACTACACATTACTACAGGGCGTTAAGCTATTGAAGTAACACAATACAAAGTATGATAAAAATACTTACAATACTTATTTGCGCTCCTTTTATATAAACATAGATATTAGTTCTTGAATACTGATTCAATACATTTTATTTAGTTGTTTACTTAGTTGATAAAATAGAAATATAATAAATTTTACAATTGGCAGAGTAACTGCCTAAGTCAACAGTTTGTGAAGGAATGAGTAACATTTTAATTTAGGTTCCACACATCGGATATTTGAAAATAACATACAATGTTCTATTGAATTAAAATGAACAATATCGTGTTCTAAATCAAAATAAATGCTATTTATGATGGCCAGCTTATAAGCGGCCAAGAAAATAAGGTCGTATCATCACAGTACAACTCTTTTAGCTGAGATTTATATCATATTCCTTACCATACCATAATTCATATGGCATACATCCTGGAATTGAACTTTTGACTGTACGATTAATTACATATTATATAGCAGTGTTCAGCCCATTTTTTTTTGAAAATGACTTCGTCTGTAACATAGTGCGACGGCTTCAGTAACTGTTCTCATTTCCCGCTCTATTTTTCCATTTTGTTGTAACTTATTGATGTTTCATGTTTTATGCCTCGCTCTTCCAACAATTAATTGTTGCTCAGCAAGTAAGAAAGCATCGACTGGGGTTTTGAGACGTATATTTGTATTTTTTAACTTAATTAAACTAAACATATAAATCGATATACATTTTCTATTCGAGACAGATAAGTGACATAAATATGACATATATAACATAGACATCAATATTACTTTTTATTGCTACTTTCACAACCTTTCATTTCTTATGTCACATGGTGCACTTCTTATGATATTATACATCTCTTGATATGTGTATATTTTCAGTAAAAGGGTTCCATAATTTGCATCCGCCTGTAAAACCAATAAATATCATTCCCTTAGCCCTTGGTTCTAATTTACTCCGTTGCCTTACATCCAAACATTTTTAACTTTCGTAAATCAAAATGCCCAAACCATATTCTTGCTGGGACATCACCATTCCTAATAACTGTTGGACATCTGTTTAATTCATAAGCCGATGCTTATATAGCCCCATAGTTGATTCGGTAAATTGGGTTCTTGTTTATTATGCATTAATGTCCGATTCATACGTTCTGCTTTCCTATTTTGCTGGGGGTATACGGTTTCGTTTACTCTAGTTTTATACCCTTAGACAGCAATTTTAAAATCTGTTTGTAACTCACCACCATTGTCTGTACTTCTCTTATATATTATTGTATTAAGTTTTGTTCAGCTTCATTTTTGTATTTCAATAATTTGACTATTGTGATATGTGACTAATCATCAATAATTACTTGAAAGTATTTAAATCCGTCTTTCGTCTCGTTTACAGGTCCATTTAAATAAGAGTGTATAAGTTCGCCAATATTGTGTAGTTTTTTTTCTCATTTTTGGAGAATTTTGGTCTAGCGGCTTTGCTTTGTACAAATTCAGTGCAGACTTCATTTTTAAAGGAAGTTTTAATATCTTCATACCACCTGTCCTAATATTTTATGCCACACGTCACCCATAATCACTATCTATCTAGGCAAGAGAATCATAAGCATAAGTAGGTTATTTCGCTCTTCTGCACATATTGAAGGTGCCCACCCATTCGTCCAATCACTGGCGCGCCGCCGTACGGTCCACCGAAGCTGACCACAGATTCGTCCAATTCTTATAATAAATGGTCCGCCTAGATCGTATGGCGGCCGGAATGGGAAATTTTCGGTGCGATGCCGGACCAATGTGTGGCCTACTTAAGGTTTGTTATTGAAAATCCATTCTGATCTATTTTTATACAATATCCTTTCAATACTAATTTCTTCACAGATAAAAGGTTATGTTATGTATTATGTCATTTACAGTTATTAGCCTCAATATTTATTCTTTGTTTCTTATAAGTTACATTACATATTCCCGTCTTTTTGGCTAATTATATTTGATTATTTTCTATGTATATTTTTACTTTTTTATCTAGCTCTCTAACACCTTTAACATAGTGTTCTGTAGTTCCTGAATCCAATATGAATATCATTGAATCACTGTCTTCCATGACATTCATGGCTACAAAATTTTGCAAAGATGAATATTCTCTTCTTTCACCTCTATTTAGGCCTCTTTGTCCTGCCTCTTCTAAAATTTTGACCTCGATTGTTACAGTTATTTAAGTTCGATCAACATTAATAGCTTTTATGCCCTATTTGTGGCATTTGTAGCATGTGACCCCAAATGCCGTATTTTCATCACTTGTTCCTTCATTGCTATTTCTGTCTATATTTTGGCATCCTTTATTATAATCCAGGTGACGATCTCTCACACTATGTAGCCAATAACTGCTTTTCCTCCAATATACAGCGTAATCTGAATTTACAATTATTAAAATCCTCTGGCGATAGTTGTGGCAAATGCGTCATATTCATATTATTTGTTGCAGCCATTTTATTTTACCCACGTACTTTTTCACTTTAATTATATATTTTACTCACTGCCAGTCCATAACCTATTATGGTGATGGCCACAATAAACTCATAATATTAATTAAGGAAATTATTAAGTATAGTTGTTAAAAGGTCTCCACGAAGCGTAATAATTTTAGGAGCTTTAGTTAAACAATTATCCGATTCAGAATATTTGTTAGAAAAAAAATTTGTTGACTAATTAACATAGGTCCTGTACTATCGCGGTCAAGGGAGCAGTCCCACCGTAAGGTCTAATTTCATGTGTACATTTCATATTATTTTTATTCTTACATCAAATGTTAATACATACGTGATTTTGTTTCAACCTCAAAGTCTACTCACGTCAAATTGGTCACAGAGTATCTGTTTATAATTAGTTTATCAACAACACCAACTTCATGTAGCAGTCAGTATAGCTTTTACTAACATTTTAGGAATACCAGAAAATAATTTTTAATAAGTATAAAATTTAATTAAATATAATAAAATAAAAATAATATTAATAACGCGTGTAACTTCTATTCTGGGCAATAACTTCCTGCAACCATTTCTCATAGAGCCCACTAATTCGCACACAAATCAGTGCCTCTGATATCATCCCATACTTGCATAACATGTTGTTCCAAGGCCGCTTGTTGTCGTTCATTGCGTGCATCCCACCTCTGAACCATTAAACCCCATAAGTTTTCTATGGGGTTTAAATCAGGGGACCTAGCTGGCCAGGGTATAATGCGTATATCGCCGTGTTGATTAAACCACTCACGCACACGGTGCGCTCTATGTATCGGACTATTGTCCTGCACAAAAGTAATTTCAGCATGTTCTTCTGCCGGATACACAGATCGCACCGTGGGATACATGCTTTCTGACAACACATCGATATACTTAGCGGCATTGAAACGTCCATGTATGGGTACAAGTTCACCCGGGCCGTCTGCACTCATCCATCCCCATATATTAAGACATATACGACCAGACTTTGTGTTCGGTACAACATATCGCTCTTCGTAGCGTGTATTATTGCGCCGCCATAAATGTAAACGGCCTGTCTGGCTGGATTTAAAATATTTTTCGTCCACAAATATTGCTGATGACCAGTCATAATCAAGGTATTCATAGGCGAAAGCCAGCCTTGCGGCTTTGTGAGCCTCCGTTAACTGCACTTTTGTTGCGTACCGTCTGTGGTGTAGCCCCTCCGCATGAAGCGCACGTCGAACAGTCCGAACATAAGTGCCGAATTGTTGAGCAAACTGGCGAATTGGGGTAAATCCAAATTGCTCGTAATCGTCACGCATCAAAATACGTTGATTATTATTAATTAGCGGTATCATACCCGGTCGGTTTCTGTGGGCAAGTGTATTTTCATTTTCCCATCTAAGAACCCAGCGTCGCACCGTTTTCCTTGTATTGTTACTCCCGTCCGTTCGGCTATTTGCGATATAGGTATTGAATCCTTCATCATGAAGGCCAACAATTCTGGTTCTTAAAGCAATATCAATATTTCTTTGCATGATAATAATATATTTGTAATATTTTTTTAACAATAAACAAGTGACAAGTATATGACTTTATTTTGAGTCAATTGGACAACTATTTTTTTTAAACATAATACGTAGGTACTGACAACAATAATCTCTTTTTATAAGAAAGAGATAGAAATAAACTAACTGTTAAAGGATATTTTCTTTTAAGTGGGTATGCTCCCTTGACCGCGATAGTACATTTTATGAGAAATCAGTGAAAAAATGTTTGCGGAACAATTTTTTTTTTTTCAAAATATTTTTAATTGCTGCGGCCGGTTATGGCACAGCGCCGACCGCGCGGAGCCCTATTTACGACAATTAATTAAAAAGTATTAATAATAGAGATTAAGTTCTGGGAGTCAATTTTTTTTGGAAATTTCCTCCTCTTTAAGAGACTTTTTTTTAAATTTCACTAACATTAATAGTTTTTGAACTATTTGCAAAAATATAGACCTTCTTTTTTGGGATTCTATAATTAATTGTTAGTGATTCTAGAGGTGATTACGAATCCAATGAGCTATCACACGTATTTTAACCCACGAGTAAGGAAAAAATTTAACTCGCAGTAGCAAGAATTAACACGATTTTTAACTTGTGAACTGTCTTTAGTTATTGTTCTTAGTGTGAACCAGACTATACGATCATCAGTACAAACATAGACAATATTGTAGAGATCTTTATCTAATTGAGGTGGAAGTTGGCGCCCCCAAATGCGAATTTTCAACTTTTTTTCATCAGGTTTCTTTGTACATGAAAATATGTGGTGGACAAACAAACCTACCCCTCAGAAAAGCAAATCCACCCCTAGGAAACTAGATATCCTCCGTCAAAGTTAAATTCAGAGCTTTGTTCTTTAAAAATGTTTATTTGAATAACTTTTTTTTGAAGGGTGGACAAACGAACCTAATGAAAAAAAACTGAAAAATTGCATTTGGAGGTGCCAACTTGACACAGCCCAAACAGTAACGGAATGGGTAGATACCTGTGACAAGTGATATCAAATAATTTCGGTAGCTTTGCTACTGCTAGAATCTGTTCAATAAAAGAACCGTCGTGGCTAAAAAATGGTACTAACGTTATGATTTTTACGGTACGGAGTATAGAGACTGGTTTGGGAGAAAACTTTAGCTGTCTGTTCTAGGGATCATGCGCGAATTTTGTACCCGCCTACGGAGTTATTGATTGGGGAAGGTTTCGTTATAGTCTCTGGAAAGTATCTGTACAGTGATGGCCATTACTTCACAACGATAAGTCGTGTTGAAATTCATCGAAAAGCTGACCCTGTTATTTGTTGGTGTAATTGTTGTACTAATGTTGCGTAGTTAGTCAATTGTTCCTATTTATAATGTATAAATTCACTGCAATGTATAAATTTTATTGATGTTTATATCACTTTGTGCTACGTAGTTAGTGAATGAATGTGAAACCAAATCCAATTTAATTCTAAAGGTGTAAGGATGTCTTTCAAAATTTTCAGTGTTTATCGAGTTCTTTTTTTGGTTTTGGGACATATGTCCTTACCCTTCAGGTTAAAGTGGTTTATGTAATCTACCTGATTTAACGGTCAATTAATAAAGTTTGTTTTGTAATGACGTCATAAATGAATTTTTTAAAGAATTTCTACTTTGTTTGTTGTCTCGATGCCAGGTGGTTGCATGTTGTTGGTATGTATGTATGCGAGACCTCTATCAGTATGCACTAAGAATAGCAGATGATTGTGTGAATGTGGAACTCCGCCGCAATAGGGTAGCATCCTATTGTGCCGGTCCTAAGCCCGGATAAAGGAGGAAGGCACATTTACGTGAAAATGTGAAATAATAATTATTTTGTCATTTTTTTTTTGCCTTAGAGCTCCCGAAACCGTGTTCTCGGTCCCAGGGTACCCAGCGGAAGATCAATCTCCCTCTTTTAGCCGATGGTATTTGTGAGGATATACCTAACGGGTGGCTAGTTCTGTTGAGGTATATTTTGATGGAAAAGCCTTTATATTTTATATTGAATTATCTATTTAAACATTGGAAAATTTAGAGCTTGTAATATAAAATGACGATTTATTTGCTGGTAGCTATAATTTGCTGTAATAATTTCTATTTTAAAGTATTTACATTTAAATTATATATATGTAGGTATAATCCTTATTATAGCCTTAGAGCTCCCCAAAACCTTGTTATCGGTAGCAGGGTGCCCAGTGGAAGATCAAATCTCCCTCTTTTAGCCGATGGTATTTTTGAGGATATACCTAACGAGTGGCCAGTTCTGTTGAGGTATATTTAGATGGAAAAGCCTTCAGCCATATAATATGTAGGTATAGGCCTTATAGAGAGGTAAAGATAGGGAAGAAACTGGACACAGAAGGCTCATGATGGACAGGAATGGCGTGCATACCAGGAGACCTACACTCAAGAGTAGGTGAATACGGGTTGAAGAAGAAGTAGGTATCGTGTCTTGTGTGTGCAAAGTTATATATATAGATACAATTCATCAGGCAAGAGTCAAGTCAAGATAAAAGCATTTATACATCGTTAGTAAATTGCTTGTTTATTAGGGTAAGATCATGGAGCTAATAATCGAAATATGGAGCTCCCATCGATTTTTAGCTCCCTGAAAAAGACCAATCTAATTGGCAACCAATTTGTTAGCGATGTGTATGCGACAATCATCAGTGGAATAGAAGAAACTTGAAGTCTCAAAATTGTAATTGTCTCAGAATGTTTTACTTATTATGAATATACTGGCAACATGTAATTGGTATTTTGTGTAGTTCATATCCTTAATAAATGTTCATATCGTAGGATAATTATTTTACCCTTCTTTGTGTTCTTTTCTAACTTAACAATCTAACTTTTAACTTTTGGTTCTTGATTCTATACTGTAACAGTAACAGTAACGCGGTTAATAGTAATGTCAAATATATTTTTCAACACACTTGCTCGTAACGTGACTTTCCCACCTCACTTTTAGACCCATAATCGCATATATTCAACACGCGTGCTTTTTAGTTTACATTACAGCACAAAAGTTATAATAATATAAACCAATGAAGTTAAATTCGTACAAGATTGCAAATTGTATGTGTATCCACAAAGCATTCTTAATTTAACCGCATAATACAGTTTTTATTTTTAACTTTGTTGGCTGTTTGGCGAAGTTACCCGTGCTTTATCTAGCGCGACGCGGGAAAAACGAAATATTTGAGAATTGTACTTTCATTAACCACTTGAAGTTTGATTTTCCTCGCAAGTGTGTTGAAAAACGTCGTATGTAACGCGTGTGCATTGGTCATTATACTCATTATATTATTATTTTCCATACTTGGGCTATGGTAAAGTTTCAAGGGTTCAACCATTTTTAGGGTTTCGTATCCAAATGATACAAACGGAAACCCTATTACGCAAGGTGCCCACTCATTCTTCCAATCGCCGGCGCGCCGCCATACATTCTACCGAAATCAACCATTCTCGAAATTCTAGTACGCGCGGCCCACCATCCGTTTTCAAATCGTTGTATTTGTGGTTGATTTGTCACAATCTGTCACACACACACATCCACACGCCTTTGTGTAATCGAATCTTGCGTGTCTGTGTGGGTGAGTGAATTGCATGTTATCTAGATCGTATGATTGACGCTGAATAGAGCCAATGACCTTGAGAGATGGCACCGCCCCCACGCGGGTACACATACACACCAAACGACGTGGCTGCCACTAATAATATAGCATCAGGCTGCAGCCGGTACTGTCGGTACACGAGCGCTTACGCACACACGCGTGCAGTGCGTACATAAAATCTCGAAAATGAGAATAAAGGAACTTGCTGACAATTTGATAAAAAAATAGAACAGTATTACGATAGTATATTGCTAGATAAAAAATCTGTCAAAAAATCATAATCATTGCATGCATTTTAGTACTGTTTCTAGACAGTAAAATATCTTTTTAGAGGTACATTCGTGATTTTTTTCTATCGAATCAATATAGTTGTATTATGTTTTGTACACAGTATCTTTATAACGCATAACCTCAAGAATATCATATATTTTTTTGATTATGGTCACTGCAGTGGATTATGTACTTTTACGCATCCTAAAACTTGCATTTAGCTCTATACATCCTCTTATCAATCTCGATCATACGGCGGCCGGACCGAAAATTTTCTGTGAGATACCAATCCAGTTCGTGAGCTACTTAAGGCTCCGCTGCCCGTCCTTCCGTCCGTCCGTCTGTCATAATAGGGCTGTATAAGTCGCGGGTCGCGGATTATTACTTGTCTTATTAATTTCTGCTTTACCTTTATATTCTGTAATTGTATAACTATAAGGATAGGTACATAACTATATAATTATTTTTTATTTTTTAACACATCTGTAAGTGTAAATATCACAAGTGTAAAACTGCCATTTTACGTCATGTTATAATCCGGAGATTATATCTCTTGAACCGTAATAGGTAAATATTTAAAAATTTCACTGAGTGTGAATTACTATATAGCCGCTATAACATCAAATAATAATGAAAAACGCCTTTTTTTTTAAGTCGTTAAAAATGAAATAAAGTTAAAAAGGGCTAAGTTTCAATCGGACTCGCACTCGAAGGGTTCCGTACCACCGTACAATATTTAACACTATATATTTAAAAATATATAGTTTAGTAAAAAAAAATTGCGGGAGTCCAACTCACGCTTGACCGGTTTTTATTATTTGTTATAGTTATACTAAATAGTTAGACAGACGTTTGTATTTATTGCCAGAGGATGTATAGAGGTAACAGATCTGATTTAAAACCATTTAACATGGCAATCAGAACTCATATCATTACGAAAAAAAATGGTAATATACATAGGTTGATCGTATTTTAGAAACTTTGCCAGATAGAAAAAAATTGCAAAGTGGCCTCTGAAAATTCTCTCATTCATTCATTCATTCATTTAGAACTCTTTACCAGATTTTGAGGGTATGCGATGTAAGTTTTATTCCTCTAAATTTTTTACAATCGCGGACATCACCTTTGCTTTTATAGAAGGGAACAAGTAAGCTATTCCGCCAAGTTTCTGGCATTTTCTCATTTCTTAAGATGTCATTGAACAATTCAACTAGCCATACCTCTCCATCAGCTTTTAGAACCTTCCACAATTTAGCAGGTATTTCATCCGTCAGGACCGTTTGCTTTGCGGTTCTTCATTTTCGAAATTGCACTTTTGACCTCCCCAGGCGTAATTTTATCTATCGCATCTGGTTGGCGGGCGAAGTCCTCATTAAATAGATGATTATAGTAGTCGTACCATCTATCGCATATATCCTTGTCATCGGTGAGCAATATACCCTCAGCATTTTTAACGTACTTGGTTGTCTGGAAATCTTTTGTGTTGTTGTGTCTGTGCTTTGCAATTTTGTATATTTCATCACCGTCGCTAGTTCCAGTCGCTCAGCATTTTCTTTTTTAATGGCCACTGTTCTTCTAGCTGCTTTTTTGGCCAATTTGTACTTATCCCTATCCTGATCAGAGCGGGTCTCCTGCCAAATCTTAAATAGGCGTTTCTTTTCCGCTACGGTTGCTTTAGTGTTGTTATTCCACCATTGGGTGTCTTTCTCATTATGCAGGGTTACTTTACTGATTCCTAGATGATCTTTTGCAGATGTTACACAGAAATTGTAATTGAGAAGACAATAAAATATAAAACAATAAAAAAAATCAAAGTGAAATTGCTTATTTGCTTAACCACATATTACCTACTTATAAATGCTACCACAATGTTCACCTAATTACTTTAAGTTTAGAAATCTTACAGTTAAATATATCAATATCTGAGTCATTATATAACTTACATGCGCGACATATGAAACTATTACTACCATAATTTGTTCTCCTTTGAGGTATTGAGAATACCCTTTTTTTACACATCCTCTCTCGCGTCGACGTGGTACATGGAAACAAATATTTTGTAATAGTGCGGGGGCGTCCACGAGATTGTTCACCAATTTATACAAAAATATAGTATCATTGACCTCGCGACGATTACTCAAAGACGACATTCCATAATGCGATAGGGCCTCTTCGTAGCTGTCATGCATCCTGCCCATCCTAAAATCTAGTGTTTTTACAAACTTCCTTTGCAGTCGCTCTATTCTGTCACTGTCAATTTTATATAGATCGTTCCATACAGTAGATGCGAATTCAAAACGACTGCGAACATAACTATTAAAAAATTTTGACCAGGTGTCATCCGAGAAATTTTAACCAGGGTGGTTGTTACAAAGGTACTCTCTGATCTTGTTTATAAGATAGCTTCCTTTTTCTGTGCTATGGTTTTTCCATTTTACTTTTGTCAACTCCAACTTTTCTTCTCTTAATTGGTTTCTTAAGTTTCACAGCCGCTAGCAGTAATAAGCTGTAAGGTTAGCGGTTCTCCCGGAATGACTTTGCAATCTTTTATTTGTCTTAGGTTTTGCTTGTCTATTAAAATATAGTCTATTTGCGTTGTCGCATTTCCGCTCTTATGATGAGGTGTTAATTTTTTCTTTTTAAATAAGGTGTTTGCGATAGCTAGATTTTGTGACACCGCAAACTCACTCCTTCGGAATTTTGTTCCCCAAAACCGCAGCCTCCGTGATGTCCCTTAAAACCAATCCTATCCACACCCACATGGCCATTCAAGTCTCCACAAATTAGTTTTTGTTCCAGTGCCGGTATAGTGTTTACATGCTTCCCAGAATTCCTGTATTCCAGCTTCCGGGCAGCCAGTTTGTGGGGCATAGACACAGACGATATTCAGGCACGGTTGCTAGTTTGACAAAAATAATACGGTCGTTTATTCTATTTATTTCAACTACATTTTGGCTCAAATAATGGCCAACCCCGTTTCTAGTATTTTCTTTGCTACTATGTTCAGTTTGTATCCCTTTCCAATTTGTCGTGATTTAGCGCCCTTCCACTTTGTTTCTTGCAAACAACAGATGTTTATGCGACGTCGTTGAAGGATACTGCTCAGTTCTGCACTTCGTCCAGTCATTGTGCCAATGTTCCAGGAGGCAATGCGCACTTCGGACATTGTCACAGTGTTCTGTCTTTTCTTTATTCCGTCGCTTAGGGGGAACGCCCTAGTATTTTTGCAGCTCCATTTTTGTCGTCGCTTGAGGGGGACGCCCTAGCATTCATCGTTCCTCTATTTTTGTATTTTTTCATGATTGGTAAGTTATAATATTTTCTAATAGAATAAATAAAGTAATGTGTTATTTATTTTACAAATATTTTAGTGTCTTATTTAATTTTTGTTACATTTAGTTGTTACATTAAAGACTTTTATTGTTATGTTACAAATAATGACCCCCTTAGTGTTACAAATGTGACGCTACGACTTGATTTAGCCAAGTGAAATTATTACAAAGATTAATAACATTTTAGTTATACCATAGATAGATATGTATACTGTGATAAAAAATACCATACTGACTGTTAATGAAAATATTTAATGGATTAATTTTTTTTTGTTACAATTGACACACCTCTCCCCCACATATTTTACGATAAAATCAATGCAGAAAATGGCGGCTAGGGTGGAGGGTGTCTACATAGTGGGTGTGATGCAGGTGGAACGCAGGAATAACTTTCATCATTTAACTTTCTAATTAATATTAGAATCAGAACCGTCCATTTTTAACCGACTTCGAAAAAGAAGGAGAAGATTTTTAATTCGGACCGTATTTCTTTTATGTATTTCGCCCGATGTGAACCGATTTTAATGATTTCTTTTTCATTCGACAGATATTTCTTCCGGATTAATCCCATATAAATAAATTAATGAAATATGTACAGATTTTGAGAACTTATTTTTTAAGGATCGACATTATCTCACAGACAGACATTATAATTATATATTATATTATAACGAAAATCAGTTCAGTAATTTTTCAGAAAAGGAGTAATTTGCCTGTTTACGGCTGAAAATTATATATCAGAGAAAATCTTTAGCAACGATTGCTTTTGACACGAAGTTGTACGTTTTTCATAGCGACAGTAGTCTAGTGGTTAAGCGTAAGGGGTTCAGCGCAGGATTCACATGGTTCAAATCCCATTCACAGTGGTATTTTTATTTTTTATTTGCGTTATTATTTGTTTTTCAGGGCAGCAAAATAACCTTTAAAAAAAAGTTTACGACTTCAAAAATTGTGCACTGAAACGTAACATATTTAATAATATATTGCGTCGTAGAATTTGAAGAAGATTGGTGCCAAATTGAAAACAACTTAGTTCCTAATTTCACTAATATAGATAATTTATTAATAGGTACTTACGATGGTCTGTACTAATTTGGCACCAAACGTCTTCAAATTTTACGACGAAATATCTTACTTTTCTGTGCACAATTTTTGAAGTCAGTACACTTTTTTTAAAGGTCTATCTTTTCTCAGATTTTTACATCCACAGGTAGGAAACTTACCGCTGGTCTTAAAAAATAATAGTAGGTCAGTAGACCCGAGCAGAAAGTGACTTCTTGTTGCACCGAGTTTGGGAGCCCGGCCCTAAAGGTGCTCACTCATTCGTCCAATCGCCGGCGCGCCGCCATACGGTCCGCCGAAATCGACCACAGACCAGCGGCTTCCTTACAACCCGATTTCTTTCGGCTTCCCTTTAGGAACTTATTAATCTATATAGACTAACGATATTTTATAAAATAATATCAATACAAACGTATTATTTTAATCCAAACGTTTAATTTAAGGAGGCTATCCTGTAATCGTATGGGCTAAACTAGGCCGTATTTCTCTGTAAATAATCCACCTGTGTCACTGTAATTTAGCATATAGTTACTTATTGAATATATCTAAGTGACAACGTCTTTATTTTTTTAATTGGTTTTATTGAATAGGAAATATGGGTGGTAAAATAAAGGATTATTTTGCCCCTGTTTTCTCTTACATAATCTATCAAGAAGCTCTTAAATTTTATTTAAGGGCTGTTATACCATTACCCTTCAATTCAACGTCTTGCGTTTTTTGGTAGCTTATTGAAATATCAAAATAATAATTACGTAAATCAAGTTACGACCAAAAATTCAGGAGTTTCAAGTTTAAAATTACAACGTTGTCAACTATCATCTAGGCAAATTTGAATATGAACATAGAATCTATATCTTTTGTCTTTCTCTGTGACGCTTGCATTAACGCATGCGTCATACCATCTGTAAATCGTATATGAAACGAGAGTTGAATTGCGTTTGTTTACTTTTTTGACATTTTGTGACGTTTGCATCTTTGCAGATTATTTTTATGGTTATTTATTTATTACATACATAAACATTTGTAACAACAACCACATTTTTGATACTGGAAAATACTTCTATATGCTTCAATAAAGTAAGTACTTACCTAAATCATAATTTATACTAAAAGTGTAAAGATATTATATTGGTAACTATCATAAACATTTTTCCACAAAGAGGTGCTAAGTAATCTGCATGTATGTGATGGTGGAGATGGTGGACTAGCCATGTTTTTAAAGATACCTTGTGTGGTCTATTGCTGTAACTCAAACACTCATTTTATTTAGGCCTCCAAAAGTAGGTATGACTTAGCCACTTCTGTCATCCGGATCCTAGTAGGTACCCCAAAATGACTTTTGTGCAATTCTTGCAATACATGACATTTTAAATTTTCTGGCATTATTATTTTGTGACCCCAAAATATACAATTTCTATCAACACTTATTTCATTTCTCCTCATAAAATATGGTTTCATTTCTTTATTTAAATTGTTTGTCTGGCCACCCATCATAGCTATACCTACCTATCTTCTTTTACTATTTAAATCATTTCCCAATTTATAATTTCAATATTACTTTTGTCAATTTAATTTGTACATTATTTCATAGATAGGTATAGTTTGAAAGAATGAAGGATGAAAGATTGACTAAAAAGGTGTATATGGTTGAAGTGAAAGGATATGCTGGCAGAGGACGACCTAAGTGTACTTCTATTGAACATATTAAAAATGTATTGATCGAAGGCAATATTACAAAGTACACACAATCGCCGAGCATGAATGAAAGGTATAATGAATATAAAAGAAGCGAAAGAGGTATGTCAGGACCGTAGCAAATGGCATTTGATTGTCTCTGCCTACCCCTCTTGTGATGATAGTTAAATAGTTATTCATCATAATTATCATTATTATATTATATAATTATTATAATGTGGGTGATCCAGAGACAGTCTGCCGGATTTCTATCAGTTTGTATGTGTCTTATAGTGTACATATAAAAGAAGAGAGAAATATAGCATAATGGGTCAGAGTGGAAGAAACGGGGCACTAAGAAAAAAAGACTTGGAATATTTTTTAACCATTATATGGATAAACTTAGACAAAGCTCGAAAGTGCAAAAAGATTTTTCATGATTTTCATAAAGACTTTTTTACTCCATATAACACCCATTTCCTATGGTGCCATAGAATGAAAGGCATCACAAGGAGCAACTTTTGTCACATAAACTTTCTACTTAGACTACTCCCCGCGCCGCTATAATGAAAAATAAGCGGGGCACTGAAAAAAATAAAATTTTCGATCGTTTTTTTTTCTATGTAACACCCATTTTTTATGATTCCATATGATGAAAGGCATCAAAAGGAGAATTTTTTATCCCAGAAACTAGACTAGTCCCCGCGCCGCTATAATGAAAAATTTCAACCAAGTAGAGCAAGTGGGGCACTATTACCTACTCAATATTACACTATTTTTTTATGATGCCATAGGATGAAAGGCATCACAAGGAGAATCTTTTATCCCAGAAACTTTCTACCTAGACTACTCCCCGCGCCGCTATAATGAAAAATTTCAACCAAGTGGAGCAAGTGGGGCACTATTACCTACTCAATATTACACAATTTTTTTATGGTGCCATAGGATGAAAGGCATCACAAGGAGAATCTTTTATCTCAGAAACTTTCTACCTAGACTACTCCCCGCGCCGCTATAATGAAAAATTTCAACCAAGTGGAGCAAGTGGGGCACTATTACCTACTCAATATTACACTAATTTTTATGATGCCATAGGATGAAAGGCATCACAAGGAGAATCTTTTATCCCAGAAACTTTCTACCTAGACTACTCCCCGCGCCGCTATAATGAAAAATTTCAACCAAGTAGAGCAAGTGGGGCACTATTACCTACTCAATATTACACTATTTTTTTATGATGCCATAGGATGAAAGGCATCACAAGGAGAATCTTTTATCCCAGAAACTTTCTACCTAGACTACTCCCGCGCCGCTATAATGAAAAATTTCAACCAAGTGGAGCAAGTGGGGCACTATTACCTACTCAATATTACACAATTTTTTTATGGTGCCATAGGATGAAAGGCATCACAAGGAGAATCTTTTATCTCAGAAACTTTCTACCTAGACTACTCCCCGCGCCGCTATAATGAAAAATTTCAACCAAGTGGAGCAAGTGGGGCACTATTACCTACTCAATATTACACAATTTTTTTATGGTGCCATAGGATGAAAGGCATCACAAGGAGAATCTTTTATCTCAGAAACTTTCTACCTAGACTACTCCCCGCGCCGCTATAATGAAAAATTTCAACCAAGTGGAGCAAGTGGGGCACTATTACCTACTCAATATTACACTAATTTTTATGATGCCATAGGATGAAAGGCATCACAAGGAGAATCTTTTATCTCAGAAACTTTCTACCTAGACTACTCCCCGCGCCGCTATAATGAAAAATTTCAACCAAGTGGAGCAAGTGGGGCACTATTACCTACTCAATATTACACTAATTTTTATGATGCCATAGGATGAAAGGCATCACAAGGAGAATCTTTTATCTCAGAAACTTTCTACCTAGACTACTCCCCGCGCCGCTATAATGAAAAATTTCAACCAAGTGGAGCAAGTGGGGCACTATTACCTACTCAATATTACACAATTTTTTTATGGTGCCATAGGATGAAAGGCATCACAAGGAGAATCTTTTATCTCAGAAACTTTCTACCTAGACTACTCCCCGCGCCGCTATAATGAAAAATTTCAACCAAGTGGAGCAAGTGGGGCACTATTACCTACTCAATATTACACTAATTTTTATGATGCCATAGGATGAAAGGCATCACAAGGAGAATCTTTTATCCCAGAAACTTTCTACCTAGACTACTCCCCGCGCCGCTATAATGAAAAATTTCAACCAAGTAGAGCAAGTGGGGCACTATTACCTACTCAATATTACACTATTTTTTTATGATGCCATAGGATGAAAGGCATCACAAGGAGAATCTTTTATCCCAGAAACTTTCTACCTAGACTACTCCCCGCGCCGCTATAATGAAAAATTTCAACCAAGTAGAGCAAGTGGGGCACTATTACCTACTCAATATTACACTATTTTTTTATGATGCCATAGGATGAAAGGCATCACAAGGAGAATCTTTTATCCCAGAAACTTTCTACCTAGACTACTCCCCGCGCCGCTATAATGAAAAATTTCAACCAAGTGGAGCAAGTGGGGCACTATTACCTACTCAATATTACACAATTTTTTTATGGTGCCATAGGATGAAAGGCATCACAAGGAGAATCTTTTATCTCAGAAACTTTCTACCTAGACTACTCCCCGCGCCGCTATAATGAAAAATTTCAACCAAGTGGAGCAAGTGGGGCACTATTACCTACTCAATATTACACGATTTTTTTATGGTGCCATAGGATGTAAGATATATATTTTTGCATTTTCGAGCTTCGGTCGCTGATTCATATATAAAATCTTTTTTCTTAGTGCCACGTTTCCTCCTTCCTTTTTTATATATATTTTCAGATGCCAAAACCAAAAAGTGGTGCCAAGCTAAGACGTCATTTGAGACAATTAAATTTTTGTGCAAAAAATAGGTAAGTAAATATAAATTTTATTGATTTTGGTATTTTGTGAAACAAGGTAGGGAGGGGCAAGGTAGTAATTCGGGTAAGATGAACCTATTCTTAGAGAGAAAAAGAAATTATTTCTATAAACCATTTTTAGGGATTACAAGGGCGACACTGGGGAATTAACTTATTGTAGGTAGTAAGTTTCAGGTTCGATTCCCAGCTAACAGGTAATTTTTTTTTCTAGAGTACCTTTTGCTGTGTTAACTAATAATCGACGAACAGTGGTAAGTATGATACATTAATAATAAAAAGCCCCACGGACAAGATATATAAGGTATGTGAGTGGCAGCGGTCATTTACCTAGTTCATATGGTATTAGTCTATGATATGGTACTACATAATAGTACATATTTATCTTCCTACTAACTAAAAAAGGAAGGTTGATCTTATCCCCTAGTATGTATATTTGTATGTACGCGATTTTTTTAGAAACTACAGGATCGACTTTTATGATTATTTCTTTTCAGCTTTCAAGCGTTTTAGCTTGGTAACCTGTTAATTGGTGCCTCTGGCCATAAGATGTGCTTTGTTGTTTAGTAATATTGTTCGAATTGGTACCGATGCGCGATATTTCTAACCACAGGCGTCCAAAGAAAACGAGTCCAGTACGGAGGGCGGGCAAGATGTAGTGGACGTCCCCACCCCCCGCCTCATGGAGAACATACCGTTGCCCGCGACCGCTTTGCCCGACTTACCGCCGCACGTGAACAACGGACACGAGCTCACGGATCCAGTGGTGAGTAATATATACTAATATAATGTGGAAGTGTGTTTGTTTGTCCTTCACGCCAAACAGACGGTAAGTTAGTGTGTTATATGTGTATACTAGCTGTCATGGCCTTGATACAGATACTTTTTAAAGATTCATACTTTTCGGGGGGGTATTATTTTTTAACAGTTATTTTATTTTTGTTTAGGATGATTCTTCGCTACAAATCTCCGTCGAAGAACTTTCCACTGGTGTAGAAGTTGGAAGAAGGATAGCCAATATAGGTTATCTATTTAGGCAATTTCAAAGTATAAGTGATCATGGTTCGATATTCGGATGTAATTTTAGTTGTCTTGAAATTATATCCGAATTAGTAAATGGGCTGGATTCTAAAATTACTATTAAATGCAGAATGTGTGCGGAAATTTTTACTGTAAGATTAGATGATAAAAAAGATGATCGAATGAATATTAATCATCAAGCTGTTTCGGCTATCATGTCATGTGGGTCGGGTCAGACACATCTTGAAACTTTAACGGCATCATTAGATTTACCCAGAATTTCACCAAATTTGTATATTACATTACATAACCAAGTTTGCGATTGGTGGGAAGCGGCAGCAGCACACTCTATGTCCACAGCGGCTACGGAGGAAGCAGATTATGCAATATCAATAGGAAATGTTAACGAAGATGGAGTACCACTAGTTGCTGTTGCTCTTGATGGATGCTGGTCAAAACGATCATATGGCAAAAAATATTCGGCTCTATCGGGTGCAGGAGCAATAGTTGGTTTGAAGTTTAATAAAGTGCTATATTTAGGTGTTAGAAATAAATATTGCACGGTCTGCGCACGAGCTGCTAGTAAGAAACAACTGCCTCGGGAGCACAAGTGCTTCAAGAACTATTCAGGTTCATCTTCCGGGATGGAATCGTCTATTATTGTAGAGGGGTTTAAAAATTCCGTGGCCGACCACGGAATCATATATCATCAATTTGTTGCAGACGGCGATTCTAGTACATATAAACGCATTTTAGATTCGCGACCGTATGGAAATTTAACTGTTCAAAAAATTGAATGTAAAAATCATCTTTTACGTAACTTTTGTAACGCATTGGTAAAATTGTCACAAGACACATCTTACCCAAGCAATCTACGAAAACACCTAAAAGATAGGTATTTACGTTTAAGAAAGGGTGTAACTTCCGCGATTAAACACTGGGGTGTACAAAACATAAATTTCGAAGAAAAGGTTTCAAATCTTAAAAAAGATATCCTAAATGGTCCACAACACGTATTTGGCAATCATCAAAATTGTAGTATTTATTTTTGTTTACCAGAAACTCGACGTATAGAATCAGTGGCTGTTATGTCAGATTTGATTACTTCTGGGTTGATGGTAGCAATTGAGGGTATATGTAGGAAGTTGTCCTATCATTCACGAAGTTTAGTTCATAATCATACGAGTAATATAGTTGAAAGTTTTAATGCACAGATTGCCAAGTATGTTGGAGGCAAGCGAATCAATTACTCGCTGCGTGGTTCTTATGCAGGCCGTTGTGCTGCTGCTGTTATATCTTTCAATACGGGTACGCTTCATACTTTTACTCATGAATTTATTTTAGGTTCTAAACCAAATTTGATCGCGAAGGTGGAGCATCGTAGAAGACAATTTGTCCTTAATTCGGTATCGCATCCAAAAAGACTCCATCATTCTGTATCGAAAGATGCCCACTATGGTTTAAACAGTCAGCAACCCGATATGAGTCCAGAAGTGTTTGAAGAAGCCAAGGCCCATTTTCTAGATAATTTGAAAATGTCTTGTGCTGAATGCGAGGAACTTGAAAGACAAACAGTACAACAGAGAAACAGCGCAGAGTGGATGACCAGGAGGAGGAAGTTACTAACATCTTCGATTTTTGGTGAAGTTTGCAAGAGGAGAATTGCCACCAGTTGCGCTTCTCTTGTAAAAAAAATCGTATATGGTAGTAATATCTCCACAATTCCTGCTGTACGTTATGGTATAGATAACGAAGAAGTTGCAATTAAGCAACTGGAAAAACAAGAAAATGTAACTATAATAGATTGCGGTTTGTTCGTTGATAAAGAGCTTAATTTCCTTGGAACCACACCAGATGGCAAGTATACAGATGGTATAGTCGAAATTAAGTGCCCGTCTTCTTTAGCAACTCTTGCCTTAGAAGATGCTTTAAAAAAACATCCCTTTTGGAAGTTTAGTAGTAGCCAAAATGATTACATTATTAATGTAAATCATAATTGGTATTATCAAATACAAGGCCAGTTACATATTACCCGCGAAAACACATGTATGCTTGGAATCTGGTTTGGTAAAGATAGGCCCATGAAAGTCCATCTTATTTTCCGAGATGACCAATTTTGGGAGTCGAAAATGAAGAATAAGTTAGTAAAATTTTATTATGATTGTTTGCTCCCAGAATTGGTAGATCCCCGTGTCTCTCGTTCGATGGATATCAGGGATCCTGTGTACATAACACAAGCTATAGAAGAGAAGAAAAAAATAAAGACAAGCGCTTTGAATGCAGCTGCTATTTGATTGAAAGGTCGTAAAAGGCAAAGACTGTCATTTCATATGTCATTTATATATATGTCTATAACAAAGTCAAATTTGGTTTTTGCGCCACGCATTATTTTGTTTATGAGACATTATGGTAATACGTTTTTCTTATGTTTCAATATATTATATCTAATAGCTTAAAATATAGAATATTATACGAAACATGCTCACGGCTTTCATGCCTTGCGGTGTGGCCAAAGACAGTATTCAGTTGTCCATCTTATACAGAACAGGTGGCAAGCTACACTCACTTCTTATAGCTGAGTAATTATCTGTTATTTTTAGAAGAAGTGCCCGGCTTTACGTGCCGTCATACGAAGCACGAAAAGTCGATTTTTTGTAAAATTATAATAAATTGTAAAGACAGTCTTTTGAATGAATGAAGGTCACTTATATTTAGGTCTGTCCCTTCCTTCGTATTTAGCTGAGACTAATGAGTTTGCTATTATGTTCTTTAGATATTATGAGCTATTTTATACTTGTACATTACATGTGATATTTTATTCTATAATTATTCTAAAATTAACCGTCAGAAAAAATATGTACCTACTTGAATTTTTATATTTCAATAAATAAATTTGTGACTAAAATATAAATTTTAAGACAACCGTAGTATGTGCCCTGTATATCAGTTTGCCCCACCTCCCTCTGCCTAAGATAAGCTTGTATTTTTATGTAAAATAAAATTATGTTATTCACTAAGCTTTGTTTTATTTTGTAGTCCGTATTATTGTGTAGGTACTAGAGGCGAAGTGCCGATACAAGCCGATTCCATTCGGCTTCCCTTTTAGGAATTTGTCAACCTACGGATCAACGACATTTCATACTATTTTATCAATCCAAACATACCTACCTACTCCATAATCCCACTTTCTTCAAACTAAACAAACGCATACATACTGATTTTCAATAAGTATAGAAATTATAAAGCTAAAAAATAAAATATACCCTAGCCCTACCCCCTCTATCATCAATAGTTTTCGCAGCGCACGCGATGTAAGGAATTTATTAGGTAATTTTTTTACACCTTGGGTTACATTATTGGAATTTTAGACAGGATCCCTATTTTTTTTTTAAATAGAATATAGGTAGCCTATGTCACTCAGGGTGAATTCGGCACAGTAATTTTTGAGTTTATTCATTGCAAACATACACTCACAAAAATACAAATCTTTTCTCTTTATAATATTAGTATAGATAAACATCTGTCTCTTTCATTTGTATTAAAAAAGTTTACTCTCCGTTTCGTTTTAGCATGCGCCGATCGCTCAAGACGGCTTCTGACATGACAGAGTAAGATAATTGAACTGTAAACGAGATGAAACGAGAGAGGTAGATCGGTATAATGCTTCATAAGTGAAGAGTGTTGTCGCTGGAAAGTCAAATACAGCGAGCGTGTAACATCTTTTATTTTGAAGGACAATAAGTATTTATTTCTTATCAGTTCCTGATTGCTTGAGAAATAAAAAGTTTTTGATTTTATGATAGCAGACCGATTTCTTACTTCGCATTGAATTTTTTTTTCGTAGGTATAAAATTAAAAAATGTCAGTGTTTCCTTGTATGATGAAGGTGGAATTGGTGCATTTTTGACCTTGCAGCATTTTGTTGAGTGAGGGTTTTTGGAACAGCTTCAATTGTTGTAAATCGACACTTACTCGTCCGAAACCGGGGGACAGTTACGTTATTACTTATTACTAGCTGTTGCCCACGACTTTGTACGTGTGGAATTCGGATAACATTTTTGTTTGTGAACTGATTGGAATAAACAAACACACGGGAAGCTTGCTACAATACATCAGTGAAAACAGCATGCCGTTTCTGAGATTGGCCTGCACAAACGCACAGACAAAAATTCTAAAAACTATTTTTTTGACCTCGGTAACATAAGTACCACGTGTGCAAATTGTTTTGTGAAATGTGAATTCTTTATTATTAGTTATAATTACATAGGTAGGTAACTAACCTATGTACCTACTGATAAAGTTTCAAGTAGACCCGGTCAAAAAATTTTCCCCCATACAAATTTTAACACTCCCTTGTTAGGGGTTGTTTTGAATTATTCTGAAATACGTGTAAAAATAAAAAGGATAAATAAAAAAATATTTGTGTGACATAGGAATCGAACCTAGCACCTTCCATTATAAGAGCAGACACTTTCCCGCTCCGCCACGTTAACTCTAGCGTTGGTTGTCAAAATTACAAATAGTTTTGACAGATAGCAAAGTCTTGTATTTTTGATAGGTACCAAATTCTAAAACTTGAATATTTCGAACGTTCATTTGCGACGTTGCCAACTTTCGTGCGAATTTTGACAGATTGTAAATTGATCACGTGGTCAATAGGCCCCTTAAGTAATCTATAAGTAAATTTTGAAACGCCTACCCAATATTCATTAGCAAAGCATCATAAGGGCATAAGCCGATACCAGATACCATACCGGCTTGCTCGCCCATAATACTTCACTTCATACTTAGCAACTGTCTCTTTCATTTGTATTGAAATTCGCGCACGTTCCCTCTCGTGTTAGCAAATAGTCCCGTAAATAAGCCGAAGAATTGCGGGTTATGACAGTACAAAATTGCGAAGCAGCGAATGTAACGGAGTTAGTTTACATGCGTATTTGTTTTATTTTAAAATTAGTTTTGAATACAAGTAACCACAAATTCCTTAACGATAATTTATTATTATTATTAGTAATTGGTGTATTTTTGACTATATAATAAAAAAAGCATTAGTTGAGTGAGCTATTTTATGGCTTCTCTTCTGAAAAAAATCACCCTGCGCCACTGCCACAGACTCATCCAATTCTTGTAACATCCGTTTTCAAATCGTTGTATTTTTGGTTGATTTCGATGGTCGGAACGATCTGTCACGCACACACGGATGTATGACACTTTGTTTAATTGAATCTTGTGTGTCTGTGTGAGTGAGTGAATTGTGTGTGTCGTCGTATTTTTTTTTTTTTTTTTTTTTTTTTTTTTTTTTTTTTTTTTTTTTTTTTTTTTATACATTTACATCGCTAATGTGTGGCATGTGTTCAATATCGATCATACGACGGCCGGACCAAAAATTTTCGCTGAGATAGGTACCTGACCAGTGCGTGGGCTACTTAAGTGTGGTTTGTCGGATTATGTTAAGCTTTTAATTATAAAAAAATCCATTGGTCAGTACCAATTGTACCAGTATTATTAGTAAGGCGACAAACAAGAGTCCTTAAATATTCTTATGATTGGATTATTGATAACATAGTGGCCACGGCAAGTTAACTGTGTTTGATGAGTACAGATATTCGACTCAGGGTTTGTAAATGTCGGTTATATCTTAGATACTCACTGTCTGAACCGAAATGCGATACTATGTGTATCACTTGACGGCATTGTCAATGATGAACGGGTACCGACAGCCCCTACTACCATTTCCTTAGTTAGTACCTATATACATTATAAGTTTGATTGTCCTTCTATCATGCACCAACAGATCAACAGACTGACGTGAAAGATAGGAGTGCTTGAGAGTGACATAGGCTATCTTTTATCCCGGAATTCCTTTGGGATAAATGTTATGTCAGATTCCAAAATTTTCCACGGGCGAAGCCGGGACTGAAAGCTAATAGTACATTATTGGAAAGGCCGTGAAATAGGCAATTGCCATTTATGCCGAGGCATATATTATAGTGCTTTTCTCAAAAGAAAGCAGGAAAATGAAAAAAAAAGGGTTTTTATAATAAATTTATGTATTTATCCAATGCCTTCGCTGTAAGCAGGTTTTCCATCGTTAATTTGTCTTCCGGTCTTAGATCTGGTGGAGTGCAGTCAATATTCATTTCACTTTCGGAACTGTCGGAACTCATTTTAATTTTTATATTTATTAACAAAATATTTTTTGTTTTACCGCCATTTTTTTCTAATTTACTATCAGTGCCGAAAGGTAAACTCATCTGTGGCTATACAGCCACGTGAACGCAATTTGTACCAAGATCGATGAAGAGATCTAAATTCAAATTATACTCCAGCACGCTGCAATTAATTTCCATACAACTTTTCCGGCGCGTTTTTTAAGAACACACCTGCAATGAATTTCCACACAACATTGCTGGAGCGTTGTAATGTTCCAAATTCAAAAAACGCTCCTGCAATGGATTTGATTTTCTTTGTCCGTAAATTCGATACTTCGCGTGTTCTTTTTTCGAAAATAATGACAATATTTCCATGCATGTTTGAGAAAAGTCAAGAGTGTGAAACAAATCCCGCGCAAGGTTTTACTTTTGTTTTTTGACACACACAACTACTATGGCATACAGAGTATGTAGCATTCGTCTATTTACGTTCCTCAATAGCAAATTAAGTGCGACCCTGAAACTCTGAAAACCTTTCGAATAGTTTCTGGTAGGGAGATGTACTAAAGCTGCATGAATTTGAGAGAGCTTTTAATACCTCCGTTGGAATATTTTGGAGTACTTCAACACTATGTGCATCGCCCATCCCTTGTCGATGCTCCTCCCCTTTCATTTCAATAGTTTTCAGGTAGTGAGATGTACCAAGACTGCATGAAGTTGAGAGAGCTTTCAATACCTCCGTTGGAATATTTTCGATTTGATATTTCAATACAGTTTTCTCTGAATACTACTTTTGCAGTAAGCAAAGACTTTTAAAGCACACGGGTACTTAAATTTTTTTTTACCTTTTTATGCATCTTAGCCAGTGTGCATTTTATAACTAAATTATTGTATTGTCATGGTTTAAATTTTTAAAATATATTATTACACGTTTTATATATTTTTTTATTATACACTATGTTGCAAAAAAAACGAGCACTTAAAACTTAATTGGTTATCATTATATTTTGAAGTTAATAATGTTTCAATAATTATTATTTATGATGTTTCAACATATTATAATCGAATTTCTACATTTTTTAATCATCACAAGTAGAAATCTGAGGGAAATTGAATAAAAAAATGAAAAACCATTTTATTAAGTAATTTTAATGAGTATGAAGTGACAAATTAAACTAAAATTATTTTTTTAATTAATCTTTTTTAAATGAACCTACACAAAAATCAAAATCGAGTATGACCACCTCTCGCAGTTATGACAGCTGCCATTCTTTTTCTCATACTCCCGATCAGGTTTCTTATGGTTTATTGTGGTGTCAGTTCCCATTCAGCCTGAATCACAGTTTTTAACTCTGTGAGGTTTTGTGGAGCTGGAGTTACAGCTCGTACCCGGCGTTTTAGTACGTCCCATAGATGCTCTATAAGGTTGAGGTCGGGACTCCTCGCTGGCCAATCCAATCGAGGAATCCCAACCTCCTCCATATATGCGGATACTGCAACGGCACGATGAGGACGAGCATTATCATCCATAAAAATGGACCTGTCTCCCATAACAACCAATGCAGGTTGCACATGTGGAACGAGAATTTCTGAGATATAGCGATGTACATTAAGTGCCCCATTTGGCAAAAAACTAACTCCGTACGAGCTTCAGAAGTTATTCCTGCCTAGAACATTAAGGATCCCCCACCGTATGGTGTTACCTCTTCAAAGCACACGTCGGCATAACGTTCACCTTGTCTTCTCAGAGTACTCCCGACGTCTGTCTTCACCATGTAGACATATACGGGCCTCATCGGAAAACAGAACCCTAACACAATCCTCAATTGTCCATAGTAACAAATTTTGCCCAAATCTTAGTCTTGCTACGCGATGCCCACGGAGTAATTTTGGTCCTCTAGCGGGTCTGTGAGAATGTATGTCTGCTTCGATAAGTGTCCTCCGTACAGTCCATTTACTAACTCTCACCAATCTCACTTCTTGTAGGTGGTTTTTAGATAATTGTAAGATTTTCGTCGATTTCTAAGAGCTTGACTGACAAGGAATCGATCATCCCTCTGCTCCGTACATCTTTTTCTGCCAGAACCAGGCCTTCTACAGAGAGAATCAGTCTCTTGGAACCTCTTCCAAATCCATTGAACTTTAGAACGTGTAATTCCAAGCCGCCGTGCCACATAACATTAGTCTAAACCTTCATCGAGAAGAGTGACGACTTTACTAGCTAATATTGTGTTGTCCATATCGTAATGAAACTAGTGCACTTGTGCACTACTTCTATTCATCAATAAAGTCGTGAAACTAAGGAATATTTTGTTAATAATAACACAATTGACGATAATATTGAGAAAAAAATCCCGCGTTTAGTTGGCGTTTTAAATACAAAATTAGAGAATATTTGTCATAAAACGTAGAAATTTAAATTTGGAATATTCATTATTAGTGGCCAGCACGCGTAATTGAACATGGAACAACATTCAGAACATATAATACATATATATAAATTATTTAAATATATACTACAATATATCTTAAGTGCTCGTTTTTTTTGCAACATAGTGTACATAGGTATAACGTATACTTAGGTAATCTTTCAAATTAATTTTGACCACTTCCAGACGTGTGAATAATTTGAAATTTTGTACAATTTTTAAGAATCGATGACAATGCAATGCTTAGTGGCCAACACCAGAATAAAAAACACATTTTTATACGCTACTACAAAGGTCCGTCCGTCTGTATCATTTGAATCGTAATAGGCACTTAACATTTTCACAATTATGGCCGCTATAACAACAAATAATTAAAATAAAATAAAGTAAAAAATTAAAGGAGGTCCTCATACAAGAAACGTGTTTTATTCGGCGTAGCATTAGAGCAATAATGGCAATACATACAAACGTCTATCTAGTATAACTATAATGAATCAAAAAATAATAAAAACCGGTGAAGTGTGAGTCGGAGTCAACTCTTATTTTATTTGTGTTTTGTTGAAATTCGTGAGCTCCGCACAGGGTTATTTTTAAAAGCTTATGTTCTTACTACATAAACTGAAAAACCACAATAGAATTGGAAATTGGTTACCTAAGAAGCCTTAAAAAATATACTTTACTGTTGTAATAACAAAAAATTAAACTTGAAGACATTGTGCCGTAGGTAGTCTACCACTATATCCACGTTATTTTTATTCTTGAAAACGAAACGGCTTGAACATATATAACGTTTATTTCCATGCACGGTCCGGTTAGTACGGTACTTAAAAGATGATAGTGGAGGAAACGAGAAATGTATGGTTTAATACTCCGCCCTCTCTGTCTTCCATGAGAGAGATAGGCGTGAAGCAATTAGTGCAGCTTTAAAGCTGCATACTCGTAATGCGCATGTCCAGAATCTAGGTACCTAGGTCTTGCTTGTTTACCCTTTTCTGTTTATGGGATCCTAGTATTTTCAGGAGGCCTATTTTACCTCCAATGGAGGTCCCTCAATCATGAGGTTAAAATTTCTTCTCAAATAGCGTTGTTTTGATTTAAAAAAAAAATATTTTGGATTAAAAAATGATTCACTTTTCAAATCGGATTTGGACCCAGATTTGGTGGTCTGGGAATACGTAAATTTTCTAGTGTTTCAATTGAAAGAATGAAGGATGAAATATTGACTAAAAAGGTTTATATGGCTGAAGTGAAAAGTAATGCTGGCAGAGGACGACCTGTACTTTTATTGAACATATTAAAAATGTATTCATCGATGGAAATATTAAAAGTACACACAATCGCCGAGCATGTATGAAAGGTATGATGAATATAAAAGAAGCGAAAGAGGTATAAGAAATGGCATTCGATTGTCTCTGGCTACCCCTCTTGGGTTGAAACGCGAAATGATAGATAGATAGATATTAGTAATTTAATACAATTTTAGTAAATAATAAGTAATATAAAAATTCAAGCATGATCAATTGATCAAGTACTTCACACGAAAGATTCTATACACTAAATAGTATGCACTAATCTGACCAAGTTTGACGCCCTATATGGCACAGGAACATATTAGCGCATGTCCCACTCACACTTGGCCGGTTTTTATGTTTGAATGTATTGCCATTATTAAGATCGACAAAACACGAGAATAAAACACATTTCTTATTTTTAAATAGCCTCTCACTATAAAGGCTGAATAAAACCAGAATAACTATTGTGTAATTTTAAGGCTTATTTTTCAGACGTTTTCTTTAATTAACATAGTTAGAAATAACATAGATGTTGACGTAATTTTATTTTATTAAGTAAATTACATAATACACTCTAAAAATATAATAATAAAGACATAGAATAAGTGAAAACCACCATTTAAACAAATAATTATGAACTTTATTATGTATGACGTTTATGCATCTGATATGGTAAAGTACCAATTTAAATGTTACCGACGTGTTTCAGGGCTGTTGACTTTGTTTTTACCCGACTGTCCCAAAAGTATTATGTATCCAATTTCTAACTTTCTTGAGAGTAAAAATTCCTATCTATTTATCTATCATCACGCTTTTTATCCCAAGAGGGGTAGGCAGAGACAATCGAATGCCATTTGCTACGATCCTGACATACTTCTTTCGCTTCTTTTATATTCATAATACCTTTCTTTCATACATTGAGGATTGTGTGTACTTTTAATTGTGTGCCTTCCATAAAAGCTACAATTCCAACTAATATTTAAAATGCGTCAGTAGGTATATTTGTTTGTTTGTATTTATTTCACTTTTGTTTATTTGTTTGTCCTTTATAGACTCAATAACTATTGGACCGATTTTCTTACGGTTTGCGCCTCTAAAAAAAAGTGTCACTGCCTTCCATAAAAGCTACAATTCCAACTAATATTTAAAATGCGTCAGTAGGTATATTTGTTTGTTTGTATTTATTTCACTTTTGTTTATTTGTTTGTCCTTTATAGACTCAATAACTATTGGACCGATTTTCTTACGGTTTGCGCCTCTAAAAAAAAGTGTCACTATAAAAAAAATACCCAAATCGCTTCAAGTGTGCCTATAAAATTTGAAGAGTTCTCGATTTCTCCAGGATCCATCATCAGATCCTGACCTGATGACCATGGGACAACCTGGAAAGTATACCCTTTCAAACAAAAAAGAAATCCAAATCGGTCCAGGCGTCTTCAAGTAATCGGGGAACATACATAAAAAAATATATAAAAGATTCCTACGAATTGAGAACCTCTATCCATCCATCTCTATGGAGCATTAATTCCTCGGGCAAAATCGGTGCGGAAAACTATTGATATTTAGAAGTATCAAGTACAGTTGACAACCCTACTATGTGGGCGAGTGAAAGTGATGTAAGCGCGTGAGATAACTCTTTGTTCTTCGTGGACCCTATAAACTTTTGTAAGGTATAATTTGCACTTTTGTAAGAACGCGCGCACCTACTCGTAATTTTCTGAGAAACAAGTTTCTGTTGAATGATTCTTGATTAATTTATTTTCTTGCAATCGTGTTTCTTTTTGTAATCAATACCTTCGCATTCGCCAGTGTCATTATGTTTTATTACAACGAGTTGAGAACCTATAGGCTCCAAAAATTTCTTATCGCATAATAAAATAAATTAAAATTGTGCTTGTCTGTGACTTCAATATTTAGTTGATCCGGCATCGCACCGGGGAAATACAGACATACATCAATCCTAAAAACAGTATTGTGTAAAGGTGGCTACACATTCGTCCAATTCTTGTAACGAACGGTCCGCCTAGATCATCAAGCGGGCGGAATGGTATATTTTCGGTGCGATGCCGGTCCAATGTGTAGCCTACTTTAGAACAAAAGAAAATATAACGTTTAAAACTTTTCAAGAGCTTAGCTGCTCGTTCTACTCGTCTCACCAATTTGTTGGGCCACGCATGGGAATAGGACTCCGAGATGTTGCAATACTGTTAATTTCTTGTTTCGGAAAGTTTACTTGGCTATTAACTACGCACCTTGTATTGACTCGCCATGGTTAACTTTTATGGGAAGAATAATGCAGTGATTTCCCCTTGCCTTCTGCACCAGACATTTTGAGATTATTTAGGTCTTCAGGCTCGATGTAGCCTCTTCCATCCAGTTGTCTAGCTAGGTGTATGGTGCACTTAGAAAGGTTTTTCCGAAAATCAACCTCTAAGGGGTGAAATGGGGTGTAAACATTGTACTCCTAATACAACGCGTACGAAGTCGCGGGCATCTCCTATCTATCTATATATATAAAAATCAACGCCACTTTTCGTTGTAATTTTATAACTCAAGAACGGGCTCACCTATCCAAACCAAATGTTTAAGTCATGTTCGGACTATTTAGTAGATGGTTTATGTGAAGTTTGCACAAAATCGGTCAAGCGGTTCTTAATTTATAACACTTTTTGTAACAACTGAATTCAATAAATGGCAGATCGTTTTGTTAATGGCGATTTTGCTGTCAAATTGAAACTTTTTTCAGATAGGGATTTTGTTGTCAAATTGAAACTAAATAATTATAATTTATAATTGTGAATATGTGGCGTCAATTTAATTTTTAGTGGTAGTGGTAGTGGTAGTGGTAGTGGTTGTGGTGGTGGTAGTGGTAGTGGTAGTTGTAGTGATAGTGGTAGTGGTAGTGGTAGTGGTAGTGGTAGTGGTAGTGGTAGTGGTAGTGGTATTGGTAATGGTAGTGGTAGTTGTAGTTGTTTTCCACGGACGAAGGAAAGTAAATAGCGGGCAAGCTAACGTTTGGGCAGGACAACGTCTGCCGGGCCCGCTAGCAATTAATAAAATATTTTTTGTTTGAATAAATGATTTTTTTTTAATTATTTCACTTTATTTATACATAGCGAAGCACGTACCGGGCCGCTAGTCTAATATAAAAATGAATTGCTGTTCGTTAGTCTCGCTAAAACTCGAGAACGGCTGAACCGATTTGGCTAATTCTTTTTTTGTTTTGTTCGTTAGAACACAGGGGTGGTTTAGAAGAAAAAATAAGTTGGAAAATGTTAGTGGTAGTGGTAGGGGTAGGAGTAGGAGTAGAGGTAGGAGTAGGGTAGGAGTAGTGGTAGGGGTAGGGGTAGGAGTAGTGGTAGGGGTAGGAGTAGATATAGGGGTAGGGGTAGGAGTAGTGGTAGGGGTAGTGGTAGGAGTAGTGGTAGGGGTAGGAGTAGAGTTAGGGGTAGGTGTATGTGTAGGGGTAGGGGTAGGGGTAGGGGTAGGGGTAGGGGTATTGGTAGGGGTAGGGGTAGGGGTAGGGGTAGGAGTTGGGGTAGAGGTAGGGGTAGGGGTAGTGGTAATGGTAGGGGTAGGAGTAGGAGTAGGATTAGGAGTAGGAGTAGGAGTAGGAGTAGGAGTAGGAGTAGGAGTAGGAGTAGGAGCCTCTTCCATCCAGTTGTCTAGCTAGGTGTATGGTGCACTTAGAAAGGTTTTTCCGAAAATCAACCTCTAAGGGGTGAAATGGGGTGTAAACATTGTACTCCTAATACAACGCGTACGAAGTCGCGGGCATCTCCTATCTATCTATATATATAAAAATCAACGCCACTTTTCGTTGTAATTTTATAACTCAAGAACGGGCTCACCTATCCAAACCAAATGTTTAAGTCATGTTCGGACTATTTAGTAGATGGTTTATGTGAAGTTTGCACAAAATCGGTCAAGCGGTTCTTAATTTATAACACTTTTTGTAACAACTGAATTCAATAAATGGCAGATCGTTTTGTTAATGGCGATTTTGCTGTCAAATTGAAACTTTTTTCAGATAGGGATTTTGTTGTCAAATTGAAACTAAATAATTATAATTTATAATTGTGAATATGTGGCGTCAATTTAATTTTTAGTGGTAGTGGTAGTGGTAGTGGTAGTGGTTGTGGTGGTGGTAGTGGTAGTGGTAGTTGTAGTGATAGTGGTAGTGGTAGTGGTAGTGGTAGTGGTAGTGGTAGTGGTAGTGGTAGTGGTATTGGTAATGGTAGTGGTAGTTGTAGTTGTTTTCCACGGACGAAGGAAAGTAAATAGCGGGCAAGCTAACGTTTGGGCAGGACAACGTCTGCCGGGCCCGCTAGCAATTAATAAAATATTTTTTGTTTGAATAAATGTTTTTTTTTTAATTATTTCACTTTATTTATACATAGCGAAGCACGTACCGGGCCGCTAGTCTAATATAAAAATGAATTGCTGTTCGTTAGTCTCGCTAAAACTCGAGAACGGCTGAACCGATTTGGCTAATTCTTTTTTTGTTTTGTTCGTTAGAACACAGGGGTGGTTTAGAAGAAAAAATAAGTTGGAAAATGTTAGTGGTAGGGGTAGGAGTAGGAGTAGAGGTAGGAGTAGGGTAGGAGTAGTGGTAGGGGTAGGGGTAGGAGTAGTGGTAGGGGTAGGAGTAGATATAGGGGTAGGGGTAGGAGTAGTGGTAGGGGTAGTGGTAGGAGTAGTGGTAGGGGTAGGAGTAGAGTTAGGGGTAGGTGTATGTGTAGGGGTAGTGGTAGGGGTAGGGGTAGGGGTAGGGGTAGGGGTAGGGGTAGGGGTAGGGGTAGGGGTAGGGGTAGGGGTATTGGTAGGGGTAGGGGTAGGGGTAGGGGTAGGAGTTGGGGTAGAGGTAGGGGTAGGGGTAGTGGTAATGGTAGGGGTAGGAGTAGGAGTAGGAGTAGGATTAAGAGTAGGAGTAGGAGTAGGAGTAGGAGTAGGAGTAGGAGTAGGAGTAGGAGTAGGAGTAGGAGTAGGAGTAGGAGTAGGAGTAGGAGTAGGAGTAGGAGTAGGAGTAGGAGTAGGAGTAGGAGTGGAGTAGGAGTAGGAGTGGAGTAGGAGTAGGAGTAGGAGTAGGAGTAGAAGTAGGAGTAGGGGTAGGAGTAGAGGTATGGTAGGGTAGGGTAGGGGTAGGGTAGGGGTAGGGGTAGGAGTAGTGCAGGCAAGCCAACGTTTGGGCAGGACAACGTCTGCCGGGTCCGCTAGTAATATATAAAATGAGAAGTTCCGATTCACTGACTCATCAACGCCCAGCCCAAATCCTTGGACCTAGGAAGCTGAAATTTTTACAGAGGTTCCCTTTATTATGTAGACAAGGAATAAGGAAGGACATTTCGATATTCAACCCCTAAGGGGGTCAAATGGGGTAAATACATTTGTATGGAAAATATTGTTACGTATTTTTGGATTTTTAAAAATCAACCCTTAATGAGGGGTGCAATGGTGTGTAGAAAAGTAGAAATTAAAAATATTCTTCAAAACAAATAATAAAACATGTATTTTAAAAACAACCCATACGGAGGGGTGCAACGGGGTGAGAAGTATGTATAGGGAAATCGTATTACTTGAAAATTGGTACATATATTTTTCTGGGACTGGGAAGATATGAATACAAAGGTAAGTACAAAATTTATACTTTTTTGAAATTCCGACTGACCGGGAATTTACGGGGGTAAAAGATAAAATTAAGGAAAATATCTGCGTATTTACATAAATTACGTCATTATTCCTAATTCTACGCGTACGAAGTCGCGGGCAAAAGCTAGTTCTTTTATAAAAGTCGAGTCCTACAAGTGAGTGAAAGTAAAAAGTGAAACTTCATACCCGAACATTGAATAAAACACTTGACTCTTAATACAAAATAATTAAAGCCGTAATAATTAATGACTGTGAGAATTATAATTGGATAAACCACAAAGAAGACCACTGCAGTTTCCCCTACATCATAATTATAAGGTTTCAATTTTCTCATTCTTAGTAACGGTAAGTACTACTTACTCTGAAATTATTTTTTATAAATAACTAGAGACCCCGCCCCTGGCTTCGCACGGGTCAAAGTACAATATCGGATTACTTTACAACAATTTGAGTACCTACTACCTACGTCAATAAGCTTATAACTACAATTAGAGATAGATATATGCTACAGAAGACTTTTTTGTAGATAATTTTACTCTCTACAATTCTTTCCTACATCATTTTGTTATATCTCTGACAGATTAGACAGCATACGCCATGAAAACTCGCTGGGGCTAACTTTTTTCGCGATTTGATTCACATATACTGTTGTGACAATGTGGACTTATCCTTTATTCTCCCTTTGCTCTCCTTCTTTTGAACTGATCAATATCTTTATATTGTTCTGTAATAAAAACCTAATATTTTCTAGATCGTTGGAAATATTAAAATTTCATTTGGATTTCTGGAATTGTACCTGTGTAATAATGGATGAGACCTTCAAAATCTCTATTGATGTAATCACTTAAATTCATTAATTTAATATTCTATTTTATCTCAATTCTGCTTAAAATATTATTGTGATAATATTTCTACTTTAAAAAAATGTACTTGTAAAGTCAGTTTTTCAAAATTTCTAAAACACTACTGAACCAATTTATGTCTATCTAACTGTTAAATATAAAATTTTAAATAAAGATGTGTCTTAGAATCTAGCCCATTTGAAATACAATAAATATTATGAAGGAAATATAAGGACTAAAAATTAGCACGGCACAGCTAGCCTAAACACCTTCCTCGTGAATTAGCCTATTACATGTGAAAACCGCATTAAAATCGGTTTAGTAGTTTTTGCGTCACATTTCAAAACTCTACGGGCGAAGTATATAAAATATGTGCGTCGGTGGCCGAGTGGTTAAGACGTCTGGTATTATCTAGGCAGACCACGGGTTCGAGTCCGGATCACGGCCATGTACCAATGGGTTTTTTTAATTAAACAATCCGACAAACCACACTTTGAGGCTTTTCCGTCTAAATATACCTCAACAGAACTAGCCACTCGTTAGGTATAGCCTCACAAATACCATCGGCTAAACAAGGGACACTTGGTCTTCCGTTGGGTACCCTGGAACCGGGGCCGGAATGCTAGTATTATCTATATAATGACGTCATTGGTTTGATCTACCTCTATATCAAGGACGGTATACATAAATGACATAGAAATGCATTCAAGGACTATTGATTTTGAAATTAAAGTAATTGGAATATCGTTTTATCATAGGATATTTATTTTAATTAGTAGCTTGGAAAACGAAAATAATTAAATGCACACGGTCAATAAAATCTATGCTTTGTGATAAGTTTGTTCCAAAATGGCTGCAGAATATACATGAAATCGTTAAAAACTGACGTATTAAATATGTAATGATTTGGGAGAGAAAATGTGAGAAATACCTCAAGTTTTCCGCTAGGTACCATTGGACAGGGCGGCGAGTTATAAAAAAAATATTTTGTTTATTTCGATTTATGTTAGTGTATCGAATATGAATCCTACCAAGAAGATTTTTTTAAATCGGGAATCCGTTATTTTTGGAAGAAATGCCCTTCGATTCGGAGGCTCCGAAGCACAATAAGTAGAATTCTGCTCAGAATTTTTTCAACTCGGAGTGAGATTCGAATGTAGAAAATAATAATTCACATTAGTTGTAGTAAGTTAAGTATTACCTACATTTAAAGCGCAAATAATCCGAAATAAAATCCGATCTCACTCGTGCAAAAAATGCTAAGCAGAATTTTACTTCTTGTGCTTCGAAGGGCAAGTCAAGCGGGCACGCACTTCTTCTAAAAAATAACAGATATTTTTAACTGACTAACGATCTGCAGCAACAGGCTTGCCACCTGTTCTGTTTAATATGGACAACTGGAAAAAGTGGACACTGGCGTTTCTGGGTATATCACAAGATATAAAGGCAGTGTTTGTCTGTGTATGTGTGTTGTTATATACTTATGAGGGACAATTCAAAATATTTTTTCGTGCGAAGTCGGAGCTGAAAGGTGACGCCACAGCAGTTTTATTATTAGGATTTGATTTTAATAAAAGATTAGCCAGTTTGTACTCTCGTGTATTGCTAACTTTAATAAGAAATACTTTATTGAACAACATTGTGATAAAACACTCAAGTCATGATTAAAATTTGACTCAGTTTAGATAGTGCGTATTAAAGTTAGAAGACAAAATATTGCACCTAGTTTTTCTTGAATTTCATTTGCAGTAAAATGCAGATGAAACCATCTAAATATAGTCAATATCGATAAGCCTCACAAAGCACTGTGTATTTTTGTTAACCATACATACATATAACGATGCCTTCTTAAAAAAACAAACATAAAAATAACTGCCTAAAAAAATTTGTTTATTAAGGCGCACGCAAAGCAATTAATAAAAATAAAACAGATTTCATATTACAGCACATTCGCTTTAGGCACTAATTCGCAAAGCTTGGCGTACGCCTTAAAATCTTTAATTTCTGTAGAATCGTTTTGGTATAACAACTGATTAAAACTTACACATATTTACAAAATAAAAATAAAAACGTTATGCACAAAATGGTATGGTAACCTCAGATATCGTTTGGGTAAAATAACAATTAGTTAACAAATGACTACAAATTATTATCTATATATACAAAGGGAGTATGTAAAATTATATACATACTTCTTAACTTAGTCCCAACCGTGATGTTCGTGATGTACCGGTACCCACACCTTTTGAATTACTTTCTCCCACGCAGGTACTTCAGTGGTTTTCCATACAGGTACAGATATTTGCTTCCATTTCTCAACCCAAATCTTCTTTTGAACTGGGACCCAAATTTGAGTTTTAACGGTTTTCCAAATTTGAACCTTTTCTTCTACCCATTCTTGCTTCTTCTCTGTTACCCAAGCTTGCTTTTTCTCTGTGCGCCATATTTGTTTCCATTCATCATGCCATTCTAATTTTTTGTCAGTGACCCACTCTTGTCTATGCTCAGTTCGCCACACCTTTTTCCAAATTCCTTTCCAGATCATTTTCTTTCTCCATAAATCGTGACTGGTGTATTCCCAACCGTGATCATCTTTGCCTAAATATTTTTCGCCAGGTACTCCCTCTTTGACCCATTCAGGTACAAACGACTGCTTCCATTCCGGAACCTTAGAAATGAGGTTAAATATTAAAAAATGTATTTATCAAATATTAAATACTTATCCTAAAATGTTAATTATATCAAAGTTAAATATTCAAGCACAATAAAAAAGGCTTGTATTTAAAGGCTTACCATAAACGTACTCAAAATACTCAATAAACATCAGTGAAATAAGAAACAGTTAATAATTATTATTCATGCAAGGGATGGATCCCATTTCATTTAGTATAATACAATTTGTTAATTTTGACGTCAGCAGGAATGTCTCTTTGAAGTCAGAGACGTAATTCATAATCTGAATCTTGCCACAAATCTTAAAAATTCAGATCAGTCAGGTCTCGTGTTATTCGACTTCATCTATCGAAGATTTTTAGTAAAATTAATATAATGCTTTCGTAAATTATAATTTTAACTTTACTGTTGTATTTGCTCTCCCGTATTAGAGGATGAACCCACAGTAGGTATGTTTGCGTTTTTTATTATTACGATAAAAAAGAAGTATATGTAATGAGTATTATTAATGATTATTCCTAATCGATATTTTACAATAGACATTCGCCTGAGCTAAAAACACGAGACTACCGATTAATCTGAATTTTTAAGATATGTGTGAGGCAAGTTATTATTTAATTATGATTTTATTAAAGTATTAATTCTGTGCTTGAATTCACAAAGACATTCCGGGTGCTTTTTAACGATATATCATAAAATTACCGCCACTAACCTGAATATCTTTTGTCACAGGGACTTTAATTTCCTTCCAGACCGGCTTGGAAACTTTTTTCCAATCCGGAACTTGTACCTCCTTCCAAATTGGGACTTGCACCTCCTTCCATATGGGCTTTTTGACAATTTTCCAGGCCGGAACCTGTTCCTCTTTCCATTGCGCTACTTTCTCAGTTTTCCACGCAGGCACTTTCTCTTTTTTCCATTCTTGTTGCCACACAAGCTTTTTCTCGGTTTTCCAAACTTTTTTCCACACGATCTTTTTCTTCCAGATACCTTCAGGAGCAGATGACCATCCGCCGGGTGACCTTTTCTCTCTATTTACTTCTTGAGCTGATTCTTGTGCAACTTCTTGTACAGGCAAAGCCCATGTCACTGCCAAGCAGCATAGTGCCCACAACTGTAACAAAACATTCACATGAATATATAGCGTTTAATCTTGACCTTTGTTTATGTTTAAGATAGGTACGGAATTAAGTTTTTTTTTCAAGTGCATCATGTGACATATCAAATGAAAGTTGCTGGTTATGAGGAATACATGACTATTTTTTTTATAATTTTAAAATGCATATTTTAAATATTATTAAATAAAATATACGAAAATTGACCGTTCCCTCCCCCTTATCTCCGAAACTACTAAGTCAAAAATTTTGAAAAAATTGGGAATAGGGCCTTTCTTATAGTTTACATGAAAACCTAAACAAAAGTCCTGTCGCGAGTCATACTATCTGTGAGGCAAGGTAGTAATATGAATTCAGATTATTCTATAATTTTTATATTCCTGCTGTGTGAGACAACCCTTAGTGCTCAGGTAGAAATTAAATTTATACCTTTAATAACTATACCTACATAAATTAATAAAATGTAATTTTATTCAAACAAATTTTAAGATTTATTTTATTTGTATTCGTTGGTACGAAATATTGTTGTCAACCAATTTCACATTGTTTCTACATGTAAAAACCCGTTAGTTAACTTTTAACCTTCGTTAGCAAGCTTTTATCTACACGTAACAATGTTGACAGCTCACTTAATGTGACAAATGTAGCTCATAATATTGTTATGTTATGAATTTGAACAAAGTGTATGAGAAATATCCATAAATTATTTTCTAAAATTAATTTACATAATTAAATAAAATATGTTTATTATATTTACGCAACCACGATCATATTTTTAATTGTTTATTAAATTTATTAAATTACGGTTTTTAAAATCCATTTAATTTTTCACAATAAATATTAATTAATCAATGACGTTTATTATAACGGAACAAATATATTATTTTAAATTTGTATTTGTCGGTAAAATGGGAAGAAAAATTATTTTATAAGATTTGTCGGAAGTGGTAGGAACTTTATCTCCAGACCGATACCACAAACAGAACGCAAGTATAACATTAAAGTAGAAAGCATAAATGAAATTAACTTGAATAAATTTTACTAACAATCAATAATAATTTAATTTTCTCGCTTTGTTTAATCAATTTTTTTTAATATCTATTATTTGTAAATTAAATGTAATATATTTTTCACTGTGTATTTTTAAATCACTTTTAATCACAGCCACACAAAAAGTCACAAACACGTATCACAAAACCCACCGTTAACGTCGACACCCTCATCTTGATGGCAGCGGGTATAGGTGAGCGGCTACTTGCCGGTACTGCTAGTTAGACTTACCTCGCATCGTTTATATCAGTATGCCCCCTCTGTCATGAACCGAACACAGAAAGGCGACATACCTCTTCAGTTCGCATTCTACGGGTAAACCATGGTTGGTCAATATTATTCGTTCAATGTGAATCTAATTTTTACACTATGTATTTTAAATTTTTATTGGATTGATTATCGTAATGATGGTATATATCTTTCGCAACTATAACTGTATGTTGTAAAGATTACATAAATTGCTAAATCGCGGAATTTTGGGCATGAAAATGGAAGTGAAAGAGGCCTACGCCTCATGGGATAATGAGCGTGATGAGTGGTCGATATATTATGAAAATTTTAAGGTCAGATTTTACTGGTATATAGGTATTACGAAAAATGTTACACTTACCAGGTTCTTGGGAACCGATTCGAGTTACTTAGCTGAATATAAATCTTCCACATTTTAGCTAATGGTTTTTTAGACTAGTCAAAGAATGTTAAATTGGGCTCAATTTAATACTTAGACTTATTTATTAAATAGTTTGCCGGGAAATATGCGCCTAAGCGACGCTGCACCTTCTAAATTTCCGTTTTAGGGTTAAAAGTTGCGTCGGTGGCTGAGTGGTTAAGACGTCTGGTATTATTTAGGCAGACCGCGGATTCGATCTTGGATCCCGGACATGTACCAATGGGTTTTTAATTAAAACTTAAGAGGCTTTTCCATCTAAATATATCTCAACAGAACTAGCCATTCGTTAGGTATAGCCTCACAAATACCATCGGCTAAACGAGGGAGACTTGGTCTTCTGCTGGGTACCACATAACACGGTTTCGGGAGCTGTAAGGAAACACGTGAAGAAAGAAAAATAAAACATAAATAAAATAAGGTTTTCTAAAGATGGGTAATAAAATGTGTTGATATTTATGGTACTAAGTGACACATATTTCATGATGCACATGAATTTCATAGTAACAGGCGCGGTCAAGGGTGCAGTAGCATTGTCTACCTAATTAAAGATGAGACTGGAAAAACCAAAAAACAACTTTATCTACTCTTATATCGTAAAGTCTCTATTACAAAATCGTACTATACTTAATAGTGATATGTTTTGCATTCACGCGTCTGTAATATGTCAAACTTCGATACTGTAATGTATTATAGTACCGAAGTTTTCACACAAAAACGATATCGTAATGTTTTGTTTTTTTTTTAAATGCAGAAAGAGCAGAGGATGTATTGTGTTATGCAGCAACATTAAACTCTATGAAAATATCGACACGCCCATGTGGGAGTCACTTGACAGTTAACGCGCATGCGCAGTAGGTAGGTAACCGCGGTTTGCAGCCAATTTGTCGATTAACAAAAATATCTTGGTTCAATTTGTTTTGTACCTACTATTGCATGGGATTAGATAAAGTAGTGTATGAACAGGCACATAACTTGGAATTAAAACACTCGTGGATGTATTAAAAAATATTTTTTTAAATTCCACTTGTGTTTTAATTACCCCTATTATGATCTCGTATCATAAACTACTATTATATGTTTACAACCTTAGGTGAGGTGTGATATACTTGCTATGCTTATATATAAAATCTATGTTGCAGTATATCTAAACTACTACACCGATTTTGTTACTATTTGCGCGATTATATAGATAGATTAATTCCAGAGAGAAGTTTTTTTTGTATAAAACATCACACTGTCTTGTGGGAGAAGAGCAGTAACAACATTTTTTTTTTGGTAGGTACCTACCAATGATTTTTTATAGATCCCCTTGGTAATAAATATGGTCCTCTCTCCTAGAGCCAACGGGAATAATCCGGGAAGACGGCAAGAGACCCGATGGAAAGACACTGATTCCCTGGGAGCGAGGTCGGGCCTTTGTATGGGAGGCTACGTGAGTGGACACTTAGCCCCGTCTCATGTCAGGGAAACAGCAATCAAAGCTGGAGCTGCGGCGGAACTCGCAAAGTCTAACAAATGGCGCAAAAGGTCCGTGGAGTTCAAATGCCAAAAAAAATATAAAGGCCTGGCTCTTTCCTCGCTCTGCGGGGAAATTCACCCTGTATTCTTGCCACTATTCCACGCGGACCTGCTTTATTTAGTTATTTTTAAAATTTAAGTTTTTTTTTAATTGTTGTGTGTAAAAATAAATACAATAAAAAGCCTGTTGAATTGAAAAAATAATTGGTTTGTATACGCATTGTCTGAACCGCAACGCTACCCTATTATCACTTGACGGCATTTTCAACTTTGAGCGATGGATGGTACTTCCCCAGAAGGGGAAATCGCTATCATTATTAAAAGATAATTTAATTCCTACTCATTGTTATACTATGCCTGGGGATTGTTTATACAATTCATGGGAGAATTTCGGTACGCGGGAGACAAGCTTTCACCATACAAAAAGCGTTCTGAAAAATTAGACTTACCTATTCAAACCCGGCGATACATCTACGCAGTCATGACTAAAACTAGTTCACAATGCGGTGAGTTAGATAGACTAAATAATTTGTTATACTTTTTCCAAAGGAAATATACTTACATACTATTGTTTGTTTTTTATCAATTGCCATAATTTTTAATTTTATTTCTTTCTTTACGGCTTGCCTTACAGCTCCCGAAACCGTCTTACCCAGGTACCCAGCGGAAGACCAAGTTTAGCCAATGGTATTTGTATTTGGCTATACCTAACGAGTTGAGGTATATAAAAGCCTCTAAGTGTGATTTATAGGATTATGTACATAAGTTCTTAATTAAAACACCCATTGGCAGGTACATATGGCTGGGATCCGGGATCGAAGCTGTGGTCTGCCTAGTTAATACCAGACGTCTTAACCACTCGGCCACCGACGTACCACATAATTATTTATAGTATGTCGTATTGTCAAAAGCGTGAACTTTAATATAGTATACGTACTATTAAGAATTTTATTATATTTATGAGAAAATATTTTTTAGTTGTATGTAATTAAAAGTAATGTACCCATATCATAGGTATTGTACAATAACAATACATATGTGATATAAAACAATAACGCTGTATCATCACGCTTTTTATCCCAAGAGTTGTAGGCAGATACAATCGAATTCCATTTGCTACGATCCTGACATATCTCTTTCGCTTCTTTTGTATTCATCATACCTTTCATACGTGCTCTGCGGTTGTGTGCTTTTAATATTGCCTTCGATTAATTTTTTTTATAATTACATTATGTACTAAGAAGTCAAAATTTGCCTTCCGATAATTTTTATAACGAAATCGGCTGAAATAAATAAATATATTCATTACATCTAAAACAGAAAGCCGCCATGTACAATATCAAGTAACGGCTATGTAATTCAAGTTTATAGAAACTTTTCTATTTCTCGGAATTAGAACATCAAAAATCCATTTTTATTGCCTTTCTGGATAAAATATATGAAAGGCCTTAATAATTTTAGGCTCTAACGAATATCCGATATTTTTCATTGACAATATTTTCATTTTCATTTAGTCACTTTTCAGTAGACATTCAAGAACCCTTGATATATTAAGTACCTAAAATGAAAACAAAAATCACATGTCTGACAAAAACACTATTTAGTGCTCATAAATCAGCATAAAACTAAATCATATACTTAACATGAAGTGTTAAAAGAATGGCGAAAAAGGTAACAAAAACTTATACCTACATGCAAACACTTCCCATGTCCTTTATACCTTGAAGTGGAAATCCTGTGCTGCACTTAATAAACCGACATTATATGTTTAGTAGAAGTGCGGACGTCGCCTTTGCGTGCCCTCCGGAGCACTACAAGTCTATTAAAGCCCATATTCTTAAAGAAAATGAGTTCATAGCATTTTTGGCACGAGTAAGAATTGAACTCGGGACATAGGTACCAGTTTCAAGTCTAATAAGTCTATCGCCTTACCAAAACAATATTAAATGAGTAAACATTTTGTAGTACCTATTTGCCAATCAATATGTCCATGGGAGAACCTAGCTAGAAATATATTGCGAAACAGTCAGGCATCTGGTCAAAGCAGTTTATACCAAACTCATTATCTACATGCATGGAGAGAAAATATTTAATCGCAACTTAATGATCGTAGTTTCGCCTAATTTTTGACACAACAAGGAATCACGGCTTTTATAGCATGCAGCGTAGTCAGAGACAGAAGCAAGAATAGGTTCCGTAGTTTGATAGATTACCTCTTAGTATAAATAGGTTCCCAGTGGCTTAACCAATACGTCTGGTATTAACTAGGCAGACCACGGGTTCGATCCCGGAACTCGACCATGTACCAATGGGTTTTTTAAATTAAAACTTATGTACCTAATCCGACAAACCACACTTAAATAGATGACAGAGCCCTCCGAAGCACGAGAAGTCGATTGAAGAAATCTTGACTAAACAATGTTTGAAAACAACTTAAATTACACGTAATTCACCAATATAAGTTTGTTTACTTTCTATTTGTCAATTAATTTGAAGATACTGGCAATGATGACCTTAAAAGTCTTACCTAGATAAATCAAGTTTTTCTAACAAATTTTCGTTGGCTATGTTACTTCCTGGTATCAATGCTATTTTAAAACACAATACTTCGGAAGGCACGCACTTCTTCTTAAAATAATAGTTTAGCAATTAAGTGCAGCAACATGCTTGCCACCTTTTCTATTCAATATGGACAACTGACAAAAAGTGGGCACACCCAGGATACCCAGTGGAAGACAAAGTCTTCCTCATTTAGCCAATGATTTTTGAGGCTAAACGTAACGTAGATGGAAAATCCTCTTTGTACGGTTTGTCGGATAGTACATAGATTTCTTATTATAAAAACCCATTGGTACATGGTCGGATGTGGAGATCAAACCCGCGACTTCTCAGTTGTGAGCAAACGTTTTACCCACTCGACCACCGACGCCCCATGCATTTTACAGAAGCTTTTATTTCCAGTTCATTGCAAAATAAATTTAAACCAAAAACTGTTTAATATTTATATAACTTACATACAAGCAAAAACCAATATAAAATATAATACCACCAAAATAGCTCGATCGATTTATGGTCATACATTCACTTGGTTAACTTCGCTGTTGTTTTTAAAATTATATAAAGACATATACCAGAATTTATTTTCACTTGAAAGCGTAATTACGTATTTCCTTTAGCTTACCGTTTCATGTTTTGCGGTGGTGCAAGTATTCGGGTACTTAATACGATTTTTGTAATTTATTTTATTTTATCCTATACTAACCTTTGTACAAACATATTATTATAATGTAAATAATAAGTTTAACTTATCTACGCCCTAACAATAGATATAAAGCGTATTGACCGCATCCGGAACGAAGTCATTAGAGAAGAATGTGGAGTGAAAGATGATGTGACTAAAATTAAGAAAAGTAGTTTACGCTGGTTTGAACAAGTTGAAAGAATGAAGTATGAAACATTACCTAAAAAGTTTTTTTGGCTTAAGTAAAAGGTAAAGCTTGCAGAGAACGACCTAGATGTACTTTTATTGAACATATAAAAAATGTATTGATCGATGGAAATATTAAAGGTACACACAATCGCCGAGCATGTATGAAAGGTATGATGAATATAAAAGAAGAATCTTGGGATGAAAGGAGTGATGATAGATACATAGATAAAGATAAATATCGCAGATACATAAACCTAGCATTTAATTCCACACAACGTTCTATTTCCCACTCTCTAATAGATTATGCAGTATAACTTAAATATTTATTCCATTTCGACGTAAAAGAAGGAAGGAAAAACAAATAAAACAAATAAATAAATAAACAAACATATTTTATCCCAGAAATGCTTTTTGCCATTTAAAAAATTTCCACGATCAAAGCCGGGACTGAATTCTGGAAAGCTAATCCATATTAAGGACCCGCCGCGTGGCTCTCAGTCATCTTGTATCTGTCAAAAATATGGCAAATCTAAGTTAATCCTGGAAACGTGAGTTTATTTATACAACATTTCCTCACCCCAAAAGGATTGTTATTATTGAAATTGGATTGAGCCATATTTTTATTATTTAGGGTTCTAAAGATCCGTAGTTTTCGATACGCAAAGACACTGCTCAAATAATAACAATCCTTTTGGTTTGAGGAAATGTTGTATAAATAAACTCACGTTTCCAGGATTAACTTAGATTTGCCATATTTTTGACAGATACAAGATTACCGTGACCACCGCCCCTTAATAATAAAGCAACTCTTTCTGTCTGTTACGCTTTCACGGTTAAACCACTGAACCGATTTTGATGAAATTTGACACGAAGAAAGCTTGAACCCTAAGGACATATTTTTTTTACATCAACATGAGACTAAGTGTTGTAACATATAGGTAATTTTATTTCCATTGCAGCAGTGGAAAAGACAAATAAAACTAACGAAGTGGAAGCGTCACTATAAAACATGACAGTTCGTTAGCCAAAGAAAGCAATAGAACATCTCAAAATGATTACGTAATAGTTAGTTTAAAACCTCTTTGCAATAGAATACTTAGGCATTGGGTCAACTGCGTTACATAGGTACATGAAGTAAATTGCTAGTTTCGAAGATCGTTTGGAGATTGCATGTCACTTCGTAATTTAGTACCTTTACCAAGCTCACTGATACTTAAGTCATTGACATTGATGTGTAACATTTTCCTCTCGCTTTCCTGCAATTTGTGAGAGTGATTTTGTGAAAAGGGATACAGGAAGCCGGAGAAGCGCGCGATATTTGATTTGACCGTCAGATGGTACCAATTCATTTTCCGAGAGGTTGGTACTGTCAGCCAACAGATGTGTGCATGTACCAAGGCTCGCTCATTTATTTTTTTTTAAATGATTTTTAGATTTTTATGCGATAACATATGTGCAAAATTATGGAAGACAATAATTGAATCTTCATAAAAGGTACTTAACCTACTATTTATATAATTATATTACTTAGCTTGGCTCCGGTTTGTCACAGAACAGAAAAGGAAGATTCTTTTTTTTCACAGCTCCTGAAACCGTATTACGGTTCCAGGGTATCCAGCAGAAGACCAGTCTCACTTGTTTACCCGATGGTATTTGTGAGGTTATACCTAACGAGTGGCCAGTTCTGTTGAGGTATATTTGGATGGAAAAGCCTCTAAGTAAAGGAAGTTGCTGACATAAAACATACAGAATACAGAACAAACCAGAATACGCTTGCCATATGTTCAAAATATACGCGATTTCTGGCTCCTGCCATATTTCTCGCCACCATTCATCATTTTTAACCGACTTCCAAAAAAAGAAGGAGAAAGTTCTCAATTCGGACCGTATATATTTTTTTTAACCGATTTTGATGGTTTCTTTTTTAATCGACAGATAATGCTTCCGGATTGGTCCCATTTTTATCTCATATAAATTGGTTCATTAGTTTTCCAGAAATTTTGAAAAAACTGACCATAAAGGTCAATTTTTCGTAATAACTCGATGAAATATGTACCGATTTAGACGACTTATTTTTTTAGGGTACAATAATTTCTCGACATTATCTCACAGTCATATGACGAAAATCGGTTCTATCAGTAATTTTTCAGAAATTCAGTAATATTATATCATAGAAAAGCCTTAGCAACGGTTGCTATTGACACGAAGTTGTCAATTTTCGTATCGACGATGGTCTAGATCTCAGGTCTAGATGCACATTGCACATGATTCAAATCCCATCCACCGCAGTATTTTTTTAATTTTCCATCAATTTTTTTTAGTTGCGTTTTTATTTGTTTAAATAAACCTTTTAAAAAAAAGTGTACCGACTTCAAAAGTTTGCACTGAAAAGTAAGAAATAATAAAAATTTCGTCGTAGAATTTGAAGACGGTTGGTGCCAAATTAGAAATAACTTAGCAGGTACCCAAATTCACTAATCTAGATAATTCATTAGGGACCTACGATCATCAGTACAAACATAGACAATATTGAACAGATCTTTATCTCCTTAGATGTTTACTTAATTTTGTATCCTAATTTGGCAACAACCGTCTTCGAATACTACGACGAAATTTTTATTATTCCTTACTTTTCAGTGCAAACTTTTGAAGTCGTTACATTTTTTTTAAAAGGTTTATTTATGTTCTTATTTAATTTTCTTAGAATTGCCAACTTACGAGATTTTTTTGAAATATGAGTATTTATTCCGAAGTATTTCACTATCTAGCTCTGTGAAAAAAAACCACGTCGATCCGTTGCTCTGTTTTGACGTGATGGGAAGACAAACAAACAAACATAATATCGCATTTATAATATAAGTAGGGAATAAGATTCTGAAAGTAAGACATACCTACTCCTTGCTTCATCTTTAATCTATGTATGCAACATTTCATAATGTAAGTTAAATTGTATACATATAGAAACGGAATAAGTATAAAATGAGAAATAAATAATAAATTTGGATATGTCAACATTATGAAACCATACTTGGTGATGACATGATGTTCGGATATTATTGTAACTAAGTCAATTTTGAACAATCATCAGAAAAATGTTGTAATATAAGAATAACTACAGTATGTGAATATAAGCATGTTGACATTCTAACCGTAGGCTCTTGTAGGCACCCAGAAATCTACTATAAAAAGTCTGCTTTTGAGAATATTACCTAGGTATATAATTTCCCGGATAAAATGTAGCCCATGTTCCTCTCACGCCCTCCAAAAATCACTGTGTAAAATACATATTACTATATATCTATACTAATTCTTCTTCCTTGTCTTTTCACTCTTGACAGAGCGGTCGTGGTCTTCTTGTTGCAGCAAGATTTCGGGCAGTCGTGATTCGTCTCAGGATGCGGCGCCACCCCTCCGCAATGGTGCAATGGGCCACCCACCGCAGATTTAATCTGGTCTCTGATTTAATGATGATCTGCCTCGTGTTCTAGTGCCCTCGACCCTACTCTGCACGACAAGGCGCTCTATGGAGTCGTTGTCCCGCCGCGACACGTGTCCAAAGAATTGGAGTATTCTAGTCTGGACTATGGCTCGATCAAGTCACCTTTCAAACAAAAATAAACTAAATCAAAATCGGTTCATCCGTTTAGAAGCTAGGATGCCACAGAGAGACATACATATACACAAATAGACAGATAGACAAGTTTAACTTATAACAGCCAACTTAGTCAAAAATAATATACAACAAACCTACAAGATATTGTGACATGTATTCACTAATATTGTTGATAACCTTCCAAGTTCATTAAACGTGGAAGTTTCTTCAATAAAATTGCACGTAAATTCGTGAAGCAATTTTTCCCTACATAGTCCGATCAACAAAGATAATTATAAGAAAAATAGCGAGTCAACAGTACCCAAAGATAGAAATTTGATAAAATATTTAGGTAGTTGCAACATTTTTCATAGATTTTAGTGGACGAAGGTCATTTTTAACAGATTTCAAAAAAGGAGGAGGTTCTCCATTCGTAGGAATCTTTAATTTTCCCCTTGAAAAAATAACAGCTATTTCACATAGATTATATATTGAATAAGTAACTATATGCTAAATTACAGTGACATTATTATTATTTACAGAGAAATTGGAAATCCCTGAAAAATGAGCCTTAAAATCTATACTTCTTATTCTACGGACTATATAAGTATCGGGTGATTAATTTAAACAACGAACAATTTATCTCGTCGTAAACAATTCGTAAAATACACTCTCTGACGTTAGTATGAATATTTTACCACAATATATTACAACCGCAGTTTATCGGTAATTATTTTTGTATCTTTTTTAACTTATACTCACTGTATCCCAGGCCGTACGGGGAATCCTTTGTGTAATTAAAATTAAATACGCAATAATATAATAACACGTTGAAAGAATAAAGGATGAAAGATTGACTCAAAAGGTTTATATGGCTGAAGTGAAAGGAAATACTGGCAGAGGATTTTATTTAGACGGAAAAGCTTCTAAGTGTGGTTTTAATTAAAAACCCATTGTTACAAGGCCGGAATCCGGGATCGAATCCGTGGTCTGCCTAGTTAATACCAGACTTCTTAACCACTCGGCCACCGACGCACTACTTAGTATTTGTACAGACGATTTTATACAATAAGCTTTGCATAGCAGACATTAGAAACCTCTTCATTCTGTGTTTGTCATTAGGCATGCCTCCTTCAAAACCTTTCAAATTATCATTTCATTGCAATACCATTTATCTCTTGGATATGTACCAATTCTGTAATATATTTGGTTCAGTAATTATACCTATATATTTTTTATAGTAAATAATTTGTTTTATTTCCTTAAGTTACTTATAGAACTTGGGTATGGAATAAGAAGCATGAAAGTAAGATAAATGCAGTGGAAATGCGGTCTTAATGTGTGATATAAAGCGTATTGACCACATCCGGAACGTTAGCGAAATTGTAATTAGAGTTGAAAGAATGAAGGTTGAAAGATTTACTAAAAAGGTTAAAGGGTGAAGTGAAAGGAAATGCTGGCAGAGGACGACCTAGGTGTGCTTTTATTGAACATAATAACAAATGTATTGATCGATGGAAATATTAAAAGTACCCACAATCGCCAAATAGTAGGTATGTATGAAAGGTATAATATAAAAGAAGCGAAAGAGGTAGGTATGTCAGGATCGTTACTAATGGCATTCGATTGTCTCTGCCTACCCCTCTTGGGATGAAATTAATTTGAAAATGGTTTGACAGTTGAATTTTTGTTTCTGTCATCAATCCGTTCTGAAATCAAAAAGTCGTTCCAGAGAAAATGTGTGAGAAAATGTTTTGAATGTGTATTTTTCCAATATTTTACCAGTTATTCTGCTATTCGGGACGGAGACAAATCACAACAAATCAAAAATCATGAAATAGGTCCAGTCGTTCTCGAGTTATAAGCGTTCGAACTTTCTACCCCGGATTCGATTCGGGATAAAAAGAATTCTATATTACTTTCCAGATCACGTTGATCCTTTTTAACATGAAAGAAGAACAAACGTTTTGCATTTATATTTACTTGACAAAATTTTAAAATACCTTTTTTATATTTTTGTCATTAATACTAGCTTTGATGCAAAAGGCATTTTAATTATTATCTTTAGAGAAATTACCCAATATTTCTGTTGAAGATGAAAATAAATATACATTCTTGTATAGTTGTCTGAACTATGACCTATGCGGATTTTGCTATCGTAATACCAACTCGTCGAAAAACTAGAATTCTAAAGATAGGTAGGTTAGGTATTGCAAGTAAAAAGGCTGACTGGTTTGTTTTTAAACAGGAGAGTGCTTTTTGTTACATACGCTTATAACTACTTATTTATTAGATATGTGCTACCGCGGACTATTTTGTAGATAATTTCATTCTACCTACACAATTCTTTCCTAAATCATTTTGTTATATCTTTAAAGTAGCCCACGCACTGGTCCGGTATCTCAACGGTCCGGTCGCCGTATGATCGAGATTGAATACAGGCAACACATTCCGGCCATCGACCACAAATATAACGATTTCGGTGGGCACATTTACGGATTAGACAGCATACGCCATGAAAACTCGCTGGAGCTAACTTTTCCCCGACTTTATTCACTTATACTGTAAATGCTCAGCTCCTAAACATGATAAGTCGATGTTTTTAACTCGAAAATCTTTCAGGGGAATCAACCTATCTAATAGTGGACATACCAACAAAATCAGTTCAGTAGTTTTTGCGTGAAAAAGTCAAGGCCTTTATACCTTGCGATATGGCTATATCCAGAGACACCAATTGGCAAGCTTGTTGCTGCACTTAATGAACCTAGATGTGTCACTTCTCTGTTATTTTTAGATACCGCTTATAGCCCTCCGAAGCACGTGAACGTTGGTGCTTATAGGCATTATTGGCACGAATAGGAATTGAATCCGGGATCTCCAGGTTTCAAGTCCAATGCGTTAAAAATTAGGCTTCTAATAAGAAAGACTGTGATATGATGTGATAAGAAAAAATATCTATAAAAACGGCAAAAAAATCATATCATGTATCTTAAATATTAATTTTATTATAATTTAATTATTTATTTTTAAAGTGAATATTTCAAGCGTCTACCTGTTGCCGTTATCAATATCGAGCAAAAACGATACGTTTGTTGTATGGGATCCCCCTTAAATATAATTTGATTTATTCTGTTTTTTAGTATTTGTTGTTATAGCGGCAACAGAAATACATCATCTGTAAAAATTTCAACTGTCTTACTATCACGGTTCATGAGATACAGCCTGGTGACAGACAGACGGACGGACGGACAGCGGAGCCTTAGTAATAGGGTTTCTGTTTTTACCCTTTGGGTACGGAACCCTAAAAAGAACGAGACTCAGGATAATAATTAAAATATACCTTTATACTAGGGATTGGCAAATGAAAAAAATATATCGATATATATTGTATCGATATTATTCAAAGCTATCGATATATATCGTGTAAAAATATCTATATTTTGATATATCGAAATATATGTTATTTATGTTTTAGGCAAAGGGAGCAGAGCCCATACAGCTGATTTACTCATTCATTCATTGCTTTCTTTCTAGGCCGCGTTCGCAAACAAGTTAAATTCCCTCGGTAAAGTGTAAAGTGAAGGATAGCTTTATGCAAAACATTAATGTGTGACTGAAACAGACTACTGTCAGGTAATAATTAACTTGGTTTGCGAACGCGGCCCTAATCATCGAGAAGAGTCGAACGGGAGCTCATAAAAAAATCGAATTTGATATCCGGAAAAAAATATCGATTATTGATATATCGAGATTTAAAATATCGACGATAATTATCGATTATTTATTGAACTAATATCGATATTTTGATATATCGATATTTTTTACCCAAGCCTACTTTATAGTGTGGGGCCACAGACACCAGTAACACCTGTTGCTGCATTTATTGGACCTAGATGTGTCACTTCTTTAACAGACGTAAATATCTCATATCCAATTTATGTATTTTGTAAAAGGTGCCATCTGTTGGAGATCAGTTGAACTAACAGTGCGAAGTATTCGCACGTGTCATCTTGTATATTTTATTATTAATCGTAAGAGTATTTTTTATACATCACATTTTGGTTGCGCATTCAAATCTCGACTGATGGCCGTAGATCATAATAGACCAGTTGGATGCTGTAAAAGCTCAGTGTAAAATGGATGCACCTGACGTAACGCTAAAAAAATTTTTTTTGGATTCTTTGTACGATAGAGAATATAGATCCGTGGGTTGCGCCCCCTCGAAGGTACCCGCTTCATTGTTCAAATCAACAAAATATGATTTTTATATGAAAAATGCGTATTATTTTTTTACGTTTGCACGAATAACTTGGAATCTGAGGGTTTTAGGCCAAAATCTCATTAGACAAAAGTTGTTCGCAATAAAAAAATACACAAGATATGTGGGTTTTAATACCCCGTTTTTCAATTAACCATGTTGAAATGGCTATTGTTTATAAAAAAAATCGAAGAAATGCAAGAAATTTCTCGAATTTTTTAAAGTTATTAATAATCATCTTAGCTTAACGAAACTTCAGCTTAAGTTACCTCAATATATCATAAGTAAGCCATAAAATTTTCAGGGGTAGGTACCTTCGAGGGGGCGCAACCCACGGATCTATATTCTATATCGTACAAAGAATCCGAAAAAAAATTTTTTAGCTTTACGTCACGTGCATCCACTCTGAAACAGCATCCGACTGGTCTATAACTTGACCATGAACTTCACGGTGACAACACTGGACAATGTACCTACTAAAAGTTATATGTATTTCAAACAGATTTTTATGCTTCCCATTTCATAAGTAACTAGCGACCGTCCGCGTATTGTGTAAATCGGTCTAAAATCTCGAAACCAATGAAGGAAATATCACGATTTTTTTCAAACGACAACACTGGCATAGACTGACTCGCTCTCTTTTGGCTCGAAATTCGAAATTGCGATTTTATTTTGCTTACTATACAAAAATTACACATCCAATATCATATTTTCGCGATCAAGGAATCGAATTACATACAAAAGGAGTACGTCGTTTGGTAGAAACGTGTCAATAAAGTTTTGTAGAGCGCCATCCCGCTCTCTCTCGTTGTTTTATCTCGTTCTGGTTTTTCGGTTTTATTATATACCTAGATCCCGGCTTCATCCGAATATCATTTTTCTGGGACAATTTTACCATGTTATTTGCCTGTGACAAACTTACTTTCGCATATACAATAATGTTATATACTTTTTTATATAATTTTTAGAAATGGCTATACACAACAATCCAACGACTGTGAGTAAAAGGAATACTCCCCAACGCGTGTCGCTAGAAAGTTGTGTATATGCCAATCTATTAAATATTTTCAACAGCGCGATACAGGATTCAATATACTATAATATACTATAATTCACTCTAATATAGGTACCTACACTACATTTTTACATAACAAGTATTATGCCCCGGCTTCACCCGTGCATATTTTATTTTTAGCACTCAGGGATAATTATTATTATTCAAATAATTTTCATAATCGGATCTGTAGTTTTAGAGATAACTTCCAAACTTACGAACTATCATCTCGCCTTTTATTCCAAGAGAGGTTACGATTCTGACATACCTCTTTCGATCCTTTTATATTTATCATACCTTTCATACATGCTCGTCTACAGACTGTGTGTAGGTACTTTTAATATAATGATCGATGGCAATATTAAGAGTAGGTATAGATTTATTTGTTATAGTGCTTAAAATATAGCTTGATATCTATGACAACTGTCAAAGTACTAGGAAAGCCATCAAAGTCAAGGAGTTATGCTGTGATGGTTGTGATTAGTCGACGACTAACTAATAAGACATATCGCGGCCGGCGGGATTATCTTAAATACCGATTAATCGGCTATAATACTTGACATTGGCAAATAGAATAAGAAGTACTATAAGTACATATTGACATTTCGTTTTATTTAAGGCGCCTTAGACATCAATTTGGCTAAGTGTATACATTTTATAATTCATAACAGTAACTTACGCGTGGTTCTTGCAGTCAGGTGACCCTTATGCAATAAAAGTAAGAATACGTAATACATGATAGGATGTGTGTAATGAAGAAATCCACAAACGAAAGTTGTCTACTTGAATCAAAGGATTATTTGTAATCTACCGACTATGGATTTGGCCGACTAACCGACTAACTACTAATCGGCCCCGAAATGACCAACTATTTGGCGACTTCGGTTGTGGTACTAATAAATTGATAATTTGAGACATACAGTAAGTACTAGTATTTTATTATCATTTATTTCCCGTTTTCTGTATGCTAATCTAATCTAATCGCAGATTAGTCGGGGTTTTTTTTCTACATTTTATTTGAACTTTGGCACTTTAAAGGTCATGTCAGTCCCGTTGAAAATAACAATTAATTTACAATAAATATTTACAATGACCACAAAAAATTACTTCAATTTGCCAACTTAATTTACCAAAAGAATTTTCAAATACACTTTTTTACAAGCACTATGATCACGACCTTTATACATAGCGGTGCATCCAGAGACATCAATTCGTCAATTATTCATATTCAGTATACCACTTAGGTAGGCTTACCTAGAGTTTTTAAGTATATTTAAAAAAAATGCCAAGTGTTTTTACTTGGTATCCAAAGCACAAGAAGACGATTAAAGTACATAATATTTTTGAAAATAATATTCGGCTTTAGCATTTTTTAATACCTTGACCCTAAATAACGAAAAGCAGGAGATAGAATCTAAATAAATAAAAAAAAAATGATGTTCGTTGGAACGGCTGGATCGATTTGTTCGGATGTTGGTTCCGATTGGAAAATTTGCCATTTAAATTATAAATTTCGGGGAAAACTGAAAGTGATTTTTTTCTATGGGATTTTTGTTTGAACCAACACCTAATAGATGTATTTTTTCGATGATAGGTTAAAAAATTGTTAGATTAATCCAGAGTCATCTTTCAATTCTAACGCTCAATTTACACAATTGACACTTTTTTTAAGAAAAGCGGACGCCGCGCCGTCCGGCTTTATATGTTCTCCGAAGCACGCAATAATAATAATTGAAGAAAACTATTGGTGCTTATTTTTGGCACTAGTAAAATTTGTTTCAGGATCCCGCCGGTTTCAAGGCCAACGCTATTAGTTGCAGCACAGTTTTTTTTAATTATGACATAATAATTTATCCGGCCCTCTAACTATCTCTGTGCAAAAAATCACTTTGATTCGTTGCTCTGTTCAAACGAGAAAGAAGGACAAGAAGCTAAGTATATGCTATAACCAAATTCAATAGCTAAGTTAAAAATACAGTCGTTCTTATGCAAATTATGTCCACAGTTGGTTGCAAGTTATTTCCCATACGATAAGTGAGATTGTGATTTCCTCATAATGCATTCGATAGAAAACGCTCAGAGAAGACATGCGCAACTACGACCTTGAGGCCCACGAGCCAGACTATTTCAGTATTTTGTATTCTAAAAAGAAATATTTCTCGACATTGTTCTAACAAATAATATTAGCACAATTATTTATGTCGCAAATCTAGGTAAGTATATAACCTCAAACATTTTATTATATTCATGATAATTTTCAACAATCTACTCCACGTCTGATGCCTGACGTCTCCTCATACCGTGTTTTCTGACCTAGGGTACCCAGCGGAAGACCAAGTCTCCCTCTTTTAGCCGATGGTATTTGTGAGGCTATACCTATTGAGCCTCTATATTTAGATTTTTTAATCATTATTTGAAAACGAATTAAAAAAAAACCGGCCAAGTGCGTGTTGGGCCACTGCAACACTGTTAAATTTGTATTACGGAAAGTTTATTTGTTTTTACATAAAGGATTTGTTACGTTAAAATTGAGATTTCTAAAGTAGGCCACACATTGGTCCGGCATCGCACCGAAATTTTGGGGATTGGACCAATGTGTGGCCACCTTAACATCTACATACAAAAGTAGACGTTTTAGTAACCTTAAATATTATTTAATTTAAACGAAGTTTTAGTATGTCTATAAAAAAAGTATGGAAACGGTCGCGGTTATCAACCGTCTAAACATTGTACAAGTTATACAATGTTTTGTCTCCTTATAACAAAAATATCACTCCTAAATCATCAAATAGATATCCTTGTATAACTTTATACGCAAGGTTTTGTAGTAAGGGCATAAGACAGCGAACTGCATATATTTATAAGTTAGTTAGGTACCTACTAGCAGTTGCCAGCGACTTCGTACGCGTCGTATTAGCAATAGTGACGTAATTTAATTTAAATAACCAAAAGGTTCCCTTAATTATTTTTTTACCCCAGTAGTTGCTCCTTATTGAGACTGAGGTTCATAAATGCATGTTTGGTACCTGGTGCCCCGTGAAAATTTTTAAAATGCGATACAAATTCGCCATAAACACCCTTCTCCTAAGTCTTTCTTGTTTTCTAGCTAAGTTTTAAGTACATCCGATCAATATAAAATGTTTCCCTATACAAACTTCAACACCCCGTTGCACCCCTTAGGGTTGTTTTTAAAAATTCTAAAACACGTGTTTTATTATTTGTTTTGAAGAATATTTGTACCAAGCTTCAAGTTGCTACACGAAGGGAATTTATGATTTTCCATACAAACGATTACACCCCATTTCACATTCTGAAGGTAGGTAGCGTGTTGTTGTAGCCTAAACCTTCCTCGAGAATTGGGCTATCAAATGCAAAAATTTGAAATCTGTCTGTAGTTGCTGTTATAGAGAATAGCGCGTTCAAACAAACTCATTATTAATACAAGCTTCTGTCCGCGGTTTCATCCGCATGGAAATAGATCCAAAAAGAAATAATCCCGTGGCTGAAATTTGCCCCTCCCCAGCCCGTTTTCGCGGTATAAAAAGTAGTATTATGTCATTCTCTGACCCCTAAACTACCACTATGGAAAAAATCATCAAACAAATCTATCCCACGGAACCATACATTTTTCCTGGATAAAAAGTAGCCTATGTGCTATTCCAGACTAATCTATATCTGTGCCAAATTTCATCCAGATCCGTTCAGCCGTTCTGGCGTGATTGAGTAACAAACAAACATACATCCATAGAAACTTTCGCGTTTATATTAGTGGGATAGATAGAAGATAGATTTATGCGGTAGACGGTAATATAATATGCTATGAATGTCTACATTGTTTTTGTAATATAGCTAATAATTATGTAAGAACTAATTTACATTAAATTATCATAATTTTAGCCTGTTCAGAGAATATTTTATTACTTAAGTATAATAATTGGAATGTGCTTTTATAAATTTTATTGCCAATATCTACAGATATTGCCAATAAGGCGTGACTAAGGAAAAATTTGCCAAGTAAAAAGTACTTACCTACATACGACTAGCTCGCAGAGGGTCCCATTCCATAGAATTGGGATACTGGAATCATATAATGCTTATACAATAAAATTTGTGTGGAATTACTCCGTTTTGACGTGAATGAAGGACAAACAAAGAAACACAAAATCTAATTTATAATGTGTCTGTTGGCGACAGTCCGACCTCCTTTTTATATTAATTTATATTTTTTAATTTACTTTTCCCTTTGACACTAATTTTTATATATATAAAAAAAAAAGGAAAAAAATGGCTATGAAGAAATGTAATATATAGTTGCAATTTACGGTGTTTTTATTTTATCAGTGACCTATCTTCTTCAGTTCTGTACAAAAATTGGTCCTTCGCCGTGTTATAATTAAACCAGCATGGAGACAAGGTCGCAAACGCGCCGTAAAAATACAACAAAAAACGTTCGCGAAAGCACGGGTGAACCCGTTGGTTCTTTAGTGAATGACGCCATTGAAGAGCCTAGTGCTAGTGTAGTGAGTGAAGTGTGTTCTTCCCGATCTACTGCCACCGTACTAGCTCGTAAGTTGGCAGCACAAGCAAAGCATGCCCGCCACATCGCCGACGTAACTGCAGAGACACAGCGTGCGGTTGCAGAAAGAGAGTGCGCAGCTGCAGAAAAAGAGTGCGCGGCTGCCGATCTTGAACTACAAGCAGAGCTCGCAGCCATTGAGGCAGGAGCCAGCAGAAGTTCTCTTTCCACTGGGAAAAGCAGCAGTAAACTGGTGGCAAGTTGGTTGGAAAATAATTATCAACAGTTATGTAGTACTAATAGATATAATATTTCAGATGTGTCTAGTAGAAGAAGGTGTGATCGCCCCATTCAGTCGATCGTCACGAGAGAGCAAGCGGTAGGGCACGCGCCCTCCCCTCTCTTTGTCGTGGCATCGCGCCTCCCAGCGTCTTTACCCGGTGGGGTACATGTGGACGCTGCTTTGGATGGCGCGACTTTGCGGCAGCCGTTGTCGCCGCCGCCAGTCGACTGGGAAGATTCACGCAACACTACACGTGCACACAAACATCTAGGTACACATTACGCTGAAAATTGTAAAAATATTAACATAATAAATGATACAAATAAAGATACACAAAATCCCATTTTACATCTAGCTCAAGTTATCACGAATTTGTCGTCCATGAAGACTTCTAAGGTTAGTAACTTAAAACTTCCTTTTTTTGAAGGCAAAGCGACAGATTGGCTTCTTTTCAAAAAGATGTACGACACCACCAAAGAATTTTACTCTCCTTTGGAAAACTTAGCAAGATTAAACTTTGCTGTGCGAGGAGCCGCACGCGAGGCTGTATCGGTGCTTTTGGTTTCAGCACAACATCCTGACGAGGTGATACGGGCATTAGAGGTCCGATTTGCTCGACCTGAATTCATTATTCTTCATGAGATAGCCACCGTGAGAGCCTTACCAAGATTGTCTGAGGGTGGTAAAGATTTAAATTTATTTTCGTGTAAAGTGCGCAACTGCGTGGAGACAATTCGTCTTCTAAATCGGGTTGAATATCTTGCTTCACCAGAATTGACTAATTCAATTGTGGGGAAGCTGACTCCTATTATGAAGTCTCGATGGATGGATTACGCATTCATTCATGAAACGGAACACAAGTTAGAGCTGCTAGCAAATTTTTTGAGTCACGAAGCCGATTTACATGTCAAGTTTGGATTTATTTCAGATAATAGTGTAAATATTAAAAATAAATATGTAGATAAAGTTTACTTAACATCAGACAATCCTGATAAGACTGGTATTTTCTTCACAGACAAGCAGGGGGAGGTTTGCTTGTTTTGCGATTCTGACATTCATGTTATTGACAACTGCGACAAGTTTTTATCTCTGTCAGTGGATGCAAAATGGCAATGGGTAACTAAAAATAAAATATGCTATCGTTGTCTTAAAAAGGGTTCACACCTTTATAAAAATTGTAAGAAAACATGTAAAATAAAGGGGTGCAGGAACAAGTTTAGACATCACACCTTATTGCATAAACGGTCTGTAGAAAGTAGTCATATTGATGTTCATCCTCAACCTAACTTTCTAGACACTGTGGACAAAGAGGACTCTGTCGTTCTTAGTCATAATCTCGCAGAACCACTTCAACCCCGAGAGCGCCCGCTTCTTAAGGTGATAGCGGTCACGATTAAGGGTAGTAAAGGTAGTATTGATACTTATGCTTTGCTAGATGATGGATCCACTGCTTCTCTTATAGATTCTGCAGTTGCTGATGCGATCGGAGCTTCGGGTCACACAAGCAACATTCAACTGAACTGCATAGGTGGTTTGTCTAAAGAATCTCAGGTTAGTTACGTAAATATAGAAATAAAGGGTAGACACTGCACAGACTCGTATTTGCTCAGTAATGTCAGGTCAATTCCAAATTTAGGTTTAAGTACGCAGTCTGTTAAAGCTAACGACATTAGTCATTACGATTATTTGAAAGACTTAGTCGATGTTTTGTCTTGCGAAGATGCGAAACCCACTATTCTTATAGGGGTAGATAACTGGCACCTCACTATAGCACACTCAACGCGCCTCGGCACCAGATCTCAGCCAGTAGCAGTGTTAACTTCACTTGGTTGGGTATTATATGGGTTTGCTTCGAGTAAGACTAGGTCAGTTGAATTTATTAATCATGTCGTACCGGACAAAGCCGAGTTAGATACGTTGGGCACTATGTTGAAGGAACAGTATCACATTGATTCAATTGGTATCGTTAAAAAAAACTACTCTACTGTCAAAGAAGCACGTGCACTGAATATTTTGCAGGAAACTACACGTAGACTTCCTTCAGGGCATTTTGAGACTGGTCTTCTCTGGATAGACGATGTAGGTACCGTCCCTAATTCTTACAACCTTGCTCTTTCGCGTTTTCGCAATCTTGAAAAGAAAATGATCAAGGATAGTGCTTACGCTAGTTTATATAGTCAAAATGTACACGCTATGTTTGAAAAGGGTTATGCAGAGTTATGTTCCTCGGCTAAAAATATCAACGGCATTACTTGGTATCTACCGCACTTTGGTGTTGTCAACCCCAACAAGCCAGGGAAGATAAGAGTGGTCCATGACGCTGCGGCGAAGTGCAGTGGAGTTAGTTTAAACTCTTTGCTTTTACCAGGGCCGGATTTACTTCAGCCATTGTTAGCTATTTTGATGCGCTTCAGAGAAGGTCGTATAGCACTAAATGCTGACATCAGAGAGATGTTTCCTCAAATCAAAATTCGAGAAAGTGATCGTGATGCTCAGCGTTTTCTCTGGCGAGATCATCCCGATCAGCCGATTAGTGAGTTCCGGATGTCGTCCATGATGTTCGGTGTAAATTCTAGTCCCTGTACAGCACTGTACATTAAGAACAAAAACGCTCTTGAATTTAAATCGAAGTATCCCGATGCTGTGGATGCAATTATCACTGACCATTACATGGATGATTTCTTGGGTAGTTATGACGATCACCAAATTGCATCTCGATTAGCAGCGAATATTTTCGAAATACACCGCGCGGGGGGTTTTGAAATCCGATCATGGGTATCTAATTCAAAGGAAGCCTTATCATTGCTGTCACCAGATCTTTACGCTTCGAATGTCACGGTCAATCTTAACCCGTCAGTTATTCACGTTCGTGTTTTAGGTCTCTCGTGGAACAACATAGATGATACCTTTGTTTATTTAACTCAACTACGAGACAAATTGGATACGCCATTAACGAAACGTAAGGTTCTGGCTCAGCTTATGCGCATCTATGATCCGTTAGGCCTTCTTACACTCATCATCATTCGCGGCCGTATTCTATTTCAAGAAATTTGGAGATTAGGAATTGGATGGGACTCCAATTTACCATCTGATTTTGTTGACAAATGGAAGAACTGGTTCGATGATTTATCAAAATTAGTGAATTGTGCAGTTCCTCGTCATTATTCATTCCATTCAAAGTCGGAACCGACAGATCGCCAGCTTCATATTTTTACAGACGCTAGCGAAAATGCTTATGCCTGCGTCGCGTTCTGGCGATTTACCTTTCATGATAGAACAAAGTTGTCATTGATCGGTGGTAAAGCTCGGGTTACACCACTTAAACCTGTTTCCATCCCGAGACTCGAATTACAGGCTGCGTTAATAGGAGCCCGATTTGCGAATTATATTGTTGAGGCACATCGCAATAAACCAACGGAGATATTTTACTGGACAGATTCCACTACTGTCTTAAAATGGTTACGTAGTGACGCTCGGACGTTCAAGCCTTTTGTTGCCAATAGAGTTGGTGAAATATTGGAGATATCTGATGTGCAAAATTGGAAGTATGTTCCAACCGGCTTGAACGTCGCGGACGATGCTACACGCGTCAATACCAAGTTTGACATAAACTCAAGATGGTTCACAGGACCTTCATTTTTATTAGACCATTCAAAAGATTGGCCTTCTGAACCATCTGAAGAAGTCACACCAATTCTCAGTGAATTAAAACAGAGTTCGCGAGACTTTGTGGGACTTACAACTAGCCAGCTTAAATCACTTTCACCAGTGGTTGCAGATCACTCAAAATTCAGTGAGTGGTTAAGGCTAGTCCGCGCTACCGCTCGGGTACATTCGTGTGCAAAAATCTTTCGAAATTGTTTACCACGATTTCGTCAAAATTATACTATTCAAAACTCATCATCTTTAACATTTTCACCTGTGTCTGCGGAGGACATTATGTCAGCAGAGCGTCATCTTATTAGACAATCACAACTTGCTTCATTTAAAGATGAGATACATTGTATTTTGAATTCTCAGGCAATCTCTAAACAAAGCAAGTTGAAGAGCTTAACTCTTTGTTTCAAAGAAGATAATTTACTGCGTTTATTTGGTCGGATTAAAACATCAGACATAGATAGTCAAAAGTTAAATCCCATAGTTCTTGATGGAAAAGATCCTATTGTAAGACTGTTGATCCAACATTACCATCGTTATAGAGCAGTTCATGGCAATAATGATCTTGTTATTAACTTGTTACGACAGCGGTATTATATCACCAGCCTTCGGTATACCATCAAGAACATCAGCAAGTCCTGTCTATTATGCAGAATGCGTAAATCCCTTCCTTTCATCCCTTCATTTGGAAATCTCCCACCAGAAAGAATTGCACATCACAAACGACCCTTTACCCACGTTGGAATCGATTATTTCGGACCCATGAATGTTACAATTGGTCGTCGCAAAGAAAAACGATATATCGCGTTGTTTACCTGCTTAACTGTCAGAGCAGTACATTTGGAAATTGTTGGAAGTTTAAGCTCTGATTCAGCATTAATGGCGCTTCGCAGGTTTATTGCGCGAAGAGGATGTCCTGATTCGATTTATTCGGATAACGGAACTGCATTTGTTGGAGCTAATAATATTCTACGTCAATTGTACGGATCCAACATTGAAGAATTTGCAGCCAACCATAAGATACGATGGAAATTCATACCACCTTCCTCTCCATTTATGGGTGGTTGCTGGGAGAGATTAGTAAAAAGCGTTAAGAATGCGTTGATGGTGATACTCAAAGAAAGATCTCCTCGTGAGGAAATTCTCCTTACTCTACTCATGGAGGTAGAAGCAATAATAAACTCACGACCATTAACCCATGTATCCACGGATCCTAATGAAGACGAATCACTTACTCCATTTCACTTCATTTTGGGAAGTTCGTCAAATGACGCTCCTTTTTATCAAGGTGAAGATAAAGACTTACTCAGCCGAGATGACTGGAAAAAGGGTCTACGTCTAGCAGATCATTTTTGGGAACGGTGGATAAAGGAATATCTACCGGAATTGATACCTAAAAAGTTTAATGCTGGATCACCTATTTTAAAGATTGGAGATTCAGTATTAATTGTTGACAACAGACTTCCAAGGGGAACCTGGCCAAGAGGGAGAATTTTACGCACACATCCAGGCCCGGATGGGGTAATTAGAATCGTCGACATCGCTACCAAGGCTGGTGAACTTCGTCGCCCTGTGCGGAAAATAATTCTTTTGACGGCCTGAATGCCTGTATTATATCATTGGTGTTTTCACACCGTGGGTGGCTATGTTGGCGACAGTCCGACCTCCTTTTTATATTAATTTATATTTTTTAATTTACTTTTCCCTTTGACACTAATTTTTATATATATAAAAAAAAAAGGAAAAAAAATGGCTATGAAGAAATGTAATATATAGTTGCAATTTACGGTGTTTTTATTTTATCAGTGACCTATCTTCTTCAGTTCTGTACAGTGTCGATAACCTCATAACCTAGCCAGTGAACAATATTTCATAAGGAGCGAATCCTTTGTGTCGTGGCGTGATGTTATATAACCTATAACCTTTCTCAAGAATAGGCATGATGACAAAAAAATTCTAATTAGTCCGTCAGTTAGATTATTAGAAATTATTGGAAACGTATTTTTTCTATTGTCAATACAAAAAATGATGATGATATAGACCGCTAAAATTCCTTGTGACGTCACATTTGAGTACACTTTTGACCCTAGAAGTGACGTCACCGGCCCCCACTCCAAAACTTTGACGGGCTTTATCTCTGTAATTTTTTGTTTGATTTACAAAAGAAAAATATAATAATATTTTGTTTACCCTGTCATCTTCCGTATTAGGCTATGCACATTATTGACTGCGTTAATTTATGGACTGAAAAGTAAATGTTTCTTTTAAAATTAGACTAATTTGTTTATTTTGTAAAATACGCCATCTATTGGAGATCAGTTGAACTATGACAACAATATTGACACCACTAACGGTGCAAAGTATTCGCACGAGTCATTCGCGTCGAAAAAAACTTTATTTGATTAGTATGTTGAAACCCCATAAGAAAGAGATTTAATGTTATTCAAAGATGAACATTGGATTGTTGCTTAATATTTTATGAATAATCAATGCAATTACACATTTTATTTCTATCATGTGACTACGACTATACCATATAAATATCGCAATGACCTCTGTATCAATAAAGTCGCAGACGAAGTAACGTGCGTTAGCTAAATAATAATAAATTACCTACGTAGGTTTTAGTGGAGACATTATCAGAGCGCTAATAGGAAATTACCGGCGAACCTATAGAAAGCAGTTCATCAAGACAATATATTCCGGTGAAGTTTTACTTTTATTGTTTTCACACTCTTTGTGTTGCAATCACTATATTCACGTATAAAACTTGCGCAGGGGTAATGTCATTAAATTTGCATTCACAACTTACATTGATAGAAATAAAACAGCAAGGAATTTACTATCACTGTATAATATTATTGCAACTATTATACACATTTTTAATTTATTGTGTATCTATAAAATTGCCTATAAGTACAAAGAAATAAAATTGAAGTATATTTATAAGACTTATTCGGTGAGAACTTTAAGACAGGACTTTTTTTCGTTTAGGTTTTCCTGTAGGTAAACTATAAGATTTTTTTTTATTTTAGTCGCAGTAATTTCGGAAATAAGGGAACTGTCAATTTACGAGCCCTTTCGTTTTATATGTCACATGATGCACTCGAAATCATTTTTTCTTTTCATTTAGGTCTTAGGGGTTGAATTTTAAGGAATTCTGAAATAATGCATCATTATTATTTATCTTGAAGGGTATTAAATTAAAGTTTCAAGTAAATCCGACAATAAAAATATTTCACATACAAACTTCCCATACAAAATCCGGTGGCGTGTAATTATTGAAAATCCTTTTATACGTGTTCTTCGTGATTGCTCCCAAGTATTTATTAAAAGTTTTAAGATAATCGTAACACTTTTAGACCCCCTTTTCTACATGTTGGGGAAACATTTTTCTTTCCTCGCTAATGTCCTGGACCTTGAACTTTTTTTTTCCTAATAGGTACGAAGTTTGTCACCTTAGTTTAGCCAAGCGAGTCTCGAATCCGTTCCTAGATCCCTGGCCCTACGTAGTATATTACTAATACCATATATTAAATAATATATTGCAATTACCCAAGTTTGTTGGATTTGTAGTTTCGGAGATATCGTGTGTGCATGGAACTATCTTAGGTATATAACAGATTATTATTTAGGATTAGGAATTCTAAGCCAAAATATAGGCAAATCATAATAAATTATAATAATTTTGTTGCTAGCTAATAAATTAGGTCCAGTTTCCACTAAACGCGAGTAAACTGGTCGATGTAAACACATGAAGTTCATATATTTTTTTATGTAGGTACTTATATAAAATAGTAATATCTACGTTTTTTATATAAATTAGGTGTGTGTGTGTGTGTGTGTGTGATTTGCCAAGCCATGGGTCTTATTAGTTAGAGAGATGAAGACAGAAAGTGGTTGAAAGCACTTGCCGGCAGAAAACCTCTTTTTCGTGTAGTATGAGCCTTGTATTCTTGTAATTCTTGTAGACGAGTAGGTGTCCAGCGCTTGTCGGTACGCCGCTGAGCCGATTTAGAAGAATAAAAATATTTACAACTACTTTCTGTCTCCATCTCTCTACCTATAAGGTTTCGTTTATATTACTTTAAAATAGCTTATTATTATTTAAATTAAAAATTAACTTTTGGGCTTCTGCCTCACTTTTTTTAATTATAAAACCAATTAGTACCTACAAACCGTGGTCTACGTAGATATATACCAGATGTCTTAAGGTGGCCACACATTCGTCAAATACCCGGCGCGTCGCCGTACGGTCCACCAAAACCGACCACAGACTCGTCCAATTCTTGTAACGAACGGTCCGAGTAGATCTTCCGGCGGCCGGAATGGGAAATTTTCGGTGCGATGCCGGACCAATGTGTGGCCTAGTTTAACCACTCGGCCTCCGATGTACTTTTATTTCAAAAATACAAAAATAGGTTTTAGTGGACGCCGTACCTAATATTTAAAACGGTAAAGTGTGTGTAGTGGCGCCAAGAAAGGTGACGCAATCTTGTTCGTATTGGTATTGAATAACTTTATCACAGACTTTATTATGGAGGCCATAATATTTACATTTATAAAGAAGGCGGGTATCCTTTTGATCATTTGCTAATGTCAAGTGTGCAGTTTGCAAGTAAGTACGTAAGTATATATTTATGCATGATGTGTAACATCTTTCCTTTCGCTTTCCTGCAAACTGTGGGTGTGATTTCCGAAGTTGAAGCCAATTGATTTGACCAATGAGCGCCATCTATATAATAGAGTTGGCCGTCAGAAGGTACCAACTCATTTTCCTAGAGGTTGGTACTGTCAGCCAACAGTGTGTGCGTGTATGTGACGAGAAAGAGAAAGGGAAATAGAGAAGGAGAACGCATCAGCTGTGCGCTTAACTTAGTGTTGTGTATAAAGTGTTAATGTTTTCAGGATATAAAGTTGAAGCGTAGCCAGTTAGGCACTCTTAAAGGCTCAAAACATCAAAAGGTGTGAGAAAAAAATATGTATCTTTAATCTTATACCTTTCATATACCTACAACCGTTATGAGATAAGTAAGTTATTTTAAACAACGCAACCTCTAAAAAACTGCTAGATAATTCATTAGGCAAGAACCTACATATTAACACTAAGTAATATAGTAATATTATGATCCATAGCCTGTACTCGGGCTGTACTTGTGGCTACATACTCTACTGTACTACGCTTTGGCTGACGCCCGTATTCTATGTATTATTTTATCAGCAATATGTCTCACATACATAATCAAGTATATGACGTATATTATTTTTCAAGGGAGTTTTTTTAAGAATATTTTATTTAAAATGCTTTGAGTGTGATTTTAGCGGTTATTTTGACAGACCCTTCAATTTTTACATTTTTTTCTATTTTTTTTCTATTTTTTCAATTAGAGATGCGCCGAATATTCGTTTGATATTCGGTATTCGGTATTCGGCGTATTCGGTATCTTTTCCACTATTTGTATTCTGCCGAATTATGTTATGTTAGAACCTGTTTACGCGGCAAAACAATGAAATGGTAAACCGAATAATTCGGCCGAATATCCGGTTCGGTAAAGGGTAAACCGAATAGTATTCGGTATTCGGTTATTCGGTGAAACCTCTATTCGGCGCATCTCTATTTTCAATAGTATAAAATAATATAATACAACCTTCTTCAATTTGGAAAAAAAAATTATAGAAAACTCTTTTAATATTAATCTATGTTTCTGCCTAATTTTTCAAAAAGGCTATGACAGAATAGTTATAGCAGTTGCTTTAGCGAAAAGTTTTCTAGAAATTACCTACACATCCGGATAACATTTCCACTATCACGATTTGTATTACGTATTTTGCACTGACATGCCCGTGATACAAAGTTCGTGACCAATTTTCGACGTAGGTACCTACTACAATTTTACTACAAAGAAGATCTTACTTACCTATACCTAAATGAATTGTCTATTTATCTAAAGCAGTGTTTCTCAAAGTGGGCGATAAGATAACGTCCCCTTGTGGGCGCTGGAGGCCTAGAGAAAAACTAATAAAGTACCTAATTAATTTTCATTGTGATTTTTAAAATGTGGTAAAGTAAAAAAAGTTTGTTCATTCCGCAGAGCACGTCCGTTTAAAATTTGTATCAAATCAGTGCCAAAATTCTTAATTTGAGGTGTCACGAATTTTGAAAAAAAAATAAAATTTCCGACGAATTGTGAACCTTCTCCTTCTGTTTTGAAGTTCGATTAAAAAGGAAATGCGCCCACGTAATTTTCACTATGTCATTAACATAAGTATAGATAGATTCAAACTTTATGGCGGTTCGGATGTTAGCTGCGAGTGCGAGTCTCGTACGCTATGATGTATAATGATGGTATGATGGATGGATGTAGGATGGGTATGATGCCCCGCCGCCGCGTCCTTGTACGTCCCGCATATACAATTTCGTGCAGTGCGCATCGTCTCGCGCGATGTCCCGAACCGCCATAAAGTTTGAATCGACCTATACCTACTTTTTGGTAAAATTAGATAATTAGAACATATTCTAATAGGAAAACGTTAATAGAATAGGTGGAAAATTCTCAAATTGCTTCTGATTTCAACATCGAACGGCATTTAGTGAAACTTTTGGGCACCTGGTCCATTTCGACTAATTCGACCCCGCTGAATACGATTCTGCCCGGTGCCAGTCCCTCCCCCCGCCCCCTTTCCCCCCTACTTCCCAAAACGTGTCCCTAACAGTGGTTTTTTTCATTTTCTACAAAAAATATAAGAGCTAGAATAAAACTGTCAATGACAAAAGTAATCTACATTAAATTCTCTACAACATTCATATAAAAATTATTTTGCTAGGACTAATAACTTACGAACCAAATTTGCCCAAACTGCATGAAATGTTTTTATTTTTATATTTATTTTTTATATATATTTTATAAAAAAAAATTATTTTTTGTCATATTTTTTTATTTGCTCTCAGCCGTCTTCAAATTCTACGACGAAATATTTATTATTTCTTACTTTTCAGTGCAAATTTTTGAAGTCGGTGCACTTTTTTTTAAAAGGTTTATTTTACCCTTTTAAGTGATTTATAATAACGCAACTAAAAAAATATTGATGGAAATTAAAAAAAAATACCGCTGTGGATGTGATTTGAACCATGTGCTTGTACATCCTGCGCTGCACCCCATTACATTTAAACGCTAGACCATCGTCACGAAAATTGACAACTTCGTGTCAATAGCAACCGTTGCTAAGGCTTTTTCTGATACATAATTTTCAGCCGTAAACAGAATATAATTACTGAATTTCTGAAAAACTACTGAACCGATTTTCGTCATATGTCTGTGAGATAATGTCGAGAAATTATTATGTCTTGAAAAAAATAATTCGTCAAAATCGGTACATATTTTATCGAGATATCAAGAAAAATTGTGTCGTACTAATCTTGTATAAATTATAAACATTAATTAAATAATAATATTGTGTTTATTTACATTTTGTCCATACAAAAAATCTCTGTCATAATAAATATGTCAAATCAAATCTTCATAAAAAGCCAAAGAGATCGAACATTATTCATTCGAACATTATTTATTTTCGGTCAGCTACAATCTCCTCCACTTTATCATTATGGGAAGCTGGCAGTAAAACAACCAACTTTGAGACTGGCCGCCGTAGAGTCGTGCTCTGTGTATCAACATCAACAATACGTACACGTCCATCACGTCCAGGAATAACTGAAATAACTTTCCCTCTTGGCCAATAGTTTCTGGGTGATGTCGAATCTGCAATTAAAACAAGGTCACCTACACATATTCTGTAACTATCGTCTTTTGTCCATTTCCGCCGATTCTGTAGAGATGGTATATACTCGCGTATCCATCTGGACCAAAAGTGATCAGCAAGCCTTTGTGCGATACGCCATTGTTTTCTCAAATTTAAGTCTTCATCAGAGAAATCTCCAGGTCGTGGCAAACCATTAGAGGCACCAAGTAAAAAAATGATTTGGCGTAAGTGCCTCCTCCTCATTTACGTCAACAGATACGTGTGTTAAGGGACGACTGTTTACAATATTTTCAGCTTCTGCCAACAACGTAGATAATGTTTCTTCTTTTGGCGCACGGGAAAATAGAATGGCATGAAGAGCTGTTTTAATCGAACGAACAAGTCTCTCCCAGGCGCCACCCATATGCGGAGCATCAGGTGCATTAAATCTCCATTCAATTCCGAGCTCAGTTGCTTTATCAATAAATACTTTATCTCTTAAGATCCCTTGGATTGATATCTGAAGTTCTCCATCGGCTCCTCTGAAATTTGTCCCATTATCCGAATATATTTGTTTAGGATAGCCACGTCGAGCAGCCATGCGTCGTATTGCAAGTATTGTCGAGTCTGTAGATAACGAAGTAACTAATTCAATGTGTACAGCCCTTGTATTTAAACAAGTAAATATTGCACCCCATCTTTTCTCATTTCTGCGTCCGACGGTTATAGACATAGGACCAAATAAATCAACACCGCAGTATGTGAATGGTCTGTAATGATGTTCAAGTCTTGCAGGTGGCAACCCTGCCATCATTGGTTGTTCACATGGTGCTCTTCTTGCTCTACAAATAACACATCGAGCTATCAAAGATCGTACTGTTGTTCGTAATCGCAGAATGCAGTATTTCTGTTTTAATTCATTAATTAACATTTGTAAACTGTGATGCCCTAACTTACGATGGTTATAATCAATAATAAGTTTCGATATACGATGCCGACCATCTAGTATCACTGGTCTCTTCAAATTTAATGGTAAGTTTTTTGCAGCATCAATTCTAGAAATAGCCCTCATTAAATTGTCTTCGTCTAAAGTAGGATTTAGTTTTTGTAATTTACTAGATTTTAAAATCTTTTGGTTTTTAATAGCAACAATTTCGGCGGAAAAGCTTTCAACTTGTGCTTGTCTTATAATTAAAGTTTCAGCTCGCCTCTCATGTTCAAGTGAAATCGTTGACGACATTTTTTTACATTTATCTACAAATAATAAAACCATTGCCACACTTCTTACTAGTCGTCTCCAATTCGAGAACCTCTTATCATCTATGAGCTTAACTATTTCTTCAGTTACCAGGGTAAATTTGTGATCTTCATGGGCGGTTATTGGAGAGTAAGTTTTTTCAAAATTTCTGAAAAACTGATTAACCAATTTATATGAGATAAAAATGGGACTAATCCGGAAAAACTATCTGTCGATTAAAGAAGAAACCATCAAAATCGGTTCACAACTGGCGAAGTTATCGATGTACATACATACATAAAAATACGGTCCGAATTGAGAACCTTCTCCTTCTTTTTTTGGAAGTCCGTTAAAAATGGAGATCAACGACATAATATTCACTTAACCATTCATCGGTGAATGCGTTTCAATTGACTTATAAATGCGTTTCATTTGTTAGATGAGTCGGTAATGTAACTCAATCTCTGCTTGTGTTAAAAAATTTCAGCAGTGCAAATATTTAGTTGTTTTGACAAAAAACTTAGTGTGTGTGTGTGTGTGAATGTGTAGTTCGGACAGGAACTGAATCCGATGTATACTTGGCTCTGTTATTCTCTGGTAAGTAATTATTTAATTTTTATACCACACATATTCAGAAAATACATAGTTAAGCCTAAAATACGTCATTACTGTCATACAAATGTGCGGGCTAAATTTCCGGGATAAAAAGTAGCCTAGTAGGAGAAAGTGTGATTCCCAACTCATGTGATCTAAACCCCTAGTCTGCCACTTAGGTGACTCTGGCTTCAAATAGCACACTCGTTGAAAAACGGTCACGTCTTACCCTTGGTGAATAATTTACGATTATTCTCTTTTCTGGGAGTATCCCCATTAACCGAAGCAGCTCTCGCGGATGCAGAAAAGTTTATAGTTAGACTGTATAAAATTAAACCTCCTATAAATACAACAGATCAGGCAAGACACGTCCTCTTCTCCAGAGTCACCACACCTGAGGCGCTGCCACCAACTTCAGATGCTGCTCAATTGCATATCCGCCGAGCGCATTATCAAGCTTTCATCTGGAGGAATGCGCATGTTGGAGAAATCATTTTTTCATGCAGTTTAGGCAAACTTGATTAATTTGTTATTAGTCCTATCAATATAATTTGTAAAGAATTTAATGGTAGAGGGAAAAGGGGGTGGGGGAGGGCCTGGCACCGGGCAGAATTAGTCGAAATGGACCCGGTGCCAAAAAGTTTCACTAAATGCCGTTCGATGATGACAACACAAGTATCAACCGCCAGTCTATAAGGTAGGTACTCCGTTTGTATGAAAACGAGCGCGGTTTTATTAACCCTCAAGCCAGGATGGAGCGCCAGTATACTATAATAATTAGTGAGATATTAAGTAGGATGTTATTCCACAGAAAATCCAAGACGATTTCCAAATTCCGCACAAAATGTATCCCTAGAATATTACTTGTACGAGGCATAATGCATAATCCGTGCCACGCCAAAATAAAATAAAGTCAGAGGTTGCTATATTGAAAAAATATTAGCTATAATTAAAATATTTCATGTGGCAACACACTTTGTGTTGTATTGATCGTAAAAGAAATCAAAACAAGTGTATTTTTTTTAAACAAATCCAAGTTTTAAACCGGTTCTGTGAATGTACTATTGTGCGGAGATGCAAAAATACGAAAAGCTTGAGAAAATTGGGGAGGGCACATATGGAACTGTTTTCAAAGCAAAAAACAGAGATACACACGAGGTTGTTGCCCTTAAACGAGTTCGTTTAGACGACGATGATGAAGGTGTTCCTTCGTCTGCTCTACGTGAGATATGTTTACTGAAAGAACTTAAACATAAAAATATTGTACATCTGTATGACGTGCTTCACAGCGAGAAGAAACTCACCTTGGTTTTTGAGCACTGCGACCAAGATTTGAAGAAGTATTTCGATGGTTTAGGTGAAGAAATTGATCCTGAAGCAGTGAGGTCCTTCCTTTTCCAGCTTCTAAGAGGCTTAGCGTTCTGCCACAGCCATAATGTTCTGCATAGAGATCTGAAACCACAGAATCTATTGATTAACAAAAATGGTGAACTGAAGTTAGCTGATTTTGGTCTAGCCAGAGCTTTTGGTATCCCGGTTAAATGCTACTCGGCAGAGGTAGTGACATTGTGGTACCGTCCTCCTGATGTATTGTTTGGTGCTAAATTATACACAACAAGCATTGACATGTGGTCGGCTGGTTGCATTTTTGCTGAACTGGCAAATTCTGGTCGTCCATTATTCCCAGGATCTGATGTGGATGATCAGTTGAAGAGGATTTTCAAGCTGTTGGGGACACCTACTGAAGAGTCATGGCCGGGGGTCACTCATCTGCCTGAATACAGACCGATGCCGATCTATCAACCAAGCATGGGACTTGCTCAGATTGTCCCTCATTTGGCAATCCGGGGTAGGGACCTCTTAGGACGTCTTTTGACTTGCAACCCTGCCTTGAGAATGTCTGCTGAAGAAGCTATGGATCATACATATTTTCATGACCTGGATCCGGAAATCAAGAATGATAAATGTTAAACTTTCATTATAAAAGTTTAATTCCTGTGAATTTTAGGTTTATATTTTAGTTGTATTGTAAGATGATCTCAATTTACTTTGCTATCCTAGTGAATTTTGTATGGGCCATACATTATAATATATAGCATTACTTATATAGCAAATGATAATCATTAAACTTCCATAATAAATGTTACATTCCAGTTTATTTCATATTTATAATAATATTTTAATGTAAGACAATCTTAATCATATGCTATTTTGGAAAATTTTGTATTGTATTTTACCTTATATCCGTATCTTAGTACTTAATAATAAGTCAAACTTTGGAATCATGATATTAAATTGATGTATAAAAATATCACATGTTTTATTGCTTAGTATTTTAGGTAAGGTGAGGTAGGCAGAGACTAAGGATCTCCACATTCCATGATTTCCATGGTGAATTTAGTTTGTATTTTTAATACTTTTGTCGTAGGAAAAGTCTTTTTACATTTTAATATGAAATTATTAGAGAAATGGTTTCATTATAACTTAAATTAATTTGCAAGTTTTTAAATCATTACTATTAGGTAATCTGTGTCATTAGTCAGTAGACTTGCTAATAGACGAATCACAAAGTTTAATATTTGGTAAAGGACAAACTTCAAACAGGACTAAAAAGTCTATTTCACTTAAATATTTGCAAATGAATTAATGGAACATTTTTTTTATTCAAAAGGATAGAGTTCACACTAACTAATACTAATGTATTGGTAATCCACAACTACACCTAATTATGAGTTCTTTTGAGGCCAAAGAGTATAAAATATTAATAAAATAATATAGCCTTTCTAAGCTTTACTTACCAATTAGAAATGTTGACCAATTTAAATCCCTAATCTCATTAAACTGAGTATCAGTATATTCAGAGAATTTTCATAAAATTTAAACTGCATTTTATTTGTAATTCATAGCCCTTTCATTTGACAAATTTCATTAAAAAAAATTAATATATGTTTGTGATTGGGTCGTCAAATTCTATATTATGTACCATATTTTAACCTTTTTCGTCCAGTAGATTTGGAGAAAATAAGCTGCGACAGACTGACAGAGAGACACAAGAGTGATCCTTTTGTATAGGGAAATCGTATTACCTGCGTGTATCAACTTGAAACTTGGTACAAATATTCTTCAAAACAAATAATAAAACACGTATTTTTGGATTTTTAAAAACGTTCCTTAAGGAGGGGTGCAACGGGGTGTAGAAGTTTGTATAGGGAAATCGTATTACCTGCGTGTATCAACTTGAAACTTGGTACAAATATTCTTCAAAACAAATAATAAAACACGTATTTTTGGATTTTTAAAAACGTTCCTTAAGGAGGGGTGCAACGGGGTGTAGAAGTTTGTATAGGGAAATCGTATTACCTGCGTGTATCAACTTGAAACTTGGTACAAATATTCTTCAAAACAAATAATAAAACACGTATTTTTGGATTTTTAAAAACGACCCTTACGGAGGGGTGTAGTCAAAGTCAAGTCAAAATCATCTTTATTTCGTAGTTATTATAAAATAAACTTGAAACATGTCAAACAAAAAATACACAGTACCTACAACATAAACAATTTAAACAAAATAGAAAAAAAAACAATACATAAAAGTCCAGCGGCCTATAGCCATGGTTTCTTATCCTCCAGATAATCAGAAACTTTATAATATGCCCAAGTAATCTATTTTTTACATGTAATTTAAACTGGTGCAAAGGCAAATTCCGAATATGCATGGGGATCCTATTTTAAAAGCGTATACATTGATCCCTGAATGATTTAGTGACTCTAAGCAGTCGACTAACTACTTCTTGTGTTAACATTATGTCTGTCACAATTTTTTTTAAACAAAAATATATTTTTTTTAAACAAAAATATATTATTTTTGACGTATATTACGTTTTCAAATATATATTGTGACGGCGATGTCAATATGTTAACTTCCCTAAATCTATCCCTGAGTGATGTTCTAGGCCCCAGTTTATACCTATATAGCGCGGACAGCCCGCTTCTGCAGTACGAAAATTGAAGTCACGTCAGCAGCATGACCCCACAACAGAATACCATATGACATTTAGACTGTGGAAGTAACCGAAATATACCTGTCTCGTCGATTCCACGCTTGAAATGCTTCGTATGTTTTTGATAGCGTATGCCGCTGAACTGAGTTTTTTTGCCAAACATTTAATGTGGGGACCCCACTGCAATCCAGCGTCCAAAGTCATGCCCAAAAACACAGTAGTATTTACAAATTTCAATTGTTTGTTTCCTATGTGGATATTAGTGTCTGTTTGGTAGTGTAAATTTTAAACATTTCGTTTTGTTCTCATTTAGCAGTAAGTTATTAGCCGTGAACCAATTCACAACTTTGGAGATCGTACCGTTTACATTGTCATTAGTTATACACTGTCTATTAGTTTTAAATAATAATAATAATGAAGTGTCATCTGCAAACAGTACAGTCTCACAACTATCCTTTATAAGGTGTGGCAAATCGTTTATGTAAACTAAAAACAAAAATGGCCCAAGGATGGAACATTATTATTATTATTATTCATTATATTATTATTGTTACGAGCTGGGGTTCGAAGAGATTTAAAATACCGATTATATAAACAAACTTTACTTCAACACCACAAAAATACAGTTACATAAATGAAAACACTAAAATAACACTTAGTCGCACTAAATTCCACTTCACTGTTTCGCTTTGATCGCTCTGATTCGCACTGTGTCCCTTGCGGCAATGATCCTCTGTTTATATTGCCCACCGAACATTCGAGAAACGCCGAGATTGTTGTACAAAGTTGTAGACGCGGCTCGATGCGACTCGGCGCCAAATACCTACACACAGACCGCGCCCGATTTTGGTACCTATGGCTAAGCACATACGGTCCATTTTCGTTTGTACTTGATTCTCTCTGGATGTTTCTAGAGACGTCTATCGACCTTGATGTGTTTAGGTATTTATTTGTGCGATTTAAGTACCTACTCGTTACACTGCCCCCCGCTTAGACTTGCTCGTCCCGAGCAATGTTCGAGCCTTTGTAAGGGGCTAGCCGATCAATGTGGACAACCTTTAACTGCCCACGCGGGCATCGTTGGATCCGATAGGTCACGTCATTGATCCTCGTGATGACCTTATACGGACCTTCCCAGCGGTTCTGCAGCTTGGGAGATTTCCCTTTTCGGCGTTTCGGGTTGTGCAGCCACACCAACGATCCCTCGTCAAAACCGTTACTATTGAAGTTCCTATCGTACCTGGTCTTCATCTTTGTACTGGCCACAAGACTGCTCTGACTAATCTGGTCATGTATGTCGCACATCTTGTTTTTCAGGTTCGATACGTAGTCACTTACAGGTTGCGGCGCATCCGGAGGTCCGCCGGTCAGGAGATCAACTGGTAGTCGGAGCTCTCTCCCAAAGTTGGCATAAGCAGGAGTCACTTTTATGCTTTCATGCTCTGCGGATCGATATGAGAGCAAGAACAAGGGAATATATCGGTCCCAGTCCCTCTGGTGATCCTCAACCAGTTTCGCCAAATGAGTCTCCAAAGTGCGGTTGAACCTTTCAACCATTCCGTCGGACTGTGGGTGATACGCCGTAGTCCTCGTTTTATTTATTCCCAGGAGACGGCATACTTCCTGGAACAACTGCGACTCAAAGTTACGCCCTTGATCAGAATGTATCTCCATTGGTAGCCCGAACCTGCAGAATACTTCGTTGACCAACTTAGTCGCCACTGTTGTCGCTTCCTGGTTGGGAATTGCGAAGACCTCCGGCCACTTCATGAAGTAGTCCATCACGACCATGAAGTACTTGTTCCCGTCTTCAGTGACCGGGAACGGTCCAGCAACGTCCACCGCAATTCGTTCCCATGGAGCGCCAACATTGTACAGCTGCATACGTCCCCTCGTACGTGTCGTAGGTCCCTTCACGGCCGCACATACTGTGCACTTGCGACACCAATCCTCGACATCTTGCCGGCAATGAACCCAATAAAATCGTTTCCTGATTTTCGCCAAGGTTCGATTCATGCCCAGATGTCCTCCCGAGGATCCATCGTGCACGGACTCAAGCACTGCGCGCACCTTTGACCTAGGCACGACCAGCTGCATCAATGTCTCCTGTCCACTTGGCGACTCCCACTTGCGGTACAACAACCCGTTGTGCAGCACTAGACTTTCCCACTGAGCCCAGTAGCTTTTCGTGGTGGAACTCATGGTTGATACAACATTCCAGCCGGGCCTTGGAACATTCTGCGTCTTCCATTCCATTATCGGCGCCAAGTTGTTATCCTTGAGTTGCTCGTCTCTCGTCCTCTCGTTCGCCCATTCGTCACTAATGTTGTTAGTCGTAATGACTTTGATGACAGAATCACCGATTTCACGCCTCGAGCAGTGTTTACAATCTTCAGGGCACGGCCTGCGTGACAGTGCGTCAGCGTTGCCATGCATCCGTCCTCGTCGATGTTCGATCGTGAAATCGAATTCTTGTAACTGCTCGATCCATCGAGCGACTTGTCCTTCGGGATCCTTGAACTGAAGTAACCATTTCAACGCCGCATGGTCTGTCCGTAGCTTGAACTTCCTTCCGATGAGATACTTGTTGAAGTGTCGTAACGTCTTCACTACGGCCAGAAGTTCGCGTCTGGTTACACAGTAGTTCCTTTCTGGTTTTGACAGAGCCTTGCTGAAATACGCTATCACAACTTCCTTGTCCCCCTTCCGTTGTGACAGCACACCTCCAATGGCGATGTTGCTTGCGTCTGTGTCCACAACAAACTCGCCGACTTGGTCCGGGTAGCCCAATACAGGTGTTTCACACAGTCGTTGTTTCAGTTCCTGGAACGACTTCTCACAGTCCTCAGTCCACTGAAACGAACGCTTGTCCTCCGTCAGTCGATGTAGGGGCTTGGCTACTCCCGCGAAGTCGTATACGAAGCGGCGGTAGTATGAGCACAGACCAAGAAACGCCCGAACATCTGTTTTGTTCCGTGGGGTGGGCCATTCTCGTACAGCTACTGTCTTTACAGGGTCGGTTTCTACGCCATCCTTTGTAATTACATGCCCGAGGTAATTTACACGTTTCTTGAAGAAGCTACACTTCTTGGCATGCAATTTCAGGTTCGCGAGCTTCAACTTGGCAAACACTCTTTCTAAATTCCCCAGGTGCTCGTTGAAGTCGCGTCCCATGATGATGACGTCATCCAGGTAGACTAGGCAAGCTTTTCCAACGAGGTCCGCAAGCACAACCTCCATCAGCCTTTCGAACGTAGCGGGAGCATTGCATAACCCGAAAGGCATGACGTTGAACTGCCACAGTCCATTTCCGGTCGAGAAAGCAGTCTTTTCCTTGTCCTTGGGATCGATCTCCACTTGCCAGTATCCACTCTTCAAATCCAGTGTTGAGAACCACTGGTTCCCACTCAACTTGTCCAAGGTGTCGTCAATCCGGGGTAGAGGGTAGCTGTCCTTTCTGGTTACGTCGTTCAGTCGACGATAATCCACACAGAAGCGAGTGCTGCCATCCTTCTTCTTAACTAGCACAACCGGAGAACACCATGGGCTCAAAGAAGGTTCGATGACATTAGCCTTCTTCATGTCTTCCAGCATGCACTGTACTTCTGCTTCTCTTCCTACTGGGATTCGTCGAGCACGTTGACGTATAGGTAACTCGTTGCCTGTGTTGATGGTGTGTTTCACCAATGACGTCCTGCCGAGATGCCCATCTCTATCACTAAAGATGTCAATGTAACGAGTGAGCATCTCCTTCGCTCGTTTGTACTCGGAGATTGACAAGTCCTTCTTCGAAATGTCGACGAGTTCCAAGGGGTTTGCACTGTTATTTTTCATCGCCGACAGCTTCCCCTGGGTGCAGCTCCGCATCCAATTCGCCTCGTCGCACTTCGCCACGACTTGATCCTTATTGAGAGTGACAGGAGCGCCATTGAAGTTGGTCACCCTTACTACAGCTCGTCCACTCTGGCTGTTTACTAAAGTTGGAGTGAGTAACCAGCCTTTATGTTTAGAACGTTCCAGGTGGTCGATGATAGAGCACCTCGTATTGGAGGGGTCCCCATTAGTTGGTAACTCCACATCGACAAGCGTCTCCGAATATGGGTTCAGTTTGACGCCCTTGGCACAGCGCACATAGCCAGCATAACCACCTTTCAAAAATACCTGTTCCTGGCCGCACTGCAGTACACCGTTGCGCAAGTCGATGCCAAACTGGAACCGCTTCATAAAGTCGAGTTCGAGAATGCAGTCGTCTATAATGTCGGCCACGATGACGGTGTGTGGGTACTCCCCGTCACCCACCTTGAGTGTCACCGGCAGCTCGTCGTATGCGGGTATTGGCTGACCGGTTGCCGTGAAGAGTTTCAGACAGGAAGATGAACGTCTGGTTCTTTTCGTAGATCGTCCCAACAACTGAGGTCTCACAACCGTACGCGTTGCTCCTATGTCGATCGTCATCTCACATGGCGTCCCGTTGACCTCGCCGGCGATTACCAGACTGTTCCCGTCGAAAACTTGTCGGATGGTAACTTTTGGGGCTATGTCACGATAAGCCAGTACCCGCCCCGCGGCTCTGGCTGTTACTCGTTTCCCGGAAGCTCCGTAGTTACGGCACGGACATCAGCTTCGACGTCCCGTTTCGGCACTCGTTGATCCGTGCCTTGTCGTTTAAGCGCCGGGCAGCTTGCTTTAAGGTGCCCCAGCTTGTGGCAGTAGAAGCAGCGGGGTAAGTAGCTACGCCTCTCTGCTACAGGTGTCGTTGTTGGAGTAGCCTCCTCCGCCACTTGTCGCAATCGCTGAGAACGAGGCTCCTGTCTCACGGCTTCCACCTCTAGAGCATGGGCGAGTGCATCTTTCAGGGCGGTGTGGTGGCCCAGTCGAACTGCAGCTCTGACCTCCATGCTGCGGATGCCGTCGATGAATGCTTGAACGAGGTTCGCAGCAATGAACTCTTGTCCGGCAGATGGGTACGCCTTCCTCACGATCTTCTCGATCTCCAGAGCCCATTGTTGCAGATTCTCACCAGCATGTTGCGTCCTGTCCCTCAGCTGCGCTCGGTAGACGTGCTCCAGGTGTTTGTCGCCGTACCTGGAGTCCATTGCCTCGATCAGGTTCCCGTACGTGGTGCAGCTGTCTGGAGAGGCTTCCAGAACCGATAGTGCACGGCCCCTTAAAGCCACTGTCAAGGCGGTCAGAGATTGCTCGTCTGTCCAGCCGTTGGCAGAGGCGACCGTTTGGAACTGCAATTTGTACGCTGTCCAGGACGTAGTCCCGTCGTACGGCGGCACCTTGACTCGGGGGCCGGAGACGACGACGCCTCCAGCAACAGGAGCGGACAGCTTCAGTTTCCTTACTTCATTCTGGAGCCTCTCGCATCGGCTGTCCAACTCTCCGTAGCGGTCGTTAAGTCTTGCATCCAGTTCTCTGCTCATCCTAGTCTGTATTTCCTTGCAATGCTGTTGGAGGTCTTCGTAACGGATGTCGAGGTCTTCGATTCTCTCCTCGTGCATGTCTGTAACCCTCTGTAGCTGCTTCACCTCCATAGTCACCTTTCCCAGTGATTCTGAAAGCAGCTCCTTAAGGCTAGCAGACTGCTCCTTCAACAGCCGGCAAGTCTGCTCCTCCCGAAGTCTGGCCTCCTCCTCTTGTCGTCTGGCCTGCTCCTCCTGACGTCGGGCCTGCTCCTCCAATAGCTGCCGAGTCTGCTCCTCCTGTCGTCGGGCCTGCTCCTCCTGACGTCGGGCCTGCTCCTCCATCAGCCGAACCAGCATCCCCATATCGAATGCCTGGGGAGCACCCGCAGAACCCGCAGCACCCGTATCAACTCCAGCAGCAGCTCCAGCACCAACAGCAGCAGTCCCAGCAGCAGCAGCAGCGGCTCCAGCAGCAGCTCCGGCACCACCAGCAGTATTCCCAGCAGCACCAGCAGCGGCTCCAGCAGCAGCAGCCTCGTCGACCTCCTCGCCGTGATGTCCAGCAGTAGTTTGTCGTGTTTTGGGTCGCCGTGATGACGACGAGTCACGTGGTGTAATCGGCATTTTTGAATCCCACACTCCTGACACCAATTTGTTACGAGCTGGGGTTCGAAGAGATTTAAAATACCGATTAAATAAACAAACTTTACTTCAACACCACAAAAATACAGTTACATAAATGAAAACACTAAAATAACACTTAGTCGCACTAAATTCCACTTCACTGTTTCGCTTTGATCGCTCTGATTCGCACTGTGTCCCTTGCGGCAATGATCCTCTGTTTATATTGCCCACCGAACATTCGAGAAACGCCGAGATTGTTGTACAAAGTTGTAGACGCGGCTCGATGCGACTCGGCGCCAAATACCTACACACAGACCGCGCCCGATTTTGGTACCTATGGCTAAGCACATACGGTCCATTTTCGTTTGTACTTGATTCTCTCTGGATGTTTCTAGAGACGTCTATCGACCTTGATGTGTTTAGGTATTTATTTGTGCGATTTAAGTACCTACTCGTTACATTATTATCATGATAACACGTGTTTGCCCCTTTTTAACCGTCTTCAAAAAAAATCGTCGGTATCTTTTATGTTTTTTTTTTGTTTGAAAGGTTTATACTTCCCATGTGGTCCCATGGTCATCAGGTCAGGAATCTGATGATGGGATCCTGGAGAAATGGAGAACTCTTAAAATTTTATAGGCACACTTGAAGCGATTTGGGGTTTTTATAGTGACTTTTGCTTTCGGAAAGCACACTTTTCATAATTTTTGAAGTCGGTACACTTTTTTTATATATATATTTTATATTGTTTTCATTTTCAATTTATTTTAAGTAAGTACCTATCTTTTTAGAATTTTATTAGGTATATAACATTTAATCAAAAAAATACTACTAAATAAAAAAATATCGGATTTTATTAATAAAAGAAAATATAACAACGGGCGTTAAAAAAAAACGACAGTAGTCGCATATAATGTGTAACATCTGACATCTCACCTTGGTACACACTGTTGCCCAAGTCTACCACCGCGCGCGTTCATTGGTCAAATCAAATTGCGCGCGCTTCCCCGGCTTCCTGTTATACACTTCCGTCCCTTTTCACGAAATTACTCCCACAGATTGCAGGAAAGATGTTACACATCAAAAATTTACGATATTGTAATTTACTATTTGAAACAATAGATATTTACATTATTAACAGATAGGTAAGTACCTACCAAGTTTATTAAAGCGATGATAGGACAAGCAACACAAAGGAATAGACGTGGGAAATCTACTGGACCTATTTACGTACCTACGTATGTAGATTTGCAGATAATACGTATTTTAATCCGGACCTTAAGATGTTCTTACAACTATAAATATTGCTTCTGTTATGACATGTATGAAGATATTATTAAGTAAGTACTTATATTATTTCTGATATTATTATAGCTATCATAATACCTACAATTTTTGTCCCCGGGAAATTATTTAATTTCTTCGGAAAAAATCTTATTTGAATCTTTGAGCTTAAATTCTTGTTTTACCAAGTTTTTTTGCCAAGTACAGTTCTCTCCAAACTTAAATGCGCCTCTGAAGTGCGTATGAAATACCGTCGTGAAGTTAGCGGCCATAAGTTAGCGGCCAAAGTAAACCGACCAAATTAAAGAGACTATATTTTTTCTCGCATATTAACCTAGCTGTAGGTATTTAACTATTTATATAAGAATAAATATTACATGTAGGTTTATATAAAAAGTAAGAAAAATTAAAAGTGTAAAAATCTCACAATTCGATATTAAAAAAAAAATATGTTTAAGAAATTGCTTAGTGCCACTCCAGAATTCAGTCAGGGTGACGCAGAATGAAGTGCTATTTGAGGTGAGGAGGGCGTTAAGGATTTACAGTGGCTTCTTCAGGGTCACATATAAAGGAAAACGAAAACATCGACTATATACAATATCTCGACATTAAAAAAATATTTTTGTTCAAGGAATTGCTTGGTGCCACTCTAGAATTCAGTCAGGGTGACGCAGAATGAAGTTCTCTTTAAGGTGAGGTAGACTTTAAGGACTTACGATGGCTTCTTCAGGGTCACATATAAAGGATAAATGGATCATTGGCAATATTCAATATCTTGACATTCAAAACTAAATTTTGTTTAAGAAATTGCTTGGTGCCACTCCAAAATTCAGTCAGGGTGACGCAGAATGAAGTCCTCTTTGAGGTGAGGTGGACTTTAAGGACCTACGGTGGTTTCTTCAGTGTCACATATAAAGAAAAAAAGGATCATTGGCAATATTCAATAACTTGACATCCAAAATTTAATTTTGTTCAAGAAATTGCTTGGTGCCACTCTAGAATTCAGTCAGGGTGACGCAGAATGAAGTTCTCTTTAAGGTGAGGTAGACTTTAAGGACTTACGGTGGCTTCTTCAGGGTCACATAAAAAGAATAAAAGGAACATCGACAATATTAAAAATCTCGATATTCAAAATTAAATTTTGTTCAAGAAATTGCTTGGTGCCACTCTAGAATTCAGTCAGGGTGACGCAGAATGAACTTCTCTTTGAGGTGAGGTGGACTTTAAGGACTTACGGTGGCTTCTTCAGGGTCACATATAAAGGATAAATGAATCATTGGCAATATTCAATATCTTGACATTCAAAACTAAATTTTGTTCAAGAAATTGCTTGGTGCCACTCTAGAATTCAGTCAGGGTGATGCAGAATGAAGTTCTCTTTAAGGTAAGGTAGTCTTTAAGGACTTACGGTGGCTTCTTCAGGGTCACATCTAAAGGATAAGAGGAACATGGACAATATTCAATATCTTGACATTCAAAATTTAATTTTGTTTAAGAAATTGCTTGGTGCCACTCTAGAATTCAGTCAGGGTGACGCAGAATGTAGTTCTCTTTGAGGAGAGGTGAACTTTAAGGACTTACGGTGGCTTCTTCAGGGTCACATAAAGGATAAAAGGATTATTGGCAATATTCAATATCTAGACATTCAAAATTTAATTTTGTTCAAGAAATTGCTTGGTGCCACTCTAGAATTTAGTCAGGGTGATGCAGAATGAAGTTCTCTTTAAGGTAAGGTAGTCTTTAAGAACTTACGGTGGCTTCTTCAGGGTCACATCTAAAGGATAAGAGGAACATGGACAATATTCAATATCATGACATTCAAAATTTAAATTTGTTTAAGAAATTGCTTGGTGCCACTCTAGAATTCAGTCAGGGTGACGCAGAATGAAGTTCTCTTTAAGGTGAGGTAGACTTTAAGGACTTACGGTGGCTTCTTCAGGGTCACATAAAAAGAAAAAAAGGAACATCGAAAATATTAAAAATCTCGATACTCAAAATTAAATTTTGTTCAAGAAATTGCTTGGTGCCACTCTAGAATTCAGTCAGGGTGACGCATAATGAACTTATCTTTGAGGTGAGGTGGACTTTAAGGACTTACGGTGGCTTCTTCAGGGTCACATACAAAGGATAAATGGATCATTGGCAATATTCAATATCTTGACATTCAAAACTAAATTTTGTTCAAGAAATTGCTTGGTGCCACTCTAGAATTCAGTCAGGGTGATGCAGAATAAAGATCTCTTTAAGGTGAGGTAGTCTTTAAGGACTTACGGTGGCTTCTTCAGGGTCACATCAAAAGGATAAGAGGAACATGGACAATATTCAATATCTTGACATTCAAAATTTCGAGATTTTTAATATTGTCGATGTTCCTTTTATTATTTTTATGTGACCCTGAAGAAGCCACCGTAAGTCCTTAAAGACTACCTTACCTTAAAGAGAACTTCATTCTGCATCACCCTGACTGAATTCTAGAGTGGCACCAAGCAATTTCTTGAACAAAATTAAATTTTGAATGTCAAGATATTGAATATTGTCCATGTTCCTCTTATCCTTTAGATGTGACCCTGAAGAAGCCACCGTAAGTCCTTAAAGACTACTTCACCTTAAAGAGAACTTCATTCTGCGTCACCCTGACTGAATTCTAGAGTGGCACCAAGCAATTTCTTGAACAAATTTAAATTTTGAATGTCAAGATATTGAATATTGTCCATGTTCCTCTTATCCTTTAGATGTGACCCTGAAGAAGCCACTGTAAGTCCTTAAAGACTACCTTACCTTAAAGAGAACTTCATTCTGCATCACCCTGACTGAATTCTAGAGTTGCACCAAGCAATTTCTTGAACAAAATTTAATTTTGAATATCGAGATTTTTAATATTGTCGATGTTCCTTTTATTCTTTTTATGTGACCCTGAAGAAGCCACCGTAAGTCCTTAAAGTCTACCTCACCTTAAAGAGAACTTCATTCTGCGTCACCCTGACTGAATTTTAGAGTGGCACCAAGCAATTTCTTGAACAACTTTAAATTTTGAATGTCAAGATATTGAATATTGTCCATGTTCCTCTTATCCTTTAGATGTGACCCTGAAGAAGCCACCGTAAGTCCTTAAAGACTACCTTACCTTAAAGAGAACTTCATTCTGCATCACCCTGACTAAATTCTAGAGTGGCACCAAGCAATTTCTTGAACAAAATTAAATTTTGAATGTCTAGATATTGAATATTGCCAATAATCCTTTTATCCTTTATGTGACCCTGAAGAAGCCACCGTAAGTCCTTAAAGTTCACCTCTCCTCAAAGAGAACTACATTCTGCGTCACCCTGACTGAATTCTAGAGTGGCACCAAGCAATTTCTTAAACAAAATTAAATTTTGAATGTCAAGATATTGAATATTGTCCATGTTCCTCTTATCCTTTAGATGTGACCCTGAAGAAGCCACCGTAAGTCCTTAAAGACTACCTTACCTTAAAGAGAACTTCATTCTGCATCACCCTGACTGAATTCTAGAGTGGCACCAAGCAATTTCTTGAACAAAATTTAGTTTTGTATGTCAAGATATTGAATATTGCCAATGATCCATTTATCCTTTATATGTGACCCTGAAGAAGCCACCGTAAGTCCTTAAAGTCCACCTCACCTCAAAGAGAAGTTTATTCTGCGTCACCCTGACTGAATTCTAGAGTGGCACCAAGTAATTTCTTGAACAAAATTTAATTTTGAATATCGAGATTTTTAATATTGTCGATGTTCCTTTTATTCTTTTTATGTGACCCTGAAGAAGCCACCGTAAGTCCTTAAAGTCTACCTCACCTTAAAGAGAACTTCATTCTGCGTCACCCTGACTGAATTCTAGAGTGGCACCAAGCAATTTCTTGAACAAAATTAAATTTTGGATGTCAAGTTATTGAATATTGCCAATTATCCTTTTTTTCTTTATATGTGACACTGAAGAAACCACCGTAGGTCCTTAAAGTCCACCTCACCTCAAAGAGGACTTCATTCTGCGTCACCCTGACTGAATTTTGGAGTGGCACCAAGCAATTTCTTAAACAAAATTTAATTTTGAATATCGAGATTTTTAATATTGTCAATGTTCCTTTTATTCTTTATATGTGACCCTGAAGAAGCCACCGTAAGTCCTTAAAGTCTACCTCACCTTAAAGAGAACTTCATTCTGCGTCACCCTGACTGAATTCTAGAGTGGCACCAAGCAATTGCTTGAACAAAAATATTTTTTTAATGTCAAGTTATTGAATATTGCCAATTATCCTTTTTTTCTTTATATGTGACACTGAAGAAACCACCGTAGGTCCTTAAAGTCCACCTCACCTCAAAGAGGACTTCATTCTGCGTCACCCTGACTGAATTTTGGAGTGGCACCAAGCAATTTCTTAAACAAAATTTAATTTTGAATATCGAGATTTTTAATATTGTCAATGTTCCTTTTATTCTTTATATGTGACCCTGAAGAAGCCACTGTAAATCCTTAACGCCCTCCTCACCTCAAATAGCACTTCATTCTGCGTCACCCTGACTGAATTCTGGAGTGGCACTAAGCAATTTCTTAAACATTTTTTTTTTTAATATCGAATTGTGAGATTTTTACACTTTTAATTTTTCTTACTTTTTATATAAACCTACATGTAATATTTATTCTTATATAAATAGTTAAATACCTACAGCTAGGTTAATATGCGAGAAAAAATATAGTCTCTTTAATTTGGTCGGTTTACTTTGGCCGCTAACTTTTGGCCGCTAACTTCACGACGGTGTATGAAATGCGCTCCTGAATTATTGAAATATAGAAAACAAAATTGCTTTCATATAAATTGATTATTAAATGACCTCTAAGTATATATGTTTTTATTTAAATATGACTATACCTACCTGCTATAATTCATGCAGCCAATTTCACTCCGGTCGGTCATCTGCGAAAGTAGGTTCTAGTTTCAATCAGCTTTTTCATTTATTTAATTATGCACCTACCTAGTTTTTTAATTATCCGAAATTTTCAGTTAGGTGCCTATGAAATTAATTTTGCTGTCCGCGAAATAAATAGTGAATGAGCCATTCCTCAAACTACTTGTGATATTTTTGATAGTGTCTGAATAAGGCTGACATTTGGCCCTGAGCCTCTATTAGAAACAAAACTAAAATGAACATGAGCAGGAATGGACCAGTCTCACCAATGTACCTAGACAGTTCCACTTCTAAACTCAAAACTGCGTGTCTTTTAAGCCTCAAAAGAAAACAACTAAAGTAGCCTACGCACTGGTCCGGTTGTCGCTTAGAGGGAAACTAGCCACAATAAATAAATAAATGTTTTACTTCATATTGTTTTATTTTCAAGTTTTCAAATGAAGTAAAGATATAAAAGTAATCAGTAACAAGGAATTAAGTAATGAAAATGTTACAGAGGAATAAAAGGGAATACAATGAGTAAAAGGAGGGAGTAAAAAGATTAAAAGAAGTAAAAAGAAGCACGCTGAAAAATAAAAATAAAATAAATAAGTAAATGATTTATAGGATATGATAGAATCTAAACATAATACAACATAAATAGTAGGTACTTACAAATATCATGAACAGCTGGTTGAATTTTGTTCACAGTATTACATTATTGATTTTATAAAATAGGTGTGCTCTTTATCAAAGCTAAAACGTAATTGACTAAAAATGGTAGAAAATAAACAAATAGCAGACACTGTTCCAAATTCAGATTATTTTGAAAAATTCCTAAATTATAGGTAGTCAGTAACTTATTTTGTAAGGAGGTTAACAACTATTTTTGCAAGGAGGTTAGCAACTATTCAAACCTCTTTAAGAAAAAGTGGTCTCATTTATTTACTAAATGAGCACAACGTTACACGGTATCTCACCGAAAATTTTCGGTCCGGCCAGCCGTATGATCGAGATTGAACACAGGCCACACATTAGCGATGTAAATCATACGATTTAGATCACATGCAATTCACTCACTCACACAGACACACAATATTCGATTAAACAAATTGTCAAACATCCGTGTGTGTTTGACAGATCGTTCCGGCGATCTAAATCAACCACAAATACAAAGATTTGAAAACGGATTCGTTCGTTACAAGAATTAGACGAGTCTGTGGTCGAATTCGGGGCACCGTATGGCGATTGGACGAATGAGGTCTTAAGGGTCGTGACGCATCTCATTACAGAACATGCCCCCTTTAAGAATCACCTATCAATATTGGGTTTACAGACATTCCTCTATGCAGAGCATGCATGGAGACATACTCTTGGAATGTACAGGTGTTGCAAACAAAAAAATCCCCGAGAACAATACTAGAGGCTTGCAAAAACCTGCGAGGACTGCTCGGCTTCCTTGATGAGCTGGGATGGCAGGAATGATGTCCATCATCCCACCTCACGCAAAATGGGCGCATTGACATCAAGTTGCGGACAAAGAGCTCGTCCTCAAGTACCAAGTGTCAAGGATAATGAAAGCATCGAGTATAACGTTTGTATGAAAGGATGTAAATAAATAGGCAATGAATTTGTTTATTTAGGTAGTATGTTTACAAGAAGTGGAAAGATAGACAAGGACATTAAAAGGAGAATGAAAGCGGAAAAAGCAAAGTATTTTATAAACAATGTATGTAGAAATACACAACTTACAACTAAAAGTTAAATTAATGCACAATGAGTAATTGCGGCATTTACTTGCGTAGAATGTGTAATATAAAGCATATTGACCACATCCGGAACGATGTCATTAGAGAAGAATGCGGAGTGAAAAATGATGCTGTGACTAAAATGAAGAAAAGTAGTTTACGCATGTTTGGATTTGGATTGGTTGAATAATGAAGGAAAATATTTATATGGCTGAAGTGAACGGAAGTGCTGGCAGAGGACGACCTAAGTGTACCTACTTTTATTGAACATAAAAAAATGATTTAAGGCTGTATTAAAAGTACCTACACAAAATCGCCGAGCATGTATGAAAGGTATGATGAATATAAAAGAAACGAAAAATGTAAGTATGTCAGGATCGTAGCAAATGGCAGTCGATGTCTCTGCCTACCCCTCTTGGGATAAAAGGCGTGATGATAGATAGATAGATAGATTATATTTTTAACATTAATTGTGGTACGGATCCCTAAAAATATCATGTAATGATGTAACCCGAAAGTATTAGAGTATTTCTATGATGACCTTGACATAAACTCGTAACAGAATGACTTGTGTTTTTATCACAGATGAGTATTTTTTTTTTTCGTAATTGTAAAAATAATCTGTGATTAGATGACATATTACTTATGAGTCCTTTGACATATCTATCTATCTAACTAATCACGCCTTTTATCCCAAGAGGGATAGGCAGACACAATATCTCTCTGACAATTGTGTACAAAAGGATATTATAAAATATCAGATTATATAGAAGAAAAAAATCTATGGATGTAAAATTATTGTATTATGTGACATTGGCTCAATTGTACCCTACTTCTGTGCCATTTTATTTGTTTTTTAATTGACATGTATTTATAGGTTTTATTTTATTTTTTATTTAATATTTCAGACAGAGATATATAATATGTATTTTTTTATTCAGACATAAATTGCACATTTTTTATTATTTCAGACATGAATGGTATTTTATTATTGACTATTCAAAAGTATATAAAAATGTAATGTAGGAAATTTATTAATTATTGTATTTTTTATTGACTATTTCACATTACCATTATAATATGAAATAAAACTTTCTTTTGAATTTGAATCGAATTGTTAGGAAAAATTGTCATGAAATGTGAGTTGATAGGAAAAGCAGGTTCTTTATGTAGACTTTCGCAATGATCTCACTTTCACTGCAGAAAGTAAATTCTGTAGATTGTTTGATAGAATTTGATTTTTTCAAGGCTAACGTATGTTTATTCTGAAAAAAAGTATGAAAATCGAGAATTAGGTGTAGATTGAGCGAAAATTGTGTAGGTATGTACATATTTACTAAATTAAAATTAAATGATAATATGTAATAAATAACCATTGAAAGTACGGAAAACAAACGGCGCGTCGGTGGCCCAGTGGTTAAGACTCGGGTTTGATCCCGGATCCCGGCCTTGTACCAATGAGTTTTTATAATTAAAACTTATGTATATAATCCGACAGATCACACTTAGAGGCTTTTCCATATAAATATACAGAACTGGCCACTCGTTAGGTAGGTATAGCCTCACAAATACCATCGGCTAAAGGAGAACGAGTTGGTCTTCCGCTGGATACACTATAGGGCCGGTAACACACACGGGTCCCAGAGCTGTAAGGCAACATGTGACGAAAAAAATTCTCAATTCGACTGTATTTTTTTATGTTTAACTTTCGTTCGACTGGGTGAACCGATTTTGATGATTCTTTTTTTATTTGAAAGCTGGTGCTTCACGTGTGGTCCCATTTTATTTAGTGAAAATTGGTTCAGTAGTTTTGTATAAAACTTATTTCTGAGTCCATTTTTGTCATAACTCGATGAAATGCCAAGACAAATTCGAATATTTATATTTGTAATCACTTAAAATGGAAAAATAAATTAAACTTAAAAAGAAAGTGTACCGACTTCAAAAATTTGCACTGAAAAGTAAGAAATAATAAATATTTCGTCGTAGAATTCGAAGACGGTTGGTGCCAAATTAGAAACAACTTAGTTCCCAAATTCACTAATCTAGACAATTCATTAGGAACCTACGATCATCAGTACAAACATAGATAATATTGATCAGGATCTTTATCTTTTTAGATGTTTACTTAAATTATGTATAATAATTTTGCACCAACCCTCTTCAAATTCTACGACGAAATATTTATTATTTCTTACTTTTCAGTGAAAATTTTAAAAGTCGGTATACTTTTTTTTTATAATTTAATTTAATTTTATTTTATTCTGTACTAGACTTTCCGCCCCCGACTCCACCCGTGGCTATATTTGAACAATATAAAATATAGCCTATGTTGCTTAGGAATATCGTAGATTTACATTTAGTTTAGTTTATAGTAGTTTTTGAGTTAATTCATTACAAACATACAAAAAAAAATATTTTAACCTTTTTATAGTATTAGTATAGACGGTATAGATATATATTAACATTCCGTCCCTAGATTTCCCATTCCGGATGATCTAGACGGACCGTTTGTTAGAAGAATTGGACGGGTCTGTCTGTCGGTTTTAATGAACCGTACGGCGACACGCTGGCGATTCAACGAATGTGTGGCCAATTCGGTTTGTCATTCGCTACGAAACCCTAAAAAAGTGAACGAACCAAAACATGGCAGCATCATTCTTGCGAGATGGAGAATCTAAATAATGCTGTTAATATATTAGGTAACATAAGAATGGAATTTGAAGCCGAAATACCCTCGGCCCAGAAAAAACAAACTGTAGGCGTAGTTTGTTACAATATTTAACTTGTATTATTGTGTTTTTAGGATCATTGTATTACGACATAAGACTATATTATTGTATATTTATTAGCTCCCTAACCTTTCAAACTATCAATATGTTAGGTAATTTAAAGTAGATGTCATGTGTAGTGATTTGCTACCGACCATCTCACAGCAGCAATGGGTTAAGAGGCTTTCCCATTATCAATCCTTGTACTGTCTTTGCCTTACCCAGAGTTGGACATTCCTTGGCTGGCCATTTATGAGGACCCGTCTTCTTCTTTTTCTTTTATTATGGCTCCACCAATGTTAATATTTATAGTGTTTATAGCCGATTAATCGGTATTTAAGATAATCCCGCTGACCGCGATATGTCTTATTAGTCGTCGACTAATCATCACAGCACGGACAGGATTAAACTGGATGGGCGATGGAAACTGGTCTCGATGGGCGCGTGCGTTATTCACCAAGGCGTGACATGGAATCATGAGGACCCGTCGTTATTAGCTTTCGAGTCGAACGAAGATGTTTTTTTTTCACAGGTTGCTTTTACGGTTCCAGGGTAGGTACAAACAAATATTGATTTTTATATATTACATAGATTATATACACTATGTTGCAAAAAAAACGAGCACTTAAAACTTTATTGGTTATTATTATATTTTGAAGTTAATAATGGTTCAATAATTATTTTTTATGATGTTTCAACATATTATAATCAAACTTCTACATTTTTTTAATTATCACAAGTAACCAGTTTATTAAGTAATTTTAATGAGTATGAAGTGACAAATTAAACTTAAATATTTTTTTAAATAATCTTTTTGAAATGAACCTACACCAAAATCAATATCGAGTATGTCCACCTCTTGCAGTTATGATAGCTGCAATTCTTTTTCTCATACTCCCGATCAGGTTTCTTATGATATCTTGTGGTATCAGTTCCCATTCAGCCTGAATCACAGTTTTTAACTCTGTCAGATTTTATGGAGCTGGAGTTCCAGCTCAAACCCGGCCGTTTTAGTACGTCCCATAGATGCTCTATAGGGTTAAGCTCGGGACTCCTCGCTGGTCAATCCAATCGAGGAATCCCAACCTCCTTCATATAGGCGGATACTGCAACGGCACGATGAGGACGAGCATTATCATCCATAAAAATGGACCTGTCTCCCATAACAACCAATGCAGGTTGCACATGTGCAACGAGAATTTCTGAGATATAGCGATGTGCATTAAGTGTCCCATTTGGCAAAAAACTAACTCCGTACGAGCTTCAGAAGTTATTCCTGCCCAGAGCATTAAGGACCCTCCACCGCATGGTGTTACCTCTTCAAAGCACACGTCGGCACAACGTTCACCTTGTCTTCTCAGTACTCTCCGATGTCTGTCTTCACCATGTAGACATATACGGGCCTCATCAGAAAACAGAGCCCTACCCCAATCCTCAATTGTCCATAGTAACAAATTTTGCCCAAAACTTAGTATTGCTGCGCGATGCCCACGGAGTAATTATGGTCCTCTAGCGGGTCTGTGAGAATGTATGCCTGCTTCGATAAGTCTCCTCCGTGCAGTCCATTTGCTAACTCTCACCAATCTCACTTCTTGTAGGTGGGTTTTTAAGATAATTGTAAGATTTTCGTTGATTTCTAAGAGCTTGACTGACAAGAGATCGATCATCCCTCTGCTTCGTACATCTTTTTCTGTCAGAACCAGGCCTTCTACAGAGAGAATCAGTGTTTAGGAACCTCTTCCAAATCCTTTAAACTTTAGAACATGTAATTCCAAGCCGCCATGCCACATAACATTGGTGCTCTTAAGTGCTCGTTTTTTTTGCAACATAGTGTATATAAAAAATAAATTGTAGATATACATTCTACCAATACTTATACTTATTGCGTTGTATAACTATAATTGGGATACCTAAACCTATGTTAAGTAATTAATTTTGATTAAAGCTTTAGAAATCCATGGTCTTTAAAAATCTGTTCTATGATATGCTCTTATGGATTCGAAGATAAAAAATATTCAAATGTATTATTATATTCTCATGAACCAGCACAAATATTGCTTTTATTTATAATTACTTTTATTAAAATTAGACAATATCGGTTTAAATAACAATTTGAATATCTACAAAAGACATGATTTAAATTACAGGGTGGCCTCAAATAACGTTGTCAAGTGATTTCAATCCCTTTTTGTCTACATAATTACCTCCTTTAGCGCGGATACATAGAGACAAGCGCTTGGTAAAATTTTTTGTAATCTTTCGCACTTCCTCCACAGACATTTTGTTCCACTCCCGTATATGAGTGGCCTTTAGCTCATCAACACTTTTGTGACGCGATTCAAATCAGGCGAGTAGGGTGGCCATTCTTTTGGGGTGATGAAACCAGGGTAATTTTCTTTACACCACTGTTGAACACTTAAAGCCCTGTAAGCTGGAGCAGAGTCTTTGAAATATCCATGGACGGTTACCAAAGTGCTGTTGACTCCAAGGAAGAACCGGATTTAAGAATGTCTTGTCGGTAATTTTCTTGGTTAATTTTTATACCTTTTTCTACAAAAACTAGGGGAGTTTTGCCAGTTGCGCAAATTGCACCCCAAACCATAACGAATACAGCGTTTTGGCGATGTGGAACAACTCAGAAGGTCCAGGACGAGTGGAAAACCGGATCCTGTCATTTTGGTGAGGGGCTTGTTCTATCGAAAATAATGTTTCGTCGGAGAATACGATATTTTCCCAACTTGAAGCTGCGAAGCGTTGTTAAAGCAAACGACATCTCTCAAGATGAACGTTTTTGTCCTTGACTGTAAGCAATTGCGCTTTTCTGAGTTTATATAGTACCAAATAGGAGATCATATTTTATTATATGCTGCACGGTGGAGCGACTGATGTCCAAGTCTCTTGACATTTTTCTCACCTTGGTGTGTGTAAGTATTTCGAACTAATCTCTGTTTGATAATGTGTCGGTTAATAGAAGTTCTAACAGTCCTTTCCCAGATTAGTCTCTGATGTTGGCGACCTCATTATAGCGTTTAATTGCCGAAGAAATTAACTAACGACTAACACCAAGAATGTATACTATTTCACACTGCCATTTTCCACGCTCATGCAGTGCAATTATGGCTCCACGATGCACTGACATAATATAATAGACTAGCATACCACCCCCGGCTTCGCCCGTGGATATTTACGAACAAAATAAAATATATCTACCCCTACCCCTACCCTTATCCCTATCCCTACCCCTACCCCTACCTACCCCTACCCCTACCCCTACCCTTATCCCTACCCTACCCCTACCCCTACCCGTACCCCTACCCCTACCCCTACTTCTACTTCTACCCCCTACCCCTACCCCTACCCTCTACCATTACCACTACCTCTATACTATATCATCAATAGTTTTCGCAGCGCACGCGATGTGAGGAATTTCTTAGGTAATTTTTTTACACCTTGGGTTACATTATTGGAGTTTTAGTAAAGATCCCTAATCTTTTAAAAAATTTATATAGGCTATGTCACTCAGGGTGAATGTAGCTTTCCAATGGTGAAATAATTTTTGAAGTCGGCACAGTAGTTTTTGAGTTTATTCATTACAAACATACACGCACACTAAAATACAAATCTTTCCTCTTTATAATATTAGTATAGATATATTTTGAATACTTTTTAACGAACCAACAAAGTCGAAATAACGCCATAGTTTTTTTTTTAAATTTTACTTTTTCAACTTTGTCAATGTTATTTTCTTTCTTTCTTTCTATTTTAGCTCAGTTCAACCCGGTTTCCAGTCCAACGCTCTGCAAATTACTTACGTTGTAATCGCTCTAATTATTTCCTACGTATACAAAAATCACAAAATGCCGGCTTAATCCTAAAGCGACATGTTGCCGATGACAAGAAAATCTCAATTCTTTGTTATCCGTTCATTTTCTCTTCCCGGTGCATTCAATGTGTGGGAACTGCACTTGAACTTAAATAATGCAATAGCTGCAACAATAAAAAAATATTTTAACATGGTTCCGTGAGACATGAACGGTAATAACCTTTGTAATTAATGTCAACTAGAGCTGGGTCGTTTCGTATTTTACGTGAAACGGAACGTAACCCATTTTATAAATCGACAAACTGCTTCGAAAAGCAGTGCCAAAAGAAACGGCTTTTTATTCATAAGGCGTAAATCGTACATACTACATATTATATTCATTCATTCAAAAAAACCGTTTATTCGACAGTCTGTACCATATCAGTCTAATGTATTTATACACTATACAGCGTCCATATTAAAAGAACAGCAAACCAGTTTCTTTTTCAAAACCGCGTCGTAAATATTTTTGGTAGAATTTTTATTTTTAGCATACATAGGACCCCCCGCTACATCTTTTATTTTGACCAGAATGAGGAAACTTAGAACAATTATTTTAGCCATTTATTGTTTGCATAGAAAGTACTGTCATCGGTAATGAAAAGGAATGCACGGCCCGAGAATGTCCAACACTAGAATGCCGAGCAAATTGCTGGGTCGGTCATTATGCTGTTGGACACACTCGGGCCGTGCATTCCTTCCCTGGCTGGCCCTGTATGGATTCGTCGGTTTGGCCTTCGAGTCGAAACGAAAGATGTCGCGGTTCTAAAATGATAACACGGAACCCCAAAGCATGTGTTATGGGTACATGTATCTAATCTATACTAATATTATAAAGAGGTACAGTTTATAAGATTTGATGTAGGGGTAATCTCTGAAACTATAGAATCGATTTTAAAAATTATTTCATTAATAGGAAGCTAGAACCTCTCACACTTCTCACAGGCACTACACTACACACACAAGCGCAATATGTAAATGGTTGCAAAAATCTGATTCTTGAAACGGTTAGTCAAAAAAAACGACCAGGCTCTATTGTACGTACGTACAGTTGAATCGCCGAAGCAATAAACCTGCTTTTTAAAAAAAACAGATTTTCCTTCTGTCATAAAAGCGTTCGTTCGTTACATGGCAAAAATCTGTTTCTTGAAGCAGTTTGTCAAAAAAACGACCAGCTCTAATGTCAACATAATCTACTCATATATTATATCTATAGCTGGGGAAGTAGCGTGCAAATTCGTCGATGAAAAGTTGCCGCTGCCAGTCGGTAGGTAATCGAAGAGACCTTATAAATATAAAACTTTCGTGTACATGGAGATTTTTTGGAATGGTGGAATTTTTTTTTAATCGAATACTTACCGATTTCTTTCTACATAAGTACATGTTCTTAACATACCCCAATTACGCTGGCAGACAAACCTTCTTTGGTCAAGGTCTGAAGTGCGGAAAAAAACCTGACCGGCGCTTTACTACACGCCTTGGCTTTACTATTAATACTATAGTGGCAGATATTTCAGCAATTTGCCATGAAAACGGATAAATATTGTCAAAAAAACATTAAAATCTAAATAATATCTTCTAAGCTGATCGTTCACATTACACTAACAGAAACCTAGTCTTGGCTGGCAGTTTTTTTCTAAATTTAACCACCCCATAATTTTTTTGTTCTTTTAGTTGTTACTAACGATCCTGCCCCGTCTTAGCACGGGAACAATATGCCTTTATAAAAAATTTTGAATACCTACATAAATACGAAATGCTACGGCGGACTTTTTTGTAGACAATTTTATTCTCCACAATTATTTCCTACAATATTTTGTTATAATCTCCGACGGATTACACAGCATACGCCATGAAAACTCGCTAGGGCTAACTTTTTCGTCTTGATTTACATATACTAATAATGCTCAGCTCCTAAACATGATATCTATCTAATAGTGAAAACCGCATCAAATCCGTTAAGTAGTTTTTGCGTAAAAATGTCACAGACAGACAGACAGACAGACGAGGCGGAAAACTTTGTTTTATAATATTTTTCTATTGTGAAATATTCGGCTAAACCGTTACCTTTTATACAGAAATACCTACATAAACTTAGGTAATGAAGAAGACTTTAATGTTGGTTTTGGGATAACCGCCATTAGTAATTAGTAAAACTTCCCAGGTTACGGATGCGATTATAATCGAAACAAAAATAATATATAATTATATTTTATTAAGGCGTACACGGAAAACTTAATCGTGGGAATCAGAAGTAATTAACAATTTTATTATTTAGGCCCGTTCATTAATAACACAATACTAGACTGACCTGGTAGCGGGAAGATTACTTTTGATTTCCATTTAAATTTTAAATACTAAAGTCCTGCTGCATACCTTGGGATTGGGGCCGATAACCGGGGTCCAAGAGCTGTCTGTAAGGCAAACCGTTAAGGAAGAAAATGCAGTCATAGGCAAGGGTTAGACGTTCAATAAATATCACGATATTAGTGATATTGTCAATAATTATTGATGTGTAAACGCGCAAGCAACTTTATTTAGAAAAAGTCTGGATTTTTTGTGATCCATCAATACTCGTCAATATTTATTGATTGTCTCAGCGCCCGTGGTGTGCGACATCGTCAGTACTCGCTCGACCACCGAACCGACAACATTAGGAATGCAATAGAAACATTTGAAACACTGCCTGAACTGTGGGATGTAACTAATTCCAATTACAAAAATAAATATAAAAGAAATGAGGCACTTGATCGCTTGTTATCAATTCAAAAGCAATGGAAGCCAGACGCCACAAGGGAATAAAAGATAAGTCATTGCTAATTTTTCTGTCGCGGTTATAGCATTTCTCATATAAGTGTCTTGGTCGCGAATCCATAAGATTTCCCCGTAGAAAAAATCGCACAACGCGTTTAAATAAGTTCACTACAATAATCCTGTATTGCATTTAGTTGCGATGTTAGCACAATTTTTATACAATTCAATACAATACTTGCTTCCACCGTAAGCAGATTTTAGGCTTAGGGCTGATTGCAGTTGTAAATAAGATATCACAGTACAATGTTTTTTTTTCAAATAGTCTGAAATCTGAAGGAATATAGATACTAGATTTACTGAAAATTTTCTATATAAAAAGAATCAGCAGTATTATGTTTTCCAATACAAACTTTTGCATACCTTTTCTCCCCTTGAATTTTGAAAAAACGCCGGAAATAAAATTGTCGAGTTCAGTAGGCGGTCGAAAGAGTTAACTTAGATTTGAATCGATTTGGAATTGATCGGTCTACTATTTTCTAAAATACTATAAAACTATTTTTAGGACCTAGGAGATATCTACCTAATATCACTTTCTATCTTTGAGTATATACCAAAGGAAGTGTGAAGCGGTAAATCATCGAACAATATTTTTTCTGCCACTTTTGGTGGTAGGGGAGATAGACGCCTAGTACTAACCACTGTATTTCTCTGTCGTTTTACTGTCGTAAAGTCTTTTATTTTTACATGTAGATTATGCTAAAATACAAACATAATAATTACAATTAATGATAGGAGTCACTATGTTCTAGATTGCCTTTCACATTTTTCTAGCGACACAAAACGATTCCAACGAAACCTATAGTAACTTAATAGAACCTTAATGGCCAAACATAATATGGTCAAATTACTACTTGTCGGAGGTTGGGACCCATCTATATGGTCTCTCCTTAGTCTCTATGCGATACCATATGCAACCACAAATACAACGATTTGAAAACGGATGGCGGACCGTTCGTTAACTCACATTAAGGTGCCCACTCATTCGTCCAATCGCCGGCGCCACAGTACGGTCCGCCATCCGTTTTCAAATCGTTGTATTTGTGGTTGATTTCGATGGCCGGAACGATCTGTCACACACACACACGGATGTTTGACACTTTGTTTAATCGAATCTTGTGTGTCTGTGTGAGTGAGTGAATTGCATGTGATCTAAATCGTATGATTTACATCGCTAATGTGTGGCCTGTGTTCAATCTCGATCATACGGCTGGCCGGACCGAAAATTTTGGGCTACTTAGTTAACTACCAAAAATGATATCTCATTTCGACGCAATTTGAAAAACAAACTATGTGTATTGAATGAGGGAATGCCACTGTTTACTTATACGCTACGTTAGTTATTTACACCAACATGTTAACTGTTGAATGCTTAAATACTTATACAAGGCAAATAACCGAAGTGAAATGTTGGTGTTTAGTAATTTTTTTTATGAATTTTTCAATTTATTAGACGTTCTAATCGTAGTACCTACCTAAAATAATTCAGGCAATTTTATTAAGACATGCGAAAAGAGAATAGGTTAGAGTTATTTTTGTGTAGAATATGAGGTAAGGAGTCTCTCTTAAAAAAAGGAGATTAGGGATATTTTTGAATAGCGTTTTTTCTTCTTCACGGGTTAACACGATTCCAGGGTACCCAGCGGAAGACTAAATCTCCCTCGTTTAGCCGATGGTATTTGTGAGGCTATACCTAACGAGTGGCTAGTTCTGTTGAGGTATATTTTGATGGAAAAGCCTCTAAGTGTGGTTTGTCGGATTATGTAGGACATAAGTTTTTAATTAAAAAACCCATTGGTACATGGCCGGGATCCGGGATCGAACCTTTGGTCTGCCTAGTTAATACCAGACGTCTTGACCACTCGGCCACCGACGCACCTTACGATTATTATTTTTTAAACAAAGGAGATGAAGGTTCTATTAAAAAATGCACATACAGTGCTGGTACGGAAGAGCAATAAAGTAACATTAATGCATTGGAGATGAGATTGTTGACAAGAATGTGTAAGATAAGTTTGAAAGATAGTTTAAAAAACAATTTTTGGTCCGGCCGCCGTATGCAATCACATGCAGTTCACTTACTCACACAGACACACAAGATTCGATTAAACAAAATATCAAATCCGAGTTGCGTGGCTGATCGTTCCGGCCATGGAAATCAACTACAAATACAACGATTTGAAAACGGATGGCGAACCGTACGAGTAGAATTGGACGATTTCGGCGGACCGTATGGCGGCGCGCCGGCGATTGGACGAATGAGTGGGCTTAAAAGAATGTGTATGTAACTAAGATAAAGAAAGAAATGCTTCGAAGGTTTGGACATATGGAAAGAATAGATGACAAAATATTTATATATACTTAGAACAAAAGTCAATGGAAGAGTTGATCGAGGGCGCCCCAGTAGGAAATTCACTGATCTTAGTGACATTAAAATAAACAACCAAACTATAAGAATATGCATGAAAAAATATACCTATGAATTTGAATGAGGCGAAAGAGGTGTGCCTGAATTGCAGCAAGTGTATATTTTTGATTCACCCGAAGGGAAATAATGCGGGATCATAAGCATGTACGTATGAAATTCAAAGATTGCTTTTCTAATTAGCCAGTTTCTAAAATTTGACTCAATCAGCTGTAATAGTCATCAGAAATGTTTACGAAAAAAAATCATTACTAGAACACAATAGGAGACCATTGCGTGCTCCCTTAATGACATGTCTGTACGTAACAATATGAAATTGCTTCGTCATCACATCATACTGACAAAAAACCAGTTCTGGCCAAAATGTATGAACGTGTTAAATTGCATTATACATGATAAATCTTTTGGGTTATTGATTTAAAAAAGGTATTCTGACTGAAGTATCCATGACTTTGTCATAACTCTGACGGATTAGATTAGATTAGGTTCATATATCTAATAAATCATCATATCATAAAAGTTGGCGCCAATAAATGCTCTGGTGCCAACTTTTTCCTTGACTTTATTCACTCACTACTCGTACACCTTTCTCAGGAAGAGCAGACAGACAAACGCGGGAAGGGAGTTTTAATTAAAAAAAATGCTAAGCACCAATTTTTTTTAAGAATATGTTCTTTAATCGACTCCTCGTGCTTCGGAGGCCACGTAAAACCTTCTCCTAAAAATAACAGATATTTATGTCTATTCAAGAAGTGACACATCTAGGTTCATTAAGTGCGGCAACAGGTTTGCCACCTGTTCTGTTTAATATGGACAACTGGCAAAATCTATACACTGTTACTAGTCTCTGGCTACACCGCAAGATATAGGTAACGACCGTGAATGTGTGTGTTTTTTGGAAAACATGCCTGCCTGCATTCTTCCCTTTTTTACGACTTCAAAAAAAAAGACGTTACTCAATTCGACCGTTTATATTTTTTTATGTGTGTTCGCGGATAACTTCGTCGTTTATGAACCGATTGTGAAGATTTCTTTTTTAATCGACAGATAATTCTTCCGGATTGGTCCCATTTTTATGGCATAAAAATTGGTTCATTAGTTTTTCAGTAATTTTGAAAAAACTGACTTTAAACAGTAAATTATCAGTATCTCGATGAAGTATGTACCAATTTTGACGACTTATTTTTTTAAGGATATAATAATTTCTCGACATTATCTCATAGACATATGACGAAAATCGGTTTAGTAGTTTTTCAGAAATTCAGTAATTTGTCTCTGTTTACGGCTGAAAATTATGTATCAGAGAAAAGCCTTAGCAACGGTTGCTATTGACACGAAGTTGTCAATTTTTGTATCGACGGTGGTCTAACGGCTAAAGGTGGTGCAGTTCAGGATGCAAATGGTTCAAATCCCATACACAGTATTTTTTTTTTATTTTTCCATAATTTTTTTTTATTTGCGTTATTATTTGTCACTCAGGGCAACAAAATCACTTAAAAGGGAAAAATAAATTAACTTTTAAAAAAAAGTGTACCGACTTCAAAAATTTGCACTGAAAAGTAAGAAATAATAAATATTTCGTCGTAGAATTTGAAGACGGTTGGTGCCAAATTAAAAACAACTTACTTTCCAAATTCACTAATCTAGACAATTCATTAGGAACCTACGATCACCAGTACAAACATATATAATATTAAACAGATATTTATCTTGTTAGATGTTTACTTAATTTTGTATCCTAATTTGGCACCAACCGTCTTCAAATTCTACGACGAAATATTTATTATTTCTTACTTTTCAGTGAAAATTTTTGAAGTCGGTACACTTTTTTTTAAAAGTTACAGACCTTCTTTATTTTAATATTTAAATTACGCGTTGAGTGTACAAATTATTTTAAAACGCTTGTAATCGCTAAAATATTATGTCAAATTTTCTTATTTTGGTCGCTCTCTTATACCGCCATAATTCAGCACCAATACTTTATTTTATAGTTTTGTTTGGTCAACCTTACATCACACAATCACACATGGTGCAATCATCTCATGACCCACGACCTCCCGATTAATCAATAAATACGTTATGAAAGGTTATTTTAGATAAAATTGGTTATAACTTTCGGTTTAATAATATTACGGGTGACCTAAAGGCTGGCTCTTACCTCTCTCAAATGATCAGTTTAACCATTCAGCGAGGTAACGCAGCCAGTGTTTTGGGAACCATGCCACAGGGAGGGGTTCTGGAAAAGGTATTATTTTTACAATTTGTATATATAGTTTTTAAATATATTATTTATTTATTACTATACATTTAAGTTATTATGTAAATATTTAAATTAACAAAAACATTTAAAAAAAGATTGTACCGACTTCAAAAATAATATTTCATCGTAGAATTTGATGAACGAAAAAGGTTGAAATTTGGTAAATATTTAGAGTTTGATGACCTTTGATGACGGACGTATAGCGTAAATAATCAAATCAATTTCAATATTTGGGGTTAAGACGCTGGATAGAGCCAAAAACCTTGAGAGATGGCACCGCCCCCACCCACGCGGGTACACATACATACCAGACGACGTGGCTGCCACTAATAATATAGCATCAGGCTGCAGCCGGTATTGTCTACCTTACGCGTGCAGTGCGTACATAAAATCTCGAAAATGAGAATAAAGGAACTTGCTGAAAATTTGATTAAAAAATAGAACAGTATTACGATAGTATATTCCTAGATAAAAAATCTGTCAAAAAATCAGAATCTTTGCATGCATTTTAGTACTGTTTCTAGACAGTAAAATATTTTTTTAGAGGTACATTCGTGATTTTTTTCTATCGAATCAATATAGTTGTATTATGTTTTGAACACAGTATCTTAATAACGCATAACATCAAGAATATCATATATTTTTTTGATTATGGTTACTGCAGTGGATTATGTACTTTTACGCATTAGCTCTATACATAAGTTAAGTTTTTTAGTGAATCATGTTATAAGAAATACAAATTTTTTTTCATAATTTTAAAATGCATAGTTTAAATTTATATTAAAGAAAATATACTTAAATTGACCGCCCCCCCTTAATAGGGCCTCTCAGTTTTTATAGTTTACAGGAAAACCTAAACAAAAATCCTGTCTTAAAGTTCTGACCAAAAATGGGATTTTACGACGGAACCCTCAGCACGCGAGTGGTATTCGCAACTTGCCCAATCTTTATAAATAGGTATATAAATTTTGCTAGCTAATTAATCAAAATGTTAAACCTAGACTTTGACTCGCTTTCATATACCATTATCAGATTGTTTCATGTTACTGCTATCTGCAATTTCCCTGAGTTCGTAAGGCGAGTACTGAGGAAATGACATATGAACCGACCGCAACATTTCCCTGCAATTTCACTTCCTTATAACGCTTGCGTAAGCTTTAGGAACGAAGATATATATCAACATTATAACGCGACAGGTTTGTTCTAAAGGTTACACCACGTGGGTACGATGTACTTATTCTCAGCTATCGTAATACAATTGATTAGACCGACTTCGCTTATATTTTTCCCAATCTTTAAGCTTGCTTTCTGATACTGAAAGTGTTTTCATTTTTTAGGATTTCGTACATCTGAATCTACTGGACGAAAAAAGTTGAATTTTGGTACATATGTAGAGTTAGATGACACAATCACGGACGTATAGCGAAAATCCTCCCCTCCTAATGTCACATTTTTCCCTATACAAACTTCAACACCCCGTTCTATTCTTTTTGTTTTTGAAAATCTTTAAACATCTGTTTTATTATTTGTTTTGAAGTAATTTGTATTTTCAAGTTGATACACGCAGGGAATACGATTTTCCATATAAACGTTTACACCCAATTTCAGCCCCTTATGGGGTTGAATTTTGAAATATTCTTCCATGTCCTTGTATACATCATAAAAGGAACCTCTGTGCAAACTTTCAGCTTTCTATGTTTAAGGGTTTGGGCTGGGCGTTGATGAGTCAGTGAGTGAGTCAGGACTTTTCATATAGATGAAGTAGGTACCTACCTACGGATGTTGATTTTGTAGTTATTGTTCGAGAATTTTGTAATATTTGTATTACTTTAAACTCTCTTGCAAATTAATGCAATAGGAATTCTATAATATTAGGTTTTCTATTGTTTTTACTTATTAATTTTTTTTAAAACATCGAATTCTCGATTCGCAAAATCTGAAATTTCACCGAGATATTGATGTAAACTTTTTTTTAATTCCTGAATATACAGTTGCTGTTTCAAGATAAGACTCTATCGATCATAAGAGAAAGCATCCAAATCGGTTCATAATTGACAGAGATATATTATTTGTTTGAAGTCTCATAAAAATTAAACTATGAAATTCGATTGTATTTGTTGTAATTTTCGTCACCAGGGTCCTCGATCTCTGCACAGTAGTCTGTCTAGGTAAATAATATAATACAAACACTGCTTGTTAGAAATCAAAACACGACATTAGACCTTGACCGCTTTACTCCTTTTATTATTTCTAAATTATTATTGAAAATAAGCTTCTGCGTAATATTATTTATATTATATATATATATTCAATAAATGTTTTTTCTTATCAATGTTGTGTTGTTGTTATAAAAATGTTAATAGCCCTATAATTGACACTGCGTCTACTAAGTTATAAAAATGTACAATGCATATGTGTGGACGTAGGTGTTGTTGGGCTGTTTATAATAAATAAATAATATTAAAATTTATAACTAGGTATATGCTCCAGCTTCTTAGATTTTCGATTACAAATTAGTTTATGTCACTCTCTGGCAATATCTGTGCAAAAAATCAGGTCGAATCGTTGCCTTGTTTTGCCGTGAAAATAGACAAACAACCAAACACACTTTCGAATTTAGGATATTAATTACTTGAGATTACTATTAATTGTGTAATATTATCTACTTATTTTTATTTTATTATTCCGCTCTTTTGGATCGTAGTGTGATGTTCTATCTATCTATCTATCTATCTATCTATCATCACGCCTTTCATCCCAAGAGGGGTGGGCAGAGACAATCGAATGCCATTTGTTACGATCCTGACATATCTCTTTTGCTTCTTTTATATTCATCATACCTTTCATACATGCTCGGCGATTGTGTGTACTTTTAATATTTCCATCGATCAACATATTTTTTATATGTTCAATAAAAGTACATCTAGGTCGTCCTCTGCTAGCATTTCCTTTCACTTCAGTCATATAAACCTTTTTAGTCAATCTTCCATCCTTCATTCTTTCAACGTGTCCAAACCAGCGTAAACTACTTTTCTTCATTTTTGTCACAACATCATCTTTTACTCCGCATTCTTCTCTAATGACATCACATTTACATCACACATTCTACATAAAGAGTGTGATGTTATATAGCCTATAACCTTCCACATGAATTGGGCTGTCAAATGTAAACTGCTTTTCAAATCTGACTGATAGTTCCAGACAAACAAATAAACAAACAAACTCGTCACTTTATTATAAAAAAATTGGTTCAGTATTTTTTTTCGGATTCTACACTAAAAGATCTAAAGTAAGTTTGAGGTATATAATCTCCGAAACTACTCATCCGATTTCAAAAATTCAGAATTAAGATTCAAAAATTAGAATGGACATATGGTTAATATATGTGCGTCGGTGGCTGAGTGGTTAAGACGTCTGGTATTAACTAGGCAGACCCCGGGTTCGATTCCGGATCTCGGCCATATCCCAATGGGTTTTTTAATTAAAAACTTATGTACATAATCAGACAAACCACACTTAGAGGCTTTTCGATCTAAGTATACCTCAACAGAACTAGCCACTCGTTAGATATAGCCTCACAAACACAAATGACTCGGTTAAACGAGGGAGACTTGGTCTTCCCCGCTGGGTACACGGTTTCAGGATCTGTTAGGCAACCCGTGAAGAAAAAGAAATATCTCTAAAGGTGCCCACTCATTCGTCCAATCCCCGGCGCGCCGCCATACGGTCCACCGAAATCGACCACAGACTCGTCCAATTCTAGTACGCGCGGCCCACCATCCGTTTCAAATCGCTGTATTTGTGGTTGATTTCGATGGCCGGAACGATCTGTCACACACACATCCACAAGCCTTTGTTTATCCGAATCTTGTGTGTCTGTGTGAGTGAGTGAATTGCATGTGATCTAGATTTGATGTAGATGATTTACATTGATTTACATTGCCTGTGTTCAATCTCGATCATACGGCGGCTGGATCGAAAATTTTCTGTGAGATACCGGACCAGTGCGTGGGCTACTTTAGGGGCATAATATGATGAAAGGGGATGAAAGTAAGTATGGGCTCCACGTACGACAAACATTTTTGGTACCAGCGACATGAACCCGGGTCCCCCGGTTTAAGTCCACCGCTCTACGCTATCATCAAATTTATATTTTAATAAAAGTGAGCAAAGTGAGGTTTTAACGCTAGTAGCAAAATAATCTAACACAAACTTGATATGTTTACTTGTGGTCTCGTATTGTGCGTCAAGAATCTTAAATTATATTGACGCAGCACATATTTTGAAATATAGTCATATAGAGGTCGTAGATGATATTGTAAAAACTTGATGGAAGTTTGCATTTTTAAGTCTATTAGGGTTTCGTACCCAAAGGGTGCAACGAAAACCTTATTACTAAGGCTCCGATGTCTGTCCGTCTTTTTAACCGAATTTCAAAACAGAAGTAGGAGGTTGACAATTCGTCGGAATCTTTATTTTTGTTTTTTATGTATGTTCCCCGATTACTTGAAGACACCTGGACCGATTTGGAAATTTTTTTTTTGTTTGAAAGGATATACTTCACACGTGGTCCTATTTTTTTTTTAGTGAAAATTGGTTCAGTTCTTTTTAGAAATTTTGAAAAAACTGACTTTAAAAGTACATTTTTCTTAATATCTCGATGAAATATGTACCCATTTTGACGACTTATTTTTTTAAGGATATAGTAATTTTTCGACATTATCTGACAGACATAATGACGAAAATCGGTTTAGTAGTTTTTCAGAAATTCAGTAATTTGTCTCTGTTAACGGCTGAAAATATCAGAGAAAAGCCTTAGCAACGGTTGCTATTGACACGAAGCTGTCAATTTTTGTACCGACGGTGGCCTAACGGCTAAAGGTATGGTATGGTATGGTGCAGTTCAGGATGCCAATGGTTCAAATCCCATCCACAGCAGTATATATTTTTTTTCCATTTTTTTTATTTACATTATTATTTGTCTCTCAGGGCAGCAAAATCACTTAAAAGGGAAAAATAAATTTACTTTTAAAAAAAAGTGTACCGACTTCAAAAATTTGCACTGAAAAGTAAGAAATAATAAATATTTCGTCGTAGAATTTGAAGACGGTTGGTGCCAAATTAGAAATAACTTAGTTCCCAAATACACTAATCTAGACAATTCATTAGGAACCTACGATCATCAGTACAAACATAGATAATATTGAACAGATCTTTATCTTCCTAGATTGTATTCTAATTTGGCACCAACCGTCTTCAAATTCTACGACGAAATATTTATTATTTCTTACTTTTCAGTGCAAATTTTTGAAGTCGGTACACTTTTTTTTAAAAGTAAATTTATTACAGAGTGTGTATTATGGCAGCTATAACAACAAATAATAAAAATAAAATTAAGATTTTTTTTGGCGTTTTTGCTCGATCTTAATAATGGCAATACATACAAACGTCTAACTAGTATAAATATATTGCATACTCTTAAGGGGCGGTGGTCAAGGTCATCTTGTATCTGTCAAAAATATGGTAAATCTAAGTTAATCCTGGAAACGTGAGTTTATTTATACAAAATCTCCTCACCCCAAAAGGATTGTTATTATTTGAAATTGGATTCAGCCATATTTTTATTATTCATGGGTTCTAAAGAGACGTTGTTTTCGATACGCGAAGGCACTGCTCGTATCGAAAACAACGGCTCTTTAGAACCCATGAATAATAAAAATATGGCTGAATCCAATTTCAAATAATAACAATCCTTTTGGGGTGAGGAGATTTTGTATAAATAAACTCACGTTTCCAGGATTAACTTAGATTTACCATATTTTTGACAGATACAAGTTGACTGAGAGCCAATGGTCCTTAAGTAAAACAACAAATACTAAAAACCGGCCGCCTAGTGTGCGTCGGACACGCTCTAACTTGTTCCTGCGCCATATAGACTCGCACTTGAGCGGTTTTTTTGTATTAATTTTATTGTTAAGTGGAATAAAACTTTTGAATACTTTTATTATAGTACATTGTGATACAAGAGTGCTATGTTGGTCATTACGTATGAGGCGGTATTTTCAGCACGAGCCACTAGGCGAGCGCTATAAGAAAGCTGAGTATATGTACACGTGTTTCATACGACGTTTTTCAACACACTTAAACTTCATGGAGTCAAATTTACGTATTTCGACAAGTATTACGTAAGTCGACATTTTTAATAATTAACCACAACATGGCGAAAATGTTAACAAATATTTATGGAAATGTTTTGTTTCCCGCGTGACAGATAAGGCACGGATAACTTCGCCAAAGCCAATAAAGTCGTGATTAAAAAATAAAAACTGTATCATGCGGTTAAATTAAGAATGCTTTTTTAATTTAACTTCATTGGGTTATATTATAACTCTTGTGCTGTAATATAAAGAAAAAGCACGCGTGTTTAATATATGGGATTGTGAGTCTAAAATTGATAAGAATACGTTACGAGCAAGTGTGTTGAAAATTAATATACGACTAAATATGTTGTGGTATTGTGTAGAAGAGGTCTAGAATTTAGTTTTTTTGTATGATTTGTTATTGTTTCGAATACGAAAAAAAAAGTCTATTCTTTAGTGACTTATGTAGTGAAAAGATAAATGTAGCACTTACGCAATTTGAACAAATTAACTTTTTCACCTTTACCTAGTGAAAATAATACTTTTCGCCGTGCATTACGGTCTTAAGTAATTTATTAAATGAAAATTATTATAAAAAAAAGTTATTATATTTTAGTGCCTACAGAGCCCAATTAAGGGTACAACGGTATTCTTTATTTTTTGTGGCTACTGAAGACGGATTATCAAAAAATATAGCAATTTTTACCGAACTTCAAAAAAGAAGGAGAAGGTTATCAATAATTCGTCGGAATCTTTTATGTTTTTTTATTTTATGTATGTTCCCTGATTACTTGAAGACGCCTTGACCAATATGGATTTTTTTTGTTTGAAAGGGTCCCATGGTCATCAGGTGATGGTGGGATGCTGGAGAGAACTCTTCAAATTTTATAGGCACACTTGAAGCGATTTGGGTTTTTTTTATAGTAACTTGTGTATTTGCTTTCGGAAAGCACACTTTTCAATGCATAATTTTTGAAGTCCTTTTTCAAAAAGACAATTGTTCTTTTCATGTACTTATTTTTCTTTTGATGACACTCATAGATTGGAACCAAAGAAATCTGTGTTTTTTGTATATGATTATAATCACTTAATTCACTTAAGTCTCACCGAAAATTTCCCATTCCGGCCACCGGATGATCTAGGCGGATCGTTCGTTACAAGAATTGGACGAGTCTGTGGTCGCCGGGGATTGAACGAATGCGTGACCACCTTTAGTTTTTCGGAATCTATTTTGAACACACATTCGGTCAGACAATAATTTAAAAAGCAGTTATACACAAACACAACGTCACGGCTTACATACCTTGCGGTGTGACCAGAATCACCAATAACAGTGTCCACAGAACAGGTGGCAATCCGATTGCTGTACTTCTGTTATCCTATTACTTGTGCCCTCCGAAGCATTATTAAAGAATAATGACAGAAATTTTTGACTGACTGATATTTGAATTCGGTTCAAAGTCCAACGCTTAGGTTTGGATTTTTTTATTTTTGTTATAATACTGCTAGTAATATAAAATATGCTTTGTTTTTCTTTTTTTCTTTCTTTTCACGGGTTGCCTGACAGCTCCCGATAGCCGAAACAGTGTTACGGTTCCAGGGTACCCAGCGGATGACCAAGTCTCCCTCGTTTAGCCGATGTTATTTGTGAGGCTATACCTAACGAGTGGCTAGTTCTGTTGAGGTATATTTAGATGTAAAAGCATGTTGTATGGTTTTTCGGATTATGTACATAAGTTTTTAATTAAAAAACCCATTGGTACATGGCAGGGATCTGCCTAGTTAATACCAGACGTCTTAACCACTCGGCCACCGACGCACCAATATATACTTATTACTAATTATCTATTAAATATAGATATATGCTACCAAGGACTTTTTTGTAGATCATTTTATTCTACAAAATTCTTTCTTACATCATATTGTTATATATTTTACGGATTAGACAATATGGCTGGCGCTAACTGTTTGGATACTTGTAAACCGTGAAATATGTTATAATGCACTCTTGCTCCATCTACATACCCATACAGTTATTCATACATACATAATATTTAAACGAACACCGTTCCATCAAACCAAATTAATGGGTGATAAGTTCAAGATATGATCATTGATAAAATAGTTATATAACTTTTTAATTAAAAAACCCATTGGTACATGGCAGGGATCTGCCTAGTTAATACCAGACGTCTTAACCACTCGGCCACCGACGCACCAATATATACTTATTACTAATTATCTATTAAATATAGATATATGCTACCAAGGACTTTTTTGTAGATCATTTTATTCTACAAAATTCTTTCTTACATCATATTGTTATATATTTTACGGATTAGACAATATGGCTGGCGCTAACTGTTTGGATACTTGTAAACCGTGAAATATGTTATAATGCACTCTTGCTTCATCTACATACCCATACAGTTATTCATACATACATAATATTTAAACGAACACCGTTCCATCAAACCAAATTAATGGGTGATAAGTTCAAGATATGTTATATAACTTTGTATTCAAAAAACCCATTGGTACATGGCAGGGATCTGCCTAGTTAATACCAGACGTCTTAACCACTCGGCCACCGACGCACCAATATATACTTATTACTAATTATCTATTAAATATAGATATATGCTACCAAGGACTTTTTTGTAGATCATTTTATTCTACAAAATTCTTTCTTACATCATATTGTTATATATTTTACGGATTAGACAATATGGCTGGCGCTAACTGTTTGGATACTTGTAAACCGTGAAATATGTTATAATGCACTCTTGCTTCATCTACATACCCATACAGTTATTCATACATACATAATATTTAAACGAACACCGTTCCATCAAACCAAATTAATGGGTGATAAGTTCAAGATATGATCATTGATAAAATAGTTATATAACTTTGTATTCAAAAATAGTTACGAAATTAGTTCGGCCGTTCTGAGACAATAGTACATCACGGGTAGAAGTTTATGTAAGTGATATTGCATGTACAAGTCTTTATTTATTAACTTGTTAAGAGTCGAAGCAGATATTGTGTCGCCATATCTTTTTACCTGCCCGAATGTAATTTGGCAATTCGGTATGTAAATTAAAAACTAAGATACATTTATATATTTTTCTTACGTACGCGTTGTATTAGGATTCTCTGTACGTAGACTAATAATAATAATATTAAGTCACCACCTGCCAATGGACAACATTTCATTTTTTTAATCACCCATTTTTATTACTTTAATTAAAAATATATTAAAAAATAAGTTACACGTATTTTTCTATTTTATTTTTGGTTGAGTTTTTATATTTTTAATTTAATTATGAATTTTTATAAATTCTGAGGACTTATAAACTAAAAACCATAGCTAGGACTAAAATTAAGAAATATAAACTGTCACCCAAAGAAAGTGACAGATAGTATCAGTCAAGCCACAGAGTATACGTTATAGAAATGCAAAGAGTATAATATACCGTGTTCCAAATAGGTGTTGCCGTAGCCGGAACTCAAATCGCCTACAACATTATTCATAATGTATATAATAATACTAGCTTTTGTCCGCGGTTTCACTCGTAAATATATTTCCTGTGATAGCCCATTCGAAACTAGCAAAACTTCCAAAAAATATTATATAAATGAAGTATTTTCATAATTATATTTAAAGAATAATTATTAATTTAGCTTTAAATGGAATAAAAATGGGTAAAATTAATAGAGGGCAACACCTGAGTTCAACTCTGCCACAGACATTAGTATTTTTAAATTAGAGGGTTAGCACAGATTAGGGCACCTATTAATCCTTAATTTTCTATATTTCAGTATTTTTAAAATAACTCGAAAATTAAAGGATATAAAAAATAAAAAAAATGAAAAATAAGCTTTCTAGCATGTAATCTCCAAACGGTTTTCGAATTTTGGTACCTTACAAAAAATGAAATGTTGTCCATTTTACGTTTCATGAGATGAATGATACCGGCAGGTGACCGTAGTCTCTACCAATAAACTTGATTAACCAATCCATTTAACACCTCAAAACAATAGCCCGATTTTAATTTAATTTTATCTCAGCAATGTGAGCACATTGTCTCTGGTGCATTCAGAGAGAGGTCCCGACAGGTGCTAGTCACAACACTTTAGATTAAACAAAGCCTTTGTTGTAAAACGTGTTGGACAGCTATGTCCCCATGTAAGCCTTACAAAGGACCAGGTATTATGAATTTAGAGTTACATAATAATATAAAGGCGTAATAACGGGGAAGCTAGATGTGAAACCGGTGTCACACCTCTCGACACCCCCAGCCGCTTACACCAATGTTGCCTGTCTTAATGCCGGCAGAAATGCTCAAAAATACGTTTCATGAGATGAATGATACCGGCAGGTGACCGTAGTCTCAACCAATAAACTTGATAAACCAATCCATTTAACACCTCAAAACAATAAAATCGCTGCGTTAGAACCTACAACAAATCCTTCGGCGAGCTGGACTTTTATAATAATTCCAGACAAGTTGTAAAACAAACAATCATTCATAATTTCTCACAGACACACACTCACGCACCACAACAAACACAAACACACACTCACACACACACACACACACACACACACACACACACACACACACACACACACACACACACACACACACGCACACACGCACACAAATAAACACGCAACATGCCGATCTAACGATCTAACAGTAACAACCATCCCAGCATAATTCATTTCCTTTCAGTACTTATTTATTTTTTAATTAAAGTGGGTACTTACCTTATTTTTTTTTTGTTTATGTCTGTTTATTGTATGTATGTTCTGTGGTCTAAATAGGAAATTTATAATTGGCTTTCTTTGGATAATATTGTAACAAAATTCCATTTATAAAATGTGCTGTTAATTTCCTAAATATAGAAAAATAAAATAAAAAATAAATAAAATAAAATAACCCAATTTTAATTTAATTTTATCTACACAATAGTCCAGGCACCTGACGGGGCCTGTCTGTGACCACATTGTCTCTGATGCATTCACAACACTTAAGATTGACTCTACGTGTTGGACCTATGTCCCCATGTAAGCCTTACAAAGGACCGAGTATTATGAATTTAGAGTTACATAATAATACTAATAACAAAGCTGAACAGTTTGTTTGTTTGTGCTAATTTCTGGAAGTACCAGTCAGATTTGAAAAATTTGATGAGGTTGAAATATTTTGTATGGGTTTTTTTTTGTTTAAGTTTTTTTTTTAAAAACAATCTTCGCATTATTGCCTTTCAAAAAAATGGGACATATCAGTTGAATGGTTTCAAAGTCTATAAAGAAACATTTTTTGTGTTTTATATTAAGTAGGTATATATAAATAGATAGATAGATTTCGAATTAGATTAAAAAATATTTTTTTCTTTTCACTGGTTGGCTTAAACCGTATTATCGGTCCCAGAGTACCTCTGCCTGAGTAAGTCTGCCTCTTTTAGCCGATAGTATTTGTGAGGCTGTACCTATGGGTGCCCACTCATTCGTTCAATCGCCGGCGCGCCGCCATACGGTCCACCAAAATCGACCACAGACTCGTCCAATTCTCCGCCATCCATTTTCAAATCGTTATATTTGTGGTTGATTTCGATGGCCGAAACGATCTGTCACACACACACACACATTCACACTTCTTTGTTTAATCGAATCTTCTGTGTGATTGAGGAAATTACATATGATTTATCGCTAATGTGTGGCCTGTGTTAAATGTCGATCATAAGGCGGCCGGAAATTTTCGGTTCGATACCGGACCAGTGCGTGGGCTACTTAACGAGTGGCCAGTTGTGTTGCGGTATATTTAGATGGAAAAGCTTCTAAGTTTTTTTGTTTTGTTTAAAAAGTTGGTTTATCGGAAATTATAAAAATCCCATTGGTACATGGTCGGGATCGAGCTGTGAACCGCCTAGTTAATACCAGACGGCTTAACCACTCGGCCACCGACGCACTAATTTTAATATTTTTGTTTTCTAGTAGCTTTTTTATAATAATTTTTCAAAGGTTTGCCCACAGACGACATAGTGACGTCATGATCTATTTTTATTTTATTTTATTTTGTTCAGGACAATAAACAATTATACAATAAACAATGCACAATCACACATTTCGGTTACCTCATCAGTTCCGGGTTCAGCCGTTGCATGGCAGAGTCACGCAAGCGAACGAAATACCGGGATTTGACCCAACATTATGAATTTGTGGCATTTGGCGTTGAAATTTCGGGAGTACTCGGATCTGAAGCTCAAGATTTCCTCCAAGGGCTTGGAAGACGAGTGTTCCTAGAATGTGGTGACTCCAGATGCCATAGTTATTTAAAACAAAAAATCAGCATTGCCGCATTCAACGAGTCAATGCTGCAACTTTTTAAACAACAACAAATTAGGTACACTGCCAAGTGGTGTCCCACCTGTGGACTTTTTTTACCTAGTTTAGAGGTTTTAGTTTAACTTTTTATTTATTTTTTGTTAAATTTATAAACATTAATAGCTATAACAACATACTGTTATTTATTAAATAATGTATTTATGTTGCAGCGATCTTAGAAAAAAATATCTTTTTAGAAGAATGTTTATAAATTTAACAAAAATAAAATAAAAAAAAACTGTTTCTGTACCGTGGTACTAAGTAGGTACTTAATTTGCCCCGTGGTACTACCCGTTAGACAAATGTGTTGAGAATTTTGTATATAAAAAATCCTCAATGATCAAAGGTGTAATTATATCCCATAGATTTTTTCTATAACACATACCTACCTAACATTACGACACAATTCGTGAAGATGTTTCTTTAAGAAATATAGTAATTGTTCCGCGGAAGGGAAAGTGAGTTCACAAGCGATAAAACGCAAGTCATTATTATTAAAAGATTATGTCGAGAGAATCGCCGCGCAAACTTCCCCTTTAGACCTTTAACATATCTTTGTATGGGCACGCCTATATTGTGACCTCAAATCATATATCGTGCCAAATTATAATACACACACATCTTTACAGCGTTTATATTATCTTGCGGTTGACCATATTAAACAGAACAGGTGGCAAGCCTGTTGCTGCACTTAATGGATCTAGATTTTCCACTTCTTTTTTTGTCTTTCTTCAAGAATAAGCCATATTTTTATTATTTAGGGTTCTAAATATGTAGCCATAGGTTTTAAAACAAATAATGCTATTTCGTTGGCTACGTGGCTTATTATTGTATGGCTTAATTCAATTTAAAATAATAACTACAGCAATTTGAGTTGAAAATGTTGTACTTATAAATAAACTCATTTTTCTTAATTGAGATTTGCCATATTTTTGACAGAAGTAAGATGGCCGACTGCCAAGGACCCTGCATCTGTAGGCAGAAACTATTACACATCTATTTTCTCTGGTTCATAATACATTTTAGTATTTTCTATGAAAAGAAAAGAACATCGACAGAACAGAAAGAAACCGAAAAAAAATCTCTAATTCTTAGGTACCTACTATTTCGTGCTTCGTAGTGCAAGAACATAATGGATTTTTTATTTAGTTTAAAAACAATTTACAATTACAATTACTTACACACAACAATAAACAAATCCTTAATAATTAAATCTAAACGTTAAAAATAACTTAATAAACCAGGGTTGCGTGCAATAATGGCAAGAATACTGGCTACATTTGCCCTCTGAATCGCGATGCTGAATCATTGAGCGAGGATGGAGCCAGTCTGATATAAGATATCACCATAGGAGATGATCAGTCTTTACTACACTTTTTGACATTTGCACTACATAAAGAAGTATTTAGGGTTCCGTAGTCAAATTGCGAAAATGTAGCCCTTATAAGTTCGTTATGTCATCCGTGCTCATAATAGGTATATGTCATAAGCCTTTATCTCGGCCGTCCCATAATTATTCACGGAAAGGTAACTAATGTGAACAAAAATTGTGCATTTTGCATACAGATTTATCAACAGACTAGATTTCTAAAATGTGGCCTAAGAATCTATCCAGAAAGATTTCGGGCCCTCCAACTACCTACCTCTGTTAAAAAAAACGGATTGATCCATTGCTCTGTTTTGACGTTTGAGGGCAAACAAACACACTTTCGCATTTATAATATTAGATACGCTCTAAAAGTGCCATATAGTTATAAATATTTTATAGTATACCCATAAAACACAAACCGTCGCTTCATTGATGGTGCTATGGTAATAAAATATGTTGTAAACAACGTACTACCAAAGATAAAGATAATGACAGTAGGGCAACGGCCTTGAAATTGTCTAGACTCTGTCTAGGTGTCTAGGAATTTTGCAAGCCTGACTACTTTCGGAAGAATCAATCACCTTTTGGACGTAAAGAAATCCTTGTCTTGGATACCTGTCCTCCATCGCTCCGGTGCTAGATTTAGATTTACACATTTTACACATTTTGCTGTACATCCGCAGGTGGTCTGCACTCCGCAGCAATTCGATCGGTGCCCAGCACGTAACTAATGACACCGCGGGGTGGCTGTCAGATCCCACCTTGTGCTGGACTGTGGCATGAACGCTAAGACGCAACAGGAATGAAGGGAGGAAAACAATGTTATAGGCTCCTGACACCTACTTTGCAGTGCCAGTGCCTACCAATTTTCTTCTTCTTCTTTTGATATACCTATGGCAACAGTGCTGACTTATCGTCGCAATTCTGCCAATGTCCAGTGTTTAATCTTGTGCATAGTATGCCGATAAATTGGTAGATAAGATTATCCCGCCCACTGTGATATATAATGTCTTACAGCGGGTGCGTGTGCTATCCACCAAGGCGTGACGTGGAATCCCTACCAATTTTCATAAAATTTGTTGGCAGGTCAACAATTCAATAATTAACAGGTGTGATCAGAACTGAGTGAAGTTAGTAGGTACTATATGACAAGAACTTGATTTATTTCGAAAACAACTATTAATAAAAAATATATAATATGACATTTAAAAACTACCTAAAAATAAAAAAAAAACCCTCTCAAGATCACTGTCCTGTGGCAGGGTCCTCAAAACAGTAGCTGCATTCCCACTTTGTATCGCCAAGCTGATACTTTTATGAGATCAGAGGCAAATTTTTTTGTGAGGTTAATACCTACTAAAGAGTGGCTAGATCTGTTGAGGTATATTTAAATGTAAAAGCCTCTAAGTGTGGTTTGTCGGATTATGCACATAAGTTTTTCATTAAAAAACCCATTGGTACATGGCCGGGATCCGGGATCAAACCCGTGGACTGTCTAATTAATACCAGACGTCTTAACCACTCGGCCACAAGCTTCGGGACTCCATCGGCCCATGTCTCAACTCCAAACGGCACAAATATATATCATTGTTCTATATTACATAGAAGTTAACAGAAAGTTCGCCTTACATTAGACATCTCATTTAGTAGGTCGTTGGTTCTAGGTTAATTTTGTTTTAAAGCGGTCGCATCTTCGCAGTAACGACTTTGTCCAAAATTGTAGAATTATGTAACTAAACTATTACATGTTCTATTGTTTTGGTTTGAGTGAACTGTATTCATAGACACTTGTATGCCCTGGGATCCCACGCAGGCTTACGTAATATTAAAATATTCATAACAACTCAAAATGACGAATTCGCTACCGTTTATGAGTGGGAAACTACCAATAATTTGCTTTATTGTGTTTGTTTGCTTCCTGATTTTGGGCAAATATATACTTTGAATCTCTCACGCCTGTACATAATTACTGTCTGTCAGAATGTATGCGTTTATCTCAAGAACCACTTAATGATCTTTTTCTTTTTTTTTTGAGGAGGGAAATTCGTCTTAATGATGGATAGTGCCGGACTCAAACCGGCTAAACCCCCTCCTCCTGATGTCGGCCAATTTGGTAGTTGACTAGTACTATGCTCGAATGCTTCAGTCGGCTACCTGGCGGATTTTGGATTTCTTTCGTCTTCCCTTTCTTTCCCTTATGTGACAGGATTGTCTTTATAAATGTTGTTATTAAATCCCATTGGTCTTCACTATTCAGCATTTCGTCCACCATATTGATCTTTGTTAACTGGACCCCGGTTTTCGCTTACATGTTTCGAATTGGGTGCAGTGAAACAAGGTGTGTTCCACTGTGTCTTCTTCCTCGCAGTAGAAACACTTGCTAGTTTTTTTTTTCTTTATTCTTTTTCTGTAAGCGTAAAAACAACCGTGTCCAGAGAGGGCTCGAGATAAGTGGAAGTAACGTTTCCGTGTTTTCTTGAAACCCATTTCCTGGAATAGGTTGCCTATCACCACTCTAAATTATAAAACACAGTCCCCGCGAGTCTGTCTGTCTGTCTGTGCCCTTTTCACTACGAACGGATTTTGATGGTTTTACTAATTTATTAGGTTAATTCACGTGGAAGGTTTACGAGTATCAAGTCGGGGAAAAAATTGTTCAAGCGGTTTTTCATGACGTATGCTGTCTAATCCATCAGAAATATAACAAAATGATGTAGGAAAGAATTGTGTAAAATAAAATGATAAACAAAAAAGTCCAAGGTAGCATATATCTATCTCTAATACATAAGTAGTTATAAGCGTGTTTGTCCAGGACCAGGTACTCATATTGTTGTAAACCAATACTGTATCCGTGAGAATAAGCTATAAAAAATGAACGGTCAACTGACCATAGTAACATTTTGCAAGGTACTTACATATTATATACTTTTCTGTTGGGGCTAGTCAAACACGCATGATTGCTAGAAGGGATCGTTAAACCTCTTTATAATAAACTAGCTTTTCGCCTTGACTTCACTAACTTGTGGAAATATTTTTGTCGTCAATTCGGTGGATTTTCTCAGGTTGTTTTTTGAACAAAATATTGAAATATTTTTTAGAATCCTTACCTCTTTATATTTTTTCTTCACGAGTTGCCTTACAGCTCCGGAAACCGTGTTATCGGTCCCAGGCCCCAGCCGATGGTATTCGTGAGGCTATACCTAACGAGTGGCCAGTTCTGTTGATGTATATTTAGATGCAATAAGCCTCTACCTACTACCTATAGCCTCTAGTAATATCTACTTACATAATACTTAACGCTCTCAGCAATGGGCAATGAAATAATCACAAAATTATTTTAATTACTTAACTAACGGTCCATCACGACCTTTATGCCCTGCGGCGTGGCTACATACGTAACAATGTCTCCATCTACCCAGTTGTTCATATTAAACAGTAATTGTAAGTCATAAAATATTACCACATATAAGATTTATGCAAAACAAACCAGCCTTGACCGATTGCTATTATTTTGTTTATAACAAAATATTTTATTAAGCTTCGTTAGGTTAAGATTAGAGAATGGTTCAGAGGAACTCGTGCAATAATGCAATATTTATTGGATAGATGGATCTCGCGATCATGTTTAGGCTACAAAGAGGCTTTTCCATCTACATACCTCAACAGAGCAAGCCACTCGTTAGGTATAGCCTCAAAAAATCATCGGCTAAGTGGGAATACTTTGTCTTCAGCTGTGTGCCTACCCTGGGGCCGGCAAAAGGCAACTAGTGAAGATTTTTTTCTTTTATTTGGTTAGATAGGTAGGTTGATTACGCTGACTTTATTAGTTCAAACCCCATTTTGTCTTTGTTGTCACTTAGTTTTGATATAAATAATTCGGCGCCAAGTTTGCAGACCCCAATAAGATAAATAAATTATAAATAAAAATGAAAAAGCCTTTTATTTCATACACACGGAAAAATAATGAAGAAATTTAATGTTTTTTACAAAATAATTATGGTATGAACCCCTCGCAGGTGAAGGCCTCCTCCAGTGATTCCCATTATCTCTATCTCTGGCTATGGTCATCCATGTATGCCCAGCCACCTTTAGGATGTCGTCTGCCCAACAAGCTCGTGGTTTACCGCGTCGTCGTGTCCCTGGCGGAGCTTTCCATTCCGTCACAACTTGTGACCATCGCTTGTCCTGGAGTCTAGCAATGTGTCCCGCCCACTTCCACTTTAGTCATCTTGCGTGTTCTAAAGCGTCAATAAAGGTTTTCTTGCGTATATCTGAATGTCTTATTTTATATACTTTATTTATACCCATTACACTTCTTTCCATCGCTCTTGAGGTTATTTTATTTTAAGATAGAAAGAGACAAAACATTGTATAATTTTATAGAACGTTGATTTATCGCATGTGCGTTGTTGCCTTGAAACCGGGTTCAATTCTCACTGGTGTCAAAAATAAAATTGTCCTTATGAATATGTGCTCTAATTGACACCTCGTGCATCGGATCCATACTTGTAAAAATAACAGATATATGCCATCAGTTTTGTTTATGGACAATTGGCAAAAAGTGCACACTGTTACTAGAATCTATGGCCACACTGTAAGGTATAAAGGTGTAATCTGTGTTTTGTTTTGTATAGGTCTAGTTTTTTACAATATTACAATTTAATAATTTTTTAATCATTGCAATGACAAGATGAATTATAGCGATAACTATAGGTATACATTTTTTACGCACGTAGGTGCTCGATTATTACGAAAGTGCGTACTTTCACCTCGTCTTCTAATGACCCTTGACCGGTATATGCGCACTGACTATTTTGTTAGGGTGACCATGATGCGGATAATATAATTTAATTTAATTTAAGATTTAAGAACGTAATTGCCAGAGCGTTGGACTCGGGTTCAAATGTCACACGTGCCAAAAATGCTAAACCATAATTTATATAAAAAATATGCGCTTTAAAAACACGTTAAGTTAAATTTTCGGTCCTGCCGCCGTATGATCGAGATTGAACACATGCCACACATTAGCGATGTAAATCATACGATCTAGATCACATGCAATTGGCCATGCTACATATTTATGATATACTTTTTTTATAATTTATTTTGAAAATATAGCCCATTTTAAGAAACTAATTTCGATATTTTTGTTTTTTATCCATTGCGTCTATTTTTAATATATTTTACAAATTTTACCCACGATAAGTAAATGTGACGTCACAAGAATTTGGAACAGGATTATAATCTTGGCCACTACACATAAAAAGTGACAGTCAATCAAATTAACGTCAAGCAAACGTCAGTCAAAGGTCGACTACAGGCTGGCGCAACTTCGAACAAAAAATTGGTTCTATGAAAATTGAGCCAATATTAATGGCGTCGTATCGCCATCTTTTTCACTCCATGGTGCTATCTCTGTCTATCGCTGTCAAAGTTGCAAATGGCGGCATATTTGTTTTGTCTTATTTTTGTTTTGAAATATTAATAAATAAATACATAATGTGATGCTTAAATCGTGCTTGTAATATATTAATTGTAAATATAATATAGTAAGTTATAGTAAATAAGTATATTGTTTTACAATAATTGTATTCAATAATTATGAATGAACACATAAACAGTGTGCAATATGTGGTACAAGAGGCGGCCGCGTAGACGGTATCAAGCGAATATTTATGACAATATTCCCAATAAATAAGGATCGGTAAGTTATTAGCCATTCATATTAATTTAATTAAGTAATTATTCTTTAAAAATTTCATATTAAACGAACAGCATTTTGCTGAAAAATAGTGATGTACTTTGCATATTGTACAGTTTATCGATATCGATATTCTGACTCAAACATATTTGTTTCACATTCCACAAAACTAACCCATTATAACCCGAACCAAATAAATTGAGCCATTTCTTTTTGCTGCAGCAAATTTACTTTATGCTTTCCAGATTGACGTGCAATTTGGTGATTTTTAAACAATCGTTCAAATCCAGCTATGTTTGTGTCTCTTACAGACTCGTTGTAACATCGTTTTTGCACACCTCTTAATACAATAAAAAAATCATTTATACTTATAGGTACCGGAACGGTTCTTGAGCGGTGGTCGTTAGATGCGCAGAACACTATTTTTGGGTCTGCTTGACGGTATGAGGTATTCATTTTAATTTTACCAGCAGCAAAAAGCAAACGTAAAAACAAACACCAATAAATCAATTATAATAAATATACAAGTTATATTGCACTCGAATTACATATGCGCAAACATTCCCCCACTTTTTCGTCGAGCGCTCAAGAACCGTCCCGGTACCTATACTACTAGTTATTACTTACCAAAATACGCCTAATACTCATTATTTTACAGGTACGCAATTATATAAGTTTTCCTATCATTGCCTAAATTCACTTCGGGAAGCGGTGCTGAAATAATTACCTAAGATGGGTCTTAGATTAGGTCATTATATATTATTAAATTTCAATTTAATAACCTATTTCACTGTAATATTGATAGGTGTATTGTTTTTAAGAGGTCGGTGAATTGTATTTGTATATGAGTTGTTTTTTTAGGTTAAACACAAATAAATTATAGAAAAATATGTGAAGTTTTATTGAAATGAAAGATCAAAGAAGTTGAAATTTAATAATTCCTCCCAGACCCTTGATCTACTACGTAGTTTATTCAAATCCTATAAAAAAATGGTTGTGAATTACCATACATTTCAACTTCTTCGATTATACTAATCAACAAAACCGAGATTTTAAAAGTAGGTAGGTGCTGATCCAGGTTCTGCATATTTTTATCGATATCGACAAAAATATTTCTGTAGGAAGGACAGCACTAGCCGTATGTTTTGACTTTTGTAGTTGGTAGCACTGATTTCCTATTTTCCCTCCTTAATGTTGTTAGGTTGGCAGTATCTTTCGGCCCTAATTTCTTAGATTTCATTTTAATGTATGGCAGTCCCGTCTCTTATTAAAGAACATAGTGATTGCTACTTACTCTATGGTCGACTAACCTAAAAATTACTCTTGTTTATATACTCGTGTTTATAATTATTTAAATTGAATAGTTTTTTACAATGGCAAGTAAATAGTGTTTCATCCCGTCATGTCCTAATAACAAAGAAAATAATTACACGTAAAATATAAATGTATAAAGATGTCATTCAAAGATTGACAATTACCCTTTTTTGTAGGCAAAGGTTTTTTTTTTTCATACTGCTTATGATGACGTCATACATCGGTCAAATTAAGGTTATTGTTTTTTATTGAATATCTTAAAAAGTATAGACTTAATTTAAAATCTGATAAATAGAAATTGTACTGAAAGCTTATATCTCGAAACGGTTTCGAGATCTTCGTTCCTGTTCAAAAAGTTAGCATGGCCAATTCACTCACCCACACAGACACACAAGATTCGATTAAACAAAGGCGTGTGGATGTTTGTGTGTGTGCGTGACAGATCGTTCCGGTCTTCGAAATCAACCACAAATACAACTATGTATTTGAAAACGGATGGTGGGCCGCGCGATAAGACGAGTCTGTGGTCAGTTTCGGTGGACCGTACGGTGACCGGCCGGGGATTGGACGAATGTGTGGCCACCTTTATACCTATATAGTATTTAAAGGGAAATTTTTAATTGCACATCAAAAAATACTTATTGCATACAAATTAATTATGTATTGAAAGTACGAATCTTTGGCACCTAGATGTAGGTTAGGTGTTGTTTTTTATAACCGCACATAAACTCACCCTGGGCAGAACCGGAACATCCTTTCACCTAGGGTTAATGCAATACGATAACAATCATTTAGTGTACAATCCAGTATTTTTGGTGCTAAAAAAAGGGATTCATAGTTATAGGATTTAAATAAGACGATGATAAGTAGGAAGTAGGTAGTGTAGTGTAATGCGAATTTAAAGTTTTGATTGTCTATACTATTTACCTAAGTATTAATAAATAGCAATATTCTGTCATCTCCTGCAATTATAATGCGGTTTTTTTTATTTTAGTAACCCAGCTTCACGCTTTGATATAAGATATTTATTAAAAGTAGACAGTACGCGTTACTTGACACTAGCAATGTATATGTTTTATATGTAATAATTAATTATTTGATAGATTAAGTTAGACTTAATTTTTTTTTGTTTTATCATGTCTTTACGTTGTTGTAGATTTTTACGTTAGTATTTGTACTAATGGGGGTACCATTATCTATCTGACATCTCTTTTATAATTGCCTTCAATCATTTTTTTACATGTCATTAAAAGTATACCTAGGTCGTCCTCTGCCAATATTCCCTTTCACTTCTGCCATAATTATAAACCTTTTTAGTCAATCTTTCATCCCATTAAAACATCATTATTGCAGAATTTAATTTATAACTTGGTTTTTGGTGATTACCATAGGGCCCAGTACCACATTCCTGAGAGCCGTAAGGAAAAAACCCAAATCCATGAATATCATCACCAATAATTTCGTTATTTGTATTTTGACCTTGAAGTTTTTGTAACAATTCTATTAACAATGCTGTGTGATATCACTTTCTCAATATTCTAGAGTCTACCCACATAGTATACTTTAAATATATTTACGACTCTTGCGTTCAAATTTGAATAAATTTTATGGCGAACTTTACGTATAATTGACGTTAAAATGTCAAAACAACAATTTAGATTATGCATCTAATAAACGGATTTACAAACATTTTTTTTATTACTAACGTGATTCTTCATATATCAGGTGGATTAAATTTAAAATTATTACAAGACATAGGCATACATTCATTTTGTCTCTTCGAAACCCGGTTTTAAATCATATTGCAGGCAAATATATTTACATAGACAAAGAACACTGCATAATTAACTACTTCACTGAAGAATACTTTTATAAATTCTAATCTTTACAATTTTTTCTTAATTTCTGGTGTAAATTAACCCGTGCACATCTCGTTGATAGACATTTTATTTTCTCCATAGAAGTAGAAACAGACGGATCTCAATAAAATTTTATTTTATAAGTATGTTCTGTTTAATATGGACAACTGTCAAAAAGTGGATATTGTTCCCGGTGTTCCTGGCCACTCTGCAAGGTTTAAATGTCGTGAATGTGTGTTTGTGTTTTATGTTAAGGTCGCAGAAAGAAGTGATTATTTTTAAATTTATAGGTAGTTAGAATTTCGCCCTGGTTTAGCCCGTGAAATATGTTATATCACTGCTAGTGAGACCCGATCCCATTTACACAGAGCCATATTCTCGGATCGGAACGCTATATAATAAACAATAAACACACATCATGCACAAATCCAAAAACCATCAGTTTTATTTCAGTATTCAGGGATATCGTGGAAGGAATTCCATACCAACGACTCTATGCTCCAAGAACTCAACATAAAGCAGCGACTATCCTCTGTCATACATGCCCGCATTCTCACTTTCTTTGGTAAAGTGTCGCGACGTGTGGGTGCTTCCATTGAGCGATTGGTGCTTCAGGGTTGAAGGTAATCGGCCACGCGGGCGATCTCCTATGAGATGAACGGACCAAGTTAGGGCTGCAATGAAGGTTCCGTTAAGCGAGTGCACCAGAACTGCCCTGTCAGCTGTGACGATCACGACCGATCTGCCAAGAGCGTAGCGACTAACAAGAAAAAGATTTAGTAAAATAGCATATTATAACCATAGTATTACCTAACTAGTCTGACCACGGGTTAACGGATAAACGGATAAAATATACCTCAACAGAACTAGCCATTCGTTACGTATAACCTCACAAATACCATCGGCTAAATGAGGGAGACACTTTCTTCTTCTACTTTTGATATATGGTAACAGTGCTGACTTATTTCCGCAATTCTGCCAGTCTCCAGTGTTTAATCTTGTGCAATAGTAAGCCGATAAATCGGTAGCTAAGATTATCCCGCCTACTGTGATTATGTCTTATTAAGAGTGTAGTGTACCGCGTCCATGTCCATACAAACGGAGAAAACGTTTTACTACCCCTAAATATTAATTAATTTTAACGATTTTGTAATATGTTACTGTTATAATGAAAAACTACGTACGTATTTTTTCCTTTTTTCAAAATTCGTAATAGGTCAAAAGTTATAAGCCCCTCAAATCTCGGTTTTTTTGGTTCATAACTTGCTGGTAATAAACCGTCTGTATTTGAGAAACAAAGCAAAATTTCAAAAAAGCAAAACGTACGTACGTAGATTATAATCTGCTAAAACGTTTGACACCAAAATTATAAGGTTTCGTTATAGTTTAGTAGGTGTAAATCGTTTTCGCCCAAAACGCAATTTTCAACGAAAAACATACCTACGAACACCCACGAGCTGCAGTGCTCTCTGTCGCACTGGTGACCGGGGGAAGAGTGCGATTGAGACAGAATAAGATTTTCTAAATACCTATTTCGCTGCGTACGCTGAGCTACACGATCCTCTTAATCACTGACTAATCACAACCATCACAGCGCGGATGGGATTAAACCGGATTCCCCATCACCAAGGCGTGACGTGTAATCATCAGACAGTTTAAATTGTTTTCGATTCAATTGACTTGTCCAGCTATTTTTTTTTCTGATTAGACAAAATAATTTATGGATACCCTACTAGTAACATGATTGAATATAATGAGCGCCAATCATAGATCATGAAAAATGTCTGATGTTATCTTACATAAGAAGCAACATGGGTACTGCTAATATTGCACGAGTGTTGTAACATACAATGTAATAGGTGAATCTGTGATTTTATTTTCGTAATTTATCATTTAGCATAAAATTATCATAAAACAAAATATACATACCTATAAGAAGCACTAGCTTTACAACGCGTCATTCTCTTTGGGCTATCAAATGCAAAAAAAAATTTTCAAATCCGACTGGTAGTTCCAGAGATTAGCGCGTTCCTAAGATTTTGTAAGACGATGCGAGGAGAGTTAATTGGCAACGATTGTGAAAGAAAATTCTAGATTTTTTTAAGATCCTTAGCACATTGCATTTAGTTTGTAAAAATATTCTAACACATATAAATTAGTGAATATATCTATAATTTTTCTGGTATAAACTATTCCCAATTTCTCTGTAAATAATCCACCTGTGTCACTGTAATTTAGCATATAGTTACTTATTAAATATATCTAAGTGAAATAGCTGTTATTTTTTCAATAGGTTTTATTGAATAGGAAATATGTGTGGTTAAACTTTGCCCCCGTTTCCTCTTTCATAATATATCACAAAGCTCTTAAATTTTTTTAAGCGCTTTTATACCATTACCCTTCATTAATATATTTATGATTTTATAATTGGTTAAAAATAATAAAATAAGTAATTATTATTTTGAATACTCAATAAGCTACAAAAACGCGATGTATAAGTAACACTTCATAACAATATTCATTTTCTGCATACCTCCATATAGATTTAACTATGCAAAATCTCATACTCCTCGATATACCTAGATCTAATATATAAAATTCCCGTGTCACAAGTTAGTTGCCATACTCCTCCGAAACGGCTTGACCAATTTTTATGAAAATTTTTGTGTATATTCGGTAGTTCCCACGATCGGTCGTAATCTATTTTTCATACCCCTAAGTGATAAGGGTAGGCGTAGGGTAGGTTTAGGGGTAGGTGTAGATGTAGGGGTAGGGGTAGTTAAAGTAGTAGTTTAATTATTTTTCTTATTTGTAATGTTGTGGGCAAATCAGCCATTTGACAACAGTGATTTTCATGTAGATAGATGTAAGGTTATATTGTTGAAATTTCTGTGATTATAAAATAAATAACGTTTTTATTCTACTTATTGTTTGAAGTTTGCAGTCTGTGCGGTATATAAAAATCAATATGACAAACTTACGATATCAAAATTAATATTTATGATGATAATATATTTACTTCATAAAAATAGAACTGTGGCGAATTTACACATAGAACCCGATACAAGACATACATTTTGTGAGGAAACCCGTTGGACAAACCTAAGATAGACTAGTTATTCTGCGGAGAGACGGCAATGTTCTTTTTTAAAGTTATATATGTCCTTGTATATAACATACATAAGATTCGCTGTTTTGTTTCAATCAACTTTCCGAAAGACGGTCATTTATTTATTCGTCATTTAGTTACGTAAAAAGGCTGTTATAGTTTATTTACGCTACTTGCTTAACAATCGATTTCTTTGGACGTGTTACGAATTTTATACTACGACATTTACATATGGCGGCGTGGCGAGTTGGTTCTTTTTAGCGGGATATTAAACAGTATACATACAGCCCCCTTAGAAAATTTACGAACGCTAGTATTCAATTCTATCGGAACGCTAAATCGTAATATTATATGCAGAAATTTTTAAACGAATTATAATAATTTTACGTTCCATGAGATGAATGATACCAGCAGGTGACCGTAGTCTCAACCAATAAACTTTATAAACCAATCCATTTAACACCTCAAAACAATAGCCTGATTTTAATTTAATTTTATCTCAGAAATAGTCCAGGCACATGACGGGGCCTGTCTGTGAGTGCATTGTATTTGATGCATTCAGAGATAGGTCCCGACGGGTGCTAGGCACAACAGACAAACAACTTAGATTAAACACTCTCAATGGCCTCTACGTATTGGACCTGTTCCCATGCAAGCCTTACAAAGTACCGGGTACTATGCCCGTGAATTTAGAGTTTCATAATAATATGAAAAAGTATGCACAGCCCATAAGAAGCTTAAATAATAAAAAGCAAAGTCATAATAAAAAAAATATCCAAATCGCTTCAAGCGTGCCTATAAAATTTGAAGTGTTCTCGATTTCTCCAGGAACCCATCATCAGATCCTGACCTGAAGACAGTGATGACCATGGGACCACCTGGGAAGTATACCTTTTCAAACAAAAAAATAATCCAAATCGGTCCAGTCGTCTTCAAGTAAAAAAAAACAAAAGATTCCGACGAATTGAGAACCTCCTCCTTTTTTTGAAGTTCCTAAAACCTATGCTATTTTTTTCAGCGTTATGGGCACACGCTAACTTTGCGTTCACTAAAGAAGCTAATTGAAGACAAAATGACATAATTACGCTTCGTTTTCCACAAAGAGTTTATACTTCAAGGATTTTGTATACAATAACTTTATCTCGGAAACTACAAATCGGAGGTGGTAGGTGCCAAAACTAATAATGTTTAGGATCTGTTCCTATTAGCGAAACTACAAATCAGAGGGGGTAGGTGCCGAAACTAATAATGTTCAGGATCTGTTAATAAAAGAATCTGTTAAAAAAAATTCTCCCATACAAATAAAAAATCCCATACATTTTTTTTCTCCAATTGATTTCAATCGAGCAGGGGTAGGGGTAGGGGTAGGAGTAGGGGTAGAAGTAGGGGTAGGGGTAGGGGTAGGAGTAGGGGTAGGGGTAGGGGTAGGGGTAGGGGTAGGGGTAGGGGTAGGAGTAGGGGTAGGGGTAGGAGTAGGGGTAGGGGTAGGGTAGGGGTAGTGGTAGGGGTTGGAGTAGGGGTAGTGGTAGGGGTTGGAGTAGGGGTAGGGTTAGTGGGAGTAGTTGTGGTACGAGTAGGAATAGTTTTGACGTGATATGTGGCGGGTTTATCGCTGACTTGTAGCATGTCTTCTTTGGTGTGGGCAGCAGTATGTTCCCACACTGGAACCTCGAGAGTTGCTTGCAATTCGCGCACTACACAACATACTAGTTTATATATATATATAGTTTAGCTTTAGTTATAATGTAATAAAATATAATCTCAAAAAATACAGTGGATAGGCAACAATACTACTTATATAAAATTTTCGTAAGTAATTAAGTTCACAATATTTTACGCGACAACTATATAGGTACACGCTACTTTTTTTTAAATTAAATACACTCCCGGACATCTGAATCGAGCCACCTTGCATTTTAAGGTTTGGAGTCCTGAAGTTTAAAAAAAATGTATGATGAAGGAAAAACTTTTGAAGTAATTTTGAAGCTAATATACTAACCATCATTTTAGTATGTCGTTGTTCTAAGTTTGAACTAAATTTGTACTAAAGAAATCGAGTTAAGATTGATCAAGACAATATCTGCTTTTTTCGAATCACATTTTTTAAAGAAATAATATGGTTTACTTTTAAAAAACGTTTATTTAGTAACTTGAATTACCTCCGAGTGAATTTATCACGACCGTCATACGGTTTGGCATTGAATTAACCAACGCCATTATGACGTGTTGAGGAATGTTCTCCCATTCTTCCAAGATCACGGTTTTCAGCTCCTATATGGTTTGCGAGCAGGGTAGTGAGCTCGAACACGACTCTTCAGCTCATCCCATAAATGCTCTACAGGGTACATATCAGGGCTTCGTGCTGGACATCTCATGACAGTGATACCAACGTCATTTAGGTACTCCCCGATGATTCCCGCAGTGTGGACCCTTGCATTATCGAGCATAAAAATGAAACCCTGGCCAATAAATCCAGCATATGGCATCACATGGTTCTCCAAGCATTAAAGAATGTTACGGTTGCCATTTAAGCGCGGTAGCCGTGGTCCCGTTACAACCTCAAGCTCAGTTTTGCCTTCCATATAAATTCCTCCCCAGACTGTCTATGATCCTCCACTATAACTCACTTTCCCATCAATATAACATTGCGCGATATGCTCGCCCTCCCTTCGGTACACCTTACTCCTTCCATTATTACCGTACAGCATTATCTTGGATTCATCAGTGAAGAGTATCAGGCTCCATTGTTGTTGAGTCCTATTGAAATGTTCGCGCGCAAACTGTAGGCGGGCCATTCGGTGAGCTCGTGTCAATTTGGGTTCATTGGCTGGCTTATTTGGTTTTAGACAACGTTTATTGAGTCACCTTCTAATGGTCCGATAGCTTACAGCCACTCCATTGAAGTCTCGGAGGTTTCTTTATATCTGAACAGACGTCAGATGTCGATTTCGTAAGGTGGTAGTTAAAATAAACCGATCTTGTCTTTCCGTTGTCACTCGGAAATGACGTCCGACGGAGCTCAGTGAACGAAGCTGACAGTCTCTAGATACCGATGGTACACTCTTTGAAAGGCAGAACTACTTATGTGAAGTTGTGCACTCACGTATGGTTGACTTAGCCCAGATTGAAGAAGCGCTACAGCTTGCGCGGCTTCTTCAGGTGTAGTATCCATAATTTTAAAGCGGAAATCAGTTTAAATTATGGGAACATAAAAACTGTACCTACTAAACTTTTTTTTAAAACGGTTGTTACTAAATAAAAAAATTACAAACTTAAATTGCTTCAACTTTCTGCAGTCGTATTTTTCAAATCAGTGACCTAGCTCGGCTTTTGTTCTTTAATTTAAATTCTTAAATTTAAATTTGGAATAATACTCAGTAGAAAGATAATTAAATGTGTCTGCACTAATACTGCATCAAAAGTTTTTCCTTCATCATACATTTTTTTTAAGCTTCAGTACTCCAAACCTTAAAATGCAAGGTGGCTCGATTCAGATGTCCGGGAGTGTAGTTTGAATATTCTATTAAAACTTTAATTTATTACTTTTAATGTTTAATTTTTTTTTTAATTTTTTTTTTAATTTATATATTTTAAATCCCACAAGCTGTCTGGCGACATTTAATTAGTTTTTTTTTAATTAAAAAAAAAATACAAAATAAGTCAAGTCTCAAGTGCGGCTAGGCACACAATATTCACCCTTATATCATCCTCCATAAGCATCAGCCCACCGGAGGCAAATCATATTTTTATCGAGGTTGTTCCTTGCCTCAAATAGTCCGTTTATTGAGGAAAGTCTATCATCACGCCTTTTATCCCAAGAGGGGTAGGCAGAGACTATCGAATGCCATTTGCTACGATCCTGGCATACCTCTTTCGCTTCTTTTATATTCATCATACCTTTCATACAAATGCTCGGCGATTGTATGTACTTTTAATATTGCCGTCGATCAATACTTTTTTTTTAATGTTCAATAAAAGTACACCTAGGTCGTCCTCTGCCAGTATTTCCTTTCTCTTCAGCCATATAAACCTTTTTAGTCAATCTTTCATTCTTTATTCTTTCAACGTGTCCAAACCAGCGTAAACTACTTTTCTTCATTTTAGTCACAACATCATCTTTCACTCCGCATTTTTCTTTAATGACATCGTTCCGGATATGATATTGAGGAAAGTTATCAAATGCGAAAGTCTGTTTATTCGTTCTTATTTTCCACCAAAATGGAGCAAAAAAATCTCCCTACAAATATATGCCGCATAGTGTGAGTTAAGATGTTACACATCAAAAAATCTATTTAATTGATCAACATGCCTTTCTGTAAGTACTATTTGCACACTTCAGTGCATTGGATAATGAAATTTAAATTTACTTTTCCTTATTGTAAATATAATGGCATTCATGAAAATTATGAATTCAAAATTTATTTTGTGTTTTGTTCTTACATTTTGTATTTTGTGGCGTGAAGTGACACTGGGTAGTTGTAGGGTAAGTATCTAAAATCTATACAAATAAATAAAATTTGATGTCCGTCTGTGATTTCAAAATGAATAAAATACAATTAGGGTCCGTAACCAAAGGTTGCAAACGGAAACCCTGTCACTGTCCATTCATTCCTCCAATCACCGGCGCGCCGCCATACTGTCCGCCGAAATCTAGCACAGACTCGTCCAATTCTTGTAATGTACGGTCCGCCATCCGTTTTCAAATCTTTGTATTTATGGTTGATTTCGATGGCCGGAACAATCTGTCACACACACACACACGGTAGTTTGACACTTTGTTTATTCGAATCTTGTGTATGATTTACATCGCTAATGTGTAGTCTGTGTTCAATCTAATTCATACGGCTGGCCGGACCGAAAATTTTCGGTGAGATACCGGACCAGTGCGTGGGCTACTTTAGGTTCCGCTGTCCGTCTGTCCGTCTGTCACAGGGCTGGATCTTTTGAACGGCAATAGGTAGACACTTGATATTTTCACAGAATGTCTATTTCTAATAGCCGCTATAAAAAAAAAAAATACAATAAAGTTAAACATTGAAGGTGGTCCCCTATACAAGAAACGTGTTTTTGTTCGATCTTAATGATGGCAACATTGGCAACAACGGCAATACATATAAACGCACTAGTACAACTATAATGCATACTCGTCAAGTGTGAGTTGGATTCGCGCTAATTTGTTCCTCCTGCTTGTTCCAATGTTAATGTTCCTTATTATCAAGGTGAGATGTCATCATATGCAACTACTGTAAGGCTCGCTCGTTTTTATTTCGATCACACTTCTGTCCTAGTCCCAATATTTGTTCAGAAGGTTCCAAAATGGTTCCAAAACGTTTAAAGGTGCCCACCCAATCGTCCAATCACCGGCGCGCCGCCGTACGGTCCACCGAAATTCACCACAGATTCGTCCAATTCCAATAACAAATGGCCCGCCCATGGACGTAAAAAAGTAGAGGACGGATCGCCCCTAAGACAAAAGTGAAGCACCAAGCGTGCATGTGTGCTACAGATTTTATTTATCTCTAATAATATATTTTTAAATTGTTGAATAAGTCGTAAATTACTAACTTACCTATGAAATATGATTCCTTGAGATTTTTTTATGAGTAATGGAGTTGTTTTTGCATAATTTTACTACACAAGACGGCATTGTTTTTTATTTTCTTAATGGCGACTGATCAGCATAACTGAACGAGAATGCGTGCTTGAGGCTCGTATTTACAATGAAACTGGCATAACCGCGATTTTTACGTCCATGAGCCCGCCTAGATCTTATGGCATCCGGAATGGAAAATTTTCGGTGCGATGCCGGACCAATGTCTGGCCTTACTTAAAGGATGCTATGGTGGCTGAATGGTTGCGACTTCGGGTATGACCTACCACGGTTCAATCGCGGAAATGTACCAGTGGGTTTTTTATAATGAAAAAGATCCGACAAACCACACACAAAACCTCTAGCTTTTCCTTCTAAATAGAATAAGAGGAAGACGGTTCCAGGAGCCGTAAAAATATAAAAAATATTGATATTTTAGAAACTTTGATGTTAGATTTAGAATCTGCATTTTTTTCTTCAAGGGTTGCCTTGCAGCTCCCGAAACCGTAGTACCGTCCCAGGGTACCCAGGGGAAGACCCAGTCTGCCTCTTTTAGCGGATGGTATTTGTGAGGCTATACCTAACGAGTGGCCAGTTCTGTTGAGGTATACTCGTATTAAGATGGAAAAGCCTCCAAGTGTGGTTTGTCGGATTATATACGTACATAGTATTATATACACGAGATCCGACATCATACCCGTGGTCTGCCTAGTTGATACCAGACGTTTTAACCACTCGACCACCGACTCACATTTTTTTATTAATTTATTCATAAAGGTCTGTCGACAGTTGTGGACTTTGTGGGTGCACAACTACTTATGGACAGACACAACATGCATACAAAATATAAAACAATGAACAACACAACGCTAAAACTATACATCTAAACATTTTTTTTTAAGATTTCATTTTCTTATGGTGCTAATTGAATCTATGGATGTACCACATGTTGACCATCTTACAAAAGCGGGAAATTGAGGAGTTGGATCCCAAAACCGTCTCTCCGTTTTAAAAGAAGTTACGTCGATTAAAGCACACATTCATTAATAATAATTTGGCTTTTAAAAAAAAGTGTACCGACTTCAAAAAGTATGCACTGAAAAGTGAGCTTTCCGAAAGCAAATGCACAAGTCACTATAAAAAAAACCTAAATCGTTTCAAGTGTGCCTATAAAATTTAAAGAGTTCTCGATTTCTCCAGGATCCCATCATCAGATCCTGACCTGATGACCATGGGACCACCTGGAAACTATACCCTTTCAAACAAAATAAAAAATTACCCAAATCGCTTCAATTTCTTCAGATGATGACCTACTGTGCCATACCACCTTTGAAGTATACCTTTTCAAAAAAAAATCCAAATCGGTCCAGGGTCTTCAAGTAATCGGCGACCATACATAAAAAAAAAGATTCCGACGAATTGAGAACCTCCTTCTTTTGAAGTTCGGTTAAAAAAGGAATATTATATGGAGCTTAGCATTTTTGGCACGAGTGGGATTTGAACCTGAGGCCCCACTGACTCAAGTCCTGTGCTCTACCAATTAGGCTTTTTATATTTTCAGGATCGTAGAAGTGATTTACGCCAAGATGGTGGATTATGTTTTGAAATACCGCCCTGGCAACATGAACCAGTTCAGCTTGAAAAGCATCTTGAACGTCTTTACCACCTATGGGGGAATGGTTCAGATATGGAGAAACGTACGCTTAGAATGTCCAAAACTGTATTGATTAATAGGTATATTTAAGAGCTCTCTTGATCGCGTAACCAACTAAAAAACGCAAGTGTTCGAAAGTTTTGCATCTCTTTCATCATTCGCACCTAGGCTACGCGTAAATAGAGAAAGAAAATTTCAAAACAAAATCGGTACAATAAAATACACAAAACGGATTTCAGCAAATCAAGTATTGTACAAAAAGTATTAGAAATAGCAAGTTCTAGTTAATGGATCCTTAAAGTATGTGAAATTATCTTGACTATAAATGTTAAAAAAATATACATTAGTAAGTATATTAAGAGAACTTGAGTCGCAAAGTTGGTTGAAAATATGCGTGAAATGACTTTCAGAGCTTTATAAAACCTAGGTGTAGTTGATAATGTCTTATTTTTTAGATATAGATAGATAGAAGTTTTGTTATTCGAAAAGGATTTGCAATATAACTGGATTTCTTTAGCCAATTCTGGTCAGATTTACAATTTAAAAGTCAATCTGCCAAACTTATATTTTGGCTCAGGAAAGTATTATTCATATATTCAGTCAACTTCCATATTTTTACAAATAACTTGAAAATTTATTTTTTAATTATTCCTCTATTAACTTTCGGGTTATTTGAAAATAAGTTTTTTTTTAATTGTCTCCCAACGATTTTCGTATTTTGGTACCGTATCAAAACTGAAATGTTGTGTCTTTAATGTTACATCTTTCTATATTTTTAGTGAAGCCTCAAAATATATGGACACGGTGTTGTTACCATTTCTCGACACATATCACAGGAATATACAGAATTCGTACCAACAATTTGCTGCAACTATTCTCAAAAAAATAAAATCAGAAATAAACGCCGCTGTTATAAAAAAACATGATATTTTTAAAGATCTCACTAAATTGGCCAATGACTTAAACGTACCTTGTAAGGTTTTAAATTTTTTCTTATACACATATTATTATAAAACAAATTCCTAAGCCGCATCTGTAGGTATGTTTGTCTTTGTGCCCTTTTCACACATAAACTATTAAACGGATTTTGTTGCTGTTTCTACTATTAGATACCTAGACTGATTAACTGATTAGGAGCTGAGCATTAGAAATATAAATGAATCAAGTCGGGGCAAAAGTTAGCCCAAGCTCGTTTTCATGGCGTATGCTGTCTATAGAGATATTATAAAAAAATGATATAGGAAAAAATAAAATGATCTACAAAATGTCTGCGGAAGCATATATCTATCTCTAATAGGTAAGTAGTTATAAGCATATTTGTGTGCGTATTCAAATTGTTGTAAACCTATATTCGTCGATATACTAAATCCAACCATTTATTTTACTTTAAAATATAATAAGCACGCCTATGAAGTTCCATAATTATTGACAGGCAACCATAGACAAGAAAATACAATACTTCATGGACGCCGTTTTTTTCTTTACAATAGTGAAGCGACGTCCTCTTTATTGATTGAAATCGATATCGATATTTATTGATTTTACAGATTATGTAACGAAGATTATTCAAACGGTGGCAGAGTAAATTAAAAATTTTCATTTTATTAAATCAGTAGGTATATATTATGTTATCGGAAATGTATGGAATCCGTCAGTATATCAAAATCCTAGGAAATGTATACAATTCCTAAAATCGACAGAAAATGTATGAAATAAATAATATTATTTATTTATATTTGCGAGGAATTCTATACATTTCCTAAACAGCAAACAGAATTGTGTTAAATTTTAGAGTCGGTAGGTTAGTAGGTTAATCCTTATAGTATTATTTTTATTTATTACATTACTAGGTTTCATTTATAAATTGTATACAATACCTAGAATTATATTTCTGAGTAAGTACTTAAATGTATTTATTAAAGAATCTTTAAAAAATATTTTACACATATCCTAAATTAGTTCAGTATTGTATACATTTTCTAGGAATTGTAAATTTCATATATTTCCGGTAACATACACAAATGGTTTATTTTAATACACAAAATATAGTCAATTAAACGCCTGGGTATACATATTATATTATAATACAATACAAAATGTTGAGCAAAAATTAAATGTAACGCTATAGTAGGACATCACTAATTGATTAGTACTGGAGCTGTCAAAAGTACAATAAATGGTTGGATTTTGTATAAGTAGTATACAAAATAAAACAAACACATCTTCACAGCCTTTACACCTTGCGGCGTGTTCAGAGATATCAGTAACAGTGTCCTTTTTTGCCAGTTATTCTTATTAAACAGAGCCTGAATGTAGGATTGTCACTTCTTAAAGTAGGTATCGATTATTTTCAGAAGAAGTGCAGTCTGAAGTTCAATGGAAATAAAATTGGTATTTAGTTTTTTCAGTCTGAGTAAGAATCATGATAAATACAGTTTGAAGACCGCTTAATAATTTAGAAAATGTTGAAATATGTTTATAATCTGCAACTATTGTCCTTGGATACACAACCTAACCTAAAATACAATACAATAATTCTCAGTGTTTGTTCAGCAATGTGTGACGAAGACCGCAGAGATGCAAGAACTATAGCAAGCGAGCATGTAGCCAAAATATACGAATGTACTGAAGACGCACGCTCATCTATAGCTAAAATGGGAAAATACGCTGAGGAAATGATATCTATTACAAGGAATCATATGGATTCGGTACTAGAGAATGTTTCCAAAGATTTGATAGCAAATAAGGACAAGTAAGATTCTACAAATAATTAAAGAGAAATTGTAGGCTAAGAGAACTTTACTCCTAAAGTTAGCACAGGCCTGCTAAAAGCAACGCGGGGAATTTAAAAATGTCATTTATAGGTTTACCGCTTTATTGGAGTATATCATTCGCGGCAAGAGGCATATGTTTGTGAGAACTATGGGAATAGAAGTAACGCGGATTCGAAGTTTGCGGAAAAAATACGCCATTAAGTAGTCGATCTATAAAAATAAATGAAGTTCTCAGTTGCCGGACAAATGTGACATTATTAATTTGTCGAGTATAAAATCTGCGTGGCTCTTCTCTGCCAGGCCTGCATCTGACCGTTAAAGTAGAATAATTAATGCAGAAAATCTTCCTTAATAGCCAATTATATTAAATTTGAGACCCCTATTCGAGAGATCAAATAGGATAAGGTAGGTATTTTGATTTCTCAAAATTAGTAAACTGGCCACCACATGCTAGAAACTGAAGGATTTGCTCCAGGTCCAAATCAAAATCCTTCTGGTCTTGTGGGATTTGGGATAAAATGCGAGAATTTTCCGACTTGTATGGCGTGGACCGTTTCCCCATAGGATTTTTGCTGGCTCAGCGATTTATCCCGTTGATTGCAGCGGTACGAGGGGAGAAAATTTTACATGTTTATATCATCACAAGGGTCCACCCAGACATCGTAGCCCAATGACCAGAATCCTTATGTACCCATCCCAGAATTGAATTAAAATGAAATCACTGTGCACCCCAGCAAAAATCGTAAAATCTGTGCATTACGTATAGTTGATTTACTCTCAATGCTATTTGAATATCAATCAAATAATCTTTTTTTTTCTTCACGGGTTGCCTTACAGCGTGTTACGGTTCCAGGGTACCCAGCGGAAGACCAAGTCTCCCTCGTTTAGCCGATGGTATTTGTGAGGATATATCTAACGAGTGGCTAGTTCTGTTGAGATACATTTAGATGGAAAAGCCTCTAAGTGTGGTTTGTCGGATTATGTACACAAGTTTTTAATTAAAAAACCCATTGGTACATGGCTGGGATCCGGGATCGGGTCTGCCTAGTTAATACCAGACGTCTTATCCACTCGGCCACCTAATCTCTAATAACTAAATAATAATAACCAAAGAATCTCTAGCAAGTTATTTAAATTTTCAGAAAAAACGTTCTTGAAGAATTATCCCAGTCAGCTGTATCTTTAGGCTATGAACTGGACTTAAGTTTAACTAACGCCCGACGACATAATGAACAATCATGTGAACAATTTTCATCTTGCAGCACTAAAATACATCACCAAACTGATGTTGCAGTTTCAAACCTAAAAGAGATTTTGTACCAATGTGTATATGCTTAATATATTAAAATTTACTTTATTGTTGCTTTATTACACTTTGAAACTTCCTATAAGGTTTATAGGGCGACTTAATAAAAGCGACCTTTTCAGAAAGAAGACTTTTGGACTTAGGTGATTTGAGTTGAAATAAGGTCAAAAAATGGTTATATTTTTCTAATTCAGAACACAAAAAAATTGGCTAAGTTGCGAGTAGGATTCGCGTGCTGACGGTTCCTCCGTACCGTTTTATATCAGCCCCAGCCTCAATAGATGTGCATGGAAGGTCAAACGGAGCGAGGGTGCCAATGTTGCATCCCATACCAACGGTCGCTCCTTCTTCCATGGCGCAAGGTTCATTCCATCAGGCCTTTTGCCATCATCACGTGCCAGACCTTTAGCTGCTGACAAGGGTCCGACGAATGATGTTATTAAGGCTGGCGTGTCTTGCAATGCGTCCTGAACTACGGATACACGAAAGACCGTTTTGGCCCAATCATCCACTTCCTCTCCACAGTGGCAGCGTAGTCCCAAATCGATTCGTATAGTTAAGACTAACTCATGAAAATTTAGTTTACTATAGTGGCAACAATATACCTACAAGTAACATTGAACTGAGTATAATGACTGGAGTGAATAAACAATGCCTGTATGAATGAATTTATGAGTTTTATCTGCATATTAACATAATGTTAAGCTATTATCTTGCAATGCAACAGGTTGTTTGTGATCTCGCTTCGGTAAGAGCTATTGTTTGCAATTTACATATCTTTTTGTAACTTTATGTCGGTACTTCTCAAGTGGGACCTAGATTCAAATCTAACTTGGGCTAAAAATGCAAAGCACTAATTTTATTTGAGAACTAGCTTTAAGCCTCCAGCTTCGCCCGTGGCTATTTTAAATCAAAATAAAAGTATTCGTGTAAGAATTTTTAAAATCGGTTTAGTAGTTTGAGAAATTACAAACTTTAACTCTTTATAATATTAGTACAGATATCAGCTTTAATTGACTACTCTTGCTTCGGAGGGCATGTACAATAATAGATACATACATCTGAGTGAAGTGAGAAACCTAGGTTAATTTAGTGGAGCAACAGGCTTGCCACCTGTTCTGTTTAATATGGACAACTGGCAAAAAGTGGATATTAGATCTAAATAGAGGCTTTTATTTACATAATATGACCTAGATGGGAATCAAAGCCGAAGATCTGCGCCCGCGCATTTTAGCCAAACATTTTATAACAATATAGCGATCACGCCCACGGTTTCGCACGGATACTTTAAAAAATGTGTAATACCAACACAAACACGCTTATTACTACTTATCTATTTGAAATAGATATATGCTACCGCTGACTTTTTTGTAGATAATTTTATTCCACAGTTTTCTTTCCTAAACTATTTTGTTACCTATATCTCTGACGGATTTTTCCCGACTAAATTCACCAATACTGTTATTACTCAGCTCCTAAACATGATAAGTCCATGTTTAATACTCATAAACCTTCCTCGTGAATCAACTTATCTAATGGTGATAGCCACATCAAAATCCGTTGAGTTGTTTTTGCGTGAAAGTGCACAGACATACGTTTGTTTTATCATAAAAGATTTCTTTAAATAGGTATACAAGTGAGGAACATCTTTCCCATATATTCGCAGCATAAGTGTTGAATCAACGAGTCCCAATAGTTCTATAAAAGGTATGATTGCGATGACTGCCATTTAAAGAGACTTTCGAATGAACATGGGTTAAAGGCCGGTGACAGAATTGTGTCAAGATATGGATACACGATCTTCCAACAAGAGGATATTACGTAAATATCTTTATTGTTTTTAGGCTTCCGTAGTTATATGTGACAGGCTACCACGTTTAACACTCATTCGAGCGGGCACAACTGGCAGAGTTATCGACATCCTACATACAAAAAAAAAATAGTAAATTATTTTTTCGAAGTCGGTTAAAAATCGCACGATCTTTTACGTACGCAAAAGTGACCACACATTCGTCCAATCCCCGGCGCGTCGCACGAAACCGACCACAGACTCGTCGAATTCTTGTAACGAACCTAGATCATCCGGCGGCCGGAATGAGAAATGTTCGGTGCGATGCCGGACCAATGTGTGGCCTACTTAACTGAGTGGAACTTGTTTCGATTTTCGCGATTTATAGATACACTATAACTTGAATACCTACATAAATACGCATAACTACTTTTCTATTAGAAATAGATATATGCTACCGCGGACTTTTTTGTAGCTCATTTTATTCTACACAATTATTTCCTACATCATTTTGTTATGCCTCTGACCGATTAGACATTATATGCCTTGAAAACTCGCTAAGACAAACTTTCCTCGACTTGATTCACTAACTCTATTTAGGATTGGGCCATGATTAATACCTACTCGTGAATGAACCTGAGAACCGCAACAAAATCCGTTTCGTAGTTTCTGCTAGAAAAGGTCACAGACAGGCAGATAGTCGCGAGATTTTGTTTTATAATTATGTAGATAGGATTAATTCACGATGAAAATTACCCTAATAGAACATTAGTAAATCAAGCCGGAGAAAAGTTAGCGTAGTTAGCAATTTAATTATTATTATTGAGATTTCAAACTGAAAACTTATTTCTATCAAAATAATAGCATAAGGACCGTTCTCATTCATCTTGTACCTATATGTCAAAAATATGGCAAATATCAGTTTATCATGGAAAGGTGAGTTTATTTAAACAACATTTCCATCCCAAACAGTTGATAGTTATTATTTTAAGTTGGAGTAAGCCATATTTTTATTATTTAGGGTTCTAAATAGGTTTTTAAAACGAGCATTTGTTGAAGAGTAAGTTTTTTTTTCGATTAAGCGATGTATAAAGCTATAAAGCAATGCAATCCCGCGGTCAATGCTAGTGTATCACAAAAAAAACATTACAAAAGCATACACAATAAAATATATAACGGCAGTCAATAAGAATAAATTACACGTCGTTTAATAATAGCGAGTTTCGTCTTATCGCAAGATCTTACGGATGCGAGTTCGATTGTAAAAAATTCATGGTAAATTCCAATTCCATTGTTAATTTTATTTTATTAATACATTTGACGATGTTGGAGGTCGGAGGCCACTCGCACAAAATTTTATTGCAATATTTGCATTTTTAGGGTTCCTTATATCTCCGATGAAAAAAACGGAAGCCCTTTCGCTTTAATGTTTGATTACTTTCTCCGAATCAACTGAATTTGTTGAATTTTGTACATTTGTAAAGTTTGTTGACCCAATCACCAACGTGTAGCGTAAATAATCGAATTTCAATTTTAAGGGAAAAATTAAAAAGTAAAAAAAATCTTTCAACTGCATCATGTAACATATCAAATAAAATATATATTTTTTTACATATATATTTTTTTTATAAAATTATAAAATGCATAGTTACAATATTATGATAAGAAAATACGAAGATTGACCGTCCCCCCCCCCTTTATTAATGAGTAAAATTTTGAAAAAAAAAAATAGGGAATATAGGGCCTTTCTTATAGTTTATAGTTCACGAGAAAGGTTTAGGAGCTGAGCATTAATAGTAATTATTAGTTAATCAAGTCAGGAAAAAAGGTTTTAATGGCATATGCTGTCTAATTCGTCAGAGATATAACAAAATGATGTAGAAAAGAATTGTGTAGAATAAAATTATCTACAAAAAAGTGCTCAGTAACATATATCTATCTCTTATATTTATGTAGATATTCAAATTGTTCTAAGTAAACCCATATTGTACCCATGCAATATTGAATATAATAAAGAGGTAAAATTTTAAGTTTGGATTTAGGGGGTAATCTCTCAAACTACTGAACCGACTCTAAAAATTAAGCTACGATATCCTAAGTGCTTATATTATATTTTGTTCAAAAATATCCACGCTAGTTTCATATAAATCGGGAAATTACAATTTTTTACGAAAATATTTTAGACGCAGACTGTACCTACATAAAAATCACTTACCTACCTAAATAAGAAACTTGTCGTGTTTATTGCTCTTTTTATAGTCGAAGTATAGTACAATTAACAGGAAGTCTATAGTCTAGCTAGAATCTAGACTTTAGATGTCTTAAGGTGGAACGAGTTGGACCTAATGGCGCTAGTGTATGTAGTATTTTATATTTTTTATGCGAATAATAAGTAGACTGTATTTTTTTATTCATAAATTCGTCACCTATTTAAATTAAAAACTAAGGTATGTTATATTTTAAGAAACTATATTTTGAATATTTTTGTTTTATCCACAGTAGTTTTTATATAATAGATAGGGGTGCTACTTGGTTATATTTTGTAACACACAGTAAAAACAACAGTTAGTGCGGAGTCTTAGTTATGCAGATTTATAGTATTTAAATTATTTTTTATAGTTATATAAAAAACAAAGTTCACACATTCAGCTCGAAAGAAGATTTACTTTAACTGATCAGAGCGTGCTTATTACAACTGACTTCTTTTTTTTAAATGTGCCCAAATAATTACCATGAAACAAAAACAATTTTTAAAATTTTGCCTACAGACGACAAAATGAGGTAAAGTGGCATTGTTGTCCTGTGGTAATACTGGTTTGTGATAAAAGTTGTGCCAAGGCGCTTAACATGCCCCTTGGTTTTTTTTAGACAAATGAATTGAAAAATAGGGCAAAAACCTAAATGATGTCCTTTGTCGTCTGTCTGCAAAACTTAAAAAAATATTATAAAAAAACTAAAGCACAGAAAACAACAATATTCAAAAATAATTAAATTAGTTAGTAACGATAAATATAGTTAAAATAAGCAAATCAATTAAAATGTCGACATCATACATGAAAATTAATTTACGATTTTTTTTATTTGTGGTATAAATTGTTTAGAAATATATATTTATTTTTTTGTTGAGGAGGGGAAATCCTGCATTGGACACCCACGTCCGGACGTGGGTAGTGCAGGACTCCTACCGGCTAAAACCCTTCCTCCTACGCCACTTCTTTCGCTCTTGACTGGGACTTCTTCTAAGTACCTACTTCTGTCAAGAGTTAAGTGGCCGCCTTTCTCTAGTTCCTCTTGTTTTTTTTTCCATTGCGCGCTCTTTAATTTCCTTGATGCGCATGATCTTTGTAACCAGGGATACCACCGCGTCCCAATTTTCTTCTGTCTCTATCACCGCCTCTATCATGTTATCCTTGCGAATATGGAATCCCATCTTATCGAAGAACTCTCTTCTTTCATTGCAGAACTCATCACATTGGAATAGGATATGTTCTGCTGAATCTTCCTCCAGGCAGAAGGAGCATGTGCTGGTAGGCGACTTTCCTTTCGAAATATATTGTATTGTGTAGATATAATAAAGAAGTTTTAAGAATAGCACAATATTGTTTCTATTACCATTATAAATCGTCTGTGCTATGGCAAATTTAATTTAATTCATAAAATTTCTCATTAAAAGAAAACAAAAATTCTCGTTAGGAACAACTCGTTCCACCTTAAGTTAATTATGCAATACTGTCGCAGACGGGGTTGGTTACCTTTGCATCTTTTATTATAACTGGATTTGTAAACCTGTTTAAGAAGTCTCGTATTGTCGTCTGTTTAATTCAACTTGTATGTACAAATAGAAAGATAATTAAGACATCAAAATTATATCTTTAAAAACTTGTACAATATAAATGTCTCTCTGTAATGCCAAAGTAGGTAGGTAAGTATATCTATTATAATCGTGTAGTATCGGTTCATTTTTGCCTGTCTGTCTGTCCCAATCGGCACCAAATCGGCTCAATGAATTTCGATTAAACTTTTAGGGATCATGCAGTATTTAGTATTTACACTTAGAATTTCCTTTTTGTTTCATTTCGATGCTCTTGAAGGGTTCCGTACTTAAATAAAAGGCATGTATATAGATGGAAAAGCCTCTTTGTACGGTTTGTCGGATGTAGAACATAGATTTTTTTGGTTGAATGTGGGAATCGAACCCGCGACTTCTCAGTTGTGAGCCGACGTGAACTTTACCAACTCGACTACCTTTTATATTTTTTTTACCATTTAAAATTGGGATCTAGTTTTAAAACGATCCCACAGGTGTTATGGGATTTTACAACGTGCTGTAAGTTATTTTTTTAACACTAAGTATAATTTGTGAAGCCCAGACGGGAAATTATGAATGTCAGTACTCGGAACAAAACTCATTAAGATGCAAAGTGTAATTGAACAGTCGACATTTCAGCGAGAAAGTTTTTATATAACCCGACATTCATGTCTTGACACTGTTTAAAGATTACGAGTACAAACTTCAAGTTCGGAAATTACCTACACGCCTACTTATTAATGTCATGTAACAAAACTGTATATACTAGCCAAAGCAAGTTGTGGATTTATTTTAAAATGAAACGTTCGACCTAACTCAAGATAGCACAAAGTGTGTACTTTATTAGTTTCAATGTGTTTTATTGAATAGGAAATATGGTTGGTTAAACGTTGCCCCCGTTTTCTCTTTCATAATCTATCGCAAAGCTGTTGATTTTTTTAAAGCGCTGTTATACCATTACGTTTCAAATAAAGGTTTTTCGTTTTTTTGTAGCTTATTGAAAATTCAAACTAATAATTATGACAAATTTAAAAATCATAAAACGTTTAATTAAAGGGTGATGGTTAAACAGTGGTCCTGACTTACCTCTTTCGCTTCTTATATATTCATCATACCTTTGTGTGTACTTTTAGTATTTCCATCGATCAATACATTCATTATATGTTCAATAAAAGTACACCCAGGTTTTTCTCTGCCAGCATTTCCTATAATTTTTAGTCAATATTTCGTCCTTCATTTTTTCAACGTGTCCAAACTACATCTTTCACTCCGCATTCTTCTCTAATGATATATGATAATAATTAATGATTCTATGTAAAGACCGCTTTTCCTTATTTCCACTGCATTTATTTTACTTTCATGCTTCTATCAAGGAATCACGTTTTTGGTCCATATGACACTTAGTAGGTATATATTATCCTTTATTATAATATCATTTACGTTCTGTTATTTCACTAATGACTTCTGGTTTTTTTGTAATGTTTTATGTAATTCAATGATTGTTTATTAATTCACAATTTAATAACTTATTTTAAAACTTATATAATATTAATATCTATAAAAATAAAATAAAATAAAAATTAATAATTAATTATAATATTGTGTATAAATTATAAAAAAAATGGTACAATACAGCAAATGTTTATGCGAAGTAATATGGGGTAGTATCGACCCTTAACAACCCTTCCTATCTTTATTATGATTATTATTCTAGATTTCTAGAAGCTTCATATAAAACAAAGGTGCGTCGGTGGCAGAGTGGTTAAGACGTCTGGTATTAATTAGGCATACCCCCGGGATCGATCCCGGATCAATGGGTTTTTTTAATTAAAAACATTAGTACATAATCCGACAAATCATCTTTGAAGCTTTTCCATCTAAATATATCTCAACAGCACTAGCCACTCGTTAGGTATACACTGACTTATTAGCCTCACAAATACCATCGGCTAAACGAGGGAGACTTGGTCTTTAGCTGGGTACCCTGGAACTGTCACACGGTTTCGGGAGCTGTAAGGCAACCCGTGAAGTAAAAAAAAAACAAAGTCGTTGTTAAAAACTAGTTTTTAAAAAAAAAAGTGATTTAATAACAGTTTTAAAAATATGCGTGAGTACGTTAAAAATATTGAAATGTTATCAATTAGCACTGTATGTTAAAAAAATAGGTGAATTGCACATTTACATAGTGATTTTAGTAAAATGGACAAATCAAAACACTGATGAATATATTGACCTTCAGTCAATTACGTTATTTGCCTTCGATGCAATGTAACACGTGAATGCAATATTTTTGACCTGAAGGGAACGTTCTGTTGATCAGCTGTTGATGTCACTATGTAAAACTCAATGATTTAACCAAATTTCAAAAGAAGGAGGAGGTTCTCGTCGGAATATTTTATGTTTTTTTATGTATGTTCCCCGATTAATCGAAGACGACTGGACCGATATGAATTTTTTTTTTGTTCGAAAGCGTATACTTCCCAGATGGTCCCATGGTCATCAGGTTAGGATCTGATGACGGAATTCTGGAAATTTTATAGGCACCCTTGAAGCGATTTGGGTATTTTTTTTATAGTGACTTGTGCATTTGCTTTCGGAAAGCACACTTTTTAGTGCATAATTTAAACACACACCTTTTTTTTAAAAGGCAATATTATTTTTATACCTACTATTGTGTAGATTATGAATTTATTTCTGTGTTTTATTTATTTTTATTTATTTAAAATTGATATCCTGAATACTTAATTAGTTTTATTATATTACTAGCAGTTGCCCGTGACTTCGTATGTGTTGTATTAGGAATAATGGTATAAATTTCATCTTCTTAGGGGTTGATTTTCTATAAATATTTTCATAGTGCATTCCAATTTACCTTCCAATTTTGATACCTACATTTTCAGTGGTTGATTGTCAGTCATTCAGCGACACGACGGTTTTAAGGTATATATTTAGATTTAATGTATTAGAAAAAAATTGTGAGTAATGCAAGCAAGCAAAAATTTCGCTCAGCACAATTTAATATATTTCTAAACACAAACATATAACCTACTTTTTAGGGTTGTTTACCATGAAGTCTGTCCGTCTGTCGGTCTATCTTTTACAACCTCTAGCTTCTAAACGAAATGATACAATGACTTCAAATTTATAATTTCACACAATATAAATTACCGCGGCACAAAAACGAAGAGAGTAATAATTAACTTACACCACGGAACCCTTCTTATTACGTGGTTGAGACTCCACACGCACTTGACCGAATTATTACAGTTACGATGTTAGTACACCGACGCATTGCGAAGCGCGGTAACTTTGCGATACCATGTCGGGCACTGCTACCGCCATTTTATCGCAGATCGCGACGTCGTGTCTAAAGGTGTACACACATTCGACCACAAACTCGTCCAATTCTTGTGACGAACGGTCCGCCATCCGTTTTCAAATCGTTGTATTTGTGGTTTCGATGGCCGGAACGATCTGTCTCACACACACATCGACACACCTTCGTTTAATCGAATCTTGTGAATGTGATCTAGATCGTATGATGTGTTCAATCTCGATCATACGGTGGCCGGACCGAAAATTTTCGGTGAGATACCGGACCAGTACGTGGGCTACTTAAAAGAAAGCAACAAAGAAATATATTGAATATGTTTATTTATGTATATATTATTATGAGGTATGTTGTTTTTTATTCACCTTGGGTCTCAAGGCACCCAGCTGAAGACCAAGTCTCCCTCTTTTAACCTATGGTAAATTCCACGTCACGCCTTTGTGAATAACGCACGCACCCGTCAAGACGTGATGGGGAATCCAGTTTAACCCTGTCCGTGCTGTGATGGTTGTGAATAGTCGACGACTAATAAGACATATCACGGTCGGCGGGATTATATTAAATACCGATTAATCGACTATAAACACTATAAAGGCTATAATACTTGACATTGACAAATCACCGATGAACATTGGTGGAGTGGATAATAAAATAAGAAGAAAGAATATTTGTAAGGTATCTTTTTTGACATAAACATGCTAGAAATATTATTGCATATTAGATAGTTATAAAATTTTCGTGATTTACATATACAACATTAAAATATGGTATTCGTAGAGTTATGCAAAGAGAAACCAATTAAAAGATTGTCGGATATTGAAAGGTTATAGGTTGGCAATTATAATGATTTCACACTTTTTCTGCAAACCGGCAACGATTGCACATTTTTACATACACAGAGTAAAATATGCGGAGTTTAGAATAGAATACATCTTATCTATAAAAAACCTATAAATAAAAAGTTTCAACAAGATCGCTACCTTAAGTGCCCATAAGGCTGGCTGCGTTGTCACGTTGGATGGTGATGCTTATTCTTTGAGCCAAATATGAGCCAGCTCTTTAGTCGTGGGACACCTCTACCAATCTTTTAGCGATATCTTTATAGAGGTGTCGTGCGCTAGGTCCCCACGGGCCCAGTGTTTCCACCCCAAACGCCCCAAATATGTATTCTTCAGGAAGAGATGCGTATTTGCGACGTTTGGCAGCTTCGGCTTTGCAAGCGGCAGCCCCAGCCTCAATTGATGTGCATGGAAGGTGAGACGGAGCGAGGGTGTCCGTCCACACATAGAGTGAAATACTAAAAACTCTAATAATCTCGAATAGAAAGCTATAGGATATCCCTGAGTGACATTTTTTTTCATTTGTAATTCAATTATGTAATTAGTACATTATATCTATTAAAATTATCTTAAGTACTAAATTACGAATATAATAATAAAATTTGTTTTTTGTTTGCATTGAATTGGCTCTGAAACTACTGGACCGATTTGAAAAATTCTTTCACCGTTGGGAAGCTACTCTATCCCCGGTAAGGGTAGGGGTAGGGGTAGTGCAGGCAAGCCAATGTTTGGGCAGGACAACGTCTGCTGGGTCCGTTAGTATGTTATATTTAGATTTAATAAGACAAATTGCAGCTTTTTTTTTGTTAGCAAATATACATGAAGTATGTTAGCAAATATACATGAATTTGCATAATGGGTAAAGCATTTGCGAATACACGCAGACCAATAGTCATGCTAGTTATTTTATAGATCTAATAGAGCTTAGTTTAACAAGAGCATCACTACGTAGTCAATTCCTCATCGCTGAGTTGTTCCTTGTGGTGCTGTTCCATTTGGTCGAACTTTATTTCTTAGAACTATTTTGTATATTTTGTAACTATCATCACTCCTCTTATCCCAAGAGGGGTAGGCAGATACAATCGAATGCCATTTGTTACGATCCTGACATACATATGTACATTATCCGACAAATCGTACAAAGAGGCTTTTCCATCTATATACCTCAACAGAGCTGGCCACTCGTTAGGTATAGCCTTTAAAAAAATCATTGGCTAAATAAGGAAGACTTTGTCTTCAACTGGGTACCCTGGGGCCGGCAACGGTTCCCGGGAGCTGTAAGGTAACCCGTGAAGAATAAAAAAATCTTTCGCTTATTTCATATTTATACATGCTCGGCGATTGTGTGTACTTTTAATATAGCCATCGATGAATACATTTTTTATATGTTTAATAAAAGTACAACTAGGTCGTCTTCTGCTAGCATTTCCTTTCACTTCAGTCATTTATTTACTTTTTATTTCTACTTTCCAGGTTAAATTTTCGATATGTGCTATTATTTTAGCTTTTATCGCAAGTTACTATGATTGAGCAATTGATTCTAAAATTAGTGAACGCTTCAGTTATACAACCGAATTCAAGATGTAAAATAAATATCGAGATTATTTTTAAATTCCTTTGACTTGACATTGTTTCGTAATTCGTGTGCGAGCCAAAACTATGCTCATCATTGCTTAGGCGTCACTTTGGTATGACCAATTGATAATGTCCCAATTACACTACGTACGATGCATTTAGGAGCACTATCTGAAATTTTCATTATATTATAGTTATATAGAGAGTTGAGTCAAACAGTACTCACGCAGACTGTTTTTTGCTAAATATTATATATATTTGTTTGCTACTTATCACTACCAGTAATGCTAAGACTTAGCATTTAGTGTCATATAAGTTTTGAAGTGAAACTACTTAAGTAGCCCATGGTCCGGCCGCCGTGTGATCTAGATTGAACACAGGCCACACATTAGCGATGTAAATCATGTGATTTAGATCACATGCAATTCACTAACACATACAAGATTCGATTAAACAAAGTATCAAACATCCGTGTGTGCGTGGCAGATCGTTCCGGCCATCGAAATTAACCACAAATACAACGATTTGAAAACGGATGGCGAACCGTACGAGTAGAATTGGACGAGTCTGTGGTCGATTTCAGGGGATCGTATGCGGCACGCGGTTGGACGAATGAGTGGGCACCTTTAGGCACGGTAATTTATTGGACGAGAATTGAGAGTGAAATTTCAAGGATGCGTCACGTTTTGGCACACTTCGTTACAAGAGAGAGAAAAGAAAGATATAACGTAGAGCGAAGGAGAAAGAGAGCTGTACATTGTATTAATACACAGTTTAGGCTTACGCGTCTCCATTTTTTAAAAAGTGTTATCTATTCTTCTATGTTAGATGCGAACGTGTATGGATACGTTATTTATCTAACTATGTATAACGGGTTTAAAGGCGTGTAAAAATGAATAGGTATTTTATATTGTGGCGGCACATCGCGTCGCGTCGATAGATGTCGCACCGTTACTAACTCATTGAAACCTGTTTCGCGCCATTGAAAATATTTAATAGATTTGCATATATGCAACTTTCCAACGATGTGCGTTGGGGAGTATTCCTTTTACTCACAGACGTTGGATTGTTGTATGTATTGCCATTTCTATATTGGTGACTCCGTATGAACACGCCTGTATTTCTGACCCCGCAATGCCCCGCATCCTACTTCCACTTCCCACTGACCAGACCGCCGGCCCGACATGACGACAGGTCATACATCACGACAGGTGATTCAGCCGCGATGCAGTCCACCACACAGTCCATCACTGCTGACAAAGCTAAATTGGATGTTGGTTTTCATACTGTATTGACCTCAAGTCTGGGAAGGGAGTCAATTGGCGGCACATGGCGTCGCGTCGATACATCTGTCGTTTTCGTTTGTCGCACCGTTACTAACTCATTGAAACCTGTATCGCGCCATTGAAAATATTTAATAGATTGGCATATATGCAACTTTCCAACGATGTGCGTTGGGGAGTATTCCTTTTACTCACAGACGTTGGATTGTTGTATGTATTGCCATTTCTATAATATTAATCTTTTCATTTATTCAATAAAAGTATCTACATAGCACAAGGGTGCATGATAGAGATCTGCTTTCAGTTTCGAACTTTTCAGAGATTCTAAACTTTCTCATTTATAATATTAGTTAGGAGTGGGATTAGATAGTATATAATAGATTAGATCTATCGCTCGTGGAAACCTTTGAAATGGAAAAAATAACAATCCTATTTTCTATACAAATAATGCTACATATAACAGAACCATAACTTTAGATAGTCTCAAATGGGAGACTTGTTTTTTAATTGATTCGATCCAGATAATCTTCATAATAATTATATCTGTCTCCCGGATCCCCGTGAACTCATGAGTTCATCAGGATCCCCTTTAGGTAAAAGTAAGTAAAACTGCTTTCATATATATCTAACGTGTGGTGAATTCTTGTTCTTTCAATAGATAACTTTTAAGAATTATAAATTCTATATTTTTATATTTACCATACAATTTTGGGTCTTACTTAGTTTGTGATAAGAAACATTTTCGTGGATTTCAATTTTTATATAAACAAAGAGTTTATCAAAAGTTAAAAAATCGCAATCTTTATTAGTGAACGTTTCATAGTGAATCGCGCACTCACCTTTCACTATGAATAACCTTTGTGCTTAGGAGAAGTTATGTAAAATTCGCTTCCCAAGCTACCAAAATAATACTGTACCAGTTATTGCGCCTCATGAAATCATTACTGATTTGAATTACTGATTCATTAATTACAGTAATGGTCAAGCGCGCATTGGACTCCCTCAATAAGGGTATAGTTGGGGTCAGGGGAGCAGACCCATGTCACATCCTAATTATGGCACTTAAAATTATATCAAATCATAAATAAAATAGATTTTATGGTACTAAGTGCATATACAAGCTATTTTTTTTATTTGACATGAGTATTTAATTTAATGTAGAGATAGAAATAACTTTAAATTACACGTGAAATTAACTTCCAGTTGGCCAAATTCCCTTACATTGTTTTTAGACATGATTTTCTTATATATTTTGATATATATTTGTTATTTCCTTGCATAAATAATGTTTGCAAAATATCTACTTAGAGCATGTACTATAAGTAGAATAGTATAAGGAGGGACCATAGACGGGCTCCCCCTTTCGCCAATTTTTTGCTCTTTGACCAGTTAAACTGACCAGGTGCGTAGTAATAAGTTACCTTAGGTTTCGCTGGTATCGTTTTGTGTCGCGAGACAGAGCTCTAGAAAAATAGTTAATTGTGATGTTTTAAATGGGAAAGGCGACCTAGGACGTCAAACTTGCGGAAAGATAGTGTTTCCAATCATTCATTTTAATTATCATGTTTGTATTTTAGTATAATCATCATTTAATGTTGTGACAATAAAACGACAGAAAAATACAGTGGCACAGGGGTTAGTACTGAGCATCTATCTCCCCCGGTAATTTGCACGCTTCACGGCTCCTTTGGTATATACTCAAAGACTAATGCCCGCTTGCACCAACGTCACGCAAAGATATTCCTAGTAAGGACTCTCCTAATGTAAGAGAATCCCAAGTATCAACTTTGGTTGCACCAACCTAATAATGCCAGGATCGTCCTACGATAGGAGCTTCCTTACTAAGTGATTGATCAATCTATTTTTACTTTTACGGTTGGCTGACCTGCGTGATTCTATGCGTAGTATTCTATGTATTTCATATTTTTTTTATATTATTTTTACAATTCTACTGACTGTAGACTCATGTACCCCATTTATGTAACCAACAGCCATAAGATAGCTACCAGTGGCATAGAAGGATAGTGCTAATATTAACAATTGAATCATGGGAGGTATAAACTGCTATTCCTAAAAAATGTATATCCCTATAAACAAAGGGTACAAAGTTAAAAAGTGACAAAAACAATTTAAAAATATAAAGATATATAACGGTAGGTACCTGTGTAAACTTACCGATCGGTGGGGTACCCATTCCAAACGTTCATCTATTTGATTGGATTTATATAATGCTACCATTTTTTTTTTTTTTTTTTGTTTTCTTCACGGGTTGCTTTACAGCTCCTGAAACCGTGTTACGGTTCCAGGGTACCCAGCGGAAGACCTAGTCTTCCTCGTTTAGCCGATGGTATTTGTGAGGCTATATCTAACGAGTGGCTAGTTCTGTTGAGATATATTTAGATGGAAAAGCCTCTAAGGGTGGTTTGTCGGATTATGTACATAAGTTCTTAATTAAAAAACCCATTGGTACATGGCCGGGATCCGGGATCGAACTCGGGGTCTGTCTAGTAAATACCAGACGTCTTACCCACTCGGCCACCGACGCACCGCTATGCTACCGACATGCGATATTTAAAAAAAATCGACATTCTAATAATTTATTTATTTTTTACGATTTTTTTACAATTTATGATAAATTTGTAAAAAAAAATCGGGTGTGGGCCTTATTATCCTTGGTCTGGGTAAAAATCCTTCTAGATCTTCCAAAAAGTCGAGAAGATCGTCACTGTCGCTCATTTTATCAAGGATTTTATAGGGAAATACACGCTTAAAATAGTGTCTTAACTCTAAGACGAACGAAATCGGCGTCGTAAACATAAGATCCTCTTACAAATTCAAATTAAAATTTTTATTTATTGTTTCACATAGTATGATGTAATAATATAATTATGTCACAAAACAGTGTTCTCTATGTGATGCCTATTAAGGCGTACAATATTTTAACCTACGACTTTATTTGCATTTACAGTTATACATTCACAACTATACATCAATTCAACAATTACCAACAAATTACATAGCATGTACCATAAAATGTCTTATCGTGTTTAGGACAATCCTAACGTTGGTGCAATGCATATTCCTCGCTAGGACAACCGGTTACGCGTTACTTTAGGATGCTCCTAACGTTGGTGCAAGCGGGCATTAGAGTGATAATGCTATTTTATATCCTTTGGAAATACTGGCAAAGTTAGATTATTTTGTTTATAATCTGACATTTACCATTCGCCTTCACTGTCATTTAGGAGATCTATAGGGTTGCATTTTAGTTCCTAGTGATTATAATCAGGCTAGCGCAACTTAGAAAAAATTAGGGCTAGGAAAAATGAGCCAATACCGTATCGCCATCTCTTTCACGCATACAGATGACAGAGATAGCAAATATTTCTATACCAATCCGCAGTACAATGTTGTTAGGTTGGCAGTACCTTTCAGCCCTAAGTAAGAAAGAAATGAATCAATCATTTCAATGTATGGCAGTCCCGACTCTTATTAAAGAACATAGTGATTGCTACTTACTCTATGATTATAATATGCCCGCCAATTCCTACTTTTAGTTTTATTTATTTTAATATATTTTAGTATTCCATGCCATATTAGACAGCTTTTCAATAAGTAATATTTATATATAATAATTATATAAATTAATATCAGCAATTATTATATAAACACCAACCAGACCTGAGTATAAACCTTTTAAAAAAAAGTGCACCGACTTCAAAAATTTGCACTGAAAAGTAAGAAATAATAAAAATTTCGTCGTAGAATTTGAAGACAGTTGGTGCCAAATTAGGATACAAAACTAAGTAAATATCTAAGAAGATAAATATCTGTTCAATATTATCTATGTTTGTATGTACTGATGATCGTAGGTTCCTAATGAATTGTCTAGATTAGTGAATTTGGGAACTAAGTTGTTTCTAATTTGGCACCAACCGTCTTCAAATTCTACGACGAAATTTTTATTATTTCTTACTTTTCAGTGCAAATTTTTGAAGTCGGTGCACTTTTTTTTAAAAGGTTTATTTTACCCTTTTAAGTGATTTTGCTGCCTTGAGAGACAAATAATAACGCAACTAAAAAAACATTTATTAAAAATTAAAAAAAAAAACGCTGTGGATGTGATTTGAACCATGTGCTTGTGCATCCTATGACTCCCCATTACATTTAACCGCTAGACTATCGTCACGAAAATTGACAACTTCGTGTCAATAGCAACCGTTGCTAAGGCTTTTTCTGATACATAATTTTCAGCCGTAAACAGAAATTAATTACTGAATTTCTGAAAAACTACTGAACCGATTTTCGTCATATGTCTGTGAGATAATGTCGAGAAATTATAATGTCTTAAAAAAAATAAGTTGTCAAAATCGGTACTTATTTTATCGAGATATCAAGAAAAATGTACTTTTAAAGTCAGTTTTTTCAAAATTTCTGAAAAACTAATGAACCAATTTTTATGAGAGAAAAATGGGACCAATCCGGAAGAATTATCTGTCGATTAAAAAAGAAACCATGAAAATCGGTTCACAATTGGCGGAGTTATCGATGTACATACATAAATATAAAAAAAAAAAAATACGGTCCGAATTGAGAACCTTCTCCTTCTTTTTTTGGAAGTCGGTTAAAAAGGAGAAAACACATCAAAAGAACATTGCAATAATAGTTTATTTTAATGTGGCCAAATAACACAATACCAAACTTAAATAATACCTAATTGATTACAGCAAATACTTCTAGAAATAAATATAATTAATAAATAGCTGAAATTACATGATTGCAAAGGAATATGTGATTTGTGTACGTACAATCTTATTTTGATATAGGCACCTATATCAAGAACAAATAGTAGCTACAATTTTCAAAAACTATTTTGATTTTACATATTTATTTTCTTAAATAAAATTAAGCTCAAGCAAAAGGAATTCTATCAAATACAATGGCAACTTTCTTTGGTAATAGAAAAATATAATATTAAATTACTTTTAACACTTTCTTGATCGACATAATGTTCGTAAATTCTTACAAATACAACTTTAAAATCTATTAATAAATTACGTTATACATATGAATAAGGCTTTATTCATAATACAATTTTATCACTCTCACATCACAGCCAAGCCCCACATATTCCTATAGCTTCATAACGTAAAGACATTATCGTTTGATCAAATAAATGCCCATTACGTTGCTACTACAAGTTTTCTTAATATTACCTATTACTACCATTTAATGCAATACTTTTTTATATTTCAAAATATTTTATTATACAATCACGTATACGGCATTATAACTTAGGTATAAAGTGTATTATTTCAAGTATTTTGCCAGCAAATACGACGAACGACGAGAAAATTCGTAAAAATATTCAGTAAACTAAGTAAATTTAATTATATTTTTAGAGTATGCGGTCAAGGGAGCAAACCCATTTGTACCAAGTGCTCATACAAGCTCTTTTCTTTGTGTGACGGTGAGTATTTAAAGTGTGGATAGAATATACCTACCTACGTTAAAATACACGTGAAATTAACTACCTAGGGTCCCTTGCTCCCTTGGCCGTTGACTGTAAGTACCTACATATATTTCAAAGTGACATAATACTTTTTTTTCTTCTAATTATAATAAAAAAAATATATATTAAAGATTTTACAGTACACATAATTCATCACTATTTAATTAAGCTCAAAACAATAATTTGATATTAACAGTACAAAATGTCAAACAAGTACGATAAAAGTACCTCTACGCACATTATTCATTCCCCTTTTTGCTATCAATCAGGCTTTTCAAAGTTTGCTCTAAAATATACTCTATGCTCTTAACAAAATGGTCTGTTTTGTAATGGAATTGCTGAGTGTATAACTAATAAAATCTCCTTTGATTCAATACAACACACCTAGACGACTGCCAGACATGATTATTGATCCGCGATACTAGGGATACGAGAAGGGTCGAAATGTACTTAAAAAGCAGGGTAGGTACTTGGTTTTAATAAAGTTTTGTAAATCTAGGAACTAGAAAATCTTAATCAAATCAGCGGTTCCAATTACAATATACGAATAGGTACTAAAGAAGGCCACACATTGGTCCGGCATGGCACCGAAAATTTCCCATTCCGGCGGCCGGATGATCTAGGCCCTAGGCGGACCGTTCGTTAGAATTGTACGAGTCTGTGATAGGTTTCAGTGGACCGTACGGCGACGCGCCGGGGATTGGACGAATGCGTGGCCACCTTAACAACAATTAATTAGATATTTTAGACTTTTCTTGAATTCGACGCCGTAAATCAAACGCACATACTCTACACGCCAATCTTATACCTTATTAATCATTTTAGAAAAATATATATTTTCGTTTAATGTCTTTTTAGTGGCTAAGACTTAGTACTTTTTAAGGCAATGGTGCTTCTTCGTAGAAATCAGGTTCGTCGTCTTTATCGATTTCGCTCTGAACACCATCCAACTGTAAATTAATGAACAAAATTTGAGTAAAGTTATTTTAAATTCCATTAAAAATATATGGATTCCTATATGAAAAGTGGCCAAAGCAAAGCTTAAATTATGATTCGTCAGCAGAATAACTGATTTAACTGACATAGTTATAGACTTGTATATATAGGTGGTCGAGTGGTTAAGAATTCTTGTATTAATTAGGCGGACCACAGGATTTTCCATCTAAAAATACCTGGCCACTTGTTAGGTTTAGCCTCACAAATACCATCGGCTATAAGAGGGGGGCTTGGTCTTCCGCTGGGTACCATGGTACCGATTACACGGTTTCGAGACAATCCGCCAATAAAAATAATAATAATCCGTGATAAAAGTATAGACTTCAATGAGTGAAACTTCACACGGATAGAAAAGTTGTTTATCCAAAAGTTAACAAACAAACATACATTTTCATGATTACAAGCTTAATTTCCTTACAAGTCTGTATTTATGGCTTTACTATTTTGATTTCGGTATGTAAAGTAAAAATTAAAGTAGGTAGGGGAGCAAGGGGGAATGGGAACCACGGGGTAATAAAAACCACGTCAATACAGACGGTTCTGTGTATGCTGCAAGTCTGGAAACTATGCGAGAGTATTACTTACAAACCGCCGTTCCCTCCGGCCTTCGAATATTTCGGCAGTCTCTTAAAGCAAAGCCAAGGTACTTTGTGTTTTCGCGCACTCCGTTACAGTTATCCCGATATGTTTGCTAACATGTAACTAATTTATTTTTACTGGTAAATAAGTTTATGATTTAGCATTGATAACAAAATATATTTATTTATTCGAGAAAATGTTAAACATAAATAAAACAAATTCTTGTAAATAGTTAAAAACTAACCTTACCTAAGTTATGCTTTTGGGGTTATTGCAACCAAGTATATTGGGATAATTTTCATTTTCGATTTTTGCATTACAAGAAACGAATTAGGAGATATATAATAATTACATACATTACCTACAGAATTATAAGAAAAGAGAAAAAAATAATGATAGAAAATGTCATAGATCTAATAAAATTTTAATTAGGTGGTTCTCATTACCCAAACCCAAGGGTAATGAGGGCCGAAATAGAATTTCGAAAAATCATAATTTTTTTGTTATTCTGTAAGAGTTTTTTATTTTATTTGTTTCTAAATGATAGTTTAATAGTTTTTCTTCATAATTGTAAAGTTTGCAATAAATATTAGTTCATTTTAATTTTTTTGCGAATTTAATTCCTTAAGTGGTGCCAATTCCCCCTTGGTCCCTTATGTTTTTTTTTATTTCATAGATAAAACATATTTTTGTTTACGATTCAGTATTTATTTATAACAAGTTTTCATAGGTTTTCCGACAGACGACAAAATGACGTCATAATTTAGGTAAAGTAGCCATTCTGTTCCATTTCTCAACTCATTTGTATTACTGGTAGTGCCACGTGGCAAGTTATGGGCCGTGGTACAACTTTTATCACAAACGAGTAGTGCCACGGGACAAAACGCTACTTTACATAAATGATGACGTCCTTTTATGTCCGTTGGCAAAACTTTGAAAATTTATTATAAAAAAACTACTGCATGGAAATAAAAAACAAATTAAATTAGTTTCTTAAAATAGCTTATAGTGGAATATAAAAATTATTAACAAGGTATTTTACAAAGTTTACCCATTAAAATTCGTTGCTTTTTATTTAATAATAAACTAAATAAATAAATACAAATATATATATGTGCATATAATCTAATAGACATAAACTAATTTTGAGCAGAAAAGTTACTACTTTTTGCTACCGGCTCCTTGCTTCTACGACCCCTTTTGGGCCTTTGGCTTTTATAAATAAGATGTGTCCTAATGTCTATTTTAGTTAAATGATGGTTATATTATAAAAATATGAGGAAAATATATTTATTTCAAATTAAAAAAAAATATATTCACTAAAATTATTAAAAAAAATTGGTAGGTAAACATTTTAGTATTTTATCTATAAAACATAATTCAGAAGGTTTTACATTAATACATTGAAAGTAATTGGATTCCGAGGTCAAAATCTCCAAGCACTCCACTATTAATCTTTTAAATAAAAATATTAATGAATACCTTAGTTTTTAATTTACATACCTACTGAATTGTGCGTAGGTAGCGTATCATGGTTCTACATTTAGCCTATTGCTAGAAGGCAAAGCTATTTACATTTCTATATTTGAGATATTCAAATAAACAATATAAAGTATAATTATTGTCTGTCATCAAAATAGGTTGAGTAGATTTGCATTTTGGTTTGTACCTACCATTTTGGTCATGAACTTCTGTTCCCTGTCTTCTGCTTTGTAACCAAGTAAGTATAACAAATCACTTGGCCAATGACCAAACCTAAAGTAGCCAACCGAAAATTATCGGTCCGGTCGCCGTATGATCGAGATTGAACACAGGCCACAGTCCACACATTAGCGATGTAAATAATACCATCTAGATCATATGCAATTCTCTCACTCACACAGACAAACAGGATTCGATTAAACATAGGCGTGTGGATGTGTGTGTGTGTGTGTGTGACAGATCGTTCCGGCCATCGAAATCAACAACAAACACGTACAAGAATTGGACGAGTCTGTGGTCGATTTCGGTGGACCGTATGGCGGCTCGCCGGCGATTGGACGAATGAGTGGGCACCTTTAAGAAGAACTTACCGCACGCAATTCCAGAGGCGTATAAAAATACACCAGTAACTTTCTCAAAAATATCATTGATACCAAGAAGAAAGGCAAGGACAAGGATGCTTTGGTCATTTTTATTCCATAAAGCAAGCACAATCCAAGTAGTTGTATTATGGTGTACACGTTCATCTTCCATGTAGGAACCTATAAAAAACATAAGTATTTACAAAAAAATATATAAAAAGGAGTCCATAGCCTAATTGGTAGAGCGTTGACTTGACACAGGGAAGTCCCAGGTTATCAATTCTCACTTGTGCCGAAAATGCTATAATAAGCAACATTTTCCTTATTAATATGTGCTTTAATCCACTTCTCGTGTTTCGGAGGACACGTAAAGCATCCGCACTTTATCTAAGTTTTTAGATCTAGAGGAAGTGACACATCCAGGTTTATTAAGTGAAGCAACAGGCTTGCCACCTGTTTTGTTTAATATGTACAACTAGCAAAAATTGGAGACACTGTTACAGGTTGCTCTAGCCACATCGCAAATGCAAAAAGGTCGGGAATATGTGTATTTTATAAACAATATGGCAATTAAAAAATCGAGTGCTTAAGATTATTCCAGTCAAAATAGACAAATAACTTCCTTTTGTATGCACAAGTGGGATTGATGGTGACTTTGAGCATTTTCAGCACTATGTAAATTTACTTGAAGTTAAAAAAATCCTCTAATTTGACTTGAATAAAAGTCAATTATATATTACATGGAAACATGCGTGAATTTACAAGCTCTACAGCTCATGTTATTATATTCTATAAGCGAAGTTTTAATCAGTCAGCTATATTACCCGTCTAACGTAAGGCACTTGAGGATGATGCTTCACTGGCTTGAACAACAATATGAATCTCTCCCAAAACTGTATGCCGGACAATGCTGATATACCCATGTATAGGAACACTCCAAATAATACCGACATCGGTACCAGCTTTAACACTTCACTTCCAAGTACGGAGAGACCAACCAATAATGACACCATAAGTCCCGTTACACGTTGCTCTGCAAAAATAACATCAAAATTACAAACAAATCTGGACAAGCATCCTAATATTCTAGGAGGTCACGACATTTTTGGGAACGATAAGAATCGGCGTTACCAGTCCTTTAGCTGATGGTATTTGTGAGGCTATACCTAATGAGTGGCCAGTTCTGTTGAGGTATATTTAGATGGAAACGCCACTAAGTGTGATTTGTCGGATAATGTACGTAAAGCCGGGATCCAACCATTGTCTCCGTAGGCATTATTTATTTCAGAAATGTTAAATATTATAACATTATCGCAAAAAAAAATACAACCAAAGATTTTGGATAGCAAAGCTGTTTTACAAACTACTAGTCTTAAATGAGGGTTAATGAGCGATTTTAAATAATTAGTCCAAAATACCCTTTTTAAGTAGATACCTATTGCAGGAGTGGTGAAAGATAGAGCAACCCCAAAAAATCTCAGAACCTCAAGGACTTTTTCGGAGCTAGGTTAAGCTAGGTAGGGCTCTTAGGAAAGCCGGTTAGAACTTTTTCAAGCCGACCACCAATAATTTTGAATTTGAATTCGAATTTGATTTAGATAACAACCTGCTTATCTAGTTTGCAGACTTAACATACACCTATCTACACAAAAAAACCATTTACTTCCTTCCAATACTTGTTTGTCCTTATTCCCAAAAACTCTTCTTTCTTAATTGCAATAAAGTAAATAATAACTAATATAATACTAACTAATATAAATACGAAAGTGAGATTGTTTGTTATCTTTTGACAGTTCAACGGCGCAACCAAACGTGATGAAACGCACGCACTTAGCCTATTGCATGGGAGGGACAGAGGCTACTTTTAATCCCTAGGAATATATCTAATTCCTTCGGGAAAATGGAATTTCTGATATACTTTTCTACAGCAGGTCAAACAATAACGTAAAATACTTTACCTCTGACTTCTACAATATGGGGCTTGTCACCGGGTGCATGTGTTTTAGACATTGTGGTGAGTGCAGCGACATGACTAACACTTCGTACGGTGGCCACACATTGCCACGGTGCTCCAGTTAATCCACATATACAGTTAATGATTGTAATTATTACTATGTCCATATGGAAACCGCTTCCCTTCTTCAGTTTACGCTCAGGTTTTGCCACAATCAGCCTAAAAATAATTAAATATTTTTTGTTTGAATATATACGTCTGATGTCAAGTAGGTCAAGATCATCGCATAGAATTTTAAGTAAAGTTCACAAGGAAAGCAGTTGTTGTTATTTGAATATTATTTTTTTAACATTACTTTCTAAGTCTAATTATATTTGAAGTTCCTAGGACTAATCATTGAGATAATAAAAATAACTTAAAGTATGAACCACACTGCATGAATTTAAATTAACAGATAGAAGAAAGTTATAGCAAAAAAATATTTGGCCACAACTCATTATTTGGCACGTAAGATACTATTACGTTATTGTGGTTCCTAAAAAAACTCTAATAAACTTACTCAGCAATATGCGTCTCCATAAATACAATGATGTACACCATTCCAGCTGGTAATAATGTAAGAAAAGCTGCAGATATCGGGAAACTGTTTACTGCCGGACTAAACGGCACGAACCATGGCCTTGGGGTAGTGGGTGATAAGCCATCTGGAACACGAAGAGTTTCTGTCCAAACGGGAACGAAGTATGACACTGTAGCCATGACCCCAATAGCAATGGGTACTCCGTAATCACCAAGAGCACGTCGCGCCTAAAACAAATATATAAAAATCTTAACAAACAATATAAATGCAAAGGTGTGTTTGTTGTCATTCTTTCACGTCAAAAGAGAGCAACGCTTCGATGTGATGTTTTTTGCATAGGACATTATCAAATAGTTGACAACTGGCTACTTATATTATTCTTCTTCCGTTTTTTCCACTCGCTTTCCTGAAATCTGTGGGAGGAATTTCCTGAAAAGGGACGGAAGTGTATGACGGGGAATCACACGCTATTTGATTAGACCAATAAGCGCGCGCGGTGGTATGGTTGGCCGTCAGATAGGACTCATTTTCCGAGAGGTCGGTACTGTCAGCCAACAGTGTGTGCGTGGGTGAGATATCAGATGTTACACATCATATGCAACTACTGTAAGGCTCGCTTGTTTTTTTTCATACAAAAATATAATTTACATGTTCCCAAACTAGGCTAGGGCGTTCGTAAATTTCGTATACTTACATTGCGTCCAAGAAACTTTCCATTTCTGAATATTCTCAAATAGTACGCTATGATGAATGTCGCCAGGGTTAGCATCATACAGAACAGCGCTGTATTCGGTTTAGGTAGATTATCCTGTGATGACTCTTCGGTTGTATGAAATCCTGAAAACATAGAATAATATATTTTAATGGAGGTTTAATGGATTCCACGTCTCGTATGGCGTGATGGGAAATCCGGTTTAATCCCGTCCGTGCTGTGATGGTTGTGATTAGTCAGCGATAAAAAAGACATATCACAGTCGGCGGGATAATCTTAGCTACCGATTTATCAGCATATACTATTGCACAAGATTAAACACTGGACATTGGCAGAATTGCGACGATAAGTCAGCACTGGTGCCATATATCATAAGAAGAAGAGGTTTAATGACTTTTTAACTCGGATCTGCTCGAGATAATATTGCAAATAACTAATTATTATGAAGTATGCAACTTTTTAATTTTTTTTTTTCATTATATATACCTCCCTAAATATCAATGCTGGCGAAAGGTAATAACATAACCCTCTTTCTGGGGCAGTCTGGTATAAAATGTATTAAAACATTTTATTGGAAATTAAAAGAAGTATACCAAGAATACCAATACCAAATTTCAATTCCGGGGTTTATTGCTCTTGAATACTATTAGGTATGTTTGGCTTATTTGACTGGGGTATTTGATAACTAAGGTTACAGGGAAAGCACTAGCACCTGTAATTGTATTTATTTTTAACAAGCTTTTCGCCCCGGGTCCGGTTGGTGGCCCATATTGGGGTGGATTTTAGAAAAAGTAGCCTATCGTCGTTTAAGTTCTAACACAACGTAAGTCAAAATTGTCGACTTTACAGGAGAGACAAAAAACTGTCTAAAGTTATATTAGTACTATATTTTTATAAGTTTTCTTTTGATTAATGCTTAATATGGGTCGATACTAATCTAAAAATGATAACATTTATAAAAAAGTACCTATTTGAAAAAATATCTGACATACGTTGTGTAGCCACATTTTTTTTGTGATATTATGGGGACTTACGTAGTGTTTACACACTTTAGGAGAAAAACACTTTGTTATTTACCTTTTAATTTAATCAATATTCAGTAATTAGACAAAAATTATACTTCATAACTTAAACTAATTTTATGAGTATCAATGTCAATATCATTATAATATTAGTAAACTTATATTTTAATTCTCTTACAAAAAATAAAAACTTAAAAATATCCTATTAAAAATTTACAAAAATTATCTTTACGTGATCAAAAATAAATAAGTAGGTACTTAATTAGTGTGGTAAAGAATCACAGATTCAAGTTCTTGTAAACATCTTGACATCAGTTATTTTCTATTCATTTTGATACAGCTTTGGCTTTGGTTCTAGGTTTCTTATTTTAGGCCTTCTAGGCAGTACTAGAGAATTGATGCTTTTGAGATGTGGTGTTGGCGCCGTATGCTGTGGATACCTTGGTTCCGCATGTCGCACAAAATTGTCCACACAAGCCTGTGGTAATGGGCAGGGTAGAGGGAAAGAGACCTCGAGGACAAAGCCCCAAATAATAGTTCGATCAAGTGTCCGAAAACCTGGACATCTCTATTACCACAGCCCTTCATCAGGCAAAGGACCGTAGCCGATGGTGGAAGATAATTGAGGAGAAGTTGATCAGTCGGGATCATTATCCTCAGTAATGAGGAACCGACTGTGGAGGAGGCAGTACTAGAAACTCGTCATCATAATTCAATTTGCACTTTATGATTCCGCTAGGTTCATAGAGTAATACTTTCAAATCTGTCACCACTGGATCGTTGGCTTTAGTCCAGGCCGTTTTTCGTAAAATCATAAAGAAAGTCATAGTTTAATAAATAGTTGACAATGAAGATTATATTGAGATGGAAGCATTATATATTTATTTTTCATTTACATTCTATGGCACTATGAATGGAGTCCACTTCCAGTGTGGCCTTTCTCAGCTTTTGCATTATTTAGATTTCATAGCCCATTGCTTAGTGCACTGCATTTCGATTATGAGCCGTGCAGCCATCAGAACATTAAATTACTGGCTACAATTTTTTGCTGCAGGGTTTTCTTCAGGCAGTCCACTATACAGGAGGTATACACAGAAGCAACCAGACCCGCATTGGATTCATCACCAATAACAGTGTACAATTGTACCTACCTACATATTTACTTTCAAGATTGTATAAAGTTCTTTTTATTTGGTTCTCGATTTATCTTGACTCTTTTCTTCTCTTACTCTCTCTTTTTTAATTTTGTATTCGCGATACTCATTTTCTGTAATATTTCCTGCTTTAAATGAACAGCACACAGCAACTTTAAGTCCATTTATAATGGTTTTCTTTTTGGGAAAACTCGTATTCAGAGTTCCTTGCACTATTTAAGTAATTCAACTTTCTTGCCACCATTCGTATCACAAATTTTTATGACTACCTGAAACTAAAACAATAATTATTTCCTTTTAAAATTATTAACCGAAAAAACAACAGTACGTAACTCTCAAAGAAATTCTCAAAGTACCAAAGAACAACTTAACGTAAGTCATATTACATTATTAGAGCGTATTTTTCTATTAAAGTTTCGCTTTACTGACTATAATACATTACAAATTATGTCTATTACTTATTTATAAATAGGTGACACTTGAATTATTTACCAAACAATAAATATTTCTTACCTTTTTTTGCAAAATTGTAACAGACTGGTTGTCAACACAGTATTTATGTATGAACTGGAACTGACTTACGTATTGTTTCCAAAAGCTAACATCATTATTGATTTACGTTGTGTTACTTTAAATTGATTTTTGTACTAATATTGGTTGAAAACCTGAGTTCTGATTGGTTGAAACGGTGCGTTTTGCGATTCTCTATCCAATGACATCAAAATGTCCAAAACGCCAATTTATGACTTACGTTGTGTTAGAACTTAAACGACGCTATGTCCTTTACTAAGGTGCAAGCTTTCTCTGTAAGAAATTTTATCAAAATCGGTTGAGTGGTTTAACCGTGAAAACGCAACATACAGACAGAGTTACTTTCAAATAAATTACCTGTAGTATTCGTGTTGTTAAATTCACAATAATCAACGCCAAGGGGGTGTGCTTTAAATAAATTTATCAAAGACGTAACAGGTTCCGAAATAAAAATTATGCAAATAAGGAACGCGAATATGTCCTCCGTAAACCTGAAAAAAGATTTAAAATGTAAAAGTTATAATTTGTTAACCGAACTTCAAAAGAAGGAGGAGGTTCTGAATTCGTCGGAATCTTTTATGTTTTTTTATGTATGTTCCCCGATTACTTGAAGACGCTTGGACCGATTTGATAATTTTTATTTGTTTGAAAGGGTGTGCTTCCAAGGTGGTCCCATGGTCATCAGGTCAGGATCTGATGATGGGATCCTGGAGAAATCGAGAACAATTTTTTTATAGTAACTTTTGACTTTGCTTTCGGAAAGCACACTTTTCAGTGCATAATTTTTGTAGTCGGTACACTTTTTTTTAAGACGCAATTATGTTACCACTGCTCACCAGACCCTATGTGGATAACACATTGTGTATAGTATGTTAACTAATGTTATAAATGTAAAACTGTAATTTTTTCTTCTCGACGTGATTTTATTTATAAAAAAATTACCATAAAAGATGGAAAGTCTAGCCCTTTCTGAAAATAAATCTCCCTTCAATCAGATGAGTTTGCCGCTATCCAGTTTTCATTACCAATTAGGTTCACATCTTACCTCGTAATATGTTTAACCGCTACACTTCCTTCAAAACAAGCAACTACACCAGCTATTATAACCATCCACAAGCCGCAGAACATTCTCGCAACTAAGAAATCATATCCATAATCATGGCAAAAAAAGGCCATGCTTTGATCCAATAATAAAAGAGGCCCAGTTGTTCCCGTTATCATTAATGGTTGGCCACTTGCTAATGCAAATATAATCCCTCCAACGCACGTGAGAACCAAAGTTTCTGATATTCCAATGGCGTCATTTGTCTTATCTGCCAATAAACCTCCGAATGTGATGGCAGAAGATAATGCAGCAAAATACATAAATATAATTGCACCAAGACATGCTGGGCTGACCCCGTCTCTGATGTCAGAAAGGTAGTATGGGTAGCGGCGCTGCATATCACGGATAACGCCTGTAAAATATAATAACAACTTTTATAAAATGTCAATTATAGCAGGCATATCTTTACTTTTTATTTACAACGTGAATTCTAATAACTCATCACCAATAGAACGTACCTCCAAATAACTTTCCGCTTCGATCCAATGGATCTAAAGGTTCATCTGGAGGAAGTCCTCCTGCTTCATCTACAAGCAATGCTTTCTTTTCACTATCCGGCTGAGGCGTGCCATTTGCTATTTTCTTCTGCAATGCGTCTAACTTCCGTCGACGGATCATCTGAGATTTAGCACGGATTTCCTCGAACGGTATCAAGGCTTGGCGGTCCCAATTACCAGGAGGCAGTACAATAGAATCATCGAGAAATTCATTAATGGCTGACAGTAAATCGCGTCTATCGTCAGCTTTATATGCAGTGCTGAGAAAAGATCTATTCGACATAAGAGTAGCGATCGAACGACCGATTTCATGGTAATCCAGATCTGCATTACGCGGTCCCAGTAATACGAACATAAAACGTACAGGTATAGGAACCTCAGTCACTGATGGCAATACTATTCCTTCAGCGAGACGCACAAATGCGATGGTAGGTTGTTCGAGGAAATCTACAGCTCCAACCAGTACAGTAGTAGCCTGCGCATCTATAGGAATGCGTTTTAATATCGTATCATTATGCGTTCGACGGATATCTTCTTGAGATCCTACAGGAATCGTGAACTCGACTTGTTCTAATCCGGGTAAGCTACTTTTTTTCTCGGTGGCAGCTCCTTTTTCTGGCGGTACGGCGTAAGAGCTTCGGCGCCGCTTTCCATCGAACAGGCTCTGAGTAAAATAATTATTTGTATGAATAAAAAAATTACAATATTTCGAATTACCATTCTGTTTATTTACAATGACTAAGAACAATAACTATTCCTAATGGATGAAAACTTGTTTTCTAATTAAGACAATAATTTCTGTTGCATGGCAGAATTATTATAATAAAATAAGGTGATTGATGATAATAAATAATAATAAATTTGAAATTTCAATAATGAAAATATAGTATTGCATAGAAGCGAAATTATCAACATTTCATTTTTCGTAAGGTACCAAAATTCGAAAACCGTTTGGAGATTACATGCTAGAAAGCTTATTTTTCATTTTTTTATTTTTTATATCCTTTAATTTTCGAGTTATTTTAAAAATACTGAAATATTGAAAAATAAGGATTAATAGGTGCCCTAATCTGTGCTAAACCTCTAATTTAAAAATACTAATGTCTGCGGCAGAGTTGTTAGTTATTGAACTCAGATGTTGCCTTCTATTAATTTTACCCATTTTTATTCCATTTGAAGCTAAATTAATAATTATTCTTTATATATAATTATTAAAATACTTCTTTTATATAATATTTTTTGGAAGTTTTGCTAGTTTCGAATGGGCTATCACAGGAAATATATTTACGAGTGAAACCGCGGACAAAAGCTAGTATTATTATATACATTATGAATAATGTTGTAGGCAATTTGAGTTCCGGCTACGGCAACACCTATTTGGAACACGGTATATTATACTCTTTGCATTTCTATAACGTATACTCTGTGGCTTGACTGACACTATCAGTCTTTTTCTTTGGGTGACAGTTTATATTTCTTAATTTTATTCCTAGCTAAGGTTTTTAGTTTATAAGTCCTCAGAATTTATAAAAAATCATAATTAAATTAAAAATATAAAAACTCAACCAAAAATAAAATATAAAAATACGTGTAACTTATTTTTTAATATATTTTTAATTAAAGTAATAAAAATGGGTGATTAAAAAAATGAAATGTTGTCCATTATAATTTATTCATTATAATAATACATTTTCATGCATGTGTTATTTACAATTATCTATAGAAATATAATAGAATACCTGTAACTGACAATTCGTCAACACATTGCATAGTGGTTTTATTTTAAGCAAGGTGCATCTGCATTCCTTAGAGCTAATGTTGGTGATCACAGAGCATTATAGAGAACTATAATTATAAAGTAAGCCCACTTCCTGCGTACCTAATTACGTATACCTAAGCTTAGTGTATCATAATAATGTATGATTTTCGCACATCTTTAGAAGTGCTTCTGAAACTAAGCCCCAACAAATATATTTTGTGCTATATTTTATTGCAGAAATGGTAACTAATAATGTGTCTAAAGATAGCAAACTTTAAAACTAGACAAGTGTTGGTTACACCGGTTTTTTATAAATCATAAATAGGCCATTAGGTATGCTATTTCTACTCTCCTTTATAATGTTCTGTGGTAATTGTGATTAGTTAGTTAAGTGCATTATGATATTTGTGCATAGTAATATTTTGGTATGTAAGTGAAGGCGTACAGTTGTCATCGAGCTGTGACGACGGCATTGTGCTCCAGGCGAACACATCGAACAGCGAGTTCGACCGGCGCCTGGAGCTGCAGATTCTGCTTCCTCGGCCCACAGCGTCTGTCATAATTATACAACCGTACCGATTTCAGATGCGGGAAGCAATATTCTTTACGTACCTAGGACTAACAAGGTCAGAAAGTGAGAAAAGCGTTATTTTCGAAATAATATATTTATGTTTTGACTAGATAAGATATAGTCAAGAATACCACATGTATTTTTCGGAATAATGCAAAATTATATACCTCTAGTCAGTATTTTAGGAGCGGGTTTATCAATTAAAAAATACGTGACACTTCTTAACCCATACCTAAGCCAAGTCTTCAATCTATTACGAATATTATTATCATTAGCTTAATCATTAATTATTAATGCTATTTTAGTACTGTTTCTTTACCCGTCATGTTAAATATGGTTAGGAAAGCTAAATTAAATAAAACCATTTCAACAACACCTCTTAAAATGATGCGGCTTAATAATTTAGCCCAATTACAGAATATAGAAAAAAATGTCTACGAATGCCCAGTTTGATATCTTGAATCGAACTAAACTATTGTTTTTATAAGAGCTACATACAAAAATTCAATCATTACATCAAAAAATATTATTTAAAATTCTAATTCTCTCTAAAATTTTCCCGAACTGCATGTCGAACAAAATATCTGAGCACTTCCAAGACAGCTAGCTATTCTATAAATTGTAACAGTGGGTCGTATGCAAACAACGACTGGATATTAATTATCTCATAAGTAAAACATAGTAATAAGCGTGCGAACCTAGATAAGGAAGCTTGTATAAAACGTAAATAGTATATCACCTGAAGGCTTGTATAGGAGGAATGTTTGCGACTTCCAATACTAAACCGGAATCCTCTTTCATCATGAACGTGCTTATGACGTAGCAGCAAAGATCTCATTACAATCGGACCATCATCTTCTTCAATCAATCGTTCCTCCACCATTTTTTCTACCAATCGATAAGCCACGCCTGGTAAGTCCCGTTCTTCTAAGTCTAATAATATCACGCCATTTTCGATGCATCGTCGAAGATTCAACAAAGAATGAAATGACAAAGAAGCCACGTGAGGTTTTCCCCAACGTTCTGATCCTTCTTCTATGTCTTCTTCGTACTTGATCCATCTTGCAGTCTCTTGCCATTGACCTGCTAGCAGTTCATCAAGTTGGACAAACACCTGTGAATTTGAACAATATTATTAACCCGAATTATTCTATGATGAAGAGACCATCAAAATGCCATTTCCTACGATCCTATAATACCTTTCACGCATATTCTGCAATTGTGTGTACTTTTACCCAGCGTAAACTATTTTTCTTCATCTTAGTCACAACATCATCTTTCACTCCGCATTCTTCTCTAATGATATCGTTCCGGTCAATACGTTTTATATCACACATTCTACGTAAATACCGTATTTCCTCTGCATTTATTTTACTTTCATGCTTCTTATTCCATACCCAAGTCTCGCTTCCATAAATAAGTGATGGAACTAAAACAGCATTATGTATATTCATTTTACTTTTAGTTGTAAGTTGTGTATTTCTGCATACATTGTTTAGTCCACCAAATACCTTGCTTCCCGCTTTAACTCTCCTTTCAATTTCCTTGTCTATCTTTCCACTTCTTGTAAACATAGGTACTACCTAAATAAACAAATTCATTCACTTGCTCTAATTTACATCATTTCACACAAATGTTACACTCCGTCCTTTCATCATCCTTTTCAACTACTAAATACTTTTGATTTCGAATTATTAATTTTCATGAATTTCTTCTCACATTCCTCGTTCAAAAGTGTAGCAGCTGCAGTTCTTGCTCCGAAAATGCAATTAATACCGCATCATCGGCATGTAAAAGACAGCAAACTCTAGTAGGACCCATTTCTATCCCTAAGTAACATTGTTGAACAACTATCGAGATACTGATTAAATAGACAAGGTGACATACCAGAATGTATGTTAAACGGGGTTGAGCACTGTCCACCCACTCTAACAATGGCAGTACATTGCAGCCATCATATAATGATTGTACTGCCCCTATGAGTTTTTTATTAATTAATTCAAAAAAAGGTACTTAATCTAATTTTCTTTTGTGATAGCACGTGAATATTGAAGTAGCGTCCACTACAGCGGTTGCGTTAACATGGGTCATTGATTAATAATGCAATTTGTATTGATCCAATGAAGCCAATTTTCTTTTTCAAAATTATCCAATTATCTGTTTGGCATGGTAAAGTAAGTTAGGGAAAACAGCATGTGAGCCGTATTACGTATCATTATTTTTTTATAATAGGTTCGGTTTGTTTTTTATAAGTTGTTTATGAAAAAAAATGTTTTCTCTGGAGAATGGGATGAAAATCCCAAGACACTTCAAGTCCAACTGTGCATAAATTGCTCTGATTTGTATAATATTACCTTTATTTTCCACTTACCGCATGAGGACTATGGTCGTACATCTTCTTATAGGTCGGCTCAAGTAAAATTTTGTGAACTTTGTCACCCCCATCCTTGCGGTTGATATACACAGTTTCCTGAAAATAATATTATTTTATTGTTCTTGTACATAAATTTCAAACCCATGTACCTATACCTTGCTGTGTAAGCATAAGAAGAAGCACCGGCGTCAACTTTTACCCAGTTTTCCATATTAAACAGGACAGGTGGTAAGTCTGTTGCTGCACTTAAAGGAACTAGATAATGCCATTTATTTTTCGTCCAATCCCCGGCGCGCCTCCATACCATCCGTTTTCAAATCATTGTATTTGTGGTTGATTTCGATGGCCGGAACATCTGTCACACACACACACACACACATTCACGCCTTTGTTTAATCGAATCTTGTGTCTCTGTGTGCGTGAGTGAATTGCATGTGATCTAGATCGTATGATTTACATTGCTAATGTGTGGACTGAGTTAAATCTCTATCATATGGCGGCCGGACCGAAAATTTAGGGAAATCTCTGCGTATTTACATAAATTACGTCATAATTCCTAATTCTACGAGAACAAAGTTTCCTTTTCTTTGTTTACATATGAATTATACATTATGAATAATAATTATGAATTTTATGATGATTCGACACTATGTTCTGATATATGGCTAATTGTGTTCGTAAATGAGAAACGATGTATGAAGAATATTGTAAAGCGAAAGGTTTGGTGCGATGTTAATGTTGTTTCCAAAATTCTGTAATGCTAATTGTCCATATTTAGCGAGTCTGTAATTTTCAGGAGAAGTAGGGACGCCGGCTTTACCTGTCCACATGAAGCAGAAAAAAGCGGATAGCGTAATTGGTAAAGCTGAAACCGAGGCACCAGAAATCAAACCTTACTCGTGGCAAAAATACTAAGCATCAATTTTCTTTAAGAATATGTGGTTTAATCAACTTTTTGTGCTTCAGAGGGCGCGTAAATCTCACACTTGTAAAAATAACGCATATTATTTACCCACGTCTGTTAAAGAAGTGACACATCTAGGCCAATTAAATGCAGCAGCAGGCTTTGTACCAGTTCTTTTCAATATGTACAACTGTCAAAAGGTGGACACTATTACCGTGTGTCTCTGGCAACACCGCAAGGTATCTTTGTTTGTCTATTATCAAAGCAAGTTAAAGTTTGTTTCAATTATTACTTACATTCCCTTGTTCTAAATCTTGTTCCGGTAACGGCTCCTCAGAAGGTGTCACAGATACTCTGCGCTCGCGCAAGGCAGGGCGCCCACCTTCTTGCAACGAAAACTTGCGGCCTCTCGGATAATGCAGATGACGACTGTTGAATAATAAATAATAATGAAGTCTGTGAATACGGCATAATGGATTTTGATGAAACGTTCAGTGTTCTATAATGGAACTGAGAATAAAGGTGCCCACTCATTCGTCCAATCGCCGGCGCGCCGCCGTACGGTCCACCGAAATCGAGCACAGACTCGTCTAATTCTTGTAACAAATGGTCCGCCTAGATCGTCTGGCGGTCGGAATGGGAAATTTTCGGTGCGATACCGGACCAATGTGTGACCTACTTTAGAATTTTCCTTTCGTTTTATTTCGAGAGGATTGTTTACCGCGAAGCTACCGCACCCGTAATAGCTAAACACAAAAGTTAAAAAAAAAAATATTAAAAAATGTGTTATTCACTATGACAAAAACATACTAAAATTTCGTTAAAATTATATAATATTTAGGGGTAGTTTTCTTCGTTTGCATGGAAACGGGCGCGGTAGCTGCGCGATAAACGTGAGCAGTGATATATAAAGGGCAAAATAAGCAATACTTTTTGATTATCCGGAAAATAAGTATAACCTGGCTGTCGATTTTTAGTATTTTTTTTTGTAGATATATTTTTTTTTAGTATAAGGGAAGACGTAAATTCAGCGTCATGATTGGTTTTAATTATTTCCCAGTCACTAAAACTTACCCATACATAATAAGCAATTTTTCCATTATTCTGATATTTTTTACAGTAATTTTGACTAATGCAGTTTGAATTAATTGCTGTGATAGCAGAAATAATAGGTAGTTGAGAGATAAAAATTAATATTCATTCTAAATTTTGTTTGGAAAGAAAACTGTCGTGGCTGGCACCCGAATTTTAATTAAGCTAATAGCCTTCAATTTAATGACAGTTATCTTTTCAAAGGAATTCTATAGTGATAATTTTAAATATTTATTTGAATATATAAAAACAAGATTTAAAATTATGTACACGGATTATTTTCGTTGCAATAGTAGGAAGCTTTCAAAAGTTACATTAGAACTGAACATGCAACTAACTACTTTTAGAACTTATAAACTAGAACAAACCTTGACTTTTAGGTAATTATCTAGGGTAGACCTGTCAGTGAAATAGAGAATCAATAAAAAAATCTTTTTGATAAATTGCATATTACTTGACAAAAGCTGAAAGTTATAGTATAGTTCTACATTCCCTGTTTACGGAATGTCTTAACAGGTCAAAGCCAACAATTTGGTGGTGGGATAGAAAAATATAAATATGAATTTTGCAAGCCATAGGCGTCTGCTATGGGCGAAACTTTTACGTTCATGAAAGACATTTATTTTCATAAATTCAAAAATGTGTCGGTGGACGTCTGGTATTAACTAGGCAGACCAGGGGTCGATCCTGGATCCCGGCCATGTACCAATGGGTTTTTAATTAAAAACTTATGTGACAAACCACACTTAGAGGTGTTCTATCTAAATATACCTCAACAGAACTGGCCACTAGCCTCACAAATACCATCGGCTAAACTAGGGAGACTTGGTTTTCCGCTGGGTTTCGGGAGCTGTAAGGCATCCAGTGTATAAAAAAATCAGTTTTATTCATTTTATATACTTACATAAACGCCTATCATATTTTTAATAATGACAGATTCGCATGCAAATTTTTTTGCGTTCCTAACAATATTTTCATCCAGTAAGTATATCTAAACTTCTTTGGCTTAAATAATATCCCACCAAAAACATAAATGTGAAAATGGGAACCAACTTCAATATTATGATAATTATGGTGCCGTTATCGGCTCCACCGACAAAAGATTTGAGATCTAAATGGGTGCCAAGTTCCATAATTATCATAATATTGAACTTGGCTCACATTTTCACATTATTTTATGTTTGTGGTGGTATTCCATTACTTTTTGTAAATAAATTTATTATTATTCAAAAGTGATCTACCTACTTCCCCTAATAAAAATGAAATGAGTCATAAATAAAAACTTTTTTGGACGTTAAAGGTTAAAAACAAATTCAAATACTTATTATAAATTCACTGTTTTCTGATTTTTTCCTTTGTATAAACCTAATTACCTATCTGGATGCCAACTATTGCGAAACCACCACTACCTGTTTTTTTTTTTTTTTTTTTTTTTTTTAATCTTTATTTATTTTGGAGTTTTTATCCGTTGGATATGTCAACTCCAGCAAACCAAAACAATATATACATAACTAACAATACATTATAATCAAGCAGGAGTCACTTACGTTGTAGACTGTGAAATTGTGACCAAGTTGCACAGAGCTATTGCCATTTCCGATGTAGGATCTGTCAATATACTCTGAAGTAAACCTACCTTCGTCTTATCTAATCGGTACTTTATCATAAATGACTCCCTCTCTTGCTGGTTCCTGGCACACTCCATCAGCAAGTGGTACACGTCCTCCAACTGACCACATACTACACAATTAGGTGAATCTGTCTTTCTCATTAGATGTGCAAAACTTCTCGATGGATAGTGCCCAGAACGGATTCTTAAAGCTAATTTAACACAATTTCTTTTCAACTTAACATTACCAAACCACGGTATCTGAAGAGGCTGACACTGAATGGTTTTATACCAAATTCCTTTTGTTTTTGATCTTTCATCGAAGTATTCTTTCCAATTTATATAACAAATACTTTTAAATTTTGACAATGTTTCCGAGTAACTGGGGTCAATATCTATTTCTACACCATTTGTACATGATAGTTTTGCCAGCCTATCAGCCTCTTCGTTACCTCTTAATCCTATATGGGCAGGAACCCATTGCAACATGACTTCAGTGCCACGCTCGTGTAACTGATACATATTTTTAAGTACATTGTATGTTATCGAAACGCCTCTGTATCCATTAGCGCATCGGGCTACATGTTGAATAGCACTTTTACTATCTGAAAAAATAACAACCCTATTCCAATTTTGACAGTTAACATATATAAGAGCTTTCATAATAGCAATCAGTTCCAAACTCATTATTGATATATTTGTTTTAATTTTATAACATCCCGAGTGATTTTGTTTCGGGTCATAAAAAGCTGCACCTTGACTTCCATTGGATTTGGAGCCGTCCGTATAAATCCTATGCCATCCATTATACCTATCATGAAGCTCTTGAATTATATCAATTTTAAGGGAATCAGCCGAGTAACTGTTTTTAGGTCGAGTAACATTATCCAAGTTAGCCCGAACCATAATCTTAATGGGAATACGGCTTACCCAAACAGGCAGAGTAAACATTTCCAGCGGATACGCCGAAAACACTTTAATATCTTTGGTGTCATTAAAAGTTTTACAAAGCAATGGTTTTTTCTTATGTGTCCAATAACTATTGTTGCTAAGGGTAATGAGCTCATTTAAAAGTTCAACAGTAATGTTATTATATAAAGATTTTGCTTTCAGACCAGAAAGATGAGAACCTGCGCTATTATCGAACAAGAAGCATCCGTAATCCAATCTGCTTCTAATCAACGATATATACAAACGTCTCATGAATTTTGGATGAACTCCCCAAGCCGGCCCCGTCAAGACCTTTAGCAAATTGAGAAATTTGCAGCACCTCTCCACCAATTCATTTATGTGCCTATTCCAGCGCAAACTTCCATCCAGCCACATTCCCAAATACTTGACGGATTCTGCAGAAGATATTTCAAACTCATTAATCCTCACTGACGGGACAAACTTTCTCCTACCTCTACTACACATAATTTTGACTTGCTAACAGATAGATCCAAACCTAGTTCATCCAATACTTCTACGACAATACGCAATGCCTCTTGAATACGATCCTCACATTGTTGTAAATCTTTATCACTAGTATATATTACAAAATCGTCAGCATATTGAGAGACAGAAACATCATTAAGTCTTTGACATATTTTATAGCTTACAATGTTGAATAAAAGGGGTGAAATCGGATCTCCTTGTGCCAAGCCTTTATTCGTCAATCTTGTAATGGAACGACCACCTTCACCTTTTACTTGTAAATGTCTCTCACCCAAAAAAGAATTCAAGTAAGTACAAATTCTAGAACCCACCTGAAAGTCATCCAAAATACTGACAACCCTATCTATTGATACATTATTGTACGCGTTTTCAATATCTAAGAAACAAGCCAAAGTGGGTATGTTTTTTGAAAACCCTATTTGAATATGGGAAATAACCCGTGATAGAGAATCAATGCATGATTGAGCTTTTCTAAAGCCAACTGTAGACGGAGATAAAATCTTGTTTTTCTCGATATACCACTCCAGACGTTTTGAAATCATGGCATTAAAAGTTTTACATATACATGAGATGAGTGATATAAGTCTTAGCTTGAGATCGGCACAAGTGAGACTGCCCAATTTAGGTATAGGCAAAATTATTATTTTGCGCCACTGATGCGGGATACGACCTGTACGAAAAACGAGGTTATATAACTTTAGCAAATATTTCTTCGCATTATCGGGTAGATTAAAAATCATTGAATAAGAGATCTCATCATCACCTGGTGAAGTGTCCTTTCCCTTCAAACAACATTCTAGCTCAGACATCACAAAATCTGAGTCCAACAAAGCATTTGTCGATTTAAAAACGGGAGGACAATTAGAGACAAAATCGGGCGTTAGAGATGACAACAATTTCTCCTGCTTATCACTAGGAATGAATAGTTTCGTACGCTTCATTCCTTTGATCCATCGCATACGTTGCCACATTTCAGAGGCCAATACGTCTTCATCAATCGAATCACAAAACTTGTACCAGTTGCAGGATTTCGCCTGTCTGATTGCTTTGTGTGCTTCTGCAGTTTTTTCTTCCAATTTAGTTAAATTATTAGGTGTAGCATTACGCCGAAACATTTTAAGGGCTAGTCTACGTTGGGCAACTGCCATTGATAAGGAAGGATTCCAATATTCTTTTGGTTTAAATTTTGATTCAGGATTGGTACAGAATTTAGTAATAGGTATGTTAAGATCGGCAGCCTGATTCAGTTTGTCTAAAAACAAATCATAACTATCCTGAACGTCGATTTCATCACCACCGGAAATGTCCACATTTAAAAATGATTCAAATAGATATTTACAATAGGCATCCCAATCAACCCTCTTAAAATTTCTTCTTTTAATAAAATTACCACAACTTCGGAAACTTGTACTTAGTTTAATAGGGAGGTGATCACTACCTAATTTGTCATTGAAAACCTGCCAATTGAATTTAACTGCAATGTCTGACGTGACAAATGAAATATCAGGAGAAGTCTGTTGCAAACTTCCGTTAACAAGTCTAACCCGGGTAGCTAAACCATTATTGAGTGAGATATAGCCATTTTCTATGGCTGAATCCAACAACTGAACACCACGCGTATCGGACTTACTAGACCAATTGGTATGGTGAGCATTAAAATCACCCCCAATTAGTGACCTTCTTGGAAACAAAGCAAACAATTCATCCCAATCCGACTGACGTGTTGAAACTGAAGAGGGACAGTAGAGTGACACAATATTTTCTATATCCTTACAATTAAATATCTTAACGAGAACTACTTCTATACCTGCATTATTTACATTTATTGGGCTAAAATGGCATTGAATAGATTTGTGTGTCACTATTGCAACACCTCCATAAGAATCGGGTCTATCCCTTCTATAGATGTTATAACTATTGATATTTATTTTATCTTCTGTATCTAACCATGTTTCGCTGATAAGTGCTATATGTATTTTCTCCTGGATTAAAAGTTCCCCAAAACTTAACAACTTGGGTTTAAGACTTTGTGAATTCCACTGAAGTATACGAATAACATTAACCTTTATGGCTTCTCTATCCATAATTGAAGATGTCTAAAAGAGTTTCAAAAATATTTCCTCCTACAAAAAAACTTAGTATAAACATTTTACATTCATCCAAAATTGCTTTTATGACGCTTTTAACTTTACATTCTAAGGATACCTGTGATACAACAATCGTACGGATCTTCGCTAATAGTCTTCTTAAATCAAATCTTCTTTCTTCTTGACCTTCTTTCGTTGTATTGGTGTTCTCTACTTCCGAAAGAATCTCATCACACTTCATGGCTTGATCGTCTGCTTGTTTCATGTGTTTACCTCTTCGACGTTTATGTGTTCTCTTATTATTCTGTTCCACTTTTTCCGTAATATTTCCATCTTCTTCTCCACTAGTTTCTTTTATATCCTCACAGTGAACAATCGCTCTAGTTACGGCATTGCTATATGATTCACGATTATTATTCACCTCTACTGGGATAATGTTCACATTTTGTACTATTACTTGTTCACTCGTATTCTTCTTAGCTTTTTCTAGAACATTCTGTAAAGCCTTTCTGTATGTGAGGTTTTCTTTACACATAATATTGCGAATCGTCTTTTCTTTTAGAAACACTGGGCATGATTTGTCCAACACCATGTGGGAACCTTTACAGTTGAGACATTTGTATTCATTCACTTCGCAATTAGAATGTTCAGCAGACCCGCATTTCGGGCATAATTTCTTTTTTATTGGGCAAAACTTCAAAAGATGACCAAATTTCCAACACCCGGAACATTGGTTTACGGGGAACACATATGATTCCACCTTGAACCTACACCCATATGCATAGACATATGAGGGCAAAGTGGCTTCTTCAAAGCAAATTCTGACAGTCTCACTCTTTATCCATTTACCTCCGTCTTCCATTCTGTCGAGCCTTTTGACCGATATAATCTTCGCACTACACTCCAAGATCTCCATAATCTCCTTATCATGTAATTCTAAGTCCACTCCTCTGACAATGCCATACACCAACGTATTTACAGATGTCTTTTGACACCTATAGTCAAGTTCACGGAATTTTTGGCAGTTTATCAATTTTTCAGCTTCTTGATCCGTCTCAAATCGGATTAGTACCTTATATGGCGATTTATATCTAATTCTAGTGATATTTTGGATATGTTCACTGCGTAATAATTTTGCTAGGGCCATCTGTTTAGGTAAAGTAGCCAGTGATGTAACACATACTTCAAAAGGTTCTGTAACTTCTTCTGTATCATTTTGCTTTCTGGATAACTCATTTCTCAGGTTAACAGTGTCACTCATTAACAATCTCTTTGGTTTTCTTTTAATTACTGTTATAAATCCCTCTTCACTACTTTCTTCGTCACGCTCCTTTCTTTTTCCAGCTACTCTCGAACAACTTTCCTCGTCCGCTAGATCTGAATTATCCCATTCCAACTCTTCGCGTCTCACTACACTATCAGTTAAAAACTCCATCTCCAATTCACTCCTATTACTTTCATCTATCACATCTATCACATTGTTCATTTCGTTTTTATTTTCGTCCATCACTACTCATTGAGGGTAGTTGCAGAACAAAAATTTAAATAATAATTTACTCTGTATAAATGCCAATGACGCGTGCGCTCCAGACGTTGGCTCGCGCGGAACTGCACTACCTGGTTGCAAGTCAACAATTCCATAAGCATGGAAGGTAGAACTGCTATAATTATTTACTAATTGTCAGCTTTTATCAATTACCGCCTACAAATTTTCCACTGCCTCTCTAGCTATTAGATTATTATTTAATCTATGCTACTTAAAAGGAGGGTCAACGCAATTTATTCGCTATTGAGCTTTCTTTAGTTATCTATGTGGTATTGAAAAATAGTAAGCTTGCATCTTTTTTACTGATTGATCAAAATTTTATTAAATAAGAATGGTCTAAAATAGTACCTAGTTTATGAAACGGGTTCATAACAGGGGTAATTAAAACACAAGTAGAATTTGTAATTTGTATTAATAGCACCCACGAGTGTTTTAATTCCAAGTTATGTGCCCGTTCATACACTACTTTATCTAATCCCATGCAATAGGTATTTTAAATAATAGACCAATGTTAAAATCATAGAGATTAATGTGGCTGTATAAGACAATTCCTCTACCCTTTCTGCATATTAAAAAAAATACAAAACTTAACGGTATCGTTTTTGTATGAAAACTTCGGTACTGTAATACATATCATTATGAAGTATAATTCGATTTTCTAATAGAGACTTTACGATATAAGAGCAGATAAAGTATACCTATTATATTAAAACCGTGTAACCATTACAGTAAGTACAACAAAAAAAATACTATACCTACCAGGCCATTGACAGATAATAGCCTATGTCATTTTTGAAGACAGTTCTCTTGAGGTATTTTAATACTTTAACCCTTTTAAAAAACGTGAACCGATTTCAAAAATTGTGCACTGAAAAGTAAGAAATGCTTTCGTCCTAGAATTCGAAGACGGTTGGTGCCAAATTAGGATACAAATTAATTAAGTAATAAATAGTAATAAGGAGATAAAGATCTGTTCGATATTATCTATGTTTGTACTGATGATCTTAGGCAATTAATGAATTGTCTAGATTAGTGAAATTTTGAATTAAGTTGTTTTTAATTTTGCACCAACCATCTTCAAATTCTGCGACAAAATATTAATTATTTCTTGCGTATCAGTGCACATTTTTTGAAGTCGGTACTAATAAATAAGGATTTGCGCTCCTTCTCCTTTGACGGCTCCTTTCTCCTTTGAAGGCTCCTTGGTTCCTTACGGATCCTGTTTCCTCATTCCTTACCTGCTCTGTTTCCTGCTCCTTCCTGCTTGTTACTACCATGCTAATTCGACCAATAAACGAATGGTGAAAGTTTACCACCATTCGTTTATTGGTCGAATTAACAAGGAAGGAACAAACAGGAACAGCAAAAGAACAACCAGTAAAAGCATCCGTAAGGAGCCAAGGAGTCGTCAAAGGAGAAAGGAGCCGTAAGGAGAAGGAGCCAAGGAGCCAAGGAGAAGGAGCGCACTGTAATAAAAATGAACTACACATTACTACAGGGCGTTAAGCTATTGAAGTAACACAATACAAAGTATGATAAAAATACTTACAATACTTATTTGCGCTCCTTTTATATAAACATAGATATTAGTTCTTGAATACTGATTCAATACATTTTATATAGTTATTTACTTAGTTGATAAAATAGAAATATAATAAATTTTACAATTGGCAGAGTACTGCCTAAGTCAACAGTTTGTGAAGGAATGAGTAAAATTTTAATTTAGGTTCCACACATCTAATATTTGAAAATAACATACAATGTTCTATTGAATTAAAATGAACAATATCGTGTTCTAAAATCAAAATAAATGCTATTTATGATGGCCAGCTTGTAAGGAAATCAATACTAAATTTTAAAATTTGATTTCTGAAATTAATTTGCAAGTCAGACGGAGAAATGTAACAATTGGCAGAAGAAAGAAAACTTCCATCCATTCTTTTATTGCAAATTACACGAATATAACCTTGACAATGATCTAACGTGTGATGTAAGGCTACGTCACATTGTGGGGCTCCGAGCCAAAATTGTCGCTATATGTCTGACGCTGCCAAATCTCATATATTACGTATTCCATATCGAATACAATGTTTAAAATAATAATTTAAAGTAATGTACATAATTCACGAATTCCCAGACGGATAATTATATTTTCGACTAGCTTTTGCCCGCGGTTTTACACGCTTGGAAATAGATAAATGCCTGAGAAAAAATTTGCAACGTTTGGTGACATTGTTATATTATTATAGTAGGCGCTTTATTAAATATTATTAATTGTTTCGATCTGAAAACTTATTTTTATCTTAGGATAGCTTTCTACTAGTGAAAGATTTTTTAGAATCGGTTCAGTAGTTCTAGAGAGTTCATACCAATACCCATACCATACTCTTCTGCATGAAAAAAAACACGAACTAATAATTTATATAAAAAAATACCTCTTTTTATAATACACTATAGCTTTCCGTCTCGGCTTCGCCCGTGAAAGTTTTCTTCCCTTATTGCCCGCTACTTCGTACGCGTTGTATTAGAAATACAATTCACCCCCTTGGGTAGGTAGCGTGATGTTAAATAGCCTATAACCTTCCCCAAGATATCAAAAGCAAAAAAATAAATAAATCGGTCTATTAGTTTTTGAGTTTATTCATTATAGTTTACGAACAATACGAACAAACAAACAGTAAAATATTATTTTTTTATATATTAGATAGCCGGTGAAATAATTTTTAAAATCGGTTCTCAAAAATACAAAATATCAAATATTTTCTCTTTATTAGTATAGCAAAGCAGAAAGCGAGGGTTTTACAGAGCCGAGGCTGTAATTTCCGTCGCTCACGTGTTTCATACGACTTGGTAACATTAATAATTTGCCTTTTAAAAAAATGCGAACCGACTTCAAAAATTATGCATTGCTTTCCGAAAGCAAAAAACAAAAAAACCCAAATCGCTTCAAGTGTGCCTATAAAATTTGAAGAGTTCTCGATTTCTCCAAGATCCCATCATCAGATCCTGACCTGATGACCATAGGACCTGCTTCAAGTAATCGGGGAATATACATAAAAAAATCCGACAAATTGTAAGGAGGTTTACTTTTGAAGTTCGGTTAACAAATAGGCGAAATAATAAGAATATGGACAACATACAAGAAATATATTACGTTACTTACTAATTTACGAATAAAACAATATTACATTAACATTATAAATTCGTTTGATTTGCTTTATTAAACGCGTAAAAATAATAAGTGCGATACTAGAGCCATCTATTAGGAGATAGGTCTGACAACAGCATTTGAATACGTCATATCGAAAACAAATTAGAAAATGACAAAATAACAAATAATCCTTACTCGAGTCTAGAGTTTAGTACTTTAGTCTCTCCACCCCACGTCCTTTTTAACCGACTTCAAAAAAAAAGGAGGAGTACGTTCTCAATTCGTCGGAATCATTTATTTTATGTATGTTCCCCGATTACTTGAAGACGCCAGGACCGATTTGGATTTTTTTTTGTTTGAAAAGGTATACTTCCCAGGTGGACCCATGGACAGGATCTGATGATGGGATCCTGGAGAAATCGAGAACTTTTCTATAGGAACACTTGAAGTGATTTGGGTATTTTTTTATAGTGACTTAATTGTGCATTTGCATTCGGAAAGCACACTTTTCAGTGCATCATTTTTGAAGTCGGTACACTTTTTTTAGAAGTCAATTATATAGTTTAATCTTTACACCTCATAAATAATGTTATTTATACCTACCTACCTTTTTTAATAAATATTTGTTATCATTTATATTTTTTATTTATTTAATTATTTACACACAACAATATAAATAATATTAAAATTAAATCTAAACATTCATAATAAATAAATAATTTCGCGTGGAATAGTGGTAAGAATACTGGCTGTATTTCCACGGTGAATTGCGATGCTGATTCGTTGAGCGAGGAAGAGATGATCAGTCGTGGGGATATTAAATATCTTAAATTTTTTTTGGCATTTGAACCTCAGGACGCACACCAAACGGCACAAATTTGTAGTTTTGTATACACTTATAAGTATAAGTAAGAACCTAGCCCGTTCATAACAAACAATTACATTGGCATAATTTACAGTTATTCATCTCATGAAATATTTAATGAGCGCTGTAAAATTCTCGTATACATTAGGAAAAGTCGTAAAATATGTAATATTATGTTATTACAATTATGTATTTAATAGTTTTCCGAGGCAAATTATATTCTGAAATAAGTATTTTTAAGCGAATTCAAAAAAAGGAGGAGTCGGTTCTCAATTCGTCAGAATCTTTTATGTTTTTTTTATGTATGTTCCCCGATTACTTGAAGACGCCTGGACCGATTTGGATTTTTGTTTGAAAGGGTATACTTCCCAGGTTGTCCCATTGTCATCAGGTCAGGATCTGATGATGGGATCCTGGAGAAATCGAGACTCTTCAAATTTTATAAGTACACTTGAAACGATTTGGGTTTTTTTATAGTGACTTGTGCATTTGCTTTCGGAAAGCACATTTTTCAGTACATAATTTTTGAAGTCGGTGCAGTTTTTTTAAAATAAAAATATTTGAGATAAATAATTCTGAAATATTTAAGTGAATTGAAGTAAAACTTCTTTAGACAGGGTAGAAAAAATTATCGTTACGCGTAAAGGTAAGGTGGTCATGTATAAAAAATATAGATGGCGCTCTCATCTATACTAATTTAGTTTAAAAAACTTATTTCACCAGTAAAATGCTATATAATCACTGAATAACATATACTATCTATAGACTGAATCATTGTTTATATTCTATAGACTCAAAAACTATAAAGAATAAACTCAAAAACTACTAGACCGATTTAAAAAAGTATTTTTGCATTTGATAAAATTTAACATCACGCTACACGTTTCAACTAGAGTTGTATTTTTGGTTTTTATTTATTTATTTACAGAAACATACAGTTATATTATACCTAGTTATTGAAAAATAAAGCTCAAAGAGGTAAAGTTTGGGTGTAGGGGGTAATCTCGAACGAAACTTACCTAAGCACACTCGATTTATAATGGTAAGTAATGTATTATACAAAATTGTTTTATTCCTAAATTAGTTAGTAACATATTTCTTGTATGCCGTCCACAATTTTATTATTTTGCCTATTTTAATGTGAATTAAACAATATTGTATCGTTTGAGTAAAAAAAAATACTAGTGCCATCTATTGGGAGCTAGGTTAGAGACGATCCCCTTAAACGGGGGATCAAATGGGGAAAGAGATGGATAATTTATTTCATAAAAATTTATTTATTACCTCAAAAAATTTGATTCTTTACTAAGTACCTATATAATTTTGTTCAAGCTCTAACATATTAAGTAGCATATTTCACGTAATAGAGACAAACTTATTTATTTCCGTAGGGAAAGTAATAGGTACACCTTCCTCGAGACATTTAGATCATCAATCAGCGAAAACTACATCCTTTGATTGGTGGTTACGGAGAGAATCACGCAAAGACAGACAGATTCATTTTTTATAATAAATGACCGAGTGGTTAAGACGGAGTTCGATCCCCGATTCCGGCCATGTACCAATGGGTTTTTGAATTAAAAACTTATGTACATAATCCGACAAGCCCACACTTAGAGGCTTTTCTATCTAAATATACCTCAACAAAACTGACCACTCTTTAGGTATAGCCTCACAAATACCATCGGCTAAACGAGGGAGACTTGGTCTTCCCCTGAGTACCCTGGAACACGGTTTCGGGAGCTGTAAGGCAAATAGTCGGATTTAAATAGATCCATAAAAGACTACACTTTAAAACTTACATACGATGGGCTGCCTCGGACGCACGTGAATAAGTAACAGGCATGATGTTGGTGCCTTAATATATTCCAGTTAAGACCTTGCCATCCAAAAAACTTCACACAATTATGTACGCGAAAGGAAATTTTGAATAAATATATCAGCTTTGTTGAAAATCAACCGGCGAACTATTTCTTAGTGACAATACAAATGTAAACGAGGAAACGTCGTCGAAGGGCGATTTGCCAGTATACTATACACATACTATTTACGTCTATTGTGCAGATCACATCGCTGTTCGCAGACGACTAAGAAGTATTATTTTTAATGTTTATTTTCTTTAGAAATTATTTGAAGGTCGGAAAAAACCTTGACGGACAGAGAGTTTTCTCTATGACACTTTAGCTGGCTATCTCACCTATATTTATAAATGCGAAAGTTTGCTGAAATTATTTCCGTAGAACTTGTTACAGATATAGATTAAACGGCGCGGAGTAGGGGCATTGACATTTTGTGTAAAACTTTCACGCTGGCACGGTATGGCAGCCGGCGTGATTCTAAGCTATAGGTAGAGGTACCCCGCATTTTCAAAATCTGATCTGAATGACTCTGTCCACAGTTTTAATAAATACCTTTTCTTACAATAATACCTAATACTATTGTAATTGAAGATATTTTTTGACTATTATAGTATGTAAGTAATACGATTGGTTTTTACAGGTATTAAAAAAAATACTTTAAAATCTAGAAAATTAAAGTAGGAGGATATAAAATTCCACCAGAAAGATTTCATATAAAATAGGTCGCCAATACTAGCAACCTCATAATGCTTTCACTATTAAAAAGTTATCAGATCTCGTGAATAGCCTAGCCCCAAAACTTTACCAGGCCTACTCTATTAACAAACCCTAGATCTTGGTCAAAAAGTATGGCTTGATAGTGTGTTTCATAAGTCTGCTAACTACATTTTAATCCTCAGAATTTGGGCTTCCTAGTAGTATCCAGGCCGAAGCAATGAAGGTTTGAAAATATGGCTTTTTATGGCTCGTCTTGGCCGTGCGATTTGTTCAGAATTATTTTTGTCAAATATTGGCTACTTTTTTTTCTTCACTTCGGTTCCAAGTTACCCAGCCTAATACCAAGTCCCCCCTCTTTTTATTAAAATTTGACTACTGAGTCTGCTTGAATAGAGAACTGTCGTGGCTAATAATTTTTAAGTACACCAAGTCATCTAATGTCAAACCAGCAAAGAATAATGATTTCTAGTCCCTTACGCAAATTAGTATTTTATTTGTGTCTCGTGCGTGTTGTTTTATAAACTGCAAGCTGGTATCCACGGAATGCCGTTAGTGTTCAGAAAATCTAACGCATGCAGCACAATTAATAAAATTCTATGTCAGTTCTCCTTTCAAACATTTTTAACGAACCTCTAAACTAAAGGAACGCAGAAAGTAAAAAAAATATTGTTACGAAAACCTATCTATCTCATTACGCCTTTTATCCCAAGAGGGGTAGGCAGAGACAATCAAATGTTATTTGTTACGATCCTGACATACCTCTTTCGCTTCATTTATATTCATTATACTTTCATACATGCTCGGCGATTGTGTGTACTTTTAATATTTCCAACGATCAATACATTTTTTATATGTTTAATAAAAGTACACCTACGTCGTCTTCTGCCAACAATATCTTTAGCTTCTGCCATATAAACCTTTTTAATGAATATTTCATCCTTCATTTTTATTTTTTTTTATTTTTTTTTTACCTTTTTAGGGTAATTTATGACTCATGGCTCTAGGAGGGGAATAAATGATCTTAGTTTTTTTTTTTTTCTTCACGGGTTGCCTTACAGCTCCCGAAACCGTGTTACGGTTCCAGGGTACCCAGCGGAAGACCTAGTCTCCCTCGTTTAACCGATGGTATTTGTGAGGCTATATCTAACGAGTGGCTAGTTCTGTTGAGATATATTTAGATGGAAAAGCCTCTAAGTGTGGTTTGTCGGATTATGTACATAAGTTTTTAATTAAAAAACCCATTGGTACATGGCCGGGATCCGGGATCGAACTCGGGGTCTGTCTATTGAGGTTCATTATTAAAACATTAATGATTACATCTAAAAAACTTAAAATGAAACCAAAAATCCATATCTTGTTTTATTACTACAGTCATGAAGGTTAGATAAACATTCTTCCTTCTTTGTCTTCCACTGGGGTACCCTGGGGCCGGCAACGGTTCCCGGGAGCTGTAAAGCAACCCGTGAAGAATAAAAAAAAATCTTCTTCCTTCTTCGTAATAATTTCGTTTAGGGGACGGTAGACTTGATTCAAATGCATACCAAATTGTTAAGAAAACAAATTTTAATCAATTCTGGCTTAGGAACATATATCCACAAAATTCGTATAATCCCGTAATTTCAATAAATAAGTCTAAATTTATTCATTAATGCTGTCAGAAGCAATTTTCAACGTGACAGTAATGTTTGTTTGAGTAAAAGAAAAGAGTGGGCATTGGGTAACGTTTGTTTGAGCCATGAACTTTGTAACTCAGGACAAACCCAAAGTCAGGTCGTTTTATGTAATTATCCAATTCATATTAAATAATACAGTAAAATTATTTACAGTAAAGAACATCCCGAGCGAAGTTTAAAGTAAACTCGAATCAATTTTTTTTCAAGATAATTTTATGGCCTGTTACATTCGGCAATTATTATTAAAGTTGGATGTTGTTATAAAAATGTGATAAGCATACCTACTGATTGCATGCATATTTAAGTTTCGTGAAAACTTACAAATATTTGTTCCCCGCTATGTAAAGCTATTATTTCAGCTCTTTGCTGTACTTAGAGATAATCTTTTTTTTTTCTTACTTCACGTATCAAAAGTGCTAGTGTTTGAAAAGGATGATAAAAGGAGGGAGTATGTATAACATTCATGTGAACGGTTGTAAATTAGAGGAACTGAATTAATTTGTTTATTTAGGTAGTATGTTTACAAAAATGGAAAGATAGACAAGGAAATTGAAAGAAGAGTGAAAGCGGGAATCAAGGTATTCGGTGGCCCAAATAATAAATTCAGAAATACACAACTTACAACTAAAAATAAAATTAATAAATATACACAAAGCTGTTTTAATTCCATTACTTACGTATGGAAGCGAGACTTGGGTATGGAATGAAAAGAATGAAAGTAATATAAATGCAATGGAAATGCGGTCTTTACGTATGTGTGATGACGTCATTTAGAGAATAATGCGGAATTAAATGTGATGTTGTGACTACAATGAAGAAAAGTTTACTGGTTTGGATACGTTGAAAGAATGAAGGATGAAAGATTGACAAAAAAGGTTTATATGGCAAAAGTGAAAGGGAACGCTGGCAGAGGACGACCTAGGTGCACTTTTATTGAACATATAAAAAAAAATGATTGAAGGCAATGTTAAAAGTACACACAACTGCCGAGCATGTGTATGGTATGATGAATATAAAAGATGCGAAAGAGGTAGGTAACTCAGGATCGTAGCAAATGGCATTTGATTTTTACTACCCACCCCTCTTGGGATAAAAGGCGTGATGATAGATAGAAATAAAAAAGACTGGTTAAAACAACTAAAATTGTCAAATCCGGTTTTCCGACTTTTAGCAACGCGTGATGGTAAAATTAAAATGACTTACTCTTTTTTATCTTCATCAAAGAACTCGGCAACGTCATGCGTCAATGGTGGAGGACCTGTGAACTGCACATGCCGTCCATCTTCGCGATCTGGCATTAGTCTCTATAAGGGAAAAATATTTATTGAAAGTAGATGCTCTGCCCACGGCTTTGTCCGTATATATCACCTCTTCATTATCTATTGACTACTATCTGATTTCCCGCTACTTCGTACGCGCATTAGAAATACAATTCACCCCCTTCGGTAGGTAGCGAGATGTTAAGCCTATAAAGCCTACCTTCACACTAGAATTGGGCTATAAAATGCAAAAAGATTTTTTCAAATCGGTCCAGTGCTTTTTGAGTAAATAATTAAATAATATTACTATAAAAAGGAAAATTTTGTAAATTTGGTATGAACGAGGATGATATTAACTTTCGTTTAAATTTTATTGGTTACTGCTCCGCTCCCAAAGGACATAGCGTGATGTTATATAGCCTATAACCTAACTCGTAAACCACTCTATCAACAGTAACAAAATCGGTCAAGTAATTTTTGAGTCTATAAAATACGAACAAACAAAGAAACAAACAAATTTTGATTTTTATATATTAGATTAAAAGTTTACACAAAACAAACATTAACAAGTAACAGTGTCCACTTTTTGCCAGTTGTCTATATTAAACAGAACAAGTAGCAAGCCTATTGCTGCACTTATTGGACCTATAAATGTGTCACTTCTTTAACAGGCGTATCTATTATTTTTAAAAGAAGTGCAGACGCCGTATATTAGTGTAATAATAATACTGTATATTACATACCCTACGAAGCATGAGAAGCACAATAACGAGAGAAACTGCGCTTATTAGTACATAATAAGTTTCGAAACTAATAAATGAATGAATTTAAATACCGTAGTGGGTAGGTGGCGAAATAAATATAAGTATATACCGTTGCTCTTTTCGAAATGGCGAGCTTAAATGGGTTTGATGATCAAAAATTGTTTTTAATAAAGCTTTTAAATCTCACCTGTTCCGGACGAGCCTGCCTCTCGGAATCTGAAAACGAAGAACTCCGTTTAAAATATTTATAATTTTATCTACATTTTTGATAGAATAGGTAAAATAAATAAAAGTCAGAAAGCACGTACAATCATTGAAAATCAAATATTTACTATAGATACTTCGATCTATTCTGGGTCGTCAGTGTGTCCAGTTCTAGGGCTTTGAGTATTTATCTATTGCTGAAAGCCATGAGAGTCGGGTCTGCCGCGTACAGGGAAGGTAAGTCATTGAAAATTATATTTTTCCCAAACAAACTTTAATAGTCTAGGATATGGATAACTCTAATAGTTTGAAAAATGCTGAAACACGTGTTTTATTATTTGTGTTATAAAGTGTTATACGTATATGCTAGTGTTGAAATAAAAATCATTGAATTATTTTTTCTCGTACAAATTTTAATATTAGGGGATGAAATTCGAGTAATTGCATCTTGAACATAAAGGAATAAAACAAAAAAAATATCAAAATCTATCCAGTAGTTTTTGCGTAATGACATCGATTTAAGCTCTATCATTTTATTCAAATAAAATATTAAATATAGCCAAGCCACATTTCATTAGTAATAATTTGCCTTTTGAAAAAAGTGTACGACTTCAAATGTGCTTTCCGAAAGCAAATGCACAAGTCACTATAAAAAAATACCCAAATCGCTTCAAGTGTGCCTATAAAATTTGAAGAGTTCTCTATTTCTCCAGGATCTCATCATCAGATCCTGATCTCATGACCATGGGACCACCTGGAAAGTATACCCTTTCAAACAAAATAAAAAAATACTCAAATCACTTTAAGTGTGCCTGCCTATAACATTTTAAGAGTTCTCGATTTCTACAGAATCCCATCATCGGTCCAAGCGTCTTCAAGTAATCGGGGAACATACATAAAAAAAGTATTCCGACGAATTGAGAACCTCCTTCTTTTTTAAGGTGCAGTAATAGGCACTCAAGAACAAAATCACCATTTTCAAATGAGTAAATAAGCCTTACGCTAATATAATATTAATCAGAAAAAAAATATTTTGGTATCTAGGGACCAATATCTAATAAAATGGCAAAAAAAAATTATTGCAAAATTCACTGAAAAAAAAATTATAAATGAGGTCTATTTTTTTATTATTTTTGAGCAAATCTCTTAAAGTATGAATTCTATTATGATCAAATAAACTGGTATGTATAGTAAAATAATAAATCTAGTAAATTGACACAAAACATAATATAATTATTTATTTTTTATTAAAAAATAACTATAAAACAATCGTCGCGCACTACAATTACTCAGTATTACCGGACTATCAGACGTGTTATCCGTAGTACTTTGGGCGCGTCTAATATTGACCTTGAAATGGGTACGTTAGAGGTCGACCTTATATGGGATCTAAAAATATGGAGTTCTAGGGACAGGAAACTCGAAAATTAAAAAACAGAATATTGTATATTATGAATTTAATTTATGACTAGCTTTGCCCGTGTAGCATATATTAACTTTCATCCTCTATTATGATCTTGAGTTCATACAAAAAGAGCACATTCAGTTTTTCCCGAATTTTTCAAAATTTTCCTGGCAATTTTTCATTCCCTAAAAACCTGATTTTACTATTATGAACATTTAAAAATAATTACCAAATCGGTCCAGCCGTTCTCAAGTATGCGCTTACCAACGAACATAATTTAGTTTTTAATGGATATTTATAATAATTCCAGAGTGTTGCTGAGGGGACTTTCGATGGGACGAATCCCTCTGCCTGCGAATCGTACAACTTTACGATATATTACAAAACAAAGTCCCCCTCAGCGTCTGTTCGTCTGAGCCCTTTTCACGCATAAAAACTACTGAACAATGAACATATTTTGTTGCGCTTTTCACTATTAGATAATAGATGCATTATTAAACAACATTAAAAGTTAGCCATACCTAACGTGTCTTCATGGCGTATGCTGTCTAATCTGTTATAGATATGCCTAACCAAAGATATTGGAATTGAGCCGGGCTCTCAACAACAAAATTTGAGTTGAATCGGTTACTGTTTCTATCCTGCTCGCGTGCGCGCGATTCTAGATAAATGCGTTCTGGTCTTTCATCACTCATTTTCCCATCGACCACTTCACCTTAAGCCGGGAGCGATTCGGTAGGTTTTTATAAATTGTATAATTCAATGTGTACCTGGTGATGATAAATCACGGGACCGTTCAGTTTGGTTCGCAGCCCAAACCACTCGGTCCATCTCTGAATCCAAACAAAGTTCTTCATCGCCTTCAGCATTTCCCGGACCCTGAAACAATGAAAAAAATTACAATAAAAAAATTGCAACAACAATACACCTTGCGGTGTAGCCAGAGACACTATAGGTGAACCGCTGAGAAAGTAGCACTCCCATGTCCATGAGGGGTGAGGGGCGGGCGTGATTCTGCTATACACGATGCGAGGTTTCGCGCGATGTGTCTGTTGTCGACGCGATTTACCTCGGGCTTTTGCGGGTAGTTTTTGATTTTGATGAAATTTGGTATGAGGATAGCTTGAACCCTAAAATTTTTGGAGTAGATCGCGTCGACAACAGATATATCGCGTGAAACTTCGTATCGTGTAGGGCAGAATCACGCCCGCCCCTCTCACCCGCGCGGACCACTTGCTACTTTCTCAGTGGTTTACCTATAGTAACAAGTGTCCACTTTTTGTCTGTTGTCAACTCTATAGCTGCAGACTTGCTACCTAGACAAATATCAAAAGTTGTGTTTTAGACATTCTAGGCCTCCATCCTGTTTGAGCATGTAGATATATGGTCAGAAATAAAACGCTGATAAAATGTTATTCATGCGTTCTAATCTAAATGCAATTTGACTCATAATGGCTTGCGCACACATCCCATCGTTTTCATTCGAATTTCTAATAAATGTAATAAGACAGATTTCTGTAAATTGTTAGTACTTCTTATTCTGTGGATTCTACGTCGTGCCATGGCGACCAACGCACGTGACACAATTATTCTGTGATAAAATATGTACTTACTTAAATATACCTACTTAATTTGTCTGTGTAGGTATCAATATCTAACTGGGATTTGGCAGACCACATGGCCATGTACCAATGAGTTTCCTAATTAAAAACTTATGTACATAATCCGACAAAGCACACTTAGAAGCTTTTCCATCTAAATATACCTCAACAGAACTGGCCACTCGTTAGGTAGGTATAGCCTCACAAATACCATCGGCTAAACGAGGGAGACTTGGGCTTCCGTAACACCGTTTCGGGACTGTAAGGCAACGATACAGCATTTATTTTATTCTATTTTTCATTTTAAAATTGTTGTCTGCTGCCCCAATTTTTGTTTAAAAAAGGCTATGAAACGGCAAAACTGATTTTAATGAAATTTTCGCTAATAATAGTGAGTAGAGTTAATATCTTATTTTATTTCATATCTTAAACGCTACGAAGATAAATAAAAATATATACTGCCCACATATGTCTGACATGTTAATTGGATCGGGTGATCAGTGATATGAAAATAATAGGGTAAGGTTGCTTATGTCGTACCCCCTAAGGAAATAATACTGTAATATTCAGTGCAATTGAAATAAAACAAAATTTTCTGCATCTACTGAATCTTTATTTAGTAGAAACTTGACAATCTTTGATCACAATAGGTATTTTAGTTTTAAAAAAATATACCTTCGGAACGATTAAGGCGCCTAGTCGCCATACCACCTATAGCCTTAAATGCCTTCTACACGGTGCGACAGCCGACTCAACCGACGTGACCTAAGTCCTAACCAATAGAACGTCTTCTTCAATCCCCTCTACTGTGGCTACGAAAGTTTTTGATGGTTCGAACCGACTTGACCTTGGTGCGTGGAATGCCTTTTTGAATTCCCTCTACTCGCCTATAGAGACGTACAGCAACCAGGGTTCCCAACTTAAGGGGCTTTCCCCCAAATTTAGGGGTAAATAAATGTGATGGGGTTTTTAAGGGGCTTTTTGATTTACGAGTACAGGCCCTGGGATAACTAAAAAATCGGTTGTCTGTAAAGTCGGTTTACTGACGATAGTTGAACGTGACAGCGTCATAAGAAAGCTGTCCACGCGGACGCATCGCTCACTCAAGTAGGAGAGAGACAGATGTCGAACGCTGCCGAACGCGGAGGCCGATTGTGCCTCTTTGTCGCTAGTTCCGCGCTCTCGCTTGCACTTCAAACCTTAAATGGAACGTCTCAGAGCGAGGTAACGCCGCATAGCGAGGTAACACCGCATGAGTCATGTTTTTTCGTGCGTGCAGCCGGCTTCATCGAATTATAAGACGTTGTCACGTCAAATTGATTTAATATACAAATATATGATTTTAAAAAGTCAGAACCAGAAGAAACGAAATTATATTTAAAATATTTAATAATATAGAAATGAAGAATATTATAAAAATGTTAAGGGAGATTTCAATGTAATTTTGGTGATTTTAGGGGTTTTTGACTTTAGCAAAACAATATATATATATTTATAATAAAGGTTTTTTTTTTTGGAGTTGGAAACATTGCTCGCAACAAAGGTCGGTTCAAGGCCAAGTTGTGGCAAGTCGTCGGTTGAGGTGGGTGGTTTTATGAACCGTCACTTCGGTTGAGTCGGCTGTCGCACCGTGTAGCAGCACTTTTAGTCGTACTTAAATAATAGACTTTAGTGAACACATAATAAAATATAGAAAAATACTTAATAACCAGAGATCACATGAACAACTAAAAAATTCCAAACAATAAAATTATCCTTATATATCTGACTCCAGATCAGAAGGTTGCGTGTTCAAATCACGTCGGGGTCACCACTTTGCCGGCTTATTATTATGTGGTATTGTATCAGAAGGTTCGGCAAAGAAAATGCGTGTTCAGTTTGTACAGGTGGTTTAATGTGAAAGTTCATTAACAATTGAAGACACGTGGACTGAGGAATACTGTGATAGCGTACACGCGCGGCGGCGCGCAGAGAGGTCTAGTTCGGACGCCACCTACTAAGGCTCTGGCCGGTCGGTCGGTGCGTTCCTGTCTCCGTGTGGGGGCATATCTACAGGCCGGTTTACACGGTGCGAAACTAGTAATGTTGTGCGAATTGAGTCGCCACAGTTTATAATCAATTTAAAACATTTTTCTTTGGTTATTAGTTTCAAAGTCGGATCTAATTACTAAGAAATTAACACATAGAAAATAAAAATACAATCTCTTAAAAAACAAAATAATGCTTAGAAATTTATTGAGATTAATTTTATATATTAATATATTTCTTTATTTTACTTTCAACGCCAGCACATGGTCATGTATCCAACCTTTACATTTTATAAGTACACTGGATCATGCTTTCTTCTTTCTTCCCATTTGTCCAATCACCGGCGCGCTGCCGTACGGTCCACCGAAACTGACCACAAGTTCGTCCACTTACTTAAATGGCCCGCCTAGATCGTATGGCAGCCGGAATGGGCAATTTTTGGTGCGATGCCGGACCAATGTGTGGCCTACTGTAGTCGTACCGGTACGAGTAAGGAATTTTTGGTCTTCCAAGTTTAAAACTAAACTCACTGACATAACCTAAAGTGTTCTACCGTTTGAGTATGCCTAAACAGTTGCCAAATAAGTATTACAAGTAGATGTTAACAAAGAAAAAAATTTAAGGATCACATTCTTGTCATAAAAAGCTTAGAAATTAGTCAAAAATTTTAATGAAAACTGTATAAAAAACTTACTTTTTAATTATTTTTGCTTTACGAAGTCGGTCGGCCATCTACTTGTTTACGTTTGCTCACTCGACTAAATACTTCAGGTTGACGACACTAGATGGTTCGATTTATAAGTATCAGACGAGATATTACCGGGGTACGACTTAGGCCGTGGTACGACTTAAGCAACCTTACCCTACCTACAGGGGAAGCTGGAGAGGGCACTTGGAGTCTAGGGGTGGTTGGGAGTCTAGGGGGTGGTTGGGAGTCTAGATCTGCGCATGTAATCAATAATGCAACGCGCAGGTTGGCAGCGCCACTTCGTTATGATATAAATTAGATTTGCTAGTTGAAGCCTAAATTTTCATTCGCTTGGATAAAATGATTGTTTTTTAGTCTTTACCTACATAGTACAGCCTTCAGAACTAAATACTAAAGTAGAAATGTAGTACAAATCCAAAATTATAACATATTATTACCTAAATTCCATACTACTACCTAGGTTACCGAGTTTCATCAATTACTGATAAATGCATATTCATTATCACAAAATATATTTGTTTATTTTTCCTTCACGGATTGCCTTACAGCGTAAAGCCTCTACGTAAAAGCCTTACCTTACCTTACTCGTAGGCCTAACCTAACGAATGGCCAATTCTGCTGAGGTAGGTATATTTTTAGATGGAAAAGCCACCAAGTGTGGTTTGTCAGATTATGTACATAAATTTTTAATTATAAAAAATGATACAAAATATCTTCCTAGAGCTTTTACTTCTTTCATACTTAGGTACCTATTATTTATGTTATCAAAATAGGCGTCTTGACCGCATCCGCATGACGCGTTGAATGAATATTAACGATGAAAGTTGAAAAACTACAGTTTTCTGTGACTAAAACGGTATGGCAGAAACGAGAATAAATGCTGGCAGAGGACGACCTAGGTGTACCTACTTTTATTGAACATATAAACTATTTATTGATCGAAGGTAAAGTACACACAATCGCCAAGCATATATGAAAGGTCAGATGAATAAAAGAAGCGAAAAAGGTGTCAGGATCGTGGCAAATTTTAATGACATTCGATTGTCTCTGCCTGTCCATCTTGGGATAAAAGGCGTGATGATAGATAGATAATAGATAAAGGTGTACGAATATATTTGATAAAGACTGGGTGGAAAATTTGGACGCTGGAGTAAATAATCCTAATTAAAACTCAAGCGATTTTTTTATGTTAATTGATCAATGATTTATAAGATTAAGAAATTTTGGGACCCTCTTCATGTACATATTTATCCATTTTTAAAGATTGACCATACAATGACTCACGATTCACATTGAGAATTGATCATTTGCTATACTCATTTATGTAGGCGTTCAACAAAATATTCGTTTACCTGTAAGTACGAATGTCTTTTATATTTATAGCTTCTCACGTAGGTGCTCCCGGATTTTATCGATCGTGTTTGCACTTTGCAGGCGAGTGGCAACACCATCACAAAATGACTACGTCGTAATTTTTTTCTAACTCAATTAATCACTAGTAGACCCCACCCCCGACTTCAAACGGGTACAAATTCGCTTATAACTACTTATTTATTAGGGATACATGATACCTATATGCTTCCGCGGACTTTTTTTTGATTATTTTATTCTACACAATTTTTTTTCTAAATCATTTTGTTATATTTCTGTCGGATTAGACAGCATACGCCATGAAAACTAGCTCCTAAACATTATATGTTTTAATCATAATACTCGTTAACCTTTCCGGTGAATCAATCATCTTATAGAAATGGCAATACATACAACAATCCAACGACTATGAGTAAAAGGAATACTCCCCAACGCACATCGCTGGAATGCTGCATATATGCCAATCTATTAAATATTTTCAATGGCGCGATACAGGTTTCAATGAGTTAGTAACGGTGCGACATCTATCGATGCAGTGTGCCGCCACAATCTAATAGTGAAAACCGCATCAAAATCCTTTTAGTAGTTTTTGTGTGAAAAGGGCACATACACTATACACTAATTATCTATGTTTGATGATTGAATGACTCTAAGTTCTAAATTAATATTAATAGTGGAATGCCTGGACATTTTGACCTCGGAATCCAATTACTTTGAATGTATTAAATGTAAAACCTTCTGAATTATGATTTATAAAATAATATAACAAATTAAATGTATACCCATATTTTTTATTGCTTTTTATTTTTTTCCAGTAATTTCAGTGAATTTTTGAAATAAATATATTTTTCTCATATTTTTATAATATAACCATCATTTAACTAAAATAGACATTAGGAAACATCTTTTATAAATTCCAAGGACTCAAAAAGGGTCGTAGAAGCAAGGAGCAGGTAGCAAAAAGTAGCAAGATTTCTGCTCAAAATTAGTTTAAATATGTATTAAATTATATCCAATATATCTGTATTTATTATTTATTTTATTATTAAATAAAAAGCAACGAATTTTATTGAGTAAACTTTGTAAAATACCTTATTAATAATACAATCCAACAGGTTTTATTATAATTAGTTTAAAGTAATTGGATTCCGAGATTTTTATATTTCAGGCGCTTAAGGCACTCCACTATAAAGAGAGTTGATCATTTGCTATACGCATTGATGTAGGCGTTCAACAAAATATTAGTTTACGTATACTACTATATGATCTGTGGTTTACGTGCTCCCTTAGACAATGTACGAACGCTAGTTATGGACGTAAAAAAGGAGAGGACGGATCGCCGCTAAGACTAAAGTGAAGCAACCAAGTTA